>OY856412.1:956334030-956975280 GCA_963693085.1 Alisma plantago-aquatica
CACTCGAGAGGTGATTGATAGTTGTTCTTTGCATGTTAGTCATAGACATGATAGTCTTTGTTTAGAAACCATGTTTGTTGGTTCCGTTGAGTTGGGGGAGGTGTGTCCTTCTTGTTTCCTTTCTTTTTCAAGACATAGCATTCAAATGGATCTCATACCACTTGATGTGCATGGATTCAATGTAATCCTTGGAATGGACACCTTGGAGAAGTATCAGGTGGTTTTAGACTGTAGTCCCAAAGTAGTGGCGTTTGTCGATGGTGATGTGATGTGAGTCTTCCAAGGAGATATGAAGATCCTTCTAACGTGTCTGGTGTCAGTGATGGTAGTAGAGAAGTTGATGAGGCAAGTTTGTGATGCGTTCTTGGCACGTGTGGTGGATACCAAGGCAAGGAGTTTGAGTATCCAAGAGGTTCTAGTTGTTTGTGAGTTTGAGGATGTGTTTCTTGATGAGTTTCCAAGTGTTCCTCCCGTTCAAGAGATTGATTTTGAGAATGGGGCATGCATCTGATAGTACAAAAACTATACATAATGGCACCAGCAGATGGTAGAGTTAAAGAAATAGTTGTAAGAGTTGCTTAAGAAAGGTTTCATCAGACCGAGCATGTCTCCTTTGGGTGCTCCAGTGTTGTTCATGAAGAAGAAAGATGGATCTATGAGGTTGTGCATAGATTATAAGCGGTTGAACAAAGTGATGATCAAGAACAAGTATCCCTTGTCGTGGATTGATGACATGTTTGATCAATTGAGGGGTGTTACCATCTTATATAAGATAGACCTAAAAAGGATATCACCAGTTGAGGATCAAGGCATATGACATACCAAAGTCAGCTTTTAGGACAAGATATAGTCATTACGAGTGTGTAGTTATACTATTTGGGCTAACCAATGCACCGACAACATTTATGGAGTTGATGAACATGGTGTTTTGGCTGTATATGGACCAATTTGTGGTGGTGCTTATAGATGATATCTTGATATACTCCAGAGATAGCCAGCAGTACAAGCAACATTTGCGTCAGGCGTTGACCTTATTGAGACATCATCAGTTGTACGCTTAGTTCAGCAAGTGCGAGTTTTGGATGAAGGAAGTGTCCTTTCTTGGACGCATGATATCTGTTGAGGGTGTTCATGTGGACCCCAAGAAGGTAGAATCAGTGATGGAGTGGGAGAAGCCAAAGACACTGACAGAAGTTTGTAGTTTTTTGGGTTTGCCAGGATATTACCGAAGGTTTATTAAGAGCTTCATCTCAATGGTATTACCCCTAACAAAGTTGACCGGGAAAGATGTAACTTTTGTTTGGGAAAATAAGTGTCAACATGCTTTCTAGTTGTTGAAAGAGAAGCTAACTAGTGCACCAGTGCTAGTGCTACCAGATTAAGGAAAAGGCTATATTTTCTTTTGTGATTCCTTGAGGAATGGTGTTATGACCCACTCCGAACTTAATCAGTAGTACCTTGATTAGTGCTAAGTATCTTATTAAACATCATGGTTAATCAAGATAAGCTAATATGTGAATCAATAGTTGAGATTGAATCATCTAAGTAATTAATGATAATTGTAGTGTTAATTGTTAAGTTAAATAAGTGCCCAAGAAGCGATTAGTATTTTGATTAGCTGAGACAAGATAATTAGCATGATTTCTTACTTTAAGGTTATAGAGGACCTCGTTCTTGAAACGTTGCAAAAAGAATCACTTGATTTGGACATTCGAGTCAATAGTTATGCCATTTTCTAATTACTTGGACTTGGTTGCAAATTTCCCATAACAAATAGATCCCTTACCCTTATCTTTTTCTTTCCCAAATTTCTTTTCACTCGATAAAACAGGAGCAACCGCTTGAAGCGGCGCTCAAGCAAACAGACAGCCCGATCAGCAACGATGGGGTGGGGGGGATCGCGTAGGCGACTTTTCTGGAGCCCTAGCTCCGTTTCCAGCAGGCGAAGCTCCGCCCTCCTTCCACCTCCTTCCTTCCTCCATCTTCCCCCTCCTCTACCCCGTACCGGTGGCGTCCTTTTTCAGCTATGGCCAGCAGCAGGGAGGCCGGCCAGGAGGCCGTGTGGGCGCAAAGAGCAGCACCCAATCGACCGTCCCGAGCTCGGCCAAGAGGATGGAGTAGAAATCTGAAGCCCTAGCTTCGATCTAGCACCCAACCGAGCCTCCCTTTTCACTTGTACGTGAAGGAGCTGTTGCTTGTAGCAGCATGTCTGACTAGGAACAACCTGGGCATAAGAGGAATTCAAGAGAGGTAGCTCTGACTTCGGCTTAAGGTCCCGATCATGAATCCATAGCCGATTAGTGACGAGCGGCGCTGAATCAATTGAACTTCTTCAACCTCTTCGTGAGAAACTACTATTGTGTGCAGCAGGTCCGAAATTGGGCTTATTCTGAGGTTGAAATCAACCCCTGGACGCAATTCCAATCAAATCCGGACATCGCAAACCACTGTGAGTAGGATTTCATTCATTTATCATTAATAACCTCAGGCGTTTGAATATTTTCTATTTTGTGCGCGTTTTACGCTGATAACAGTCGTTATCAGGCGTTGGGCAACATTTGATGTCACCCGACTTTTATTTCATAAATTGTTTCGTTACCCTTCTATATGACTTAATTTAGCATCTGATCAGTGTGAATTGAATTAGTGAATTTATATGGTTCATCGGAACCTATATTGTTCAGTGTGAACGTTGAAATTAGAAATACACGCCTGAAAATGGTACGGGTTGGGTATAAAGTCAGACAGTACAGATTTTAGTAAATTAGCAGATGCATGATATAAGGATAGGGTGTTGCCATGTGATAAGTGAATGAGGTAACTGAAACACTAAGGATAGGGTGTATAATGAATCGAGTATTTTGATATCAAAATTTTCAGTATGAGATGTGGTGATGCTTAACTGTTGAATTGTATGTTTCTTGTGCATTTAACTTTACATGCTTATTCTCTTTGAGTTGGTATATATATACTACAGGGTTTCTTATTTTCACAATACATATCTCGTGAATTGCAGGTGATGAGATAAGACATGCCCTAGAAAGGGATGTTACTGAGATCATGCATATATGTTTGAAATGTTAGAATGAGAATACTTGTTGGGTAGACATGATATATGTTTGAATACATGAGCTATGATGTTTTATATGATATGATATGGCAGGCCGTGTGAGCCTTGTGAGAAATGTTAAATGAGTTATGATTTCTGTCTAGAATGTACCCATAATGTTAATGTTAAACTTAGGTGCCCTGAACACCGTAGAACCCCTTTGAGAGGTCTGCACCTTAGGGGTGAAACTCGTGTCCAACATCAACCGGTTGAGTAATTCTGGTGGCACGAGGACAGAAGGGTTATCCAACACCAACTGGTTGAGTAATTCCGGTGGTAACCCAGTGTTGACTCCATACGCCTGTGTACTCAGGTTAGAGGAGGAGTCTAGAGTACACTCTTTTGAGAGTGCAGTGAGGCCCTTGTGAGCCTGAGGCCTTTGAGCGCCTGAGAGTCCTGTGCAGACCAGGACGAGAAGTCAGACTTAGCATTTCCCGGGTGTGTCGCTAAGTCTTGTACGGTGTGGCCGTAGTGCACTGCGAGTCTCATATGCAGAGTACACTGCATAAGATCAGGGCATAAGATAAAATATGTTTATATAGGTTCACAGAGTTTCTGATCAGTTAAAGAGTTAGAAAGGATTTTGAGTTCAGATTTGCATTAATCGTTCTTCAAATAGAATATTGATATTCCCTGTTATTTAATTGTTTCAATAGCTTTGCAGTAATTGTTGCTTGATGAAACATTGCTATTTCCTATTATTTAAATTAAACTGCTTAGACCTGCTCAGTGTAGTATTTCTTGTATATAAATCTGAATAATAAAACTGATGAGTTGTTTAGTGATGGTTGGGTGAAAAACTATTCACTGAGCGAGTAGGCTCACTCCTCTACTCAAACATTTTCAGGTCAGTGATAGTTCCAGGAATCTGAAGGATCTTACCACCCTAGTCAGTAAAAGGTATATGTAGTTAGTTAGATAGTGGTCTCTTAGTCCTTTCCCCTCGGTCCTTGGGACATGGTGTGGGTGAGAGAGAGTATGTATGGCGAATGTGTAAAAGATGTGAATTAACTGTTATGTTTACTTTCTGTTAAACAATGTTACATGTTGTAAACTCTATTTATGTTCTCTAGCCAGTTTAATTGAAATGCTTCCGCAATAGTTTATTATGTTTTAGTTTACAGCAATAATCCGGATATCATTACGAGGTTTTAAAAAGAAAAAGTTCTCAGTGATTTGTTTATGTGATAATCCCTCCGTCGCGCCCTAATCTCGTGATTCGTGGTGAGTGTGAGATTGGGGTGTGTCATCTTGGTATCAGAGCATAGGTTGAGTACATGGTTACTCTAAGTCAAGGTCAGGGGACGACAAGAGACCAATAGGATTAGGACTTAAGTGTCTTCCTTCTAATTGTAATGTTCTAACAGGAAATGTTCTGTTATACTATTGCAGATGGAAGGAAGAGGACGTGGTCACGAGAACCAAGTAAAGAGCTTAGGTTGAGTCGTTAAGAATCATTAGGATTAAAAGATAAAGTTATCAGTGAGGCAAATAAGAAGTGATGTGTTTTTAGCTCTGGGATGTCTGAGTGTTTAGATACCCTGGCCAGGTGTCTGAATACTTAGATTGACCAGTATCAAGCTACTCTGTCTATTCTTCTCTGGATGCCCTGGCCAGGTATGCAGAGGAAGGATAGGCTAGAGAGAAACCCTAGAAATCATAGGGTTAAGAAACTGAAAATTAATGCAGGAGTAAGAGATTAAACATAGGATGTGATACAACTCTTGCTTTATTTTGCTTATTTGATTGGAGATCACTAGAAATGCTATTATATGTATGAATTTAGATTTTTAGTTTGTAGAATAAATATGATTCTTTTATATTGTTGTGTGTCATGAAGTGATTTATTTATTGTTTATATTCTTTGTATTAAGTAGACCAGAAGTTATGTTTAAATGAGTTTGCCCTAAGTGGATATTCTTTCCACATGTTTGAGATTAATAGGAGTTGGTTAATCCTGAGTAGCTCTTGGCTTCAGGACTACAGGTTCGGCCTGGTCCGGCTGGCAGGATGCGTTACTGGGATCTAACGACTCTTATTAAAAATATAATAAAAGTAGATTCTGGATAATTTAGACCCGAATCATGGTGAAAAATGTATATACACTAAGATGTTGAGATATAAGGGAAAGATTAGAACAACTAAGAATTAGTTGGAACTGATATCGGAGACCCAACATTGGAACCTCATATGAGCAATCCTTAATTGGAAATAAAGGAATACGACGTAAGGTTCAGATTAAGTTTAATGATTAGTATTATATGATTTCTAAATATGAGAATATGGAAAAGATATGAGAATAATCTGTAAGGGCTAAGATAGTAAGAATCAACCATGGAATGGATCATGTAATGAAGTAAAATACTTTTATGTACTTCAAAGCAAAGGGAAAATAGAAGAAAAGAGTTAAGTATACAATAAGTACATAGAAATAAAGAGCCTTATGTAAATCATAAGACCAGGATAAGAAATTTAGTTGAATCAAGAGAAATGATAGAAATGATGACCTTGATTAAAGAATGAAGATTGCATGACATAATTGAGAGTATAGAATGTATATCTTTATTATAAAGTTGAATACATTCATACATACTACCTTTGGATTCTAAGTCTCTATGGACTAACAAACTAGTTCCAAAAAAAAAAGAGTAAATGCGTAATTTTGAAAATGAATGCATCATATATGATACATAGCTACCATGGTAGAGACGTCTAAGTGAATGAAACAATGACACACAATATGATGATGAAAACCCTAGCAGGGTAAATTGAGAATGTAACTTATCTGGATGTTCAAGTAAGAGGAAGGAAATTCCAGTGATAAGATAAGGAAGACTTGAGTAAAACTTATGAGATCTAAAGTTTGATTTCAAACTAAGGAAGAAAAGTCACATCACAATAATGCTATGTTGCTTATAAGGACCAAACCCTAGAATGTTTAGAGTTGAAGTAGTTCAAGGGATTTCGCTAGTGATTTGACCTTGAATACTAGCATCTCTATAAAACAAAATCATGAGATTTGCACTATGAAAAGTAAACTAGTATTGATAGTAATCCAGGGTTTAAAGGTAGTTAATCTGAAAGGTAGATAAACAATATGAAAATGATTCAGAGAAAAGAGTGAAATATAAATATGAAATGTAACAAGTGTGTTTTGAACAAAAAGGAGAAATGTTATATAGGTGAAGTGTGTTATGAAATAAATTCTTACAAGTAATAACAGGAAGTAAGTAGAAAAGAATGAGGAGTATTACTCGATACATGATCTGAAGTTAACTGTTGTAGTTCATGCTTTAAAGACATGGCGTCACTATCTTTATGATGTGACAATAGATTATCATCCTAGTAGGGTGAATGTGGTAGCAGATGCTCTGAGCAGAAAGTTAAGTTCAATAGCTGATGCATTCTCTATTGCATGTTTCAAGAGAGACATGCTAGTGGAAATGTGAAGGTTGAACTTAGACTTAGGGGTGACATAACAGAGTGGTTTGATTGCACAGATGCAAGTCAAGCCTACTTATTATGATCATATTAAGGAACTTCAGCAGAATGACAGTGAGTTACATCAGATCATGCATGACATGACTTGGGGTAAAGACCAGAGTTTAGGTTTCAGATGATGTTGTGTTGTATTAGCATGATAGGTTGTGTGTACATGGAGCCATTGATTTGATAGAAAATATTCTTGAGGAAGCACATGCATCAATGTACACCATGCATCCAGGTAACACTAAGATGTACATGAATCTCAAGGAGTTGTACTGGTGGTCAGGCATGATAAAGGATGTAGCTGAGTACGTGGCTAGATGTAGTATGTGCCAGCAGGTTAAGGCCGGGCATCAGAAACCCACAGGTACTTTGCAATCTCTTCCTATACTAGAATGAAAATGGGAACATATCACAATGGATTTTATGGCAGGGTTACCCAGGACACCTAAAGGTTGTGACTCGATATGGTGATTGTGGATAGACTGACTAAGTCTGCTCACTTTCTTCATGTTAAGTCAACCTTTGATGTCCTAAAGTTGGCTAAGATATACGTGGATGAGATAGTCAGGTTGCATGCTATTCCAGTTTCAATTATATCAGATAGAGATCCTAAGTTCACATCCAGGTTTGGAATCAGTTGTTTCGTGCTATGGGCACAAAGTTAAGATTCAGTATAGCTTTTCACCCCAGACGGATGGTCAGTCAGGGAGGACCATTCAAACTCTTGAGGACCTGCTGAGAGCAGTTGATAGTTGCACAGGATAGGCAGAAAAGCTATGTTGAGAAGAGACGTAGACCTCTTGAGTTTGAGGTTGGTGATGAAGTGTATCTGAGGGTTTCCCCGTGGAAAGGAGTGTTGAGGTTTGGTAAGAGAGGAAAACTGACTCCTAGGTTTATGGGCTCATATCCTATCATTGAGAAGATTGGACCTATATCCTATAGGTTGGAATTTCCATCCGAGTTGGCTAATTTACTTGATGTGTTTCATGTATCGATGTTGAAGAAGTGTTACCCTAGTACAGAGGAGATAGTGAACTCAGAACCTGTCCGGCTCAGACTTGACGTGTCCTATGTTGAAGGACCAGTACAGATAGTTGACCCGTGAATCAAGAAAACTCTAGAATCGCGAGATACCGTTAGTGAAGGTTTTGTGGAAGAAACCATAACCTAGAGAAAGCCACGTGAGAGCTTGAATTTGAGATGCGTAACAAGTTTCCCTTTCTCTTTTAGGAATTTCGGGACGAAATTCTTATAAGGGAGGGAGATTGTTATGACCCACTCCGAACTTAATCAGTAGTACCTTGATTAGTGCTAAGTATCTTATTAAACATCATGGTTAATCAAGATAAGCTAATATGTGAATCAATAGTTGAGATTGAATCATCTAAGTAATTAATGATAATTGTAGTGTTAATTGTTAAGTTAAATAAGTGCCCAAGAAGCGATTAGTATTTTGATTAGCTGAGACAAGATAATTAGCATGATTTCTTACTTTAAGGTTATAGAGGACCTCGTTCTTGAAACGTTGCAAAAAGAATCGCTTGATTTGGACATTCGAGTCAATAGATATGCCATTTTCTAATTACTTGGACTTGGTTGCAAATTTCCCATAACAAATAGCTCCCTTACCCTTATCTTTTTCTTTCCCAAATTTCTTTTCACTCGATAAAACAGGAGCAACCGCTTGAAGCGGCGCTCAAGCAAACAGACAGCCCGATCAACAACGATGGGGTGGGGGGGTCGCGTAGGCGACTTTTCTGGAGCCCTAGCTCCGTTTCCAGCAGGCGAAGCTCTGCCCTCCTTCCTTCCTCCATCTTCCCCCTCCTCTACCCCGTACCGGTGGCATCCTTTTTCATCTATGGCCAACAGCAGGGAGGCCGGCCAGGAGGCCGTGTGGGCGCAAAGAGCAGCACCCAATCGACCGTCCCGAGCTCGGCCAAGAGGATGGAGTAGAAATCCGAAGCCCTAGCTTCGATCTAGCACCCAACCAAGCCTCCCTTTTCACCTGTACGTGAAGGAGCTGCTGCTTGCAGCAGCATGTCTGACTAGGAACAACCTGGGCGTAAGAGGCATTAAAGAGAGGTAGCTCTGACTTCGGGTTAAGGTCCCGATCATGAATCCATAGCCGATTAGTGACGAGCGGCGCTGAATCAATTGAACTTCTTCAACCTGTTCGTGAGAAACTGCTATTGTGTGCAGTAGGTCCGAAATTGGGCTTATTCTGAGGTTGAAATCAACCCCTGGACGCAATTACAATCAAATCCGGACATCACAAACCACTGTGAGTAGGATTTCATTCATTTATCATTAATAAACTCAGGCGTTTGAATATTTTCTGTTTTGTGCGCGTTTTACGCTGATAACAGTCGTTATCAGGCGTTGGGCAACATTTGATGTCGCCCGACTTTTATTTCATAAATTTTTTCGTTACCCTTCTATATGACTTAATTTAGCATCTGATCAGTGTGAATTGAATTAGTGAATTTATATGGTTCATCGGAACCTATATTGTTCAGTGTGAACGTTGAAATTAGAAATACACGCCTAAAAATGGTACGGGTTGGGTATAAAGTCAGACAGTACAGATTTTAGTAAATTAACAGATGCATGATATAAGGATAGGGTGTTGCCATGTGATAAGTGAATGAGGTAACTGAAACCCTAAGGATAGGGTGTACAATGAATCGAGTATTTTGATATCAAAATTCTCAGTATGAGATGTGGTGATGCTTAACTGTTGAATTGTATGTTTCTTGTGCATTTAACTTTACATGCTTATTCTCTTTGAGTTGGTATATATATACTACAGGGTTTCTTATTTTCACAATACATATCTCGTGAATTGCAAGTGATGAGATCAGACATGCCCTAGAAAGGGATGTTACTGAGATCATGCATATATGTATGAAATGTTAGAATGAGAATACTTGTTGGGTAGACATGATATATGTTTGAATACATGAGCTATGATGTTTTATATGATATGATATGGCAGGCCATGTGAGCCTTGTGAGAAATGTTAAATGAGTTATGATTTCTGTCTAGAATGTACCCATAATGTTAATGTTAAACTTAGGTGCCCTGAACACCGTAGAACCCCTTTGAGAGGTCTGCACCTTAGGGGTGAAACTCATGTCCAACATCAACCAGTTGAGTAATTCTGGTGGCACGAGGACAGAAGGGTTATCCAACACCAACCGGTTGAGTAATTCTGGTGGTAACCCAGTGTTGACTCCCTGCGCCTGTGTACTCAGGTTAGAGGAGGAGTCTAGAGTACACTCTTTTGAGAGTGTAGTGAGGCCCTTGTGAGCCTGAGGCCCTTGAGCACCTGAGAGTCCTGTGCAGACCAGGACGAGAAGTCAGACTTAGCATTTCCCGGGTGTGTCGCTAAGTCTTGTACGGTGTGGCCGTAGTGCACTGCGAGTCTCATATGCAGAGTACACTGCATAAGATCAGGGCATAAGATAAAATATGTTTATATAGGTTCACAGAGTTTCTGATCAGTTAAAGAGTTAGAAAGGATTTTGAGTTCAGATTTGCATTAATCGTTCTTTAAATAGAATATTGATATTCCTTGTTATTTAATTGTTTCAATAGCTTTGCAGTAATTGTTGCTTGATGAAACATTGGTATTTCCTATTATTTAAATTAAACTGCTTAGACCTGCTCAGTGTAGTATTTCTTGTATATAAATCTAAATAATAAAACTGATGAGTTGTTTAGTGATGGTTGGGTGAAAAACTATTCACTGAGCGAGTAGGCTCACTCCTCTACTCAAACATTTTCAGGTCAGCGACAGTTCCAGGAATCTGAAGGATCTTACCACCCTAGTCAGTAAAAGGTATATGTAGTTATTTAGATAGTGGTCTCTTAGTCCTTTCCCCTCGGTCCTTGGGACATGGTGTGGGTGAGAGAGAGTATGTATGGCGAATGTGTAAAAGATGTTAATTAACTGTTATGTTTACTTTCTGTTAAACAATGTTACATGTTGTAAACTCTGTTTATGTTCTCTAGCCAGTTTAATTGAAATGCTTCCGCAATAGTTTATTATGTTTTAGCTTACAGCAATAATCCGGATATCATTACGAGGTTTTAAAAAGAAAAAGTTCTCAGTGATTTTTTTATGTGATAATCCCTCCGTCGCGCCCTTATCTTGTGATTAGTGGTTAGTGTGAGATCGGGGTGTGTCAAATGGCTTGGGCTGTGTGCTGATGCAAGACAAGAATGTGATCTCTTTTGCATCATGGCAATTGAAGAAGAGTTAGGAGAGCTACCCAACCCATGATCTAGAGCTTGCAGTAATAGTTCATGCCTTGAAGATCTGGAGACATTACCTTTATGGTGAGAAGTGTCAGATCTTCACAGATCACAAGAACTTGAAGTACATCCTTTTGCAGCAAGAGTTAAACATACGGCAGAGACGCTGGATGGAGTTAATCAAGGATTATGAGTATGCCATAGATTACCATCCAGGGAAGGCGAATGTCATGGTAGACACATTGAGTAGGAAGTCTTCTTCATCATCGTCATATGTTGATAAAGCGCAGTTATGTTCCGTGGTGTGTCATAACAGAGACATCTTGGTCTCCTTACGTCAGATGAACGTGAAGTTCGAAGTATCTATGTTGGCAGGTCTGTTGGCATAGTTGCAAGTGAAGCCTACGTTGAGGCAACATATTAAAGACACACAATAGAGTGATATTGTGATACAAAATATCCGATCAGAGTTTGGCAGCAAGAAGCATGATGGATTCTATGAGGTAGAGGATGGGACAATGTGTTATCACTATAGAGTTGTGATTCCTCATGTTGATAATTTGAGGAAGATGGTTTTGGAAGAGGCTCACTCTTTGATGTATGCTATGCACCCAGGTAGCACCAAGATGTATCATAACCTTAAGGATCTGTATTGGTGGCTTGGTTTAAAGCTTGATGTTGTTGAGTTTGTTGCAAAGTGCCAGTGTGTCAATAGGTTAAAGCAGAGCATCAGAAGCTTGTATGTTGCAACTGTTGCCTAGATCATCAAAAGCATGCATGTTGCAACCGTTACCTATACCATGGTGGAAGTGGGATCATGTTAAGATGGACTTTGTGGTTGGTCCACCTAGGAAACCCAAAGGTCATGATTCCATTTGGGTGATCATTGACATGTTGACCAAGTTAGCTCACTTTTTTCCAGTGAAGATGACATACACAGTAGAGAAGCTTACACATATTAATGTTGATGAGATAGTGTGTTTGCATGGTATCCCAACTATTAGTGTCAAATATAGGCCCTCAGTTCACCAGTCTCTTTTGGGAGCGCTTGCACACAGCTCTGGGTACGCAGTTAATATTCAGCACTATGTTTCACCCACAAATAGATGGACAATCTAAGAGGACGATACAGACTTTGGAGTACTTGTTGAGAACTTGTATATTACAGTTTTTGGGCAGTTGGGATGTGCACCTCATCCTAATGGAGTTTTCTTACAACAACAGTTATCAGAGGAGCATTGATATGGCACCTTATGAGGCATTGTATGGGAGACGTTGTAGGTCTCTGTTGTGCTTGTATGAGACTGGTGAGTATCAGCTTCTATGTCATGAGCTTGTGTAGTAGACGACAGATAAGATCAAAGTGATTCAACAGCAGTTGAAAGCATCCCAGGACAGGCAGAAGTTGTATGCAGTAGACCGTTAGAGTTCCAAGTGGGGATAGAGTGTATCTCAAGGTCTCTTCTTGGAGAGGAGTTTTGAGGTTTGGGAAGAAGGGTAAAATGGCTCCCAAGTATATGGGACATTACCCTATGGTGGCACGTGTTGGAAAGGTGGCTTATAAGTTTGAGTTGCCACCTGAGCTGCATAGGCTGCATCCGGTGTTCCATGTGTCCATGTTGAGGAAGTGCCACCTTGACACAGAGTTGGTTTTGTAACCGATGGAGGTTGAGCTTTAGGAGGACATATCCTATGTGGAAGGTCATGTATTGATCCTGGATAGGAGGATTAAGAAGTTGAAGAAGAAGGATATCATATTGGTTAAGATTGTGTGGCATCATCATGGCATGGAGGAAGCCACGTGAGCGCTTGAGGAAGATATGCATAGGAAGTAGCCATATCTTTTTGCGTAGGATTTAGGGGCAAAATCCTTGTTATGGGTTTATGGTTGTAAGACCCTTACCTAGATTTTGGGCTAACCTTGTTTGCTTTGATTGGTAAGATTCTTAGAACCTTAATCTAATCTCTTGATATTCTTTAATAATATGTGACATGCTTATGTTTTCAATTAGGTCCTATTTAAATAATGTTTGAGCTAGTTTTGCTATATATGTGCTTGTTTGGACCTAGTTACAATTTACCCAAGTTGAGGGGTTATCTTGCAATTTGTCACATGTAGAGAGTACCTTTGATACCTTGGTATCATGAGAGAGAGAGAATGGTGCCTTGGGGCTCCTTATTATGCTATAGTTTGAGGAGGAGAGAGAAGGTGACATATTTAGTGTTATTCCTAGGGTTTGCTTGATGCCTTATGTGGATGCTTGACCTTTGTTTTGACCGTTTGATGTTCTTTCTTTTCCTTCAACCATCCTTGTTTTTCCTTGATGATTCTCTATGGTTGAATGAGTTTTTGAGTGTGTGGTAGAGTCCCTTCAGTCTCTTTGACTCGCACCCTCTCTTTTGGTCGCTTGACCTAGGGTTTCATGTTGTCTCTTGGTTCTCTACGACCATGAACCCTTGTGGTCGCTTGGCTCTTTGCGACCATCAACCCTTGAGGTCACTGGTTTGCCTAGTTTTTCATGACCCATCTTGCATGCATGGTTTTAGTGGTTGCATGTTGATTCTTTGGTGGACATGTGGCACTTATGTGCATGACACTTCAACCCTTCCATCTCTCTCATGCTCCTAGGTATATAACCTCTCTCCTACACATGCAAGTATCCCTTTTAGCCTTTCTCCTTCTTCCCTCTATCTTGTGCTCGGCCCTTGTATGCTTGGTGATGTGAAGGAGCTCATCCTTGGTGCTTGGTGGCCGAAATCTCTTGCATGTGGTGATCCAAGCTTGGAGAATCTCTTCCTTGGTGATCTTTGGTGGTTCTTTGATCTTTGGTAAGTGTTTCCACCTATGATGTCATTTTATTTGAAATTGTATCTCTCTTTCTCTTCTCTTGGCTGAACCCATGGTTCACCATGGTGGTGGTTGTCTTGGGATGGAGGTACTCCTTCCTCTTGGACCGAATCCTTAATGTTACCAAGGTAGTGTTCAAGTTGAGTTGAGAAGCTCCTCTCCCTTTCCCCTCTTTTGTTCTTTTCAGTCTTGAGGCTTTGCGTTCACTTTTCTTGCCCTTTCACCTATGGTTTTCTCTTCTATTTTGAGGTTGTGACTAGCTTGATCGTGAAGGAGGTCAAAGCTAGGGTTTCTTCTTGCTTCGGAGGTTCTTTGTTTGGAGGAAGTTGCACCATCATCTAATACATGTTATATAACTCTCTTCCCTCTCCATTTTAGCACTTTAATCCTACATGAAACTCATTCTAAAATGTAATATCTTGTTTTTGATGATGTTATCTTGATTAGGGTTAAGTTTCTATGTTGATTTTGCATGCACTTGCTTCCTTATCTAAACCCTAATTCATGTGGTCAAACTTTAGTGGAAGTGATGGTGATGGTTTTGCATGCAACCCAACCTTCGTTTGAAATATTGGTTTTTGGTTTAGTTACCTCGTATAAGGTGTAGTTTGGGCCTATTTTCATGTGCTTGATCCTAAGTTTTCATTTATCATATCATGGTTATGATGTTGGTGGCAAGATGTTTGGTTTTAGGAATTTGGATGTGACCCTTACCCTAATGAGTTCTCTTTCTCAAGAATTTTGTTTCAAGGTGTTAATCTCCATTTTGATGGTTTGTTTCTCTCTCTAAAACGTCCTTCATATGGTGTATCTTGTTGTGAAGGTTTGGCTTGAGTTTGGTCAAATGAGATGGTCTCTTTGGTTTTGGTTGCTTGGATGACCCTTTGGTCTTCAGTCGCTTAGACTAGTTTTCCCCTTTGCCCGTTGGCCTTGTTGAATTCCCTTCGACCACTTGGTGTTGATGGTGTTTGGGTCGCATAGATGGCTTAAGTTTCCTTCGATCCAATTCCTTAGGGTCGTTGACCCTGATGGTGTTTTGTTCGTTGAATGGGCGGAGTCCCTTTGAGTGTTTGACCTCTTTTGAAGGCTTGATCGCTGGTCTTGGTCGTTGGCTTGGGTGATGCTTTGGTTGCTGATCTAGACGAATTTCCTACGACCATAGTGGATTTTTTTCTCTTTAGTCACTTGAGTGTATGATTTTATTTGACCGCTGATACGAGGAGGTGTTTTCTTCGACCGCTTTTTTGGACTATGGTTTTTTACCATAGTAATGTTTATTCGACCATGATGAAGTTTCATTCGACCATAATGTTTATCTCTCTCTTCGATTGCATGGTTGGTGACTTTATGTCTTAGGCATCTGATGAAGGATTATGACATGTGTTATTAATAATGATTGCCTTGATGATAGTGGTTGACCCACATGTTACTAGAACATAGGAAAGTGAGATACTTAGGGTTTGATGATAATGTTGGAATGTAAACCCTAATCGTGTATACAAGTGAACCCTAACCTTAATCCTAGGTTATGTTATTCTTGTTGAACTTACATGGATGGTTAGCATGTGATAATATTTTCTCTCTCCTACTTGTGCAAATCTAACCATGCGGGTGAAATGAATGCCATAGCTTGTGTATGCTATGGAGATGATCATATGACACAGGGTGATCGCTATGAGCCTTGATGGGGCATGTTGAGATCATAATAATGTGATGGGTCTTATGACCTGGAAGAGGCTTAATGCTTAGTGGGAGATGTAATCCTCCAGTGATGTGATTAAGAGATCGATATCACACAGTGATGTGATATTAGTGGTAGCCTTATATGGCTGAGTGGCTTTGGTGATGGCCTTGTGAATGGAAGTACTATAAGTACCACGTGGTGATTATGTGACTAGTTCACACCTTATACATTTTATATCTTCTAGAGTTGCACCTTTTCCCTTATCTTTGTAGAGTTTGTTTTGTATTTGTACATTGCAACTTGGTTGATGCTAAAAGATACCCAATTAGATTAATTAATCAAGTGAAACCCTAATCATGTAGTTTCCATGTGCCATAGATCCATCTTCAACGTCAGTAATTGCTAGATGGTGAAACGGTTTCTCCCTTAGTGGAAGCTCAGAGTCATATATATATATATATATATATATATATATATATATGTATTTCACAGGATTGGCTATGGTCATACCCAGGTAGGAGAACGGTCGAGGTCGTATCTCAATGATGTGATACAGTGAATATATATATAGATATATGATATCTTTTGATGATGGTTGCAGTCATACCTTGGCAGGAGTGTGGTTGCGGTCGTAACTTAGTTTCACTAGCATCATGACCTAGATACCAAGTGGGCTAGGTTGTTTTGCAGTTGGACTTGACATGTCACTACGGCAGACTCTGACTGACCGGAAGTGTGGAGATATCATAGGAGTCTGACTCCTCCTGATCTTGTATGGAACTGATTTCGACTTAGTAGTGTTCAGTTGGAGCATGAGTGATATACCTCATCTCCTCAGGGTAAAAATAAAAGATGTAATACCACTGTGTAGTATATTTTTCTTAGGGTCAATACACTTCACATTGGTTGAATCATTTGCCTTATCTTTGTATTGATTTCTTGAATTATAATGCAATAAGAGAAATCAACTATTATACATGTTCTTCATATTCTTTCTTAGAATATGATTTGTTCTACTGCTCAGTGGTAATTATCTAGTTTTTTTAATCTACACTATCTGTGTAATACATATCATTTATTTGAATTTGCTCCACTTGTTAAGTATGGTATGTACCTGCTTAGTTATTTGTCCTTTTAATAGATTTTGGCGAAGAGTTATATCTCTTACTGGGATTTTTGGTCTTACCATGTGGGTTTCCACATCTTTTAGGTGGTAAAGAACGAAGAGGTAGAGGTCGTGTTGTTGAGATTGAGCAGCAAGAGGAGCAGTAGCTGAGTAAAGGTTGGATAAGCTGCTTGTATTTTGTAGCAGAGTCATATTTGTTGTCCTCGTATGCTTAGGTCCTTGGGGGAGTTTTGTAGATGTTGTATATCGCTACGATGGTTTGACTTTATGTCTTGTTGTACAGATATGGCATGTATGTATATGTAACATGTTACCTCTTATAACAGGATGTGGCTAGAGAGCCAGTGAACAGTGATATGTAATAATTTTTTGGTAGGTGTTATATGTATACAAGTGGCTTTTTTGGACTCTGATGTAATATCTTTCCACTTGAGTTCAATGTATGAAATGGTTTTAATTTCCTATGTTTTCTGGTAACCTGATTGTTACTGTTAATTTTACGTTTGGTTTTGAGTAATCTCACTCTTTGGCACGTCGGGGCGTCACAGTGTGACCATATATGTAAAAATAGATTTGTATTGAGTATTATATTGTATTATAACACCATTTACAAAATCTAAAACTCATAACACTGTTAAAAGTTACTAAGACAAAATGCATTATTTACCAAAAATCATGAAGATGGGGAAGTACATTGGATTTTAATAAACTAATGACATTGTAGTTTTTCTTAGGACTTTAGCAGTTTCTTCTATTTCCAATTATTACCTTATCATTTATTCTATTTTTTATATGTAAGATAAGAACTAATGAACAACAATAATACTTCTTGATAGTAGTTTTATAAAATAACACATTCACTATTCTTTGTAATGGTGTTTTATATGTTGTGTGTGGATATTGAAATATCAAGATACATAATTGGGAATTAAATACCTTATAGATCCTTGTGGTTACTAGATTTTGAAGCAATGATCATTGAATCATCTTAAGCCTTAATCAGGCTACTCTATGTGCAGCATAGTTCTACCAATGTTGTCACAAAGATGGTGCTTCTTATGAGCCTTTTAACTTTCCTAAGATAGAGTCACCACCAACCAATAGAAATGACTTGGTCATCAATTCCCACTCCCTTTCCTCCACGATGGTGTCTCCACCAAAATGTGAAAATCCCAAACTACGTCTTACATGTGCTACCACGACAATCTCATTCTATGTTATCTAGACTTCTCTCTTCTTTCCTTCATTATTTTCCTCTATATTTGGAAAATCATCATTCATTAAATGGTGGGAATAAATATAGGTTTACCTCTTTAAATCCCCCTTAATCACTTCAACATGAGGGCAGCAGTCATCATATGATTCCTTCTATATTTGGGAAGCGGGAAGCTACAACAACCATAGATTTTGTGCCCAATATAATTCCCTATTGGGAACAGAAAATCAAAAATTTGAGTTATTGATCTACTTTCATCCTTCATTTTATCTGCAAATCACTATAGATTATTATGAAAAAGTTTCCATGACTATATCTATGGCTCTCATTTCCAAGATTCCCTTGAAGTCCTCATTATAATATCTTATAAATAAATAATTTTTTTAATGTACCAAAAAATATATCTATATTTTGGTCAATAATTCTAGTAGAGAATGTTAAATAATGTTGAACTTTCAATATTAAATAATAAATCTTATCTACTTATCTACCAAATTCCACCTTAGACAGGAATTGCATATCGTAAGCTACAGTTAGAACACACTTTCTAATTATAAGCAATATAACAAAATGGTTCAACTTGATGCGTTATTCTATCTATTTTTGCTTGTATAATATGGTTAGACCAAATGTCATCGAAATAAATATGTTTACCTCTTTCTTACGAATTAACATAATATAGCATTTGATTCCACATTTTGATAGGTAATTATCTATTATATAGAAACTTATCATGTAAGATGGGATTCTCTATATCTTCTTGCTTCATTGAATTTTAATCATAAAAGGGGTGTGATTACTTCTCACAGCCTAAAATTCCATCATAAATTTTATTGAGCACTAATTATGGTACATTTACACTTTTAACCTTAGCGATTCAGTGAAGGAAAAAAAGCTATTAAAGCTATTTAAAATTTGGGGTCGTGACAAATGTAGAGGAGGTGAAAATCAACTACATAAGTTGTGGACCTTGATGAAGAAAAATAATATGTTGGGAGTTGAAATTTAAGAGAAGGTAAGAAACAAGTATAGGAAAAAGACGAGAAGTCTAGCTTGCATACAAGACAAAAGAAATGGTTTGATGGTGTTTTGGGTGTTGACTCACCAAGTTAAATATAGAGAAAGGTTGTGGTCATCTTGGACTTATTACAACGGTTATGAGCCATTTCCAATATGGGTGCTTAAAAACCGAAGTCAAAGGCATTGATTAGGAACTAGCGATGAACATTGACATCAACTATCATGTAAATGGGTCAGTTGTAATTGTCATAAAACATGAAACCAACGCGATGTGAAGAAATTCTATAGAGTTTTAACAATCCTAATTACCTTTCGTGCCAAACATATTAAATTCAGTATCATTCTAAAATTTAGGACGACTAGTTTTGGTTATTGATTGTGGCGGTATGTTGAATGTTTTTTCTATATCCATAGAACTACAATTCAAATGACCAATTGCACCTACAATGAGCACAAAAAACAACATACAAATTAGAAACATCCCCATATCACTTCAACACCACCAAACCACTTCAAGCAATCCATGTTGAACATGTAAACATTCAAACAACAGAATCGAGTTGTTGCCCACTCAAATCCTACAAAAAGTCCCCCCATACAATGACAAATAATCTCTAGTTAACATGCAAAGAACCAAATTGTTTCCTACAACCATCACAACACAGAATCAGTATTGTATTTTGTAACATGCCAAATCACCTAAAATTCTGACATGCAAAGTTTGGCCAACCTTTTTGGACATTGCCACTTCCAATAAATGAGCAAAACATGCAATATATATAAAAAAGGGCATTCATCACAATTTACAAAAACTTGCATTTAAGCTATGATATTGAACTTGTTCAGTATGTAATGATGTAGGAACAACTAGCTACGATGATCATGATACATTACATAAAAGAGGAAAAATTTAGACACCTATCGGAAGTTCCTCCTTGGAGTGACTAGAAGTAGCTTCACCACTTATACTCCCTCATTAATTCAGATCTTCTCCTATCAAGTCACCAGGTTCACCCTAAGTTCAATATAGATATCATATTTATGAACAATTAATTAACTGAAACTCATATACAAGAAAGTGTGACTATGCTAAATTTATCTAAAATAGATGCATATCAAGTTGAATACAGTGATGGCACAAGTAGGTGAATTCATTTACATTTCCACAAGTAGCAATATTGCAATACAATTGCTAATTATAAAACTTATGGATGTCAACTCAATTCAAAATTATAAAACGTGAAAATTTTCTCTACATCTAAATTTGAGATGCAAGTTGGTGAACTGGGATGCAATTTGAGATGGACATGCAAACAAGAAAACTAGGATACAATCCAAAATCGGGTCAAATAACAAAAATGAGATTTACATATCCTAAGTATGTACAAATCTCCTACTCAACTTTTAAAACATTTAACATAAGGAGTTACATAAGGATATCACTTTGCATCTTAACGTATCCCCTAAATAAACGCCTTCGCAGAGGCCCGAGCTACAAATTGGTTGTCAATCCTTTTTGTATGAAAAAACTCAATGATCTAAAGACAAAATCTGAAGAAGTAGATGATGGCATCATCACATTCCTATTTATTATGTGTTGTATACCTTGCAAGAGGGAAATCGAGTCATCAATAAGCACACCAAAGATTTCCTAAGCATCTACAACTATGGAAACTAATATTTGGAATTTGCACACAAAAAATGCATGGCATACCCCTAGGTCTTTCATCCCAATTAGTTGGTCAACGAATATACAGTATGGCTTGGGCATTAGAATCACCACATTCAATAAAAAAATCATCGCACAAATGAAACTAATATGTAATATAACAATGATTGAATCACATGTAATCTCAACGAATATAACAACAGAAGAATGGCCTACGCATCTGCTCAAACTAGCTAACCTATAAGATGAAGACAAAAAACAGCAATGGTTGAATGATTGTGAATGATCAATTGGCTCAAAATCTGATTAAAACCAACAAACTTAGAAGACAAGATGCATTTGCGTTGACTTTGAGAGCACGGAGTGGTTAAAACATACCATTAGAATGCATTTGGGGCACAATCTAACTGAAACCAGTATACCTTTAAATCAAGTTGCATTATAGTATGTCTCATGGCATGGAGTATTGAAAAAGACTTGATGCATGCACCGCGGTTAGTCGTGATACATGCATGTGGTGGGGCAAATAAGCAACCAAGGATAATAGAAACATAAGCACTAACCAGGGGCGATTATTCTGCTTGTGGTGATAAATGTAAGAAACCAACAAATGTCATGGTATGAAATACCACAAGACTGGACTAAAGCGGCTCTATGTACATGGGATGAATAAATGAGAAAATAAAATTTATAGTTTGGACAGGCATCGGTATTTTGGTCCATGAATGCATGCATACAAGGACTGTTATATCATAATATGTATTGCATGAATGCATCAACACTAGGCATGAGAACATAAGGTGGTAAATTAAACCAAAAGTATGCAAAATAAGACACACAAGTATGCAAAATAAGATGATACATACACACACCAACAAGTGGACAATTATGGGTAAAATCTCAAATTCATGGTTTAGTTCAAGCATGCTAGAAAAGAAATTGTGTGGTCTTGTCTTAGTAACAAGGACATATCCTCAACATGTTTTATGATAGAAATATGAACCAAAAATTAAAAAAAACACATTTCCCTTTCTCATCCTCATACTTTTTAGATATATTCAAAATGATGAATGGGCAGTAGTTGTTTAATGAAGGAAAAAAATCCTAAGATGATGACCATGTCATGACTTAAGTGGGTAGAAAAGATACATACATCATGGTGTAAGAGAAACATAATACCATCAAATTGATCAGATTCATTAGTAGAACATGGTTTGCAATTTCCAAGCTCCAAATGCATCTTAAGCAAATAAATCTCATCCACTTTGTGCTTTGATATAGGTTGACCAAAATAGAATATTTCCACCATAAATGTCGTTTTATATAATAATGAGTGTGCATGGTCTTATGATAAATGATATTTCATATTCTTGTTATAGTAAATTGTCTTAGTTTTAATAAATGAGAGGGATGAAAATATGAATCTAAAAGTAAATGTACATTTATACCTTTCTCATACTCAAAAACTCTTGAAGCATGTGAAATTGAGTATGCTTCGTAATTCGCTAACATATTGTGGGTGATAAATTGCTCAATAAGCTAAATCTCTTAAGACGATAACTATGTCATGATATACGTTAAAGACACATACATTTTGTTGTAACAAAAAGTGTTACCAACATTCACATTGTATGGGCTCATTAGTAGGACATGATTGACAATTTTCAAGCCCAAAAGGTAGCCCACGCCCAAAAAAAAAATCACCAAGCCATGCTTGGGGTTTTTTGTCACAAAAGACCAATTTAAATGATAATGAGATGTGTATGGTTTTAGTGAAAATCATTGATATTTTGAAAATAGAAATATCATTTTTAGTCCAGTTTTGCCTAGTTCTAGCATTTTTCATCTCTATAGGCTAGATTACACTCAATAAATAATTATTTTGCATTGTGATATTTTGTTTAATGATTTCTTAATAATATTGATATAAATCATTTAGATTAGATATGTATCCTAACATCCATTTTATGTTTTTCACATGTGATGAATTGAATACCTAAAAATCCACATGGGTTTTCACATGTAGTATTTGTCCCCAGGATATAAAATATGCAAATTACATGAGACCCCTAGAACTAAATAAGACATGTTAGAAAATATAAACTCAAGATCAAGAGAAGAATGATTGACAATTTTGTTGACTCTTTGTATAATTGGCACAAACAATATAACTCACAATCATTGTTGAAAGTTCGGTTTAATGTTTGGAAACAATTACCAACTAGATTTACATAATAATTAACAAGTATACTTAAGGACATAAAGGACACAAATACTTGTTTGGGAATAGAGTTACATGTTCAAAATTAGGCATGGGTTTGAATCTCATGGTAAGATGGGATGGCTTTTCAGGCTCAATCTATGATCCCTTTGATGGTAGTAGTTTAGGTGGTGGTGTTAAACCTAAAACATGAAAGGTCACTCACACTCTTTAGTCATATACCTCATAAGTGGAAAACAACCATGAGAGATCAGAAGTGATCGATTAAACAGGGTAAGTGATGATGCGATGGTGGACAAAGGGTGATTACACCATCGAGTGCCAGTGCAAGAGACTAAGGACTAAAGAGATTTAATTGGAGTTGGGTTGATTGTCGTAGTCGTTTGGAGGTATGGATGGACCGATAATCAGAAGGGGGATATTTTTTCCTTCTACTATCGTTGGGGGGAGAGGGGGAAGTTGAGAAGGTGGCAATCATGACTTGGAGGGTGGTGGTTGCTAGCTGTGGACCACATCATTTTTAGGATGTTGGATATGGGTTGCTAGTTGCTTTGTGCGGTTGTGCCTACTAGTGGCAGAGGTTGCACTTTGTGTGGTGGAGTGGTTATGGAAAGGGTGGCGATGGCAGGCGTAGTGGTGATTGGAGTAGCTGGCTAGTGCAACGATGGCTAGCGCGCTTGCAAACTAGGGCTTTGCAACATCTAGGGCTCCTTTTCCTTTGTCGTTGGAGCTTGAGAAAAATGAAATAAAAATGAAGGGAATGGAAGGAAAAGAAATTTTGTATGAAGATATTAGTGGTCTAGATTGTGATAGATATGAGAAAAAAAACATCATATAATCTAGTACTTCACTTAGATTAACCCCACATCAACATTACTCAATGTCTGCTATAGGAAACCATCACATATTGTCTAATGCAACGATTTTGTTTAACAAATCACATTATAAACGATGGTGCAAAAATTGATTTTCTGTGTGGCGACTCTTTGCAACAATGTAGTGGTCAAAATCTTTAGTACTGGAATCACTACTAACGTTTAACCCTATAATAGCTTACATTGTAAAGTATGATAAATCATCGATATAAATATATAAAACCTAATAAAAGATCCTTTGTCATCTTAATATTGGTACAATCATTACTTCAAAATCACTTCGTCATCTTTTGTTACACGGTTAATCATTTCTAAGAGAGTTGAGTGATGACCTTGATGATGAATGGTTGTTGTTGATTCTAATGTATTTAATATTATCACTTCATATATTAACTTTAGCTCAATTTATTAAAAGACATGTAATGAAATGACTTGCGTAGATTGATCGATCACTTTTTGCTAGTTCATCAAGCTGTAATTACTTCCATTACTACATTTATGTATCCTCTTTTCTTCCCCTCAAATTTTATCTCATGGAATTTCTGGAACTTGAAGTTCAATAAGTCATTTCAAAGGGTGAGATTTTCCATAACTTGAAGTTCAACAAGTCATTTCTCAAAGTCCTCTCTCAAAGCTTCTAAGAGTGATACATTTTCTTGGTGCCTCTACCCGTTTGTGCAGCTCCAAAATTCCTATCATTTGGCGTCAATTTATTCTTATAATCTCATTAAATAAAGTCGTTAACCACGTGACTATTTCCTTCCACATACTTGTTCGTACTTCGACAGTTATCTGGATCACATGGCTTTTTCATTTTCACTTCTTCATAACTATTAACTTCTTGACCTCTAGTTGTATACCCGTCAAGTGTAGGTGATATCACTTGTATCCATGATGCACGAGTCTTGACATTACTTGAAGTATCTTCATTAACAATCTCATATAGGTTTTCTTCGGATTGATTCTTGATATTATCATTTTAACCGACACTATACCACATTCATTCCTTATGTATTTCAAATGATTACATATCTTCCTTTTCTTCTCTAATATGGGTCATTTACGTACATCATTCTCCCCTTACCTGCTATCCAACTTCTTCTGTCTCTTTAAAGAATCAAGATTGTCTCTCTCAGATTGCTTTCTTAGCTCGTATGTTTGCCAACTTCTAACTGTTGCATTGTCTTAAGATATGGATAAGCTTCTATCGATCCCTTTTTCATGATTTATAGCTTTTGTACATAGTCATTCCACCACTATATCTCCTTTTATGAAGGCCCGCCACCTTTCTATTCCCTCAAAAATACCTCGTCAGTACAGCAAAGCTCGTGCAAACTATCGAACAGCTTGCTCAGCCATTTTCACAAACAACAAAGTAAATTTGCGCTACAGTCAAAGAGAAAGCCAAGGTTATCGAGTTGGCCCAGGACATAACAGATGATTGCTGAGCTTAAGTGTAAGAACCTTGTGAAATATATAAGTGATTTAGAATGGATTAAGGATTGGATATTATACTAAAATTCAGAACATTTTCATTTTTCACATAAAAACTCATCATCAGCTTTACATTTTAATCATATGGTGTTGGACTTGCATCAGTGGATGTTTACTTCCATTTGTGAATGCTCCAATGAACTTTAGATACAAGAATTAATGCTCTGATAATTGTCCCAAAAAGGAGGGCCACAAGGATTATCAATCAAGAAGTTTCACACCAAGCAGATTTGTCAAACATAAGGGAATGCGCCAGGTGGATTGCTCACGAGTCTACTAGCTAGACCTCTAATGCTCCTGAGATTTTATTTTAGAACTAGTAGTTTACAATTGTGTTTGTCAGACTCATAATCATCCCTCTGTGAGAACCCACATAAGGAGGCATATATACATCATAGCAAGTGACATAGTACCTTGTACATGTACCAAATAAAAAGGAATAACTTCACATTTATCAAATCCAGCAAGCCCATGGTCATCAAAGAAGATAAGAGTTGGGTGGGCTTCCACAATATGATACTCCACATGATCTAGGAAGAAAGATGTGCACCTTAAAACAGACTCACCCTTCTCCCATCCCTTTCCTCCCCAACCCCTCCGGGTAATTAGCTAAGAGGACATACTCAAAAATACAGCCGCACCCAAATTTTGGCATACCGGGAATTTTACTAATTCAATATTAGTAAATGTGGAGTTCTCAAAAATCTTGCAAGCCAAGCATGCCCATTGGAGACTGGGTTGAAGGCAGCAATAGTTGGTTTCAGTTTCCTTTTTCTGAAGCCATACAGATAAGACACCATTTTAAATTTTGGTTCAGCTGGGGTAAAACGGTTCGACGTCTTCTGAATATCAACTACTTACTATATATAGTCTCATTTTCAAAAACCCATCACAAAGGATTAATAGGCCTAACTTTGATCCATTAATTCAGAGTTCCTATAGTTTGTATGCAAAAGCCAAAAGGCAAATAAGAATAGCAACAAACAAGTACTTAGTAAATTTCATCTAACATTAATTAACAGATATATGATATCTGAATATCACGAGGTTTGGTGGGATTTGAAATTGATGCCGTTCACTCGGTCTTAATTTTTCTGCATACTCCTCTGCTGTCCTGGACACTCTTAATCACTGCCCTCAAACCATAATGGTGCTAATATTAAATACTATCTACCATAAAACTGCAGGGATTATAAACGATTATTCGGAATGAGGCCTCAATCATCAGTTGATATGTGGTCTTAACTCTGATGTCATAACTTATCAGCTATTTCTCACAATAAAGTTGTATTCCTATATTGTGGTGATAGTACCATGCACAAACTAAATTCATGACAATGTATATAAAATATAATGTCTTTGAATACGAAATTCCGAATATATATCAGAATATATAGTATGCTATCAGTTTGTGAGTTCTCTCACCCAAACCATAAATCAAACATATAAGACAATTGACTTTTTGAAATCATAATGATACACCCAGAACTCTGCCTTCCCTTGCAAAGGTAACCAATCCCAAGGTCAAATAGAGGGTCGGCCGTGGAGTCGGTCATAAAGCTTTGATGCTTATGACAGATTCTCGTAATTACAATTGACCCTAACATGACTGTGATTGAGGGTGCAGTGATGATGATAAATCCCAAACCTACAAGACTATCAATTGCAATCTTTGGGCCATAAACTGACAAGTAGGTTTGGGGTGGTTTTGCCAGCTCAATTTCAAGGATATTTAGTCCACAAAAAAGGGACGAAATGCTACTTACAAAGAAACTAGATCATGCTGGGATCATCAATGCAAATGGTAGACAAAAATGGCATTAGAAATGACCCTAACTGGAAGTACACTAGATCAATGGCACATCTAACTGATATATCACGAGAACAGATATCTTCATCAGCTAGACAGAATGACCTGCGATGCAGTCATATTTAGGCAACATCATTTCAACCCAAAATGATGTAGCAATCTCAGATTACGTATCTAGTGTGTACCCGCTTCAGTGACACTGCTGCTTTCTGTCCCAATTCCAGCGAGTACTCAAAAGTGTTATTTTTATTTTTCTGGGCATAATTTATCCTATAAGTGATATGGGGAAGGATTGCACGTCTAAGATACCTAGAGCCCATGCAACTCCGGAATTTAAAACAAATATTTTTAATGAGCAGTCAAACTCACCAGTGTCCAATCCAATTCTGGAAATTATCTCCAGGGGAGCGAATACAGTTTGCACAATTCTGGAATGTGCCGACAATGCTAACTATGTCGAGGATAATCTTCTAGAAGGTACAATAAAGAATATGTTGATTGGCGAAAGAGGAGTTGTCCGATCAAATCTTGGTAGCATAGAACCTCATGTAGCCCCGAGGTCTGAGATTCATGTTTCATACCATATCCAAACAGATATGAAATACCACCAAGAAGCATTTTTTTCTCATGAGAAAGTGCCCTCCATTCGTATAATATGTATTACATAATGCACAAAAGACTGGCATGACTCGGACAATCCAGGGGTTAACTTTTCTCTGGATTGAATAGTCTGTGAGTTGTATGCATTGGCCTACACTCCTGCTACTGATAAGCTTTGTCCAGATGAAGCTAACGCTCATGTTCTGGAAGTTGCTATATCCCTTATGTCTGAACCTCAAGTTCTCCTAATGGCCAAGTCTGAGTAAGCAAGCGAACATGAACATTATGGCAGAGGATGTAGGGACCTTGTTCCAAATGTATTCTGTGAATGCTAGGGTAGAAACCTGATACCCTAGGGTAGAAACCTGATACCCCCACCATACTTAACAGAGGTGCTCAATATACAGGATCAACTGATGTTGGCGAGTGGTGAATCATCGCACTTCTACTCAATATACAGGATCAACTGATGTTGGTCAGTGGTGAGTCATCGCACTTCTACTCCCAGGCATATTACTATCAGCAAAGGCAGTTATAATTACTAATCTAGGCCATTCAAAGTCTTACGACTGCATCCACTTCGTGGTGGCAGATCTAAACTCCGCCTCAAGAAGCTAGACTACCTCTCTGTAGGCATCTCATCCCTCCTTTGGTCCAGTAATCGACTTAAGGAGTGTCTCAATATACGAGCGGTATATATTATATGGTCATTGTTGCTTTCTTGACTGTCAAATCCCGCATACTTTATTACCTGAAAATTGGGTTTGTTAGAGTCCCAGCTTGAAGATCCATCAATTTATCCTTCAGTTTTTTGTTGCAGTAGGTTCATAATGTGCAAGATCATCCTCTAGCTCCATATGTAGTGAATGGCCTGTTATTTCGCATCCTTTGTTGCACCTAAGGTTTGGACACAATTGGTGGGATGTCTAGGAAAAGAGATCTACTTCCGGACATGAAGAGGTTTAGAGATCATTCATCAGTGGGTGTGATGAAACCCTTAATTGGGTCTTCATCCTGTGTCATTTTGCCCATTATTTACATCTAGATGTTTCATTATGCATATCTTTTGTTAGAATTATTGTTAAGTTTATTATGTCATATGGGCCTAATTGTCTTGGTTCATTAGGATTAAGTTTGTTTCCCTTGTAGCCTCCTCTCCTATATATAAGAGGTGAGTTTGCCTTCTACCAATAAGAAAACATCTCATTAGCCCCCCATATTATTCTCCACATGGTATTAGAATATGATCCTAACATAGGGAGAAAAAGAGAAAACCTCTGCCTACCAGCGGCTTTTGTCTCTTCTTGACTTGGCCACCCGTCAGGCATCATCTCGGCCTTTGTGGTCATCTTCTTTCTTCTTCTTCTTTCATAAATATCTAATCTTTTTCTTCTTTATGTCAGCATTTGTCTTCCCAACCATTATCTACCTCCTTCGAGTCACATCTAGTTGTTCCTTCCCCAAGTTTCTTCCCCAACATACAACTTTAGCATCTTTTTCATCATTCTCATGGAGTCTTGTTGTCACTTAATTTGCTTGTAATTTGATTCATCCCTGCCACATTTAGTGCCATCTCGCCACGGCCGTCGGATGGTATTCCAAGTGGAACATAAACTAAGGACCAAAAAGTGAGATCGTATTTGATCCGAATGTTTCATCATATTTAGATCATATTCAACTCCTTTTACATTTTCTTCTTTCTATTTAGTTATGTTACATTTTTCATTTTTGAAGCCAATTTCCTTTTCTTTTCCATCGTCGAACATTCCAAGTTTCTAGTTATATTTTGTGTTGTACAGACGCCCGCCTGGGCGGCGCCTAGGCTTAAGTCAGACCGCCTCAAACTGGGCACCCAATCCCCTAATTGACCTAAGTTGTTGCCTAAGGCCTTTTGGGGCCCAAATTAAGCCAACTCAAGGCTAATTTATCATAAATTAGATCTGAATTTGACCAAATTGAGTCATTTTATGGTTAAATTGGGTCTGATTTATTCCAAACGGGGTCAATTTAGGGTATATTAGGTCTAATTTGGGGGAATTAGGTCTAATTTGGGGGAATTAGGTCTGATTTGGTCATATAAGGCCTCGTTTAGATCAACATAGGGAAATTCAGGGTTAGTTAGATTTGATTTTATCATGTTATGCAAATTAGGTTTGATTTTAGGCCAAATTATGTCAAATTTGAGCATATTAGGTCTGATTTGGGGAAAACAAGTCTGATTTTGGAGAAATGGTCTGATATGGAGAGATTAGGTCTAATTTGGCCAAATTAGATATTGTTTAGGTCAATATAGGAGAAATTAGGTCTGATTGGATCATAATATACAAATTAGGTTTAATTTACGCCAAATCATGTCAAAATTGGGCGCATTAGGTCTAATTTAGGGGAAACAAGTATGATATGGGGGAAATTGTTCGAAATTGGATGACTAAGTCTTATTTGGCCAAATTTTGTCTCATTTAGGTGAATATATGAAAAATTTATGGAAATTGAGATTGATTAGGTCATGGTATACAAAATTAGGTCTGGTTTAGGCAAAAATTAGGGTAAAATAGGTCAAATTTGATTAAATTTGGACCAAATGAGTTCAAATCAGGGCCAATCAGCTCTAGTTTAGGTCTTGTTAGTTTTGATTTAGCCTAAATTCTACATAATAGTATTATACATGTTTCGGCTACAAACATAATACATGTTTAGCTTTCTAATTTCTATATGAATTTTGTTTAGGTAAAACTTCCACAATTCAATCCATATCTAATGGTTTTGTTGCTTTCTTCATACGAAGCTAGCATATTGACTGCATATTTATCATGTATATTTATGTGTAAGGAACTAAAGATTGTATTTTTCAGAAATTTTACATATATCTGTTATAATAAAAAATATATAAAAGCGCTTGGAAACGCCTGGGCCTCCGCCTGGGCGCCTAGGCTGTCTGGGTGTTCCCCTGGAACGCCTGGCCGCGTATACAACCATGGTAATATTGTTCCTTTTTTTCGTCTCTCTCTATCAAGCATTTCGATTGTTTTCCCCTCTCTAATTAAGAGTTAGTTGATTGGATCAAAGGGGTTGGTGAGCCAAAAAAAAGGAGATAGAATGGAAAAACATCATATTTTTGAATTAGAAAAGGAAACATTTGGAACGGAAGTTGACGACTTGGAATGAAATGAAATTATAAGGAGAAAAAAAGGACATGTACTGAATTAAAAAAAGTAAACGGGAACAAAGCAACAAGAACAAAATAAAAAAGATAAAATGCAAAAAGAGAAATAAAAGACTCCATGCTAGTTTATGCAGCACAAAAAAGGGGGCACTGTGTTGATTTTTTTTTCTTCCTTTCTATTGACAATTTTTCCCTCGCTACCACCCTTCATGTGTGTGCATCAATTTCCATGTACAGAAGGGGTATTGTTTCTCTTCCACACCAATTACTCTATCACTTCGTAATTGATGTGGGGGGGAATAGAGGAGAGAGAGTATGAGGAAAAGAATGTAAGAAGAGGGAGTATAAGGAGAAAGAGTATGAGAGATAATGTATCAGTTCAGGCTTGTTTTGATCTTTATGGAGCTTCTTATTATTCAACATATCCATCTTTCGATGTCTTTGTGGAGCTTCATTCCCACTAAACATCGTGCTTTTAATGCATCATTGGTGTATCTCTTTCCTAATGACACTGTTTTTTTTATTTGTGCCACAATATGCACATACATTGGCTATTTGTACTTTCTTATTCCAGTTAGCTACCATTTTCATGTGTTGAAGGATCTCAATTGCAGCATTGACACCAACCTTTTCGTACTCGTAGTGCATTATGTCAGGACAGAGCTTGTTGCACTTACTCCAGTCTCTTGTTCCCTTTATTGTTAATGATGTTTCAGTTGATCACTCTCACTACATTCTCATGAGACGAATGGTTGCATCTTCACATCAGACTTCTCAGAAGCTCGCCAATCTCTAGCTTGCAAATTATGTATCTACAAGGTTGATGTTTCATCCAGATTTTTATCTTCGCCGAACTACTTTAGTTATGTCTTCTCCAGTTGCATCTTTTGACATGGCATTCTGTTGATCTACCTGGGTTTATACTTGATGGTGCCTTTCACTCCTATCAAGCCACAAAGATTCATGTGCCAGATTTACAGAACCAGTATGGAAGTCATCAGCACCTCGTCCAGTTTGTGTTTGTGCCACATTATGCACATCTGTGGTTTTCTGCGCTAATTCTATTTGACTACACTTCTTTGAAGATACCTCTACTGTTACATCAACATTGTGTCTCTGCGTCCATGCCACGTTGCTTACGTGGGATGTGACGACTATGCTTATACCACTCCCGCATTCCTCTTCAGTGAAGATGGCATAGTCATGGCGCTTTTGATCGCCCGCTCCATAATGATGGTGGCGAGTTTTTGCTATGTCGTTTGGATTCCATTTATCCGATATTCTTCACTCCAGATGCACTTCAAAAGACCTTCTCTAAACCTTGAGTGTTTCCATCCTGCAGAACACAACTCAAAAGGTGAAATCATCAAAATATTGTTGGAGAGTCATGCTTATGGGGAGTGAAAATCTTGTATGCGGAGTGACATTTTTATATTTTGTATCGGCTAATTGAGTCTTGTAAGTCCAAGTTAGATATGTCAAGCTAGATAGGTCTTTCACCCATACTCTAGCTTAGGAAGAGGATGTTAGAATTATTGTTATTTAAATTATTATGTCATATGTGCCTAATTGTCTTGGCCCATTAGGGTTAAATTTGCTTCCCTTGTAGTTGCCTCCTCTCCTATATATAGGAGGAGATTTTGCCTCTTACCAATAATAAAAAAAAATCTCATTAGTCTCCCATCTTATACTTGAGTCAGCTTGGATTGCATTAGAGATGAAGTTTTCTAAGAAAAATAGCGTTCATGAAGTCATCATTGAATCTGACTCCCTTATAGCCACTTGTATGGTTGAGGAAGACCATAAGTTGCACCCTACTTGTGCCCAATGGATCCTTAGTATTCAAAAGGATATGAGAGGGGCCTGGAAGATCAAGTTTACTACAGAGAGAGAAACTTGGGTGGCCAACAACTTGGTAACACCATCTTAAAAACCCTAGTAAGTCCTCCCATTGAGATCAGAGATCTCTCATATTCGGATCAACCTAATGGCACTAGTACTACCAATTTTACTAATATTGATGATATTATCGCGTGTAACCCCAATTTGAATTTGCTTGCTAGAGGAGGGCGAGATGAATAGATACCTCCTGAGTTCCGTAAAAAAAGAGATTTCATCTCGAGTATTTAACATGTATATAACCAAGTCATTCACCAAAAAATAACAAAGGAGACAAAAATACCAATGAGCAATAGAACTCATTGTGTGAAATGGACCACAACTATCACTATTGTAATCATACTCATTATCTAAGCCTCATTCCCAACCATATTGGGGTTGGCTACATGGATTCTTCTTTTCCAATCAACTCTATTATGGGTCATTTCTGCTCAAGATGTAGAGATTCAAAATCTCTCTTTATAAACTCTTCTAATTTAGGCATGCCTCTTCTTTTAATTGTGCTTGACTTGATAGCATTTTTCAATATAGGTGCATTAGTCAGTATGTGTTGTGCATGTCTATACCATCTCAGACAGCCCTCAGGTAACTTGTCCCCAATAGTCACCACCCCCACTTTGCTCCTGTCTTCCTGATATAGTCATTTCTCAAGCAATCTTTTCTTGTCTTCCCATCCATCTCAGCATATGCACTTCAGCCACATTCATCTTGTTGAGACTTTGTTTCTTTACCGCCCCAACATTCACTCCCATATAACATGGTCGGTCGTATAGTTGTTCAATAAAACTTCCTTTTTGATCTGAGAGGGGTCTTCCGATCACATAACACTCCAGTTGCACTCCTCCATTTCCGCCATCCTATAGTGATCATGTGACAAATATCATCTTAAACATCCTCATCCATTTGAGTAACAAAACCCAAGTAACAAAATTTATCATATTTTGGCAGATTCACTACGTCCAACTTGGCCCCACCATTCGCAATTCTAGATTGGCTGAAAATTGCAATGCATATATTCATTTTTGCCCCTACTGATCATCAATCTATTTGATTCCAATGCATTTCTTCAAAGTCCAACTTTATCATTCAATCCATCTTTAATTGCGTCAATCAACATGTATCATCAGCAAATAACGTGCACCAACAAATATCATCATAAACATGCTTTGTCAACTCATCCATAACAAGAACCACAACTATCACTGAACGAGATTAAAAATGTCCGAAGAACATAAAGTAGTTTTTCCTAGAAAAAAAATCTACGATGTTTTCCTAATTGGCAAAAGCATGATAAAGGCTTTTTACAATAAGTTTGTTTAAGGATGGATGCATGTAGATTGTAGCGTTGGTGGAGATACCATAGGTAAACAAGATAAAAATATGATTATTGATGTCCATCATGGAAGTAGTAGATGTCGCTCTAGAACTTGAGCCAATTGCCTTCAAACTCCTACAATCTTGTAACACAACCATGACAACCAAAAGTTGCGTAATAGTTAAAAGAATCGACAAGTTTGGAAATGGGTATCAAGTTAAAAGATGGAGCGCAATTGACAGAGTGCAATTTCAAATTAGGTGAGATATTCACGATCTTAGATTCGAATCAATGTAATAGTAGTAGTAGTAGTAGTATCAATTTTACTTATGTTGATGATATTAGTGCTTGTAATCCCAATTAGAATTTGCTTGCCAGAGGAGAGTGAGATGAATAAATGCCTCCTGACTTCCTTAAAAAAAGATTTCATCTCGAGTATTTAACAAATATATGACCAAGTCATTCACAAAAAATGACAAAGGAGACAAAAGTATCAATAACCATTAGAACTTGTGATGTGAAACGGATAATGATTATCACTATGAACGAGATTAACATTGTTTGAAGTCCATAAACTAGTTTTTCTTGGGGGAAAATCCATGATGTTTTGTAACTGGAAAAATCACAATAAAGGCTTTTTTAGATAGACAAAGACGGCTCAAGCCACTTAAGTTTGTCTAAGGACGGATGCATTAGTGGGCACACCAACCTCATACCCTAGTCTCTCCCTGGCCCTATATAACTCATAGATGCCACAGGTTATGAGCAAACCAATCCCATCCATCGTGAATCTCTAATTTGCAAACGCCAAGCCTGATTACTGATTCTTGACTTTGGCAACAGGAAGCCGATAATCCACTGCAGACGAATATGTAGGGCTTGACTCTCCTCTTCTCCCTCAATGTGTCGTCGAACGCCCTAGACAACGCCTGATGATCCGCTCCCCATCGTCGTCAGCCTACGCCCAGTTGATGCCACCACCGCCCTAGTACTCCTCGGCTACCAAAGAACCTTGGCTCCTCCATCCTCGTCAACTCAGCAGGCCTCAACACACCAGCAAGGAAATCTACAGATTCGACTCCTCCCCCTCGCACCCTGCCTCCGCCTACAATGTCAAGTTGGATCACCGTCGCTGCCTAGGCCTCTGCCTCTCTTCATCATCACCATCGTCCGCCTTGAACCCTACTACCTCATGACAGCTTGTTGCACCCCACATGAGCCATGTTTAGTGTCAAGAACCTCGCCAGCCACCTGTTGTTGCTTACATCACAACCAATAGTCCGGCCTCACTAGCTTCTATAGCACGGACCTACATGCCTACAGAAGCCACGACCAACCTCACCACTGCTACCCTCTAGATCATAACTCCTAATCAGATCCCCTCGGCTAACCTTCTACAACGCCGCCTGTTTAATCATTAATGTAGAGGCGTGGATAATTTTGGAGGTCTGAAAGCCCCCAACACCTTACCACCCACATCACGGCTGAAGCTCTGAGTAACCCTGAAGATGGCATTGCTGTTGAACCTTCCTCTCCGACCCCACGTGATCACACAGGCGAAGTTGATGACCTGTAGACACACTTTCTACAACGCTGCCACAGTGCCCAAAGTCAGTAGAGCTGCTGAAACCTTAATCAACATTGGCGTACGTGTCTACCTCTGTCATGGACATACAGCCCAGGGATGTGAGTAGTACCAACCTCCAGGAGGGAGTGAGTCTCTCTAGTCAGATCCTAAGGACGTCCAACACGGGATCTAGATCTGCAGATGGTGCCTTGTCGTGGGAGATACAATACAAAGAGTTGGAGGATAATCTTTGGATGAATCCCTCATCTTCCCACGGAATGACCACCAAAGATCCATTGGATTCTATTCGCCCAAGGTTAGTATGCTTCCTGTACTTTAGTCTTTGAATAGTTAGCTAATGATGTAGACAACCCAAATGATAAAGATGTATATCTAAGTCACAGATCAGTAGCTAAATGTTAATTATATAATAGCATCCTAGATCTAAAACTATAACTTTCAGAAAACTACTAATCAGACCTATGAATGATAAATATTTTTACATATCAAGGTGAGTTCATTAACTTGACCTTAGAAGCTATCTGGAAATCCTAGCCACATAATCATACTATATGGGTATATACAAAAATATCCTATTAGTGTACAAATGAAGTAGTAAGCCTCACCTCATAAATACTTATTATAAAGACATAAGCATAATGATAGTATAATTAAACCGATTTATTATGTTAGTTTCCGGCATTCTAACACTAATATATATATGTGAACTTATAAGTGGATCGGAAACTGTAGTTAATTTTAGTAAGGAAACTTGGTATACTAACCTCCCTGTTTGTGGATTACAGACCCAAGATACATATACACACTTAATGAAATTGAGATATATAAAGGGATCTATGGAACATATCCGACTAGATTGGTTCAGCATAAAAGAAAAAGAGTGCATGTGATTCTATACATATTAATGGCTTTCATACCCACTAGGACATATTGGTCTGACTATGGTTTCCTCTTTCATCTAAAGAAAGTTACTAGATTATATTTGATCAAAATCTAAGTACAAGTGTATGACTAGTATATATAGAGGTAATGTTATATTAAACCTGAATATTTCTAGTAAGGATCTTGATAAATAGTATCATATAAAGTAAACATCTTGAAAACCCTCGTTACTAACTGGATTGTATTATGTTCAATTCAAGATAGGATAATATATGATGAACTAAGCTAAGGTTAATATGATACTCTTGAACATGTAACATAGATTGTATATAACCTAGTTAACATCTAGAGTAATGATGATGGGAAAACATGGAATAGTAATCAAATATGAAAAAACCTAATCCTAAATAAGATAAATTGAACAACATTTATTCCAAGTCCAATGGTGACAAGATCATTGTTCTTTGTAGTTACCTCTCATAAATTCTTGGAGTCACTTTGTGATTATGCAATCCTTGGAGTCCTGAATAATTGAGGTACTAGATTCTCTATTTCCATATTGAGTCATGAATTTCCCTTTTGAATTCCATGTACATTGTTTAGTGGTGAACCATATACTTTTGTAAGCCATTTATGCCTCTTTGAAAGTTCACCACGTCAAATTTATTATTGTTGGATTTCATGGAATACTACGGTAGCACTTGAGTTGATCTGTTTGGAGTTTTGGCTCCCTGGGCTTTGGCCCCTTAGAGCTTTGGCTCGCTTGAGGTAGGGTACATCCCGCCGCCCTATGCATAGGTTGTAATGGATTAGTTGTCCCCCTGTCGACTAGTTAAAATAGTAATTAGACTCAGTGTTGTGCTTTCATAGATGGTTGAACATGAGGCATTGTAGCCCTTGAAGAAAATGATATGATAGTGCTCAACCTTAATATTCAAAAGTTGATCATTGCAAGTATTTTAATAATTTGATATTTTGAACTAATTTTGCATAGCCTTGTGGAAATTTAATCTTGAAATACAAACACTGAAATATTGCTATCCTTCGATAAATTTAGTCCACCAAATATTCTCTGCTAGATTTGATATTACCTTGAATCACACTTAGTACATATATTTTACAAATTGCTCAATATTTGAATTTAGTACCAGCTTTGTTGGCCCATATTTTCCCTTTATGGGGTCCATGCAGTGTTTTAAAAAGCGGTATGCATTATGCGTTCGGAGAGGTCACCTTGTAGAGTATATGCGGTATGCGGGAGTATATGCGGAAGTATATGCGGTTTTGGATTTTTTTAATTAATTTTATATATATATATATATATATATATATATATTAATCATGATTTACATATTTAATTTGTGCAATTGTGTATCTAAATAGTACAATTACAAGAATAATGGATGCAATTATGCAAATATGCAATCATCACAACTTAAATAAATACAAACATGCACTATAATCTAAATTTAAACAAACATAGATGAATGTAAATGTATAAAAGAAGAAATCAGAATATCTCTAACTAAAAATTGGGGTTTAATCGGCCTTGTATGCGGCCGTACAACCGATTATGCGGCTTGGTCCGCTTTTTGGAGGGATTTCCTTTATGCGTTTTTTTGGAGGTCCGCACCTTGTATGCGGCCGCATAGACCGATTTTTAAAACACTGGGTCCATGTGTGGTTTCATTCCCTCTTGGGAATTCATGGATAGGTGGTAGATGGAAGAGCTTGAAGAGGCGTGCATGGGTAGTCCTCCGTTGAAGACTAGATAGGAATCCATTCTTATTCTTAAACATGTAAGCATATTTGTAAGCCTCCGTGACTCTGATGTAAAAGCATGATTGTAATAAATACTTGTTCATACTTTTGATACAATTTTGTAAATATTTTGATCGTAAAGATCGATTCTTTACAGAGGTAGGCTCATTGTGATTATAGTCTTGTACATACTTGTCAAGGCGCTCACCTAGGCGCGCCTAGGAGGCCGCCTAAGCGGCAAGGCGCCCCAGGGTTGCGCCTAGGAGAGGACGCTTTGTTTATAATGCTACAGTGACCTAGTTTTGTGGGTCTGGTTGTATATTCACTTATTTTAATGTTTGATATGGCTACACCAATGTTCAAAATTAATAGTGTTGCCTATTTTATGTGTCAAATATCACTTTTAATTGGATCTAATACTCTTTTTTGGGTTTGACTGGATCTAATACTCTTTTTTTGTTTGACTGGATCTAATACTCTTAGTACACATTTGATTTTTCTTAGGTTGCACCTTCAATTCAGATTGTACTAAGTAGCTATGCTATGCAGGATAGTGATTACATTGCTTAATACTTGTAGCTGTGCATGACAATAAATATATATTTATTTGTTGATCACTCGCTTACATTCTTTAAATAATTCTTTTTGTGTTCTTGACATTATTGTCAATGATAATTTATTAGAAATGTAATTCGTTATTTTTTCATACAATAAAATATATATATATGGGGAGATCGACTATAAATATGTAGATAACTACATATATAACTATACAATGTGTGTATATGAGTGGGGAAAAACCATGACACATGTATATATACATAAAATATATACATAAATTATTATTTTTAAAGGTCGCCTAGGCGACGCCTAGTCGCGCCTTGGCGCAAGGCGTCCAGCCCCAACGCCGTGTCGCCTTGCCGCCTTAACAAGTATGGTCTTGTAGACAGAGAAGCAAATGTCACCATGTAGGGTGCATGGTAAGAGCAAAGAGATAGAGCTGATAAGAAGTACAGTTTGAGAAAGAACTTTAAATGTAAGATAATCTTTGATAGGTAGGAGAGAGATCCCCAACTTAGAAGTGCTCAACCATACACGTAGGGAATGCACATGGGGAGGTAGAGACATAGAAAGACCTCCGTTGCTTTCAAATTGGTAAGAAAGCAATCAGGGTACTTTAGCGGTGTCTGGATAACAGAGATGGTAGTCATATAGGGTTTACAGACCAAAGATGCCCAGAAAATGGCAAGTTATGCTCCTTACAAGGTTGGCAACGGGTTGCTCCTGCGGCTACTTGCGATGGAAGGCATTGTGTAGTTGAACGGCAGCCGGTGGGCTCATAAAGTTGCCCGACAGCCAACTAAAGGAATGCAAATGTCACCCAACAACTTGCGATGGACCTACTGCTTTTACCCATCAAACATGTTGCTACTCAAGCTGCTCGGTGATGGACCATTTGTGGTTCCCAAGCGGCCGGCAGTGAGACTCTACTACTTGGCGGCCTTGTTGTTGTTACTCGCACTACCTAGCAATGGGCCTGCTGTGGTGGTTGGCGAGCCTTCTTGGTGGTGCCAAAAAGGGAGAGAGAGGAAGGAGGGTGTGTTTGGGATTAGGTTTTAAAAAAGTTGATACTATAGAGAAACTGGGAATTGCTTATTGAATGAATTAACCAGTGTACAATACAGTCTCTTATATAACAGAAGGGAATAGAGACTAAAGCAAAGATAAGCAATATGGGACTAAACTACTGAAGTAAAAACATAAGTGAGGCACATGCTATGCACATGACACTCAACCAAACACAACATAACACAACTCTATAGATACGATACCATGTCGGCTAATTAGTTGTCAAGGCGACCAAGCGCTATGCATTCCTGAGGGGGCGCCTAGGCTTTTCCAGGCATTTTTTCCCTTTTTTTAATAATGTTGATATTCAAATATTTACATTCGTAGTTTCATATTTGTAAATGTATAATTATGGCTATATTACAAAGTATTTAGGCTAAGTCACACCTGACATTACCTAAACTAGACCTGATTGGCCCTAGATTGAGCTAACTTGATTGAAATTTAACCTAGTGTGCCTTAATTTGGCATAAATTAGACCTACTTATGTATAAAGTGACCTAACCATACCTAAATTACCCAAATCTTCGCTATATTGACTCATGTGAGACCTAGAATCAAATCTAATCTCCCCAAAAGCAGACGTATTTCCCCCAAACTAGACTTGTTTTCCCCAAATTAGACCTAATCTACCCAAACTTGACATGATTTGGGCCAAATGAAAGCAAATATTGCATAAAATGACCTAATCAAACCTCTATATATTTACCTAAATGAGACTCAATTTGGCTAAATTAGACATAACCTCCCCTAATCATACCTATTTCCCTAAATCAGTCGTGTTTTCCCCAAATTAGACCTAATTCGCCCAAATTTTATATTTTTGGCCTAAATCAAACTAAATTTTACATAATATGAGCTAATTAAACCTAACTGCCCTTAATTGCCCTATATTGATCAAAATGAGACCTGATGTGGCCAAATCAGGCCTGTTTTACCCAAATCAGACATGTTTTCCCCTAAATCAGACATGATTTGCCCAAATTTGACTTGATTTGGTTTAAACTAGACATTCCAACCATAAAATGACTCAAGTTGATCTAATATGACCAAAACTAGATCTAACTTATGCTGAATTACCCTTTAAGTGGTTTAATTTGGGCCTATAAAGCCTTAGGCGGCCACATAGGTCACCTTAGGGGCTAGGCGCCCAGTTTGTGGCGGCCTGCCTTATGCTTAGGCGCCTAGGCGGGCTCCATGATAACTAAGCGACTAAAAAGAGAGTGCTCTTCTTAAGTTAAATGTGTTTACAAGTGGTCATATATATAAGGACTAAGGTACACTACACATGAGCATATTCACAAATTCGGTATTCGGGATACGTACAACCAAGTTGAAAATTTTGGAAATCGGGAATTATGCAGAAAATGCAGATAAAAATTGGTCAACATACGGTAAATGTTCGGTCAACTATTCGGAAAAAAGTCGGCAAAAAACGGATTACATATATACATAAGCACATACAAATATATATATACACACACACATATAATGATTTAAAATGACTAAACATCAAACTGATTACCCTAACATTAGAAGAAGGGGAAGAAGTCAGAGCAGTAAGCAGCAAGGAATAAGGTTTCGCCGAAATTGGCAAAATTTCGCCCCAAAATACCGATTTCGGTGGCATCTGGTACGAAACCATGCAACCATACCGCTATGTCGAAATTGTCGAAATTTTTTGCCCAAAATTCGAAATGTTCTCAGGGAGTAGGAAAATCTCCTTTCCTCCCACATGAAGGACCCCCCCACCTATCCCCATATCAAATTTTATTGCATAAATCGATGCATTTAGGTGTAAAGATCATGCCTGTAAAATTTCATGGCTTAATTCATTGATTTTGGCGTCGAAACAGGCATTGTTGCATTTATCGAAATTTTTGTCAAAATTTCAGTAAATTTCGGTTTCCATGTTGTCGAAACGGCATCGAAATCGGATACCTTATTCCTTGGTAAGCAGCAAGCACAAATCAGGGAAGAAGGGGGAGAACGGAGGAGGAAGATGGAGCATACATGTAGAATGTTGAGCGCTACTCCTCCTGGCTCAAGGTGTGTCACGGGATAGAGAAGGAAGGTTGCACGGTTTAGTGGAACCCTATTGCAAGTAAAAAAGGACGTGGAAAAAACAAATGTGAAGCAAAAGCACAGAACTGTATAAAACGGCAAAAACACGTATTGAACGCGTTTAAAACGCAATACGTGAATAAAACGTGAATTGAACGCGTTTAAAACATATTATTCGGGTTGGAGTTTAAAACGGCCGTCACATACGGCTGGTGAATATGCGTGTTTTTAATAAAAAAGGTGTATATTGTGACTATGCACATGCTAAGATAAGTTGTACCATTATTGTTGCACTCAGTTAGGCTACGCCCATTAACTCTTAACAGCTCCATAATACAAAGATTGGCCTACAGTATATGGCGTATTTCCATTAGTCACCAAAAGGGATATCAACCCACAGCTTGTGCTGTTGTCGATATTGCCTTGTATTGTGTCAAGTTCTGGTCATGTTGTTACTAAAGATATTGCTCATATCTGATTGAAGCTCACATGTTACTTTGTTACATAATGATGAAGTTGTTGTTTGTTTTAGGGGGAGGATCTACATTGTATATCAGGGGGTGCCATTTATGTGCGGATAGATATTGTATCAATATATAGGTTTAGTTTGTATGCCAGCAATTTGGGCTTGAGAATTTTCTCACGCTCCAACTTGAGGGGGGCTGTTTGAGACTAAAAGTTTGTATATCAGTAAGAGGGTCTTACGTAATATGGGCCCAATGTTGTAGAAAACGGGAAGCGGGAGGCGAGCGGACAGGACCCTTGTGGCCGCTTGAGCACCAGGCAGGTGCTTAAGACGACACTTTTTGAAAAAAGTGGGTGCCTAATTTCTTATATAATTTTATACAGAATTACACACATTTGCATATAGGTAATTATTTAGGAATTTCTATACATACGTAAACCTAACTTAATTATAGCATACTAATATAGTAATATACTAATCTAGTTACATATAGCAGTAGCCAACACATGATATATATATATGCCAGTGGTACACACTACATAGTACCTGAATATAGTACTAGGCGGTATACAATATATACATTACACTTTAGTGGTACATACAACATAATACAGAATAATAGAATATGCATTATACGGTAGTAGGTAGTACATGATATATACATTATACAGTGGTACATATTACAACTACATAAGTACAACTACATAGACTGTATATTAGTTGTACAAATAATAGTACAAGCGACAAATATATGAATGTATAGGTAGCACGGATGCTGAGTATATTAGTATGTAGTTAGTACTTAAGTAGATAGCAGAGCAGCAATACATACATAAATATGTAATGTAGGTGCAGCAGTACATACATGAAGATGTAGTACAGGTGCAGCAGTACATACATACAGAGCTTGTAGGAAGTAGGAATGATTTCTTCTTCCTCCTCTTCATCAGGGGTAATGTAGATTGGATCTGAAGTGTGGTGGCTTGAGGAGGATCAAAGATGATATCCAATTATAGAAGCCAACCTTTGAAAGGAACCAGAAATGGAATTTGATAGCGAGGTGTAGGGTTGAGCGAGGGTGGGGTGACGTTGGAGCTTTTCTTTGCACAACTCTTACTGCCCGAGAGGATCTTCACGGTGTTCTCGACCCCCTTCTTGATTGCCTTTCCGGTCTTCTTCATCTTTGCACGAATTTGGTGGATAATGGAAGGAAATCAGGGATTTTCACCCTTCTGAAGAGTTGGGGTGGAATCCTCTTAAAGGTGGAGAAATAGACGTGGAGGAAGGGTGGAAAGAGGAGCTGGAGGTAGTGGAAGGTGATTGGTAGAAGAAGAAGAACAAATAACAAAATGAAAGTAGAAAGGAGGTTAAAAAGATGAGAAACAATATAGTAGCTATATGTATAAAGATGAATAATTGAACCTAATATAAGAACGATAGAGTAAGAAAACTGAAAATGCAAGCAAAAATTAGCATTGCAATAATATGAGTGCATTCATACAAGTGATTTATAAATAGATTGTAGAAATAGGAGGATAAGAAGAAGAAAAATCATGTAGCATACTGTAAATCGGCAAGTGGAGCAGCAGTAAATGGTTAATACCATAATAGTGCAGCAGCAGTAACTCTGCAACATAACAGCAATTTGCTGCTTGGTAGAGCAAAAATAAGAAATTAAAATAAAGAGGAATGCAGTAATATTGCAACTTTGCTGCTTGATGGTGCTGTAAAGGAACAGAAAAAACAAGAGGAAAGATTACGGAGGAAGAATAAATATCAAAAGAAATGAAAAGAGGATAAGAAGAAAAAGAATCCCAGATTTTAGGCCCAATTAGGCCCAGTAGGCGGCCACCCGGTCCTCCCAACAATCTAGTTCGGCTGGACGCCCAGGTTTTGGGAGCCAGGTGGCCACCTTGGGCGCCCGTATTACTATGAGTGTAATACGGGTGAAGCAATTTCAGGCTTTCTTTTAGGCCCAGAGGCCGCTTTTTAATTGAGCAGGCTAATGCGGTAGTCTAAACAGGGAAAGAAAGCGAGCACTCGAGCAGAGTTCGTGAAATTTGAGAACAATGCCCAATTTTGTGAATTTCATGGAATTCAGGAATAGTATGGATTTCTAGCAAAATTTGGGATGTAGCACTCGTCACATGAATAATTCATGAATGATTTAAAAATCAGGAGAATTTTGTGACTAACCTCATTGCATACATTACTCGGGAAAAAAATGGATATATTTTTATGATAAAGATAACACATGCGGTTTTCACTGACACTACTACGAAAAATGTAGTCTGCATATGATCCTGAATAAGGGTTTCCATAAAGGTGATGATCGAATGCATTATGACACATGGGGATGATTGTGAGTGACGTAGATGACATTTATCCCTCCTATAGGTGTTTCATGTCCTGACCACTTGATAAGCAAGAGTGAGTAAAGGATGTGCATGCACATGTGGATCAATATATTATATTGAGGTCACATATATCTTGGAAAGTCTACTCTAGTTCAAGAAACATGGGTGAAGGGCGATTATTCCATGCCTCGAGTTCAATCTAGATATTAGTGACAAAAGAATTATACAATCACTGTAACACCTATCACACATTGTAGGTTGAATTTGTTCTCCAACTTTCCAATTACTTAGGTAGCAGTGATGTGTGACTACACACCGCTCTTTGCTTGTGATGTCATAAATGAGTTGTGGACGTTCACTACCAACGTAACTTGGAACCTATAGGGTCACACTCATAGGATACAGTTGGAATAGGAGTTTGATCATTAATAATAATTAAATTGAATATGAAAGTGTTTAGGTACTCAATTTAAACAACAATTGATTGCTTGAACTTTGAACCAACCGATTCAAATGTCGAATTGACCAGTTAGAGTGTCAGGTTGATTGGATATTACATTGGCTGAATTCTGAATGAATCAGGCATGAACCAACTAGTTCACTGAATGAACCAATCGACACAAGGTTGCCATATGATTGGTTCATGAGATGAACCACCCAGCTCACACAACAATTCGATTGCATCAAGGATTAGTATTAATGTCATGTCATGCATTAATCCGATTAGAATTATCAATACAATTGCGATTGGAAAATATGATGAAATGACTGATTGAAGGATTAAATTGATCGGCTCACATGCCAACCGATCAGTTCACCTACGAACCGACTATTTTTCCACTTGCAGGTTACAAAAATTCATGAAATTCTGGTCCCTTCCGCTCCCACTCAGGGAGCCCCTGACCATGGCCCTCCTATAAATCTTTAGGATGCTTAAGAGTTGCAGTGGCCATTGCAGAATTTCACACAGTATCCATCAGCTTTCTACATATGCATTGTAGTGTGGACTCAACTTCGTCTCCTACTATACTTATACACATTGTAACCAACAATGTTGCAACTTAATCATGTATGGAAGATATTCCTTTTCCTAGTGATAAGACAACAGAATTGCAACTATATACAAATTCAAGACTATAATACATCTTTAAGAGGAAAGAAGTACTAGACTTTACACGATGACATGGTTTACTAATATATACAGAAGAAGAAAAATTAAGTTACCTTTTTCTTTTTACAATTTGATAGGCACTCAGATACAGAACTTGCTTTCAAACGCCACCCTTCTTATCATTCACGCGGAATCAGCCAGATTCCTTGCTGCACCATAGTTCTGCGATCTACAGTGCAGCAGGTAACACCCTCGATTGATTCCGTCTCAAGATTAAAGATACCGAAATCTGGTCCTCCATACAGAAACGAGCCGTTCCTGCCAGGCAAGTAGTCCGCAAAATAGATGCAGTTACTCCTGCATCCAACAAAATCACGAGAAGAAACCAGTACTGTAGCATTCTTCCCCAGGAACAGCGCCTGGCCTTCCAGGCCGACAGTCATCTTCACTGCTCTCACCTTGCTGCCGCAGAACTCAAGCCGATAGACCAGGAATCCTGTCTTCCCAATCTCGTCGCTAAAGAAACGGTTAATCATCAGCAGATTCCCGCGCGACTCGGCCAAGTAGACACGCTCCACAACCCCAAATTCGCATATCCCGCTGACGGCCTCGTTGCAGGTGTCGAACACAATCGGCCCTGGCGGAAGAGCCTCCAGCTCACCGGAAAGGCTGTAAGTGTAGACCCTAAGCCGGGAGTCCACAGCGTAGAACTTTCCCCGATCACGGTGGAACACCACGTCATGAAAGGGGCCGCAACCGTCGATGGTTATCGGAGCAGCTACCGTCCACGACCGGCCGCCAGGGGGGCAAAAGGCAAGTTCCCCCGCAAACCCGAAAATGGCGGCAGCGGCGCACCTGGAAGAAATGGGTTCCGAGGAGAGGACGATCTTACTGAGAAGGTAGCGCCGGATGTAGTTGAAGCTACAGGAATAGTCAGGCATACCGGGGCTCCGGGCGACGTAGCTCGGCTCCCCGGAAAGAGCGGAAGCAGAGGTTAGGATAAGGTCTAGTCTGCCGGGAAAACGGGGAGGCGGGAGGGAGGCGACAGCACCGGTAAGGGGGTTGAGAAGTGATATGTGGAGGTCGCGGGTGAGGATTGTAAGCCGGCCATGGGAACAGCCGCAACAGTAGCTCCCTTGTGGCCACGAAATATCAAGCTTGAGGTCAACCAGCTGGCGGCTATGGAGACTGTAGGCACGGTAAGGACCACGGCCCCCAGAGGCGAGGGCAAGCAGGGGACTAAGGCGGCGTGGTTTCTTGGCAGAGGCGGCGGTGGCGGAAAGACGCCATGATTTACAGACAGCAGAGAATCGAACTTGATCACCAGGGGTTGCTGCGAACTGGGAGATCAGACCAAGAATGTCAGAAGGGAGATCGGACCACTGGAACTCCATCCCTCGCTTCGTCACTCTACTCCGCGCACTTGGACCATCGCTTTCGTCGCGAGTGCGGAACAAAAAGAAAAGGCTAAAACTTAATTTTAGACTACATTTTTCAGAATGATGGCCTTAAATAAGTCATACACTTTTGAAAGTCCAGTTACTACGTTACTAGCCAGTAACCCACGCAAGAAGGCAGTCTAGGGTCACGTAAATACATACACCACATTAAAAAAAGCAGCTATAACAAATTAAAAAAGATAGTTGTTCGTCTTTACAACTCACATGGGGTTTAAAACTTTTCCATAAAGATTGCACTATATAAAATAGGCCGTTTTAGATTAGTAGTGCAATTTTTCCAACATTCTTTTATATGCAAATGTGTCCTTAGTATCTAAGAAAGCATGTCCATATAGAAAGAGAACAATTCTGGGGACTCTTTGCAATATTTTAGGTAAATGATGTTTGCATCTTCACGGGGCCCCCTCTTCTATCTATACTAAAAACATGTTGTTTTGAATTAATAGTGCACTTCTTTCCAACATTTTTTATATTACAAACGTGTCCTTAGTATCTAAGAAAGAAACATACCGTTTTGGATTAGTAGTGCAATTTTTTCCAACATTCTTTTACATTACAAACGTTTCCTTGTTCAGGATTAATTAAGCAATTTTTTTCATTTTTTTTAATCACAAATACATCCTAACAGTAAGACGTAAGGGGCGTCTACGGTTCTCCTTATAATATTTCCACAATTTTTTTAAATTACACATGCGTCCTTTATTACTTATATAAGGCGTTAAAGGGGGTAATCTGCAAATTTTATATACAATTTGTGACTTTTGAGAAGAGTCGGCTCCCACTCAGTTGTTAGTGTCCACGCCACCGACTTCGTTGAATGCTAGGTTTAGCAGCTAGAAGCTCCGGTTGGTGGCGGTACGGAGAAGTGCATGACGTGGCACTAGCGCCGAGATTCGGATTTTCCAGGCACGATCTCTATTGTTCATCCGTCTAACATCTTCGTAGCCTTCGTATAGGATTTGAGTTTCCTTCCTACCGGTGGCCATCGCTCCTTCCTTCAACCAAGGCTGGGAGTGGTTTTCTGGCTTATGTCTGTATCCCTCAAGTATGTGATGCAATCACCCGTTCTATTAGTCGTTTTCGCTATGTATCATTTCGTCTACTTTTCCAGTTCGTGATTTGTGCTCGTCGCTTGAGCATCATGACATCTACACTCAAACACTAGTGATTTCGGTTCAGTATGTCAGAAGTAGATGTTTCACAAGTTGCTCGATTTGATCACTGCAAGTGGTCAGATTGTTGATTACTGACGTCAAATTTCATTCCAGGTTGATGAGGCAACCAATAAATGTCAATAGGGCTTCCTCTTCTCACTCCTTTAACTCTTGCATATCTTTGTCTCTCCCCATTTTCTCCCCCAACCGTCGCCCTTGTCCTTTGTTTTATTTTAAATTTGACCTTCGACCTTCACTTCTCATGCTATGTCCTTGCTATGTCCTGGGTTGAACTGAAGTAGGTCTTTAAGGCATGTCCTCCTTTTCACTGTTGTTCGAAATCTAAGTTGTCACATTGATTGAAGAGGCTTCATTTGGCAACTGTACATCCTTCCAGTAGTGGTTGCATCACCCGTTTGCAGGTAGTCTCTATTGTTAATCAGTTAAAATCTTCATTATTGTTGCTTTTTTGTGCTCTCTTCCATGCGTTTTCTTCTGTGCTTACACAGGTGCTTTCCTGCAGTTGAAGACCTAGGTTCATTATTGCTTAAGATCCAAGTTGGGATGTTGATCAAGGATCATGTAATCCTTTTCATCTCTGCTATCTTTTCTTTCTCCAATCCAAACATCATGAACTCGCTAGATACAAACTAGCACAATTTCATCCAATGTTTTTAGGAGTCATATCTGTTTTGTTTCTGTATTTATTAGCCCCAAGATCATGTATATGCCAACATTACCTCAATGTATCTCTAATAGCACTGCTTAGTAGTGTTGACTAAATTATGAGGGGTTTTACTTCTTTAGATATAGCAGTATGTTGAGCCTAAATTGCTTGAACCTAAAAACATTTCTGATGCCAAATCATAGACAGAAACAAAAATTAATAGAAGATAATGGTTTTACATATTATATTTTAATTTGTAAAAATAAGTTTCACTTCTCTTAACTACAAAATAATTGTATATATATTTGAAGAGTCAACGGTTGTTATGATAATCACACCAATAACGTTAATGGTCTCTCTCTCTCTCTCTCTCTCTCTCTCTCTCTCTCTATATATATATATATATATATATATATATATATATATATATAGAGAGAGAGAGAGAGAGGCTAGAATACACTTGAGTGTATCCGAAGCGGAATACACTCAAGTAGTTTCAATATTTTTTTTGAAAATCTAATCCGTTGATCTTCTTAAACATCTTGTGAACAACTCATACGCAAAATTTGAGCACATTTGGATATGTATAGCTCATGTTATGAAGACCGCAAAAATTATGCATTTCAAATTAGTTTCGCGCGTCGATTTTGTTGCCCTTGGATGAGTGACTTACACTCATCCAAATGGGCTCAAAATTTGTATGTAGCCTAGTTATAGTATGACATTTAGCAAAAAATAGTCTTGATATGCAAACACACTTGAGTGTATTCGTGCGATCCGTACACTCGAGTGTATTTTAGCCTGACTCTGTGTGTGTGTGTGTGTGTGTGTGTGTGTGTGTGTGTGTGTGTGTCCATTTTGATAGATTACTGTAGCAATTTCTTTTTGTTAGCTTGTGATCTTAGAGCTTTTGTGTGGTTTTGTCTATCAATATACAATTTAGGATTTCTTAGTGTTGTACTAGAATAAGTCTTTGTAGTCTATTAAAGATGTAAGTTCTTCAACAAATCTTACTAATATATGTTCACTTTTACATGCACATCATGTAAAATATGCTGAGATTGTAAATAGTGTGATACTCAAATATGTTGAGATTGTAAATAGTGTGATACTCCGGTTAGAGTCAGGGATTGAACTTTACGAAGCCTAAAGTAATGCTATTTCAACTTGTGCTTCTTCTATTAAGAAAATTGATATTTTGATTGTCAAACTTATATACATGATCTATTCGTATTTTGTTGAAGATATTCATCACTTCTATCCCTACTAAATATGCATGACTAAATATGTCTTCAGTTTTATAGTATTGCGCCCCTTTGGATATTGACTAAGAACTTTTTTTCTTCCATTTTAAGTTTTAGATAATTTGAAATTCATCTTCTATGCATCACAGGAAGCTTGGTCTTTCCGGAAAGTTTTGGGGCCATTAGATGCAAGTCTGGCTGCTCAAGATCGACAACATGCTAGAATAGTGAGTCTAACATCTAATATTCAATTTTTATATGATGTGTTTGTGAGCACCAGTCAATATCGATATAGTTGCTAAAGTTCAATTTCTAAAGCACCAAGTAAATTTGGAAATTCGATATATGCGCCTATTTAGGACAACTGTGCACAAGTAGATTTTCTAATTATTCTTCGATGTTGCTTACAATTACAGTTGATTGATTGGATACAGTACCGTTGAATTTGGTTTTCAAAACTAGTTAGCCTTGGTCCACAAATACAGATCACCAACTATTCAATTATAAGTAGGGCCATGTCTTTGACTCGGTAGTTATTTAATCCAAATTGTTAAACAGATGTAAAGGCCCATAACTGAGTATCAAATATAAGCTCTAAGGTAGTGTAGGAGTTCTGAGAGACATGTCATATACTTCTCTGCCAACGATCTACGAGTCTGTGAATATACAAAGTGTACATGGGGGGCACCCTCCAAACCCAATACTTATAAGGTATCCAACAGTAGAGTTGTTGTGGTATTTGTATGTATTTACTGGTTGTAGTAAATGTTCACATTTTCTGGTTTAGTTAAATATTCACGTTTAAATGTACATTCCTGTAAGTGTATGTATTTTTTAATATAAGATGCAACTTTTTATAGTTGGTTGTATGGTGTGTGCGGTTTGAGGATTTCATTTAGTAGCTGTATGCTTATTCCAAACCATTTTTGTGTTTAATCTTTAACTTTCTCACAGGAACTCTGTAAACAAGTGACAAAAAGAATCATACACATCTGATAAAGAAAGATATCAAGAACCTTGGGAGGAATATATCCAGGAAGCAAAGCATCTTATTTGAAGAGGCAACGTGAAGATCCTTTATAGGCAATCATTTGCTAATTCTTTGTTGTTTAGTGGTAACAGTTTCTAAAAACTCGTATTGTTTCAATTTGTAGTGTAACATGGTACCTATTCTAATAGACCCAAAATTAGACATATAATACATCATATCTTTCTGAATCCCGTGCATTGCACGGGTTGATGACTAGTAAAATAGAAAGGATGATTGCTCGTAAAAAATCTTCATGTCCACACTTTGAAGCGTATTGCTTCACATATTTTTTCCATCCAAATTCAAAGCTGTTTGATCTTTTTCATTAGCTGTTTATGATCTTTTTGGTAGCTGATTTTCAATCTTCCAGTGGGAGATATAAAAAATGAGACAGAATTGAAGATTGGAATAAACATTATATGTACATAGCAGCATTTCCAAGCACTAATATATAAGTTTGTGATAATCTTTATATAGGTTCTATCGATAAATTTTGGGAATTAATAGCATGGCCTTTTTGTGGTTAGGAACATGCTTCGATGTGTTCAACTGTAAGTGGTCAGTGATGCGAATAGAATAAACATTCAAGACCATGTCAACACTGGAATCGTGGTTCCTTCCAGTTATTTTTTCCAGGTGCTCTCCTTGTATAACCTAAATACGCCATAAAATCAGTCCAGCGAAATTAATCCGTAAGAGACATTCCACAGAACTCCCAAGGATCGGAGCTTCTTAAAATCTGAGAGATTTTTTCAACTGAATGAGACAAACCCAAAGAGGAAACCAATATATACCATAAAAAATGGTAGAATGCACATCTAAAACAGTTCGTATCCTTCTCACACAGTAAAATGTAAAAGCGCATCATCATATAGAAGTTGAAAAGCTACAATGGCCATACGGGATCAAGCAGCTAATTCTATAGGAAAAAAAGAGCATCAAAAGGACACCCATATCAATTCCTTTATAACAGATTCATTTGGCTAAAGTATCAAGTCAAGGGAAGCCAAAGCAGCTCCTAGGAAAGCAGGAATATGATAAGGCTTCTAAATCGGTAGATTCTTAGCAAAATGGATATGTAAAATTACATGATTTTAGATTTTGCCACAATCGAGCCCAGTATTTTCGACTTTTTCCAGACCCCCTGCTTCAGAAGAGGAGGCAATAGGAAAAGATTGTCGTGGTGTGACATGAGAACAATAAGTGGAAGGGAGAGGAAGTTCACAGAGATCACCAAGAGTAGAGAAAGTCAATACAAAGTTTTTCTTCAATAATGGAAATAGAGAGCGATCCCAGCAAGTGATGAGGGCAATATCAACACCGAGTTTTGTACTAAAACAGACATGAACACACACACATAGAATAGATGAGAAGAGAAGAAGAAAAGAAAAAATACAGACAAAGCTATGACACCTAAAAGTAGTAGTAGCCCGCCGACTTGAGAATCCTAGCAGCCCACTCTAGCAGCAACCTGACAGAAGAATCGAGAGTTCACCAGCCAACCTCTCAAACTGAATACTGTATATATTGCCAGTAAATCCAATTATAATCCTCCACATAGAACAAAGGTCCGGCTTGTAATTTATAAAAATGGGGGCAATAATTGCAAGGAAAAATCCCAAAGGGACTTTCTTATATATATATAGTATAAACTGCTACTCCAACCAACTTTTTGATAACTTGCAAAAAAACATGTGCTAAGCACGTCATCGTGTTTTAATTAACATTGAGATTAAATTTAAAAAAATAAACAACCAACTAAGAGAGAGTGACTCTAATGAACTTACTCATTTCAACTTATAAACACATAAATGGATCAGGTTGATTGTCATGATAGATAAGCTCTTGAAACACAGAGTTAATGGATGAGTGAGCACACTACCAAGATGTTCGAACACACACACACATGTATTCAACTAACAATCATTTGATTCTCTCCAAAATATAGCATGTAATTATCAAAATCTAAATCAAAAATTATCTTTCTCCCCTCATTGTTGGTACTACATTGTCATATAATAATTTATATATAACTAACTAAGAAAGAGCAACCTGATTTATAGTTACTTGAGTGTCTCTAATATGTCTAAGCACACAAACAGACATGATTGATTAACACATAAACATACTTCTTGAACACACGGACAAACCTCCTAAGAAAGAGAAATTTTAATAATAGCCACTTGGTCTCCAGTGTGTAAGTACACAAACAAACATGATCAATTAAGACATGGATATGTTGTTTGAACACACAAACAAATTGGATCAATGAGCATGCATGAAGCTTATCAAAAAAATTTATGAACTCATAAATGATTTTTCATCAAGCTAATGATTAATATATTATTTTGGCAAACACACATACATATTGTTGAATACATAGACTGACTGGAACAATAAGTCACAACCAAACTATTGTAGCATACATACGTGTTGGACCGTTTAACACATACACTCAAAATTTGGCACTTTGATAATAATTGTATTCTCTGTGTATTAAAAACAAATTTTAAATAGCAAAAAAAGAGTAGAACTTTAGATTGCACAAAAAACATCGGCGATCAAAGCAGCTCGACACCAGACAATAGACTACTCTTTTTTCTAGATATAGAGACTTGATTTTTTTAGTTTCGAATGCTTGAACTTAATTTAACTCCATGACTTGTCATACAGTACGTTCCCACGCCCAAAAATATAAATAGATATGTTTTAAATGGAATATTCTTTGGTTTTCTTTGTGAAGTTCTTTATTAGGAAAGGAGTTTGTTATGTTCATTTGTTAAAAAGAATTTGTTGAGAGGGAATTTACTAAACTTGTTGGAAGATTTAGGTTGTGGTTTATAATCTATTTTTAAGAAGAGAGATAGATGTGGGGGAGTGGGGGGGACATGTGGGAGATGGGAGAATTAAGGAGCGTGGAGTGAATTTGAAATCAGATACTTCAACTGGTTATACTTTAAGTATTAGCATAACTATGCATGAAGTTGTTCATTCTTTAGTAGTATAGATAGGCCTTCTTGGACAAAATTATCAAATTACCAGCTTCTTCCTTTTCTTTTCTTTTCTTATGGCCTTTTCTGCTCCTCTGTCTCTATTGCTACTACATTTATTAGCTCCTTTGATTAGTGTCTCTCTTCCCACAAAAGTTGATAGTTGTCTTTACCTACTCTCCCCACCATTGATGTTGTCACCTCCTTCAACTTTCGTAGCCTCCCATATTCATAATACGACTGATTGAGATGATAATGATACAAACTTTGCAACATATGGTCTTGCTTGATTTCAAAATGACTTTTGAAAGATTTGAAGTTTAAAATGGCATTTTCCTTTGAAAGAACCAAGAGACTTTGTGTTTATGCCACCTCCCACCCCGTACCCAAAACACACCCATATATCATCTTTGCACCCATCCAACTTCAATGCTCATTGTCCATATGCATGAGTGGGATGAATACGAAGGTAACTTGGGTAATTTTGAAAAAAAAATGCTTAGTTTGTTATAAAATAACATGTTTAGATATGTCTAGTTGCATGGAATCAGTTTTATATGAATGATTATATATATTTTCCACAAAAACTAACATATTTATATTACAATATGCAAGGAGGTTTTTATGCTATGCTCGGTATCATAAATCTTTATAAGTTGTGAATCATTCAACCTTGGAACAAGTATGATTAACAAGTAAATTGCACTAGCTCAAATTTTTTTTAGAAAAAATAATGTTTGGTTATCACATATATGCAAGTTTCCAAAGATGGCTTCCACTAGAGAAGATAAAGAAATATTGATGTACAAAGTAAAATTCAACATCATATATGTATAGTTGGAACAAGCAAATAATTTTATATTATGTACTTTTACAAACCAAACACCCTTTTCCACACTCATGTCGAGGAATCACCATATTTTTGGTATAAAGGTTATCTTTATGAATATAATAATCATCATAGTTATGAGAATGCTTCCTTATATATTTTAAGTAAAGGTATTAAACCTAGATTTTGCATCCTAATTACTATATTTGATGATTGAATATCGGTTGAGATCTCATCTTGGTGTTGGTGATAAGTTGAGTTGATATGTTTCAAATGTTATTTGAGTGATTTAACTCAGTGTAGTGCATGAAAACCCTTACCGATGAATGGTTTAATATATGTGAACATTTATGTGTTTTTCCACACTATGAGGTATTGGGAGAGTTCCATCAGCCCCTTAGACGACCCTCGAGTTGATCATAGGGTACCAACAACATCCATGCATATATAGTAAATGCAACCATGACATGAAATATCAATGCTTGGCGGTGACCTCTAAGGTCTGTCAATTTTTACTAGAATTTTAAGTCTTTCTAAGTTGGAAATGACTCCTTGGAATTTAGAATGACACCTAAATTGATCTAGATTTGTTTATTAAAAAATAATGAAAGAAACAAGTGTGATTGATTAAACCACTAACATGTAAACACTTATTTTGACATCCTTGTTTCCGTTCGCACCTACTCCGTCAAAAGCTACCCATATACCATTATGTAAACTTAATTTGGTTCTAGGGAATATAATTTCAAGGAGAATTGGGTAGGTGCGAGTTGAAATCCTGGTCACCAAGGAGTTCTTAAGATTCTTCAAGCATTAGAGTAAGTGGTGTTAGAAATATTATGTTTATTTTTGCTTACAAGCTACAATGTACCTATAATTGGATGGGTTGAATAGTAATGAATAAAAAAGCCTTGTGCCCACATGGATTCAATCTATTTGATCAATAACACTTAGTTGTGATAAATATGAAACTAGAGTGAAACCATGATCCTAGATTTTCTTTGGTCATGTTATGTGTCTCTTACATGCATTATTTATTTATTTATATGATTCATTTTTTAAATATTAAAATGAGAAAAAAGGTTTATGCTTAATAATTCAAAGTGCATTAAATGATGTGGGTAAGATGTACTTAAAATATTGTTCAAATAAATTCTAGAAGTTGACTTAAAAAGGTATCTTATGGGTTTCACCTATCAATTAGAACTATCGATGCAATAGGAATCAATTTGGTGGAGTAGATTGGCTTTGGGTGGGATGTTTAGACCACTTTTGTATAGCCAAAGTAGACCGTGTTGAAGTGCATAAATCCTTGGGTCTAATTTCTTGGTCATGTATTATTAAGGAAATCAGTACAACAATAATACATTAAGAATAATATGTATGGTGATTGATAGCTATGTCTCATTAGTCATAATATTGAATATTAGATCAAACACATAGACACTTGTTATGAACAAGTGTATTGGACTAACCCATTTTGAGTGTGATACATCATACTTGGAATTCAATAATGGTGGTCCCAATCATACCTCAACGTGACAATGATGATTGTGTCCTTATACCTAAAGTCACTATAGTGATCACATGTTGATCAGTTTGCTTTAACACTACTCAATGTGACATTGAATAAGGGTTTCTATACAATTAGTGCTTAGTGCATTATGACATGTGTGGATTATTGTGGGTGATGTAGACAAAATTTGCTCTCCCATTTGAGTGATATCCCAACCACTTGAAGAGTGATATTATGAAATGCATGGCCATTCTCATGTGAGTCAATATATGATATTGAGAAAATGTGTAATACAAATAGTCTAGTCTATATCAAGGAACAAACATTGAACATTTAGAGGATGACACTTCCATGCCTCAATTTCGATATGGATATTGGAGATAAAGGAATTATATGACTATTGTAAAACTATTCACAATACTATGTCAAATTTGTTCTTCAACTTCTCCAGTTATTTGGGTGGCAATGAAGTCTTGATACCAATTATTGCTTGTGGAATCATAATTTGATTATTGGCATCGTTACCAATGTAATGTGGAGCCTATAGGGTTACACACATAGAATGCATTGGAATAGGAGTATATTTGTGGACATGATTGGATGTTTTAAGTCAAATTGATTAGTAAAATGTTTAGGTAATCAACTAGAACAATATTGGACTAAAATCCTATATAGTTGGCTAAAAGGTCTAAGTCATTTGGTTGGATATAAAGCTATCTACTTATATGATAAGTCAGTAGGATAACCCCAAGCATTTGGCTGGAGTTTCCATTTGGGTGATTAAGAATTTGTCAATCGACTAATATGATTGATTGATTATTTAATTAATGGCATAATGCAAAAATGTTCTAACTTATCCAACTAATTGATTGGATGTTCATGAGTGGATCGCTTCAAACTCAACTGATGCCTTTTCATTTCCTAGGATTTTAGAAATCGTGCTTCCTTACCTCTCTTATTTAAAGGGACATAACAATTGGGTTATGGTTACACTCTCTTGCACGTGATAACCCTATCTGTCATTAACCACAAGAGAGATAGAGAAGGAAGGAGAATGCAACATTAGCACATTGATATATAAAAGGTTGCTCCCTCTCCATTATCTCAAGCAGCACGACTAGGAGTTCATGTCCATCATTGTGGACTAACATAGGCACTATGAAACTACATTGGGAGGACATCTTTGAGGACTGTCCGTGCAGTGTCATGAGTGGCACACATTATCGTGCAAGGACGTCATTGAACTTGCTCCACGACAAGGTATACCTTGCACACTCTCATTCCAAATATATTGTTATTTACGAGATATGTTTATAGGAAATGTGGATTTTTTATTTGTTGTTTCCTCTGTATTTGTCACCTCCACAATTCCTAATAGTTTAGACTAGGTCGTGGCACTTTGATCACGGCGTGAAGTCAATATGTGCCAATGTTGGGTTGAAGTGAGCTATTTTGGAGCACTTTGGTCAGGATTTGAGGTTGAGGCATGGTCAGTTTCAGTTGATGTGGTTAAATAGAGATAAAAATAGGTGCTTTTACACTTCATCGTGTGTTTGGGTCAAAGCAGGCATTTCATGAGTCGAGGTGACCATTGTGAGGTTGAAGTAGTCAATGTTAAGTATGTTTTGGGATAAAATGAAAATTTCTCATGAACCTAACTACTTACATGGATCACCTCCAACCTTAGAAATCTAGTTGATTGCATGGGATCTAGAATAATTTTTCTTAAGCCGGATGGTAATTTCTTAAGGAAAATCTCTTGCACAATGTTGATTCTCAAGCTTCTAAAAGACAAAAGTTAAGAATCATCTTCCTAACCTAAGTTGAGCTCAAATCCATGTAAGCTCAACCCTTTTTTCTCATGATTTCTACCACTTTATCTCTTATCGACCTTATTTGATGAAATCTTCCATGTTTCTTGGTAGAAATGTTGCTACTTTACCTCAAATCTTATATGTTCTCCTTCTTTGGCTTACTTGGAGATAATACATGCAAGAGTACGCGGTTGGAGACCTAAAGGTGGAGATTTTGGGCTAGGTTTTTGTTCTCCTATCTGCTGGAAGAATCTTGTACCAATGAGTGATTTAATCCATGTTTAGTAATATTTATGATACAATCATGTATATAATCCCCTAATCTCACTAATTGCATGAAAAATGCCCTTATGAAAATTGTACAGTGGTTTGGGTTAAAACATTGGGAACTCTGGGATTATCTTCTTCTATATTGTAATTTGTTATTATAAAATGAATATCGTGATATTTTAACACATACTTAACTTACAAATTTTGCATGTATATTGCATGAAGTAGTAATATAGACACTTTTTACATATTTACCATACTGAGCTCATATGGTGAAATTTTGGAAAAGAACAAAAACTTTATAGATGTGCTTCTTACTTAAATAATTTGAAAAAAACAAGTGTTATAAGTTTTTTCATATCCCTCATTATGATGTGGCCTTTGTATGACCAAAACTATGGTAATTTGGATATGTGTGTACATCTTTTTATGATTTTGGGTGTTGATATAGCTAGTTCTAAAATTATGTTGACCTAGGTAGAATGGTATAGTTTCTATCTTCTAATTTTATGAAATACAAGTAAATGGTCTAATTCGATAGTGAAATTTTGATCATGTAGTTTCTATGTGACTATATAACTTTCCCAATGTTTGAAAGCCAGGATACTTGTAAGTTCATCATAATTGAATATTTTAGATCTCTCTTTAGGAGCATTTCATTGTTATTATTTAGTTTTAAAGTTAATTTGTCTATTTTATCTTTCCTCACTTTTATTTGGAGTTTTTACTAGTTTTTGGCTGAATTTTGCAGGGAAATTATAAAATCCAGATCCGATCTCACGAGTCGACCAACTCAGATTCTGAGTCGACCGACTAGATCATTAGTCGACTGACTTAGATCACGAGTCGAGTGACTCACACCCATACAGCCAAATTGCCACCGCCAGTAGTCATTCTAGGGTTTCATCAAACTAACACCAACATTAAAGTCAATGGACTGACTCAAATGCCGAGTTGATCGAATCACACCATTAAACTAGTCAAATGGTCAAAGAAGGAAAATCAATAAAATTTGGGGCAAGTAATTAAAGCCCCAAAAGGGCAAGAGTTAGGGGTTTTAGATTCTCATTCCCAGTCTCACGATTCAAGCAACTCATATCACCATTGGACCGACTTGCCCCCATATCCAGTCAAAATTTTAATTAAGAAGGCCATTATTACAATTGAACTTCAGTCAAAGAAGATCTAGCACCAACGGTCACCACAAAGCCTCCTTTCTCCTTATAAAAGGAGGGGAACTCCAAAGACAAATGCATCACATTTTCTATCCCCTAGACCCCCCCTTTGGGCCTATTCCTGTTCTCTTATTATTATGTATGAATAGTTTTCTACTTTGTCATGGGGACTAGCCCAATAGCATGTTCTTATTTGATGTAATTGACTCTAATGTTTTGTAAAAAATGTTTTCTTTCTATTCCTGCTTGATTGTTGGTTGAATTGATGTACTCTTATGGGGCGACGTGGTCTCAGATCCCCATAAGAATGAACCCATAATCCCTTAATTGGGATTGTTATCTTCTTATCCATCTAATCTCATATTGTTTTCTAGTAGAATGATTATATTCTTATATGGGTGTTGAGATCTCAAATCCTCATAAGAGTGAACCCATGATATCTTGATGATATCCGCCGATGGATTTTATGATCCTCCTATCTGTTAATTTGTTTTTCTATAGCTTATGGCGATGTGATCATCTGATCCATAGGTTTGAACGTCAGAATGGAAATCACATATCTCTTTATGAGATCTTGGACATGGACATGTTGGATGGTAGGAGGAGGATCCACAAATGACATGATCAACGGATTTGTAGGAAGTCCAACTCTTGTGAGATTGTGCTACAAAAGGACACAAATCCACATAGTCCTAATTTGATTACTAATCATAGGAGTTCATTCATTGAGTAGAAGCTTGGCTATTGGTGGTGATCTCCCGGACCCCCATTTCTTTCTGTCACTTGTTTAGTTGAAGTTTATTTCTACAATTCTACTTTATGTTTTTAGCATAATCAAACTCTCACAATCTAGAATTTTACTTTCTTGTTCTTGCGATTGGTTTTGGATTTCAACCATCTTTCTATCGTACCTTGGATCGATACCTTACTACCTAAAAGTTGATTTGTTTCTTGCAACGATTTGACTATCTCTTTAAAAGGTTAAACTCTAGGGGTTTTCCTAGTGATTTGGTATGCATATAACACAGATCATATACCAAAATGAGTATCCTTCTAAAATTCTAGGGATTGTTAGAAAGTACTTGGAGTCATATATTGATAAATATAGGCATGTTATTGATATGTTGATCCCTACATGACCTAACTTCACATGCTTATATGAGTCAAGGTTGTGGCTCATGTTTTTATATAATGATCATACAACAAGGGTGGATGAAGATTTGGAGTTTGGGAAAGATTTCTTGATTGAGTTTTCCAAATGTGATTGAAAAGTATGTGATATGTTGTCACATGGAAGTATACTGATGTGACATGACAAATGTGGTGACATATGTACTAAAGATGGGCCTAATGCTTTATATAGGTAGGAGACCTATGTGTCCCTACTTTTTATATTTGTACAAAGTGAGTTGTGATAGGATCTTAGTGAGCTCGATAATCCTAAGATCCTCTATAGTGGTCTACGAGACTTTATAATCACTAACTACTAGTTTGTGAGGTATGTTCTACCCAAGGTTTAATAATAAAAATGGTAATCAAGTTGTGTTGTGTTTCTTATGTAGTTGAGGCCTTTATTGTATATTAATTACATTTCTCTAGTATGTTTTGTAAAAGTTTCTACTTAACGTAGAATTGTTTAATTCCGCATATATAGTAGGACTCATATACTTTGATTACTCTATGTATGCTTTATCTCTCACTTGGACTTTGTTCTCACTCTCACAGTTTCCCATCTTTTTTAGGTTCTTGACACCCATATCATGAGTTTCATAGTGAGGATTTACCTTTCCTAAGACAAAGAAAGGTGGAGATATATCCCTTCGTGTTGTTTATAGTCGTTCATGTAAACTCGAGTTTCCATCAAGATGTTTTATTTGATGATGCATCTACAACTTAGTTTTTGCATGTATGTCGTGTATATAGTGCATATACGGTAAATATGAACATGTATATCTATTGTATAAATAAGTTGTGACTTAGTTCATATATGATGAACATGTACAATTACAATTTGATATATAAAAAGTGGGCCATTCTTTATGCTTGTATTTGTGAATCTAGTTGAAAATTTTTTGAGCATTTTTTGCATGCCTTGTTGGATGACGAAAACTACGTTTGATTCAGATTTTTCATATTTGGGTTTTACAATTGTGGATTAGTTGACCTCATGGTGTGCTTCTATGTTGATCTCATAGTTAGGTTTCTCATTTGATGGTATCATAGTCAAAATGACTAGCGTTACAAGAACATATGATGTTTTTTCTATTCTTATGTGTTACTCATATTTAGACACCATCTATGGTGGTGTAGATATGGTTGAATGATGTGAAGAGCATGCTTAGAGTATTTTTGTGCCATTTATGCTTGAGGAGTGGAAGAAAGAACTAAACTAGAGAGTGCTTGAGGCAGGGACTACACACCCTCCACCCCTAAACCCAAAAACAGCATTTGACCCAATAATAATAGCTATGTTAGGGAAGTTGATGATGTTTTTAAACATATTACAAATGTGATTTCTATCCCCACACAACATTCAATGATGTCTTATACTGAGTCTCATATGGGTTCATAGAAGACCTTTGAGTGGCTAAGGAGGGTTGGGGAGGTGGAGTATGTTGGTATGGTGGATTTGACAAATGTGGATATATTGTTAATAGAGTTATAAAGGGCGTTGTAGATCTTAGACATATTAGAGGAGGCTAATATAAAGAAATGTGGTCTATATTTTGAAGGGCAGTGTTGGACGTCAGTGGGTCATGGTGGAAGATAAGAGACCTAAAGAGATTCTCACCTGGTGGACTTCAAGGAGATCTAAAGTAAGTGCTTTACTCAACCATAGTCATAGAGGGTGAGGTAGTTTGAGAATCTACAACAAAGAATGAAGTTTGTGGATGAGTATGAAGCAAAATTCATAGAGTTTCTATATTCTCATCCTCACCTAGCCCCTATAGATGATGTGAGGATCTAATATTTTAGGAAAGGGTTGAATGTGTATTTGCAAAAACTAACATTCACAATGGAAGTAGGATAAAAGTTCACAGCATTTGTATAATCTATGAGGTGGATTGAGAGGGTGATAATGGTGCACCATGAGTTTAAGTCCATGAAGAGATTCGCTTTGGTGCATAGCATGTAGTTTAGGAGATTTACCAGGTTGAGGTACTCAACATTTTAGAAGAAATAGTGACAAAATAGACAACTAATGTCAATGCCAAAAAGTTACTAGTAGTGGTCAATAACCATGCACACAGGAAGACTCTTATCTCCCTCTACTGTGATGATGTAATGTCTGGTCCCACTACCCAAGGCTTTAGCAGATTTCAGGAATGACGAATGGCCCCACAGACCACCACTAGCCTTAACTGCGTGCTTTTTCCTCACACACACGCAAGCCGGGGTCAATTTCCCAACTGGTCACCCATCCTAGTACTACTCCAAGTTGAGCACGCTTAACTATGGAGTTCTTTAGAGATAGGCTCCCGAAAAAGGAGGTGCACCTTGGTGATATGGGTAGTCCAATCATTCCTTATAAGATTATTTTATCTAAGGCCTCAAATCATGGGATGTTACAATCTCCCCCACTTAGACGCTTGACGTCCTTGTCAAGACTCAACTATATGGACTCATAATATTTCCCCATTTCAGTGCAGACCCAGAATGGCCCGTGGACATCCATCTCCCGATCACAGAATACCAGCGCAAGGGTGGCTACATCACCATGGATAGCCCTTTCCTACATGCCTAGACCGCACGACTCAAGACTGGCATGCCACATGCCCATCTGGGCCCCACCTACTGGAGGGGTTATGACTCTAATACCATTTGTAATGTCTGGGCTCACTACCCAAGGCTTTAGCAGAGTTTCAGGAATGATGACTGGCCCCACAGACCACCACTAGCCTTAACTGTGTGCTTTTTCCTCGCACACACGCAAGCTGGGGTCAGCTTCTCGACTGGTCACCCATCCTAGTACTACTCCAAGCTGAGCACGCTTAACTATGGAGTTCTTTAGAGATGGGCTCCCAGAAAAGGAGGTGCACCTTGGTGATATGGGTAGTCCAATCATTCCTTATAAGATCATTTTATCTGAGGCCTCAAATCCTGAGATGTTACAAATGAGATTTGGACCATATCAGTGATAAGGATGTCTATAATGTAGTTTATAACATAATACAAAATCAATAATTAGGGATGACAATGTTGTTGTAAATAAACCATATTCAGGGATAACCACACCAAGTGGTCATGGTGAGGATATGGTATTAGATTTTAAAACTGTTGTGATGTGGTGAGATTGTGGTGTGAACAATAAGTATGGATGAGAACCACATTGTAGATAATTCATTATATATATATATATATATATACACTATTATTCTGACCACATTATTTCTTGTTGTTCTCACATAGATAGATACATCTCTATCTTAAAATGGAATTTAATGTATAGATAAGTAGGAACTTTCATTTTTTTAATTATTACAAACATGGTTGTCCTCTCTATACAAGTAGTAAACACTCATGTGTCCCTAGCATGTGAAAATATAACCAAATATATTTTTCCTTCATAAATTTTGCACTTAATATTTATGTGTATATCTTCACAAACTAAATATCCATTTATATAATAGTGACAAAGAGATTTGGAGTTGTTGGAGGAATCAACTAAGGTTATTTTTGGTGAGTTATTTCAAGCGAATCTCGTAATAGAAACATACAAATATAATAGAAGGGGATATTGGCAATTAAGATGAGAATTGGGTGTATTACTATAAGTGAACTATAATTTGTTGATTGAGAGATGTAGTTATTAGCTGAGATAAAATAAAGTTAAGAAATAAAGAAAGCTGAAAATAATCATAGAAGACAAAATAGATAGATATTCAAAAGGAGGTGATTACATCTATAATTATTAAAAAATCTCCTTAATCAATTCAAATAGTCTGACACCCTCCTATACCAATATATTTTTCTCCCCCCCTCACTCATGGGAAATATATGACTACATGTAATTCTTTTTTAAAAAAACAATTAGAATTCATTGATCCCTTTGCCAGGAGTTTCGAACTTATGACCTCTCAGTCATACAACATCAACTTCTACCACTCAGGTGTCGCTACATTGGAGACTACATGTAATTCTAAACATTATATTACTTCTCTCTCAATAAAAATAATATAAAGAGGAAAGAAACATAATTTACAAGCTTGAAGATGAGGATGACAACTTAATAGGGAAGAGAGACTTGAGGAGTTATTTTAAACATAATAATGTTGTTTGAAAAAGAAAGAATGTATAGTAGTGGGGGAAATTTAATAAGAAGTTTTATAAGATGATGGTGTTTGAACTATTTATGTGAAAAAAATTGTAGAAATAATAAAATTATATTTCGGTTTACTAGTTAGAATGTTTGGTCTCATGACCAAAAAGGGTGCTTTTTTGTAATGCAATATAAACAGAACATTGTTTTTTTTCAGATTGTCTATGATATTATTTATATTTTTTGTGTACAAATTTATAAATTGTATGTATGTTGCTACTATTGATTAATAAAAAATTATTCATGATGTGGTGATGTGTTGTACATTGCAGTTAACAGACGATTTTTTGGCAGTGTGGAAATATTTTTTCATACTAAAATCCCCATCAATTATAGTGTATATGTGGTGTTTAGTTTTTTTTACAATGGTGTGATTATGTTTTCTATATAAAATGCACCATATTTGCACCATTAGCGTCCATATATACAATACTCATCACAATGGACAATGACACTTTGAGTCAAAGTAGTGTTATTAATGCAGCTACTACATAGACGTGAGAACTTTTTGGCTAAAATATAGTAGGGTTAGGAAGGACACAATAGAGGAAGGCTTCACAATAGGTGTAGTAGTAAGGAAGTTCTAGAAGTAGAAAAATGTTGTCCATTGCAAGCAAGGTCATATGAAATAGATGCCAAGAGCAAAGGAAAAGGTCACTCATAAGCAATTGGACAATTCTACACCATGAATAAATAAAAAAGGAGTGGTCACCTAGAGGGTCATTACATGTCATATGAAAGTCTTTCATTCTATTTTAAATGCTTCATACTTTATTTCAATTGTAGTTTCCCTAGTTGCAACACACTCATTTATCACCACAAAGGTAATATCTACAAATATCTTGCCTCTTAGAAGCATGTATTTGAGATTTTGATGGAGACTTCAATTGTGGGTTCAATAGTGTGCATGGGGTGTATCCATATTGTGTCCTTCATCGCTCCAAGCACAACGTTCAAATCGATATGTCACTTCTTGAGATTCATGGTTTTAAAATGATCCTAGGGATGTATAGACTATAGAAATTTAAAATTGTTTTGGATTGTGCATTCAAGGTAGTAGAGTTTAAGGGGATGGCGAGACCTAGGGGCCGTGGGGGTACTGGTGGCGGCGGCGAACGGGTGAACGCCGCAAGGCTGCTCGCTGGATCTGCCGATTTCCAAGAAGGGGGCGATGGTAGCAACGGGGTGACGGGGAGTGGAAGCGAATCAACAACATCAACGGAGAAGCGAGACACTGGATCCGGAATCCCGGTGCCTGAAGTCGGTCTCCTTCTTCAATTCACGGGGATGCGTGGGGGTCAAAATCAAAATCATACACGATCCGAGAATGATCAGGGAGATGATCGGAACAGCACGACGCGTATTCCACAAGCGCAAGCTACCGACGGAGCAACTCTACATATATTATCATTTCCGAGCTCTAGTCTGCAGGATAAGGTTCGGCAGGAAACATATCACTCATCTAGAGGAAAGGAGACATATTCCTTTGCAAGTGTGGTGGCGGGTGATCCGCATATGCAGTCCAATACTAACTTCCTGGATAAGCTTTTTTAAGAAAAACTATCGCCATCCGATGTCATGTTGAGGGAAGTTGAAGGAAAGCCAGCCTTGGCGATCAACCCAGGTGCAGAGGAAAGGTTGGCGTCTCTGTGGAAATACGTCATTGTTGTAAGACTGATTGGAGCGGAGATAGGGTATATGACCCTGAAAGATAGGTTAAAACCATTGTGGGGTTTAATTGGCCGATACAATATGTATGAACTCGAACTTGGCCATTTCGTGGTTCAGCTTTCTTGTAAGAAAGACTTCGATACTGCCATTACAGGGGGTCCATGGAAGCTTTTTGGTAGCAGCATGGCAGTTTGGGAATGGTCTCCATCATTTGTGCCATCTGAAGATCTTCCAGAACAGATCGTGGCATGGTTGCGCGTCTTGAATCTGCCACTCCATCTTTATGTATCTACAATATTCCAATATATCAGTCAAGCCATGGGTGGTCTGATGAAGGTAGATACTTATACAGCTAGTAGGACTCGTAGCAGGTTTCGCCAGGCTTGCTGTGAAAGTCAACACAAGGAAGAATCTTATACCATCTATACTAATTAATGGTATCCAATATGAGATAAGAGTATGAAGGATTTCCTTTCGCTTGCCAACTATGCGGTAAGGAGGGTCATATATCAAAGTACTGCAAAGAAAAGTTTCAACAAGAGGAGAGGGCAGAAGAACCTTCAAAACAGGAATCCAGCATTCAGTCTATCATCCAGTCACAAATCGAAACTAGCGAATGGAAGATACAATGCAGCCGAGGAAAGTGCCGGAGAGGACTTGGGAAGGATTCAGATAAAATGCATGTTACAAAACCGAGCACTAACAGGTTTGACAACTTATTCCAGGAGGAGATTTCCGAGACACATGATGTTAGGCATACCATGGAGACTAGTCAAGCAAGGAAAACTGAAATTCCTACCAAGATAGCGAAAGTATGGAAGAAGAAGAAGAAGAAGATGTCTACGCAGGTGGAGACTGCTGACCAGAAACGTGTCCTGTTAAATGAGATAGTTAGAAATGTTTGCAATGTCCATCAGGATGAAGAAGCCATGCTAGTGGATAAATCCAGCAATCACACAATAGTCTATCCGCACTTGGATGAAGTAATAGAAGTAGTAACTATCCAAGATGATGCAGAAAAGAATGTCTCGCATATAAATAAGCATTCATTTCAAACCCATGCAGTAAATGAAAGCAAGGCAGCCAAAATGGATGTCACACCAAAGCAATTAGCAGGTAGGAGAATTAAAGGAAGCGACACAAAGATGAAGAGGAGTGGGACAGGGAGAAACAACAGTGAGGCTAACAGGCAAAGCCCGAGACTGACAAATAAATCATTAAGAGAAGAGATTGAGGATATTCAGAGTCTAGTCGTGACCTCTGAGGTGGATCCATGTTCAACCACATCAATGCCGACTTGTACAACCTGAGGAATGGATACAAAATTAACCAAGAGGATCACATTGAAACTAATGCATTTTAAGGTCTATACTAGTCTATACAGATTTTTGATTCAGTCATTTAGGCCTTCCTACTGCTACTCATTCAAGCCACTGAATACTCAATTGGCACGTGAAGCCATCCAAGTTCAAAGGAGCTTGGTTAATCATCACCCAAAAATCCACTTCTTCTCTCAAAATTTTGAGAGGCTGATGGACCCAAGGTTTATGTTTAGTTTAGAAGATAATAATTGTAACGGTACTGATAATACCATGTTTTATCACATTCGTTTTAGCTTGTTATTTGTAAGCTCTTCTATGATGAAATAGATGGTAATGAGTTTGAAAAAAAAAGGTAGTAGAGTTTCAAAATGGTGGTATATCCTGGTCTTTCTAAGGAATAGGGAGATCCTTACAACATGTCTAGTGTTTGTAGACAAGTCATAAAATATGTTGAGGTATGTATGTACATCCTTTCTAGAACATGGTGTATATACCAAGGAAAAGAGTCCTAAAATAGTGAATGTTCATGTGGAGTATGAGTTTAAAGATGTATTTCTCAAATATTTTCTAGCCTACTACCACCTAGAGAGATTGACTTTGAGATCAATATGGAACTGGTACTTAGATGATTGCTCAATCATCATGTACTATGCCCCCCATAGTTATGGGGTATTTTAATATACCACTTTAAGATTTTTTGTATAAGAGGTTCATACAATTGGATACATCACCTTGGGGTGTGCCAATTTATTTTTGGTGAAGAATGATGGATCTATGAGGTTATGCATAGATTACCAATAGATGAATAGAATTGCACTACCATTCGATGCCATTATACCTAAAAACAAGGGATTCATATAAATATCCAATGAGTGTAAACATCCCACTCAGGCAAGGCAACATGTATCATCAACATATCATACACATTTAATTAAAGAATGCGGGTACATGTAGTCTTTCAAGTCAAAAGGTTGATTTTAGCACTAAGTACTTCTAGTTTATGGCAGTAAATCAAATAACTCAGAATAATATTTAGTTAATTAGATCATAAACTTAATAACCCTTTTGAAGAGTATATGTATCATGGATCAACACATGGTAAATATAATGTAACTTCAATCCTATTACAAGAGTGATATGAGATTAAATATGACAATTCTAGATATAGTCTTTTATAATAATGATAAGGCCAACTTTATGACACCCCACCAGCCAGACCATGTATACATCCTTCAATCCTAGAGTTGAAGTCCGCAAATGACGTCTACTGAGAGAGTATTTAAATAAAAATATGATCCATAATCAACAAGAGTATACATATATCAAAACCACCATAGACTATATATCAGAGTTTATTTGTATCAAACATTTATTGATCAATTTTCATAACAAGAGATAAGAATCAGACCAAAATTATCTCACCAAAAATGGATAAATGTACTTCACATATAAGAAATATATTCAGCAATAACAATTTCACCCAACAATAGATGGATACAACAAAACACTAGTTATTAAATTTTATTTCATTGCCCTAAAACTACTTGGCTCGTACCTTGCCAAGTATCAGTCACCATGCCTTATTCTTGTGTCAAAGACTCACCATCATTATCTTAGGGTACATCTGATCACCCTAAGATGTTTATAAAAAGTGTTGGTCTACCATTTGGGTTGCTTAAAGAGGCTAAGGTGGGGCATTAAACATCTCTACCATTACGTTCTCATCTCAGGTATATGAGATAGGAACAAATAGGATAAAACATCGCATATTAGGACATCTCTCATGTTTTAGAGTTTACACTTCATCAATGTCTATTCCTTATCAAATAGGATAAAACATCGCATATTAGGACATCTCTCATGTTTTAGAGTTTACACTTCATCAATGTCTATTCCTTATCGATATATGCTTTATCAACCGAGGTTTTAGGGTAAAAAATACACAGTTTGAGCAAACCTATATCCTAGTGATCTAGCCTTTAAGGTCAACATCCACACTCTAGAAATAATTCTCATAATCCCATGATTACTACAAAGAGATCCTTTTCATTTCCCAAGTATGGACCTTCGAGGAAACTCATGGTGTTTAGGACACCTAAGTAGATGGATACATCATTTCACTTGTTGCTTAATCCTCTTACTCATATTATATATATTTGAACTCATTATTTATCATTTTTCTATCTTCACTCATCTAGAATGGCATAAATCATATTAAGGTTGAATAAGAATGACAAACATTCAACATTATAACAAGCAACAAAACTATCTACAATTTGCATGTTTCTTTCCCATTCTCATATATTTTTGTATGAAACATAATCAGTGGGCTATCATGCTGACATTTAATCTTGTTCTCAAATATTAACCATAATGGTATTAAAATACAAATTGATACATATTATTTCAAACCCAACACATTTATTGTCTTTTCATTAATCTCACACTTTGTATTATATATTCATAAAGACATCAAAACTCACAACACTATCATATGAACATCTTATATTCCTCATCATGTTCAGCTCAACTTGTTTTGCAAAAAATAAATTACTCCATATAAATTACTTCATATAGAAAAAGTCTCAATGCATAATCATTCATAATACATGTTTTCCTCGTCTTTTAGCTTCCACATGCTTTGGTTAGGGTTACTATCTAATACATATCTCATCCCATTTGAATTTGATTAGTATAGACCATTCTCAAAGCATAAGTATTTTAGTACACAATTACAATCCATGAATACATTCTTATAGACATCCTCAGAGTCTATCTTTGAATTGGATTAAAGTATATGCAATTATCTATATTTTAGCCCCTTATTCAATAACTTTATTCATTATTGTTCCTTAATTCATCTTATTAGGGTTTGAGTTAGAGTTAGCTTCTTATATCTACTCATGTACTTTCAACTAATCCACTTAATCTACTTTCTTTCTTGCCATTAGGTTCTATATTCCACTATCCCTTCACTTCCAGTGGCAGTTTGCTAAATCATTCTCATCTTTGGCAAAATACTTATTTTGAAATTAGAGTATTCTTGCATTAGTTGTACCAACATCTTAATGATTAGTTCTTCTTATCTCATTATGTACTAATTAATAGAGTTAGAATTTGGAGAGTCTTCATCCATGAAGCCCTTTAGATATACCATAAAGGATATATTAGGGTATAAAACATCAATAAGATTTCTTACTATTAAACTATACAAGAACATCTAAATCACAGGCATGACCTCCTATTTTCAAGACATATTCCTAGAAAGGCCTTATCTCTCCTTTTGATTTCAATAGTAAAGTTTAAGATTTTCAAGGAGTTGTCTCAACTCAATCATCTTGAGAACTTACTAATCACTAACTTGATGAGGGTGTACTGGGGTTTATTAAGGCTATTCACGACACATGAAAACCTTAATTTCCATTACCAAGAAAACAATCTATTAATTATAAGTACATATCATTTCATAAGCCCATCTGAATAATTTAACAACAAATATGAATCTATCCATTTAGTACCTTTATGTTAACCTTAATACACAACCATACTTAGGTTTTCTAAGAAATTAATATTAAAAATCAAGGAACTATACTAAATCCATGCTAAAAAATACATTTCAGACATGTTCTTACAATTTTAAACATCTTACTTATTTATGAAAATTCAAGCAATATTACCATAGACCAACATAATTCCTTCACCATTAAAATTCTATGATATTTTATTTACATATCATGAATTAAACAAGAATAATATATTAAGAACAAGTCTAAAATTGAAAGTAATCAAATTCTCCATGTCCCGAGTTGATTACCCAAAAATATAAAAATAAAAGCAATAGTTGTAGTAATCTTTAGCCAGAAATAATACAAATTAACATGATTAGATAGATCAAGGTTGTTTAGCACTCACCTCAGGTGTAAAATATCTCAAAAATGTATCTCAAGAACTGAGTTCCTTGATTCCAAATTGAAACTTTGAGCAATTAGTCCTTTTCTTACTCCTTCCAACTCAAGAATCATAGGGATAGAGATTGGATAGCAAGAATGAGAAAAGAGAGAAATGAGATATCTCTTCAGTTACAATAATAGGAAAGATGAAATTCATGCATAAGAGAGAAGAAGAGTCATGAAAATCTAGCTAGGATTTAACTTACAAGAATTATCCATCTTTACATAGATGAAACCCTAGGTTCGTTTGTCCAACCACACAATCTTCAAAGTCCTACAAATCCCCTTTTCTCAAGAAAATCAGAGCCCTAGAATGAAAGATGGAAATGAGAGGTGATTGGGTCGAGTTTCTTTCGTGTATACAAATTCAGGTGCTTGAGGAAATTATTTTTAAAACTTTATGCCTTTTTTTATTTTTCCAAAATGGTTAGTTTTTTGAGGTTTTCATATCATAAAACTATAATGATGAATTACTATGTACGTTTATATATCAACTTAAAAATTATGAAATTTATATAGGTTGTCTGAAATGAACTCTTCAAGCTATCATTTTCAAATAATTTGGATGACTAACAAATTAACTAAAATTAAATACTAAGATGCTATATCGATTGTATAGCATAGTCAACTAAGATTTTCTTAGGGAAACTCAACCAACCTACATGAAAAAACCCATTTTTTTAAATTTCATAGTAATATTATCCAATCAAGATCCAAATTTAAAGCAATGTGAGCTACAAAAAAAATACAAAAATCATTTACTACTCTACTATACTTGTCATTAAATTATTTTTCACATTTTTATGTAGTTACTCTTAAGATCCTATCCCAAGTAGGATTTTTGATCAACAAATTCTGATTATTCAAAACCAAAGCATATGTATAGAGTAAACCAAAGCATATTTATAGAGTATCATCAAGTTCAACATATCATATCTAAATTGTCATTTTTAACCAAACATAAATGAGGATTAAATAGTAAATCACATAATCATCCAAGTAAACCCTATTTAGATAGCTAAGATGAAATAGAGTTGTTATAAAGTGGGTCTATTATCTAATTATTTAAATGCCAATTTTCGGTTGTTAAGATAATTGTTTATTTTGGTGGCCATATCTGATGTAGTCCTCAGCCTCAAGACTGTAGGTTATGTTCCTAGTCCAACTGATGGGGAATCACATTCATGTTGGTAATTTGGTAGAAAGTAATGTGTTTATATATAACACTTATAGTATCTCATTTTATCAAATCACTAGTATACCATTGTAATTTGAGATATTTGATAATTTTTTGCTTGTTATTAGATGTAATCATGATGGATAAACAATGAGATTAAAATTGATATAAATGCTTTCTTTTGGGATTAAGTGGCTTGTTGTCATAATGTAGTATAAGTTCATATTAAAATTATTTATTAGACTTGAAAATTGATACCTTCTAGTTTCTTAGAAATTCAATATTCTTGAACTACTGATGCATTTTATCTAGGTAGAATACAGTTTTATACCCACATGGGCTCTGTATGAATATCATGTTGGTTATGAATTATTTTTAGGTAAAATACCATGTGGTGGAGAGCTCATGATAAATAAGATTTAAATAAAATGATTTTGATTGTAATTTCTTAGGTTGAGTTGTATATTAAGTTTTTTATTTTTAATGATGTAATATGTTGTAAAGTGAACAATATATAAATACGAAAATTGGATTTGGTTTAACAAAATGGAGTTGATATTGTTTGAGTGAATAAAATTAGATGATGGTTGATGAATCAACACATGATTTTTTTATCTGAGATAAGGTTTTGGTATGATGCTTTATGAAAAGTAAAACTTCATATGTGGTTCTTATTTACCAGTTTTATTGTAATCAGAGTTCATAATTCTTCACTCTAGCAATTAGCATGTATGCTAACTCAAAGGGGAGGTCGCTGGTACTGGTATGACTATATAATGCACACATGTAATGTAGAGATAATGATGATAATAAGGCCAACCTAAGTGCCTAAATATTATGATCACTTTTCCTTAAACTACCACAAGGTGTATTATTCATGCTACCCTCAGGTTGCAAGTGAAATAAAAGTAACCATGCCCATAGATTGAGTTCCCATATCCTCTGAGTTTTTCAAAGAAGAGTTCGGGACATACATCCCAAAAGTCAATCTCCCCCCAGACTTTGTGGCCCATCTCGCCAACCCATCAAAAAGGGTATTAGATTTATTATTTACATGATACACACTTACATTAATTTTGATTTTACTAAGGCCCCAAAAATGTTGGATGGTGCTAAGGTATTTATTGGGACACTCAAATTTCTTGTTATCTAGTCGGAAGGTCATGTGGTTGTCAGACAACAATGATCTTCTTGGGTCATCCATAGTTACTTTCACTCCTGTGATAATAGCCCTCGACTCTACATATAGAACATCCATGCTCTCCACCTTGTCAGTATCTACTCAAATTCAATAGCCTCTATGGTCCCTTAGCATGAAGCTAAACATTGCAGTATTGGTCCTCTTTAGCACAACTCCATCCACATTATGTTTGAGGATGCCTTTAGGGGCTTTCCTCCAAGTGAGATTATCTAGATGATTTTTTTTAAATAGTGCACACTAAAAATGCCTTTCAAAAAATGTTGTATGTCTGGACACCAGTCGAGCAATCACCGAAGGCTGAGTATCTGTAGAATTAAAAATGAGATCATTGCGGGCCTTTCAAATTATCTCAGTGGTGATGGTAAACCACTCAGGCCTATTATTGAAAGCCCTTGATTGCTTCATATTGCATGTGAACCACTGGTCTAGGCATTGGTCATTATCTACTATCATTCCAAATTCTCAGTATAGTTCCTCCCAGAGGGGCATTTGTGCCCTTGCAATACTTCAGTAAATGTATGATATTTTCATCTTGCATTCTACAACTGGTGCAACTTGCATTAGTGATTCGTGCACAAATTGCTCGAGCAACATTAGACATGAGGCCACCATGAAGTGTCTTACATAAGAATACTTGAGTTATATAACAAACTCAAACTTAAGTAAATAATATTGGTTCCCCTTTACCATATGATATTTTATTTTAGAACCATCCAATTAACTTGTCATGAATTAGGATGTTAATAATATTCAATTATAAGAGTTTTAGCCAATAACATAAATATTTGAGGCTTTAATACAAGAGATGGGAAAATATACTAATTAGGGATAGTTGTGCAAATTCACTACATCGAAGTATTTATGTTCAAAATTACTGTTCTAAAATTTCCTATGGATAGGTATGAGCAATGAGGAGTCACACATGATATTTGGTTATTAAATGATAAAAGAATACATTAATATGTTGAAAATAGTCTTTCCCTCAAGTTGCAAGTTTTAGGTATTAAATTTTTCCAATAGGAAAAATTGACTTCAAAGTTGGATTCTTTGGTTCCGTATTAGTCTACTTGTCAAGTTTCACTTTAATTGTATATTGTTTACTCATCCAATCTGATTGGAAAAGAAAAAATAACTAATAATGCATCACTTTAGGCAATTCAATTTGTAAAAGAATTAAATATCAGATGGGCCTAAGATGTTAGACAATATGGCATTTCTCTCTTCCATCGGTCAACGATCAGACAGTCACCCTATCATCTTCAACCCCACGCTTAAAAAGGAAACCAATTGGTTTGTATGCAGTACAAAGAAACCGAGATTTCTCCCTCCACACTTGATTATTTCTTGAGATTTCTTTTACTATAGATTCTTGGTTGACCCATTAATACCCTACTCGATTTTTATCTTGCAAAAACCAAGAAATCCCAATTCTAGGGGTTCAAGCATCTTCAAGCCATAGGCACAGAAACCCTAACAAGAGACCTTATAAATAGCTAACCCCAACCCTAGCTCCGCCCCATCATAAGCGATCTTTCTATAGGGATAATTTCACCTTGAACCATCATTTCACCTACCATTAAGCTTAGTATTTGATCTATGCTTGCGGTCCCTTTCCCCGACACTCTGTCTCACCGTGACTCAATTGTTGTTATGGTAAGTATCCTGAATCTCTACCTTGACAAAATTTGTAATTGTTGTCTTGATTAATTTTCCCCAAAACCAGTGAGACCTTCACAATACCCAGGTCATGGTCATGGTGAGACGTTGTGGGGGACAAGATCCTCACGTGTGAGGTTACAATTTTGCCCCCAACTGTTTTCTCTATTGGTCAATCCTCGCATGGGCATTTTTGCCATTGGAAGAAGATTTGGTTTAAATTGTCATGTAGATGCACATATGAGTGTATGACTATTATACCTGGTCCTGTATAAAGTCCCAATTTTTATCGAAAGGAAATTTGGTCTTTTAAATTTTAATTTCTCAAATGAATCAGTAAATAATGTGAATCTTATAAAAATCATATCTTTTTACTAGATGCTCCAAAAATTATAAAAAATATGCTTTAGAATCATAAGATTTTTCTCTATCTTTTGGTAAGATTTACACAACCTAATTCTAAAGTTTTAAAGACTAAATTTTTGGGGTATCAATCTATCTTATTCACGTATTGATAATTAAGGGAAAATGTTAATGAATAAAAATAAAGAGCTTGGATTAGACCAATAATTAGTAATCTTGTACCTTATGTTAGGTTAATGTCAAAAGTCAAACTAGGGTTTTAACGAAGGTTTGGATTTCTTGGGTTTCATGTTATGTAGCATAAATTGAACCCTAATTGATGTAAAAATACAATATGTAGGCTTGAGGTAACTTTAGAGTCGGAAGGGTAGAATTTGATCTCTGGTTTAATAATCAAATCCAAATATGTGCATCTACTCTATTTAAATTGGGCATAATATCATGACTACATATCCTCTTCCCATATGAGGCATTGACTAAATTGTGAACATCTATATCATTTTGTGAAAGTACTCTTCCTTATGAATATCTTCCTGATTTGTTAGTATTGATATGTGAATACCACATTGATGGTCTTCTAACCTAATCTTGATAATGATTTTGGACCTCTACACCCACTTGATGACAACTCAAAATTACCATCCTTTGTGTGAAAATGACCAGACTTTGTTTTTGCCTTCCCTAATTGCATGTGTAGTTGAGTAATCATAAAAAATGTAGTGATACCATACTGGGATTGGGTTTTATTTCCTTCCATGTTTTATATTTAGGAACTAGGTTCTATTCCTCTAACATGTATTGGGTTTTATTCCCCTGTCACTTATGATATTAGGCACTAGGTTTTATTCCCCTACCATGCACTGGGTTTTATCCCCTACAAAAATTCTATATTTATTTCGCACAAAAGTTTTAGTCCTCTTGTCCTTTGGTATGGGATATATGGATTCCTACCCTACTTTTTGGTATATGCTAGTCAATGTTTTACTCACCATGCAAATATTTGTTTTTGTGTTACTGTTAATATATATGGTAAGACTCTATTTAATAATCATATCCTTGTTAATAAATGACTCATCTTTTGGACATGTTAAAACTTTTAGAAACCATTCTCCATTGAATATCTCATTATTGACACCTTAAAGTTGAATCTTTCCTTGCTTAAGTTAAATTCTCAATTATTTTACTCTGCATCTACTCAACGTTCATTGATGTCCTTTCTTTTTGTTTTCTCCCTCATGGGTGTTTCCTTCAACCCACCCAGATGTTGCACATCCTGAGGACCATGAGATAGGGGGTTTCGCTCAGATCTAGCTACTAGAAGACTTTTGAGATGGATAGGTTGCTCACTGCAAATTGATCATATTAGTTTAGGTTTTAAATCTTGTTGGAAGCCATTCATGCCCTCCTTTGTTGAACTCAGACAAGAAAATTTTGTAATAGTTAGATTTACTTTCTGTTGTAACAAAACACGTTCCTGATATCATTATTTTTAAGAAAATATTATGTGGCCCATTTATTTGAATGATTTTATTTAATTTGTGAATGATTGGGGTATGGTGCAATCATTTTCTTAAATTAAGTAAGGAGTGATCCTTTGTGTCCTTACAAGATGGTATTAGGGCAAGTTTATGCTTGATAACTTGACTATCTCATAATTTTTCCTATAGAACGCCTTGCCTTATACATTATATGTATCTTTCAGGAGATCCAACTTGTTTGACGACATTGGTTCTACCCCCTAGTCCAGCATTTCAAATGGGTTATCCACACCGGTAAACCCTTGTTTCAACATGTCCATGGATCTCCCTCTAAGAGACAACTTGAGCTCTCAGATCACCCCTATAACTTAGGGTGTTGACACCCCCTGCTACCACCTCGACTGGCATCTCCCCTAAAAAAGAGTTAGCTTTGTTGCGGAAATTTCTCATCACGTCTATGGTGGGAAAGTTTAACACCCCTCTTGTGTCTCATAAGTTGAAGGAGTACTTGTTGGCTGATTTTATGAAGATACAACCACCCTACTTCATGGGTGAAGGAGAACTAGAGATGTTCGATAAGGCTTATGACTGGGTTTTATCTATAGAGAGGACTTTTGAGGGTATGGCATGCCCTCCTCACCAAAAGGCCAGGTTTGCCTCTTATGTGTTGGATGGCCTGTCACGGGTTTGGTGGAACTAGATTGCCCAAACTCATGGTACTTCTACCTTGTCCTGGGAACAATTCTTGGCACTATTCTATGAGAAGTACATCTGCCATGCTACCCTTAGAAGAAGGAAGCAAAATTCTAAATCTGAAGCAAGGTTCCTTGTCTCCGCATATGTGAAAAATTTCTTACTTCTCGAATTTTATGCTACTGGGTTGAGTGAGGATCGTAGGGCCGACCTATTCTTGCAAGGACTTAACCACCATGCGGGTCATGCTCTAGTCCCACAACTCCCACTCACCTTTTAGTAGTTGGTTGATAAAGCCTTAGCCTTTGAGTTTCACCAAGGTTTTTAGGCCCAAACACATAGTGAGAACATCAACAAGTGCAAGTATTCTAGTGAAGAACATCGACTTTCCAGGTGAAACCGCTGCCATTGACACAATCCTCTAGGAAAGTGTACAACCCATAATAGCAGATGGAATCATACCTGCCACCATTGTGGTCATCCTGGTCATATTCATCCAAGATGCCCTCAACTTCAACAACACCAAGTGCCAACTCATCCGCCACATCACCTTCCAAGGAAAAACCTTAATAACTAAAAGGGACCTCCTATTAAGAGACGTGCATGTCAATTTTTTGCACTTGAAGCTATAGATATTAGAGATGCCTTGGCATCACATTAAGGTAACGTGCATCTACACTCTTTTCCTATGCAAGTACCATTATTACAAACTAGTTTATGTTTGTTCACATTAGGATATATAAGGAAGGCAATTTCTATAAGGATCACATGAATATTAGTATAAGGTAGTGCATGTCTCAAGGGTTATACGTATAGAATAGGTTTTCCTGAGTTATTAGTATGGTTACAGAGCATCTTGGACATTCATAGGTTTCAGGCACCTCCTTGAACCTGACCAAAGTAAAATAGTCAGTTGAGAAGTTATGGTTTGTGACTTGTCTTGGTATTCATTTTGGCACCAATTTTAAGATTTACATCACATATTTTTTGATGAGAATATATATTTATATTATGAATGCAAAAGAAAAGTTTTGGATTATGTCTACATTTTTAAAGATCGAGTCACCACCATGTAAGGCTTTAGATGTATAAACAACCTTTGGGGCAAAATCCTTAACTTGTTGGTCAACCTGATACCCTTGACTTGGAATAGATCTATGATAAGTAAGCAGTTTGGGACATAGTTGCGTACCTCGTGCTATACATAAAGAATGAATAGTTAGGTTTTAGAATGAATATTTTCTAGGTAGGGTCCCAAAACCTTAGTCTTTCAAGAAGTAGAGAACAATTTAAAGATGTTTGGAATAAAACACATGAGCTAACTCCTGAGTTATTTCCCAAGCCAATAGCATATGGATATAACTACATCCCACCTATGATACTCGAGTAGAGACATTTTTGCAAACATGCATCAACGTATACAACAAAATTATTTATGTGCATCGATTAACACAACAATTCACCATGGGTTGATTCCTAGAGTTTAACTTTTGTTACTAAAAACAACCAATTAAGATTAATTTCTTTGTATAGAAAGTCGATCCCACAAGATGACGTGATTGAGATTGGTTTTTGAACTAGATTACTTTGAACATTTATTGAACAAGAATTGAAATTCCATTGGTTGAAGGGTTGATTATGCTACAACAAGTAAGAAAAATTACACTACTAACAAGGTAATAAAAGGTTACATTAAGAACAAGATAAAAAGGAATTACACTAAGGACAAATATAGCAAGATTTTTTATGAGCATAATTAAGAAAAGAGCAATGGGAAAGCAAGTGATTGGAAAAATTGATATTGATATATTAGGGTTATGAGTTTTACCACCATATCCCGTGTAAAAATAGATTGATGGAATATTTGAAGAGAAAACTAGTTAGATGAAGGCATGTGAAAACATCCTCAAATGAATTTACAAAAGTCAAACTTCCCGCAAACCCATTGATCCTGATATTTGTGGATCCTTGCTTGATCATCCCAACAAATCTCTTTCCAATATCTCTCCAGAGCTCTATGCATTTGTTTGGTTGTTTTGAGCCTTGGGGTCCAACATATCATTACCCAAGGTTGACATTCGACAAAAACAAGAGATCAAGTCATTTAATTCATGCCATAATCCAATCAAACACCATCTAACAAGTTTTACAAATAGAAATCAATCTAATGAACTATGGATATGGGGCTATTCCCATGCCCCGATACAAGGAACTACTCACTATCTATAGAAATTAAAGAAGGAAAAAAGGAAGGAAGAAGGGGAGCCAGAGACTAGTAAAAGATAGATAATTTAGGAAGGACTACATACTAGTGACAATAAAATGGCTACCTTTCTTAATTCCTTGTCCAAAGCTAGTAGACCAAGAACAAGAATCAAACTAGAAATTCTATTGAAGAAATAAGAGTACAAGATGCAAGAATTACAAAGCAAGAAAGTAAACAAGTTCTAAAAACTAAGAGCAAGATACAAAAATTCAGATCCCCTTCTTTGCGGAGCCCCCCCTCCATTCATAGGGGAAGGAGGAGTGGAAACCCTACAAGAAAACTAGTTGGAGGCACTGAAAAAGTTTATCCATGTACCAGGATTCAACCAGTTCATGACATGATTTGCTCGATTGGTGTTCGCGGGTGCGCGGGGCCAAGGAAGCATGTCAAAACCCTTAAGGAGGGAGTGGTGACACGCTATTGACCAAGACTTGGTCTCTAAGGAGCTAAGTTGGTTGCTTGGAACTTTTAATCGCCTAGTTCAAACTTCTGAGTCAACCGATTTGAGGTATGAGTTGCCTGGTTCAGATGTTGAATTGACCAGTTCAATTGATGAATTGAATAGTTGAGTCGAAATATTGACACCATGAAATGGCCATTTAGAGTACTAGAATGGGGTGTTATGCATGGGTGAGTCAATCTGGTCACTGACTGAATCACTAAATCAAGTATTCAAATGCTTGGAAATTCGTAATTGAAGTCCTTGGTCTTTAAATTTCCAAGTAATGAAGCAGGCTCTTGTCTTCTAAAGTCAATAGATTGTAAATGAGGGTTGAATCTATAAAATATGAGCAAAAATGATAACAATTCTAAGTAATGGGTAAAAAGCAAGTAAATTGTAATTATCTTTGGAATTTTGGAAGAAGTAAGATAAAATTTGAAGCAAAGACTTAAAAGATATAATTTTAAAAGGGACAAATATGCATTCATCAAAATACCTCAAACTTGAATGTATGCTTGTCCTCAAGAAACAATGAATCACAAATTATTCCAATTTGTACTACCAACATATCTTTCCTCACCCTCATAGCATTACTTTGTTCCTTACCTCCTTTCTTGACCAAGCGACCTAATCTCCTAGAATCACAAAATACAAAATTCCAAATTCCCTATTTAAACATGTTTTGTAGCTTTTTCTATATCAAGACTTTGTAAAGAAACATGCTTTATCTCCCTTTTACTTTGACACTCTGACATTATATTATAAGTTTTGTACATGAATATAAGTGAATGAGGAGTGGAATAAGATGATCCCTCCTCTATTTCAATTGAGATCATTTTATTCATGTATCATAGTTACATTGACCGTATTTTTTTTGTGAGCGCTTTGGCATCTTTTGATGGTACACCCCTATTAAATTTCTGAGGGGTATGGAATAATGCTAAGAGGGGGGTGATCATGCCACCCCAGACTTGGGGTTTAGCATAGAGTGGTTTTTATCTTTATTTTACAAGGCGAGGAGGACAAAGATGATAGAAGAAGGTTGGTCCTATGATTCTCACATTTTTTTCTAGGAGTGTCATCGTATTGGTTCAACTCTTCCTGTCACAACATTGTACAAGAGATATGACAAGCTACTATGTAGTTTAAAATAGAGAATTTTTTTTTATTATTGTCAATGTAATAAGGCTTGCCAACATTTTCAAGGAGCAATGCTAGTTTGGGGTCCTAGGTGACATGGTGAGTTCTAATCATGGGAATTTGTAAAAAATGATTTGCAAATAAGGTTCGTTGCATTCAAAAAGGGGTTCATTGATAATACAAGTCTATTCATCTAAACGACTAGATAAAGAACAAATTTCATAATTAAGGAAGAAAAGCAAACTATGTTTTAGAAAACAAACTACATGCATAATAAATGACAAAAAAGATATGCTAGAAAAGGAAGATAGGGGTGGAATTGACACGTACCACCCACCTCTACCCTGTACTTAGATTTTTTCTCATCCAAAGTAAATACCAAATTTGAGATGGAGGGAAGAAAATCACTACGGTGGTGGAGATAAAGGAGGTGTAGGATCAGAAGAGGAAGGAGGGTCATAGTAGTAATGGCTCTGATACTGACAATTGGGGTTTGGATATGCTTGTTGGGCCCCATACTCTCTGTGGGCTGGTCTGGAAGGGGTGTAGTGGCCATATTCTACGTGAAAGGACTCTTAAGAATGTTGCACGGGGTAGATATGATTAAGATGATGTCACTGGTGCTGCTGCTCACGCTAAATCTGGTCTAGCTGATCCTGAATCTCATAGAAGCCATAAGGCTCGCCAGTGCATGTATCATCGGTAGTGCACCTCTGAGTGCAACATCAAGACTGAGGAGGAGGATATCCAAACTCATCATCATTTACCTCCATGGAGGTACTCCGTCGTTGGGTCGTGGGCTTGGGGATGGCGCCCTCTGGAATGGGGTTCTCAAGACTGAATAGTTGGATATGCATCAGTAGGTTGGGCAGATCATAAGTAAGGTTTGTTGCTGCAAACTAGGAATGGAGAGGAAGCTCAAGGTGGACATTGCACTCCCTAAATACAAGATAAAATACATCTCACTGGGCACTCTAATGAATAAACTGGCTCGCCTTTAGGTATAAAATGCAAATCAGGTGTTGAGCCCCCTTAAGCTCAATTTCCTGGAAGGGAATATGAGTGAAGCCTAAGAAGATGGTGATGGTGGTCACAAGATGGATGATGTTGAATGTGGAGATAATTTTGTGGCTCACTTGAGTGTTGATGTTCTCTAAGATGGAACTCCCCCAGTTGAGTTGTCTCATCATGAAGAAGACACCATAAAATGTAGAGATCTGTCTAGGAGACGATTCCTTGAGTGCTTGACCTGTTGTAGATAGTTTTGGAAAGGATTTAGTGAAGGTAGTGGATGATCAGATTATGGATTTTGGAGGATTTGGGTCCCCTTGGCAGAGTGTGTGTGTGGGGGGGGGGGCAGTCCAGTAATGTTGTCGCATAACTTATCATGGTTATACCTACTGTGATAAGTGGAACGTGAGCGCTCAATGTAGTGTGATGGCCAAGAATCTTCGCCACTTTTGAGGATGATGGAGGTGATCTACCTGGAGGATACTTCTATATCCTCCTCAAAAATCAAGATTGTACAGCTGGAGTCTCCCTATGAGTAGTGAAATCGGCGGAATGTTGTCATGAATTCTAGAGTGAGGTTGGTGAAGACGGTGAGGATCCTATAGGGGAACTAGAGGATGTGGTTTTTGTGCAAAATCAGGTCGACTGAGTCCCAAAACCTGAGGATGATGAGGCTTTTCCAAAAGTCAATATGGGAAGGGTGACTCTAATGCTAAACATTACGGCAAAACATGCCTCATGGTCTTCATTAATGAATTGAACATAGTTGCTTGGGCAAGGAGAAATATGTGGCAGGAGTGGCATTATTGAGTCTGGATTATCGTGAGGAGCTTAGTGAGCTTTGTCCTCATGGAGGAGCTCATCTGCTTCCTCGAGGTCAGTGGACATCTCGTTGATGATGTCGGGGGAAGATTTTCTTGTGGGTTCTTAGATGCAGATTCTAGCCCTAGATCTCATAGGATGAGGGTGCTCACGGAGGAAGCAATCCTTAGCAATAGACTTGCCCTTGTGGAGGCAAATGAAGAGGCTCTCATGAGAACCTTCCTCGGACATGATAGTACTATTGTGAGTCTCAGATCACCTGACTCAGGAACTGAATTGATCAATTCACTGTGGCTGAGGTTGGTGTTGTTGTGGGTTGAATCATTTGATTTGTAGTCTTAACTAACTGACTCAGGTGGCGAGAGTCTACTAATGCAGTGTGTGAATCACCTGAGTTAGGGCTTGAACTGCTCATCTCGACACATGAGATGGTGCCATGAATCGCTCGGTTGGCAACCTGAGGCACTCGATTTGGGATGATGAAAAGTTGCTATTGTGGTGTGCAGTTCGCCTAACTCAAAGCGTGAACCACTCGGCTCTTGGGGTAAAAAAAGCAGTAGTGGGTAGTCAGAGGTGGGGAAGAAATAGGGGAAGGGATGAGTGAATAGTAGGTGGAGTGAGGCACCTGGTTTGCCTATGGGTTAGAGAGGAGAATTTTTGGGAGGAGGGAATGCAAGGATTTGAGATGTGTGAGTCTACCCCCTCCCTGTTTGTAGTTGTATATAGCCTTCCTAAATTGTGAGTCTCCCGATTCACACATAATGGGAGGGACAATTCATCGCTCAAATCCATTACCAATTTGAATAAGTCTTTGTGAAGTGTGAGTCAATCGGCTTGCAACGTGAATCTCCCGATTCACGCATTGTGGGGGCAGTGGAAACGTTTTAATTTCAAATCAAATGCCAAACTAAATCGTCCAGTTGGATGTCCAACCAATCTATTCATTTTTTATAATTGAACTAGAAAAATAAAACAGAGTAAGGGTTAGTCGAAAATTGCAATAATGAAAAAAATTAAAGAAAAATAAAGTGACGCAAATAGAGATGTTGGGTTGCCTTCCAACAAGCACCCAGTTTTACATCTAAGGCCTGACACGTGTGTTTGTGGAGCTTGTTCTGGCTCGGGGTTGGGTGGGATGGAGGATAGCTCAATTCTAAATCTTCAGAAAAAGGGAGGTGTTGTTCTCCTGGTCTCATGAAGTCTTCAGGAGTGATGTATCGTTTAATCCTATATCCGTTTACCAAAAATTCACCCTTCCATTTATTCCAAATAAGAAAAGTGCCATGTGGGTAGGCACACTTTACAAGGTAGGGGCATACCAGATTTGAGTTTTCCATGGAAAAGCCTCAACCTGAATTATAGACTAGGACTTGGTCGCTTTCGTGAATGTCTTTTTGCCTAATATATCCATCATGCCATAATTTGGCTTAGTCCTTGTAAATATGGGTATTTTCATAGGTCGTCATCCTAAGTTCCTCTAACTCTTATAGTTGAAGAAAGTGGTTCTCCGCTACTACAAAAAGGTCAAAATTAAGAGTTTTGATATCACAGCTAACCTTGTGTTCCAATTCTATAGGGAGATGGAAGAATTTCTCATAGATCAACCGAAAGGGAGTGGCTTTTAAGGGTGTTTTCTTAAGTTGTTCTATATGCCCACAAGGCATCATTGGTTTTCAAGGCCCGATCTTTCCTAGTGCAATTGACACTTTTCTCTAGAATGGAATTGATTTGATGATTTGAACCCCCGACTTGGACACTAGTCTGTGAGTGGTAAGGCGAGGTGACCTTGTTGTCGACAACATATTTTCTAAGCATGGACTCAAAAATTTTCTCTAAAAAATGTGATCTTCATCCGAAATCACAATACAAGGCACCTCAAACCTAGGGAATATAGTATCTTTAAACAGCTTCATGATGGATTTGGAGTCACTGGTTTTGGTGGGGATGACTTCTACCCATTAAAGAAACATAATCCACAACCACTAGGATATTGTAATATCCACAAGAAGAAGGAAACAGTCCCATATAATCCACTCCCCGGATATCAAAAATCTCTATCCCATGCCAGGAAGTCATTGGAATTCGATCTCTCTTAGAAATATTTCTAGTCCTCTAACATTGATCACAAGCTAAGACAAACTCATAAGAATCTTTAGATAAGGTGGGCCAGAAGAATATAAACTAGATCACCTTTCTAGTAGTATTTTGAGATCCCATGTGCCTTCTAGTGGGGCTAGAATGACATTGTTTGAGGATATCATGAGCCTCTTTCTCAATGACACATTTGCTATAAAGACCATTTGCACACAGTCTAAAAAGATAAGGGTCATCCCAATAAAAGCGCTTAACATCAAGTAAAATGTTTGCTTTAGCATGTCATTTGTAATTAGGATGTAGAACACATGTCGTAAGATAATTAACATAGTCATCAAACCATGGGTATTGGGATTCAGCTTTAAGCAATTTATTATCTGGAAGGGAATCATCAATTGGAATTCCATCATCATGACACAAACTAAGGTGGCTAAGATGGTTAGCAGCAACATTTTTAGAGTCTTTTATCAAGGAATTCTAAGTAAAATTCCTATAGGAAAAGGATCCAGTGAATGAGTCAAGTTTTAGCATCCATTTTGGTCATTAAGTAGTGAATGCATCATGGTTTGTGTAAACGATCACCTTAGAACCAACTCGGTAGGATATGAACTTGTCGAAGACACAAATAATGGCTAGCATTTCCTTCTTATTCGTTGTATAATTCTGATATGCATCATCTAAGGTTTTGGACGCATAGTATATGACATGATGTTTCTTGTCAACTCATCCCAAAAATGGAACCAAAAACACAGTCACTCGCATCGCACATTATTTCGAAGGGCAGAGACCAATCTAGTGCACAGATGATGGGGGTGAAGGTGAGATAATCTTTCAAGCTAAGGAAGTGGGTCATGCAAGACTGATCAAAAGCAAAGGGAACGGTCTTCTAGAGAAGGTTTGTAAGAGGCTTGGCGATTTTTGAAAAGTCACAGATGAAGCGCCAATAAAACCCACCATGCCCAAGAAAGGCACAAATGTCCTTGACAAAGGTAGGAGGGGGAAGTTTGATAATGATCTCAATCTTTTCTCTATCCACTTTTGTTATGTGATTTCTAACTTCATGTCCCAAGACAATTCCTTCTGTCACCATGAAGTGACATTTTCCCAATTCAAAACTAAGTGGCCCTCTTCACACTTTTATAGGACAAGGAACATATGCCTTAGGTAAGAATCAAAACAATTTCCATAAACATAGAAGTCATCCATGAAAATATCAATGAAAATTTTAGTTAACCCAGCAAAAATAGCGGGCATGCTCCGCTAAAAGGTGGGGGGGGCATTACACAGACCAAAAGGCATTCTCCTAAATGCATATGTGCCAAAGGGACAAATGAAGGTGGTCTTCTCCTGATCTTCAGGATGAATGGGAATCTGATAAAAACCTGAATAACTGTATCAATAACAAAAGTACTCTTGATGGGAAAGGCGCTCTAGTACTTGATCCAAGAAGGAAAGAGGGAAATGATCTTCCCTAGTGGCCTTATTCAACTTTCTATAGTCAAAACACATCCTCCATCCCGTAACAATACAAATGGGATGAACTCGTCATTGTCATTCTTCACAATAGTGGTCCCCCCTTTCTGGGTACCACTTGGACGAGACTCACTCATGGGGAGTCAGAGATCAGGTAGATGATTCTTGCAGTCAAAAGTTTGATAACCTCTAATAGGATGACTGATAACATCAGTTTTGATGCACTTTTCATGTTTTTTTTCATAATAAAAATAATTAGAACTAGCATTTAGATGTTTTGTTTTACTCATTTTATCTTTAAAATGTCAATTGTTAAGTTCTAATTAAGTTTTGTTGATATTTGAAGGAATTTAGTGCAATTTTGGTGAAATTGATGAAGTATAAGCAATTGTTCAACAGACTCCAATTGGCCAACGAATGATAGGGTCGATGGATGATCCTTCATCCAAAAAATTGACAAAAGATTGTTGAGTTAAGCTCAAAAAATGCATCAAACTTCAACTTATTGAGTAAGCGTCGAAAGATTTAACAAACTCTCACCTATCAAAAGGTGATCGACAAACCCATCGAGAAGGCGTCGACATTTCACTCTGCCGACAAAAAACACCGACAAAACCATGTCAGTTCCAGCTGTCAATTGAATACATTGGTTAACCTTGTCAAGGATTAGACCCTCGATACCCTCATCGAGGAACCAGATAACAATGACCAAGTCGACATTCCTATTGACACAATCAAAGACTGATATAGCCTTGTCAAGAAGACATTCTGTTGACACCTAGAAAGATCAAAATTGTTGTCGATCGACAAAGACTTGTCAAAGAAACACTTCATCGACCATGACGATCGACACAAAAAGATGGGAGGTCGATTCCACGTGGACCAATCAAGATTGACAGGCCACGAGGAAACACCTATAAATAGATCCGTAAGGTGTCACTTCGAATGATCTTGGATTCTCAAAGTCATCAAGCTGAAAGGTTGTTGCCAAGTTCTAGAGCCCAAAGATGAGTTCTATCGACCTAGATATTGACCTCTTCCTTTGAAGGATCAACCATAACCATCAACAATCTGACATGCCTACTTGCTCTAAGCCAAGATCAAAGGAAGGAAGAGATTTGTCGACCACTTGCTATCGACCACTTTCCTAATCACCCGAAAGGTTGGTAGATCGATCACTCAATTTACCTTTGTATCAATCTCTTTCTCTTCTTTTCTTTATCATGATTTAATCAAGATGTATCTGTTTGTTTCTTGTGCCATGCGTGGCTAAACTCCATAACTTGAGTTGGGAGTAGCCGTCAGGCCCTCCCAACCACGTAATTGTTTGTCTTTCTATTTTATGGCATATGTTCTTAAAAGTTTTGTTCTTATCCTCTTATTTTATTGTGGCATTTGATGATTAACTACCCTCTTCTGACATTTGATATGAATGTTGTTTGAGAGAATGATTTCAACTAGATCCAGAGTATAGAATAGTAACAAACCACAAGAGTGAGGTGTTTCTATAACAATAGTCATACAATTTTTTCTTGGATCTTTTGGTTATTACCTCAAGAGAGAGAACCACTTAGATAGAAATATATTCGAATCTCGAGAGAAGGAAGGAACATATACCTTTCATGACTGTTTGTAAAGTAAGTAAAGAACATATATAAATTAGGAGTGAAGGTTTTACATGGCTGTGGATGGTTTGATTGGTGAAACCCAATCCAAGTCTCTTTTATCTTTGTTTCACAATTCATCTTTATTTCTTTTCTTGGTTTTTCTCTAAACTTAGACCTTACTTCTCAATTAGATTAACTCATTCCTTGACTAGAACATCATCAAGTTCACCTAATTGGTTAGGCTAGACTAAGCTAAGGTCTCCCATTCTTATTCTATTATTCCCTTATCCATGTGTCTGACCCCGCACTACTGCAATAGACTCCATATTGAGTTGCAGACGTCTCTTCTAGTCAGGTATAAACTAAAAGTCTGATATCTTTAACGGACAACCGTGTTTACACTTTTGACCCACAAAAAAGAGTGATCACTTTTGGCGTCGTTGTCGGGGATAAGGCGACAAATAATCTTTAAGAACTTGTGGTCTACTTATCACTAGTCCTTACTTTAAATATGCAAAAAGTTTATTAGCATAACTTTAAAACTATCTATTTGCTAAAGTACTATTTATGTTTTCAGTCTTTGATTATGATTTGTTCGATATTTTTCTTATAGGTAGTTAACTATCATTTCTTTTCAATGTTGGTGTTCCTTGTTGAATTTCTAGAGGTATATATTCTCCTCATCGATCCAATGGCAGCACAACCTCTACCTGATGGTGGTTCCCTAGAAAATAGGCCTTCTCTTTGATCATTTGTCACTATACGTGTCAATGATAATAGGGAACCTAGTACTCCCTTGCATACCAACAACAAATTTTGAGTTAAAGCATGCCTTTGTCAGTATGATTCAACATCAGACCTTTAGAGGAAACTATGTTGAATAAAACCCATATCATCATATTGATACTTTTAAAAACCTCTACAACACCCTCAAGATGAACAAGGTTATTCAAGAAGTCATATATATGAAGGGGTTTTATTTTCTCTTAAGGACAAGGCTCTATAATGGTACCTTTCCCAAAAAAGAATCACATAATGATGAAAATTGTCTGAAGCATTCTTGAACAAGTTTTATCATGTTGAAAAGACCATTAGGTGCAAGCACAAGATTAGTGGTTTGAAGAAGAAACCGTCTGGAAGTTTGTATGACGCATGGGAAAGATATCAAGAGTATTTGAGAGATTGCCCACATCATGACTATGATGAAGGTTTTATCGTAACCACCTTTTATGAAGGTCTTACTTTCGTGGAGAGGACATCCCTAAGCACTACAGCTGGTAGTGACTTTATGAAGCATGATGCATAAACCACCAAAGAAATCATCAACAATATGGTCACACTACAGGCAGGATGAGATTACGATAGGGGCTCTACCACCATTGTGTTGGTTGTCGGTAGTTCTTTAGATTCTAAGTTACTCGAAAGCCTTAATAATAAACTTAACAAGATGGCGGACAACATTTAGAATATGAAGGAAGCCAATTCAAGATATTTTATTGAGGAAACTGTAAAATGTGTCACTTATGGAGAAGGGGTCATGGCATTGATCATTGTATATACATACATGAAGCAGAAGATACTCAGACTGAGAATGTTTCTTATGTGAATTACAAACTGCCAGATCATCCTGGGTTTTCCTATGGGAATACTTCTGCAAAAGAAAATTCTTTTCAACTAAATCAGACATCTCAAGATTTGGGAAGTGGGAAGAGGAACTCCACCTAGATTTCAACAGAATCGATCTCAGCATCAACATCAACAAGGAAACTTCAATGGACAAAAAAGACCAAGTTTTTTTAACAACATCAAAAATCCATAACCAAACTGCATTCCTTGACTGAAAGATTAGGAGAATGTTTGGTGAGAAACAACAATATCATGGCAAACATACAGACACAAATGGGCACTATGAACACTCAGATTAACGATCTGCAACACCACAACCAGATGATTGATCAACAACTGGCCTCCATAGTCGCTTCTATTGGACATCCATCCGGACAGTTCCCTTCAAGCACTGAACAAAATCCAAAGAACAAAACTTCCAGGATGACCACACTCCATTATGGGAATACCTCTTCCAAGCCACATCAAGAAGTAACAGTTGTTGAAGAAGATAACACCAACAAGGGAGATGTATCAGTGACAAAGAAGACACAAGGGGTAACCAATTCTATTCCATCCTTAAGAACGCCTAAATTCCCTTTGAGGGCACCTTTTCCTTATCGCTTCATCAAGGTGCAGCGAGAGAAGAGGTGCACCAAATTCCTAGAAACTATCAAGAATATTTATGTAGACATTTCTCTTCTATATGTCATTGATGAGATGCCTACATATGCCAAATTCCGAAAGGATCTCATAATAAATAAGAGAAAGAGAGGTGAGGTTGAGACAATATGTCTGGGAAGTATGGCATCCACCTTTTGTTAGTCTGCTATGCCAACAAAACTGAAGGATCTTGACACTTTCACCATCCCCTTTCTCTTAGGGGACATTGCATCAAGATGTGGCCTCACAGATTTGGGGGCCAACATTAGCCTTATGCCTTATAGCCTAGCCACTAGATTGGGCCTCACAGAAACTGTTATTTCAAATATGAGGATTCAATTGGCAGACAATTCCTTACCAAACCAGTTAGAGTAGTTAAAGACGTTCCAATCAGGATCTAAATCTTCTTCATTCCTTTTGACATATATAGTCATAATCAACGTAGTCGAAGACCCTGTGTGTCCTATAATTTTTGGACAACCTTTTATTTCCACAACCCATGTGTTAATCGATGTCACAGATGGGTTAATCTGTGACGATCCGACAATAAATCAGACCGTCACTGTGTAATTAATTACATAATTAACCATAATCAACAGAATAACAAAAAAATCACTAAAAATTAAAACCTTTTGCAAAGAGATCCAATTCTAGGAAACTCTTATAAAGAGAACCAAAGTACTGCATACATTATAGTTCACATTATACATACCATGTACATTGTACCATCTCTTCTTGAGAAATATATTTACAACAGTTGCTTTGCCAAAACTATACATAAGCAACATAAAACCTTGAGGCATTCAAGACAAAATCTCAGATCGATCATGAAAACACTGAGTACTGACTCCAAGGATCTGAGAGTACAAATACAACACATAGGACACATATCTACAAGACACAACAATCAAGATCTCCACCTGAGATGTTACTGTGCTCCCTGATGTTGTTGTCCTTCCCATACTTTATGGTCCCTACCTGGTCGTCCGCGTCCACCTAAAAATGTTGATGACCAATGGGGTGAGACACATGTCCCAGCGAGAGATATAACTCTCCGCCAATAATATTATCATTGCAGATAAACGGTAATAAATTGAGCAGAGTATTCTTTATTATTAATAAGCAAGATAAATCACTATTTAAGCAGAATAGAGAAATATCATCTTTTAAAGCATTACAAGTATATATGATAAAGCAATAAATCATCTATTTAATAAGTAATATGAAGAACATGTATAACATTTATACATTTTAGGATATATTAAGCAATGAAACATCAACCAATGATTTTCGTATTTCATCCTTAAGCAAATACACTACACGGCTGATTACATTTTATAATCACACTTATGCCCTAAGGAGATGAGGTATACCTTTCATACTCCAACCGACCATGGCGGCGTAAAGCATCGGTTCCATACCTAGGTCAATGGAAGAGCCAGACTCCATGACCTCATCCATCTCGATCAGTGTGAGACCACATGCAAAACATCTAGTGTCACTGCTAAATAGCTTTCCAGGGTATACTGAAAACTTCGCTATAGAGCTACAGTGGTGGATGCACTCTCTTCGCAATCGAGAGATTTCATGTTTATCTCACATCGATCCGACATTAAACATCATTGGGAGATTAGTGATACATCCATCCTGGAACATATAATGAAGGATTGAGAGATCTCGTGTTTATCTCACATCAATCCCACATTAGGGTGTAAGCATATTCGCTCCCATTACCCCCACATATTCAAAAATATGCCCTCCAGGAGATCCCGTGGGAAAACCTATTTCACCATCACCAACTACTGACGATGATGGATCTATGGCCAGGGCTCTACATGATAAGATTTCACTTGATTAATTAAGTGCATTACCATATTATTTTAGCATCAGCCACGTTTTCAAACATGTATTATTATGACAAATGCTACAAAGAAAAGTGTAATACATCTATCATGTACTTTTCAAAACTTTATAAAACATTGAGATCTCAATCCCTTATCTCATTATCGGGAATTCTCATACCTCAACAATATCATCATCATGTTTACTGGATCTAGGTATTCAAACCCTTAGTTCATCATTGAACATTGTTATCACTTATTAGGTAACTATTACCTCTAGGTCATCTAACTAAGGTATACTTGATACTTGTTACACAAGCATCTCATATAGCTCACAAGGTACATTAAACATCACAACTCATACCTGGCTATGCTCATCAACTTATGATACATGCACGGTTAGTATACCTGATAACAACCATATCAATTACATATTAACACTATGAAATACAAGGGTAACACCACTATTCCCTCATTAGGGTTAGGGTTTCCCATTCTTTATCAATTAGAGTTTCTCATACCATTACCCTCATTAGGGTTAGGGTTTCCCATTCTTTATCAATTAGTGTTTCATGATCACATTATCAAAGATCAAACCCTAATTCATACTCTACACTTATTAAAAGTATCAATGTATGCACATTACATGTTTATTACACAAATATGAGTTTCTCTCTCATCCTCTCTAGGATGTTGATTACTCCATACTTTATTAAGTTGGCTCATCCTTTCACTAAAGTACATGCACCTATGCTTATCATAGTGTATTGAGTTTATTACTTTCATAAGCATCAAATGACAATCACTCTAAGTGTTCTATTCACCTAAGTACTTTAGAGGTACTTCCATTGTAATCAACCTTGAGATACTTTACAAACACTCATAAGGTTGTTTGACCTTACATGATTTTGAGACTATTTGGTCTCTAAATGGTTTGAGATTATTTAATCTTCAAACGATCTTGAAAACCCATTTAACGTTCAAATGGTCTTGAGACCCCTTTGACCTTCAAACGGTCTTGAGACCCCTTTGACCTTCAAACGGTCTTGAGACCCCTTTGACCTTCAAACGGTCTTGAGACCCCTTTGACCTTCAAACGGTATTGAGACCCCTTTGACCTTCAAATGGTCTTGAGATCCTATAAACAGTTTGAAACTGTTTGAACTAGATTTGGTTGAAACTGTTTGATCACTAAATGGTTTGAAACCATTTGACCTAGATTAGGTTGAAACTGTTTGATCACTAAATAGTTTGAAACTGTTTGAACTAGATTTGGTTGAAACCGTTTGATCACTAAACGGTTTGAAACCGTTTGACCTAGATTAGGTTGAAATCGTTTGAACACGAAACAGTTTGAAATCATTTGAACTAGGATAAGTTGCACTGTTTGAACTTTAAATGGTTTGAAACCGTTTGGCCTAGGTTATGTTGAAACCGTTTGAACTTTAAACGGTTTGAAACTGTTTGGCCTAGGCTATGTTGAAACTGTTTGAACTTAAAACGGTTTGAAACTGTTTGATATTGTTGATCTAGAAGTGTGTGCTAAGATGATGCCATCATCATCAAGCTTCAGATCTCTGTTTCTGCTGTCCATACAACCGATGGATTCATTAATTCATCAATTACTCAAGAAAATTTCGAGAAGAAGGAAAGATCAACATATATTACAAGATTGAAAACAAATAATAATATCAATGGGTTCTAGTTTTATAACCCACCTTCAAAGCAACTTCAAATCTCCAAGCTTCTTGTCTTTAATAGTGAAGACAACTCCCCCAATTATCCAAGGCACGTTTTCAACCCTTTTGATGTAAAAGATTGCCAAAGTTGAGCATTGGATGGAAGAGAGAAGAAAAGAAGAGTTATAACTCGATTTTAGCCTTCAACCCAAGGTTGAAGATGACCATGGATCTTACCTCAAGCTTGGGGAACGCTCTCCTCCTTCTCCTTTGCTTCCTTGGTCGTAGGCCTAAGTGGGGAGTGAATGTGTATTGTGAAAATAGCCTTTCAAGTAGTGGATAATTGAGTGTATATAATTAAATTCTTAGGAGAGAAAAAGTAGGAGGGAAGTCATCAACTTTCCTTGCCACATGCCCCCTCCACTTCCTTGTATCTGAATCTATCCTTCTTATCTTCAAATTCCTTTGAATTATCCTTGAATTATTATTGACCATTTAATCTCTTTAATAAATATAATACTATTATCCATTAGCACCTTTATTTTAGTGGACATTACTTTTCAATTAAAAATGTAGGTAGATATTTTCACCTACTTAGGAATATCAGCGCCTCTCAAGGTATTTTGGCTGACATTCCATTATAGGATTTCACCCATAGCTTTTTAGTTGATGGGCACTTCATTTAATTTATATATTTTTGCTACAAAATAACTTAGGGTTTCAATTATGCTTATTTCTTGATTATTTTATTATCAAGAGTATCATTTCTCAAATATGGTTCAAACAAGATGCCCCTTTCCTATTCTTTTCTCTAAATGATACCAAGAGACAGTAGGGACACTCTTGAGGTGGCATTTTACATATTCAACCCTAGGTTTTGGGTAAATTGCAAATCACACCAAAACTAGTATTCAATGTACAAGTATTATTCAAACAAGCCCCTTCTTGAAATTTAGGCTTCCACAAACCATCCCTTAGCATCCTTCTCATTATTATGATGCTAAAGTACTTGAGGAACATTTATCATGTAACATTTTGCAAGGTAACCCCTTATATTGGGTAAATTGCACTTTAGTCCAAAATAAGAAAATATTGCTTCAACGTTATTCAAATAGGACCAAAATTGAAACATAAGCTCTCCTTTAGTCTTAATTACTTTTCAAAAGATAAAGACAAGAATATAAATGACTTACTTAAGAAAAACTCCTATGGTTAAGGTGTAACCCAGGTCAGGGATGTTACAATTATCCACCCCTAACAGGGATTTCTTCCCCGAAATCATCAAGAGAAAAGAGAAGGGTACTTCCTCCTCATCTCTTCCTCTAGTTCCCACATAGCCTCTTCAACACCACGATGATGCCAGAGAACTTTCACAAGAATTATTTCTTTCTTTTTCAACTTTTTGATTCTCCTATCAAGAATCATCATTGGTCCTTCTACATACGATATATCTTCATTTAACTCTACCTCCACAAGTTGCAATACTAACTCTATATCAGGGTGACACTTTCTCAGCATGGATATATGGAATACTGGATGTAATCTATGTAGTTCAGGTGGCAACTCCAACTTATATGCTACCTTTCCAATCCGTTCAATGATTGGATAAGGCCCCATAAATCTAGAAGCTAACTTGCCCTTTTCCCCAAATCTAAGAACACCTTTCCAATGTGAGACTTTGAGATATACTCTGTCTCCAACTTGGAATTCTAAGGGTCTTCACCGTTTATCAGCGTATGACTTATGTCTATCCTGTGCACCCTTTAACTGTTGTTGTATTACTTTAATCTTCTCAGTTGTCTGTTGCACTAATTCAGGATCCAAAAGTTGGTATTCTCCTATTTCATAGCAGCACAATGGAGATCTACAACGTCTACCATATAATGCTTCATATGGTGCCATATCAATAATGTGCTGATAACTATTGTTGTAAGCAAATTCTATTAAGCTCAAGTGTAGATCCCAACTTCCTACAAACTGAAGGACACATGCCCTAAGCAAATCCTCCAAGGTTTGTATAGTCCTCTCAGATTGTCCATCCGTTTGTGGGTGAAAGGTGGTACTGAATCTTAACTGCGTACCCAATGCATTATGTAGTCGTTCCCAAAAACGACTCGTGAACTGGGGACCTCTATCAGAAACAATTGTGGTTGGAACCCCGTATAATCGCACTACCTCATCTATATAGATCTGTGCAAGTTTCTTAGTAGTATAGGTTGTTTTGATAGGAAGAAAATGTGCTGACTTAGTCAACCTATCAACTACCACCCAAACAAAATCATGACTTTTGGTTGTTCTGGGTAAACCAACCACAAAGTCCATGGTCACATGATCCCATTTCCACTATGGTATAGGTAAAGGTTGCATTGTTCCTCCGGGCTTTTGATGTTCAGCTTTAACCTGCTGACACACTAGACAACACATAACAAACGCAGCTACATCTTTCTTCAATCTGGGCCACCAATACATATCTTTCAAATTATGATACATTTTGGTGCTCTCTGGATGCATTGCATACATGGATGAATGAGCTTCCTCCATGACTAACTTCCTTAAGTCATTGGCATCAGGTACTACCATCCTACCATGGTAACAGACTAACTCATCATCTAACTCATGAAAACCATCCTGTTTCTCATTACCGTACTCTGATCTTATCTGCTGAATCACAACATCAGTCTGTTGTGCTTCTTTGATCTGTTGTTTCAGAGTAGGTTTCACTTGCATTTTAGCTAACAGTACAGAAAACAAGGATACTTTAAGCTGTACATTATTTTGCTTCAAAGAGACAAGCATGTCTCGTTTAAAGCACATTAAAGAGTTCAACTGTGCTTTGTCTATGGCTGTCAATGATGATTTTCTACTTAGTGCATCAACCACTACATTAGCCTTTCCCATATGATAAGCAATTGTACAATCGTAGTCCTTGATTAACTCCATCCAGCGACGTTGTCTCATATTCAACTCGTGTTGTGAAAAGATGTACTTTAAGTTCTTATGGTCTGTGAAAATCTAGAATGTCTCTCCATATAGATAATGTCTCCAGATCTTCAATGCATGAACCACTGCAGCTAATTCTAGATCATGTGTTAGATAATTTTCCCCATGTTTCTTAAGTTGTCGAGAAGCAAAAGAAATCACTTGTTTATCCTGCATCAACACACATCCTAGACCGTTCTTAGAAGTGTCACAGAAAACAATGTATCCCTTTCCCTGCTCAGGTAAAGCTAACACAGGCGCACTTGTTAACCTTTCTTTTACTAACTGGAAAGAACGTTGACACTTGTCATTCCAGACAAAAGGAACCTCCTTCCTGGTTAACCTAGTTAGGGGTAATGCTACAGAAATGAAGTTCTTAATGAACCTCCTATAGTAACCTACCAGTCCTAGAAAACTGGGTATCTCCGTTGGGGTCTTTGGTTGTTCCCACTCCAAGACAGATTCTACCTTTTTAGGATCAACACGGATACTTGAGGCAGATATTACGTGTCCTAGGAAAGACACTTCTGATAACCAAAATTCACACTTGCTAAACTTGGCATATAGCTTGTGCTTTCTCAGTAAATTTAGGGCCTGACGAAGGTGTTGCTCATGTTGTTGATCATCTTTACTGTAAATCAGGATGTCATCTATAAAGACTACTATGAATTGATCAAGGAATGGACGGAAGATTCTGTTCATCAGTTCCATGAATTTAGTTGGTGCATTAGTTAGTCCAAATGACACAACTATGAACTCATAGTAACCATACCTTTTTATGAAGGTTGATTTAGGTATGTCACTCTCCTTGATATGTAACTGATGGTATCATGACCTCAGATCTATTTTAGAGAATATAGTTGCACCACGCAACTGGTCAAACAGGTCATCTATCCTTGGCAGAGGATATTTGTTCTTTATGGTCACCTTGTTGAGCTGTCTATAGTCTATGCATAATCTCATAGACCTGTCCTTCTTTTTCACAAAGAGAACCGGAGCACCCCAAGGTGAAGTACTCGGTCGAATAAAACCCTTTTCAAGAAACTCCTGTAACTGTTTCTTGAGTTCTTCCATCTCAGCAGGTGCCATTCTATATGGTGTTTGAGCTATAGGTTGCATACCTGGGATTAGATTAATCTCAAAATCAATCTCTTGGGGTGGAGGAACACCTGGAAGTTCCTCAGGAAACACATCCTCAAACTCCCTAACAATCAGAACTTCAGAAAGACTAGGACTCTCTGCTCTGGTATCTATCACATTTGCTAAGAATGCCTCACATCCTTTTCACAACAGTTTCTCAGCTATCATTGCTGACACTAGACAGGTTGAAAGAATCTTTCTATCCCCCTGAAAGACCCATGTATCACCATTGTCTGAGAACATAGTCTGCTTGGAACCGCAATCTAAGACAGCATTATACTTTTCTAGGGTGTCCATCCCAAGGATTATGTCGAACCCATGCATCTCAAGTGGTATAAGATCCATCTGAATGCTATGTTCTAAAAAAGAAAAACACAGGGAGAACATACCTCCCGTGTAATGACCTCGCCTCCCGGTAACCCCCATTTAAGGGAGACCGAAAGGTCAGAGCCGTTATCCAATAACCCGGATCAAAGGTTCGACAAATAATCTATAAAAATTAATAAATTTTACCAACTAAACTGAAAATTGGTATAAAATAAAACTTTGCATACCTTTTAAAAACTGGGACTTCTAAACTTCTATCCATGAAGATACTAGTCTAACTAATCCTCCTGTGCACGTTAATTCTCATTTAATTCCACATATGCCATTTTTCTATTTGTTCTTTTCATCTGTACCTAAAACGCTGACAAACAAAATGTCGGTCAACATAAGCTGTTATGTGGGGGAGACAAATAATGTGAAATTATGTTAACAATGTAATCATGCAATTAATCATTTAACAACCAAGATTATGTTTTAATCCATACTACTCAATCCTTACCTATCCCCTAACTCTGTGCTATCCCTGTAGTGGACTTGTATGCTACCTCCTTTTAGGTAGATTCTTACCCCCATGGTCGTACCTTACAGGTAGCCAATACATAGGGTAAGAGAGTCGCATGGCACTACCCGATGGTAGCCCAATATCTAACTCAATGTGACTTGATGGACCTACCCCATTGGTAGCCATGTATTAAGTCACCCAATGACCTGATGGACCTACCCCATAGGTAGACATGTACTAGGTCAACTATTAAGCCACAGAGGGGACCAGGATCTGAGTTGGTAGGCACATATCTTATGTGATAGTCATAGCCACATTATAGTTTGCATGAACTAAATTCATCCAACAGTTTATTTCAAGTCCTTAATGAAAACTTCGGAAAATATCATAAAACTAACTCCAGATATTCATAAGCGTAACCACATACTTGTTTTGAAGATTAAGCAATTCCAATCCAAGAAAGCAATTCAACATTCACATAATTCCTTAAAAGAATATGTACTCTATTTACTACACACTTTATCAAGAATTTACTTTATTGACTTGGATTCACTTTCTAGGGTTTCTAATTTGAACTAAGGTTTCATTAGTATTCATTAGAGTTTCTTAGATCAATTTCTCAAACTTTATCCCTTTTAGGTCAACAAACCCTAAAATACTTTTTCTACTCATATAAACCCTAATTGCTCACATTATCCATTTTAATGGTCTTTTATACTCAAATTGACTTTGGATCATCATATCTTAACTTTATTCATGATTTGAATAATTAAAGCCATTAGGAGTTGCATTTACCAATATTAGGGTTTCAAGGCCCATTAAAACATATTCATGTACATGAAACTCTAAATTAAACTAATTATGCATAAAGATCATCCTTTTTGATCTTAAAGTATCTTTTTATAATCAATAGGTTAATATCAACATTAAACATCCATTTAACCTTTCCCAAGTCATTAATCACCAATGATTTGGGTTTTGTATTAATTAAACCAATAAAGATAGCATCTTTACACACTTTTTGAATTACAATCAGAATCAGGCTTCAATTATATTTATAATGGATTCCTTGAGTTCTCCTGATCAAAATTCATATATAACTTATCTAAATCCGAGCTACCAGTGATTAGTTATGAATTTTGTAAGGTAAACACATATGGACCAATAGGGAGGTGCCACGTAGGCAACTAACCCCTCCCATGTACGTACCTTACACGCTGACTTCAGTTATAATGGAATGACTATTATACCCCCAGGCCGCAGCATGCTTCTTTACTTGTCAGAAGGGCATATTGGTCAAAAGTCAATATTCATCTCCTTCATTGCGAACCCTAGGCTGCCGCCTAGCAGGGACAACCACGGGGGGTTTATCTCCCCCTCCCAAGGTCCGGTTGCCACCTGAGCTGGTCCCTCATCCTTCATCATTCTCTATCGCACCCGGACAGTCCCTCAGTCGTGGTCGAAACGGCTGGCCTCGGGAGCATCTGGGCCATGACCCACCGCCCTCCTGTAGGCGAGGTGCAGGTGACCAGGGCAAGGTCCTCTAGCGAACCAACAACCATGGTTCTGTCCGGCATTGTAAAGGAGTCTGGATTCCCTTAGCACTTCGTCCTTGGCCTAGCATTGCTCCTGGGATCACTCCATCCCTCATGGTTGTGGCAGAAAAGGTATGGGGTTGGAAGGGGGCGCACGACGCCTGGGAACATCCTAGCTGTGGGGTCTCAGGTCCCAACTCTTATATAGCCAAGGTTTTAAGAGTTCCACATACTCACAAGTCTGCTTCTCAGCAAACAAAAGAGTCCTATTGCCCACACAACTACCATGCTTCTTTGGCGTGTAGTTGGTTCCTTAATTACATCTTTGCAAAAAGAATATTTCTTATTTAGTAAGGAATCCTTTTCATAAAGGGAAATCTGAAAATTACCTCTTTTACTCTCTTTGTGATTGACTTTTAATTCCTTGGACATGAAGAAAATATATATTCTCCTTTAGTAGAAAATACCTCATTTTTTATAATGCCAAAAAAATCCATTAATTATGTATCACTTTTTCCTCTTATTTTGCAATTTTGGTATTTTCTCCTTCTTTCCTCTTTATTGGGGTTCCTTGGACCCCAAGAAACTCTAAGATTTCGAAATTTCTTTTTAAGGATACTTATTATCCTTCTAGATGCATCTATATGCATTACTTCACATTATCTTATTTATTTCTAATTAAAATATCTCTTTTTGAGGATTTCTCTTTATTTCTCTTTTATTTTTCTCATTGGTATGACTTTTATCATTAGGAATCCTTGGGATACGAAAATCCACCAAGGATAACTCAATTATACCTCTTTTCACATATTTTTCACATTTTATCATTATTTTCAATTTCTTTCTTAACAAGGAAATACTTAATTGATCTTTTCTTTTCTTTTTGCATTATCTTTGCAACTTTGGACTCCTTGGGACCCAAGGAACCCATGTGGTACGAAATCCACCTTTGGATTAAGTTCTTTTGCCTTCTAGAGGTTTCCACACCTTTCTTTTCTCAAAAACTCAATTATTCATTTACTAATTGAATTTCCTTTTTATTGGGCCCAATAGCCAATAAAGCCCACAACATAATCATCAAGGCTATTGTAAACGAAATCCATTTATAAATTATATCATTATTTGTTCCAATATCTTTAATATGATAAATTACATTTCTCACCAAAGGAACCCAAAAATTGGGGTTGTAACATCCTTCCCCTCTTATAAGAATTTTGTCCTCAAAATTCCATCAAGCAAGCAAACAATTCAGGATAAGACTTTTCCATGTCCATCATTGGCCCCTATGTGGCTTTACCCTACCCATGGCGCTTCCAAAGAGCCTTTATCATCACATATTCTTTTCTCTGAGTTCTTTCACCCTGGCATCTATAAAATGCACATGTGACTCAGGTCATTTCAGCCTCCCTTGGGGCTCACTAGGTTCTTTGCTCAACACATGGCTTGGGTACCTCACATAGTGCTCTAAATTGGACACATGGAACTCATCACACATGACTCTATCTTGAGGGGTCAGGTCAAACATATCCTTCTCTACCAACCCATCTTGAAAGGACCCATGTATTGGGGACTCAGCTTTCTCACTTATATCTCAGAGGGGTCAGATTTTCACATCACATATTTCCCCATAGTGAACTGCATGTCAGTCTACTTTGCATCATCTTACGACTCATGTCGTCCCTGGGCTCCGTTCAGCCATTGCATGATCAAAGCGACTTCATCTGCACACACTATGGTCCTTTTCTGACCCTCGCGAGGTCCATTCACCAACATCATCTTAATGAAGTGGTGACCGACACAACCTCCTTTAAAGAGCTTCTTTATGTCCCAATACTGGCTATGGTGGTTATCATCACATCTTACAAAGGACAAAAATTGTCTCTATGTATCACCCTGAATGAGCACATATGCTCTCATCAGACCCTCTATTCTGGATCATACTAATCTTTAGTTAGGGGTGATAAACTATACTAACATCGAGTTCTTCATGTACCTACTTCCACCTCATGGAAGTGAACCTTTAGGTTATACTCAAGAACTTTTAAACCCACCTTATGGTGTAGTTGAACCATCTCTCTCATATGTAGTTCAACCTGATGTGTCCCTTGATAGTACTCTTTCTTTCTCATGTCATCTAGGTAAGGCGATCTACCATAACCCACATTGCATCTTTTCCCTTCCTTGGTCTAGGGGAGACTCATAACAACATCTATAGTGATTAACTCCCATTCCCTCTCGGGAACTCTTTATCCTTTATATCAATGCACTGGGTTACCGGTGCTCATCCTTCACCTTTTGTCATGCATGGCCACATGCCACATGCAACTTCATCTTAGGCATCCAAAGTCCTACTGTCACTTATTATCTTGATGGTACAGTGTATGGTGATCTGAAAATCATGATTTCCTGTATGTCATGATTCCTCAAAATTGATTCCTTGGAAACCCTAAACCACTCTCATCAGGGTTTTATTACCTTCTTATCCAAAGAAGTGTATCTGAGGTTCTATCACCATCCTTTCATTACATCAAGGACTAGACTGGCTAACCAAACAACCATTAACTTGTTCAACATATCTTGCTACATTTGAGTGTTAGCCAAAACACATCTCCTTTCCAAACTTAGGGTTATCCTAACAACCTCTTCTAGCCAAACTAGTCAAGTATTATCTCAACTAGAGAATTCATTACCACTTCACATCCTTAGGTATTAGGTAACATTGAAGACATATACTTCCATGTATTTCACTTGTCATATCAAACTCAAACTCTAAGTCTATCTTCATTGAGCACACTTTGAGCTCATCTTCTTGGTGATCAAACTCTACCTTGCATCACTTGCAAATTCCACATATCTCACGATAAAACATTCTCACAAAATGATTACCTTAATAATCTTACCGTTTGCACTTATCCACGTATCATTCACTTCACAAGGGCACGTTATCATCTCTGTCCTCATTCCTCATGGCAACGTTCCAACTCACATCATCTTTACCCTTGGTGTATGGCATGCGTATTTTCCTATCTCTCACTCCCATAACAAGAGGAAATAAGCATTTGGCGGTCGTCCAAACACAAAGTTCTTCCTGTTCCAAGAGTAGAGATGGTACATCCCACATTGCCAGTATACTTCCAAATCGAAGTTGAAACATGCAACTTATGTCTCTACATCACCATCATCCTGATATCAAAGTTGCTTCCAGGGAAAACTAGTTTCGAGCCTACTTGGGTTACTACACGATCCTTGGTCATCTCCTCTAGGTCTATAGGGTGCCGAGACTTTTGGGGTCATCCCTCTTCCCTTATGCATCCAGAGAGTGCCCTACTCATCTGCCCTTTGGGTCCCATGAGTTCATGAAGGTGATCAATCTCCTAACCCATGGCCCTCAGACAATGATAGTTGCTACCTCCCAACCCTATGGTCATGTGCAACTAGGGAATTAGGAAACTCTTCCATCGGTCTTATCCCTACCTGACCCTAGGACAGACTTAGGATTCTAACATAGTACATGTTCAACTTAGAACCTTACCCAAGCCTTCATCATCTCTCTCTCTGCATTCATGGATGACTTTCATCCCTTCATATGGGTCATGGCAACTTGTCTACCTTGGTCAGGCCCCATACCGGTTACCTCCATGGTAACACATCCACATGCACTTAGAGATGTCTATATATGGGTTTACATGTTCATTCTCATACCACATACTTTTCACTTAGCTTTTTAAGATCCTATGAAACCTCTTTAGGTTACCTCAAAACCAATAAAACTAGTATACACCCTACAAAAGGGTCCCTCTCCCAGGATGGGAGGAAACTACAACTCTTGACAACAAGGTCACAACCATCCTTATGTTTAGGGTCTACATCCACATGAGTATGCTTAACCCTAGCAAGCTACTAAGGCACAAGAAGACACTTTCCAAACCATGCTAGGTCACACTTGTTCTCATCCTCAACATTAGACCAACTTAGTTGTGAGGGGTTCATCAAACATACCCTTAACTTAAGGGGTTTCCTTTACTTCTACATATGAGGAGTACCATGCTCGAAACTATAGAGACTCAAATCTCATCATGAGCATTGGGTACACTGCTTCCCCTCTTAGGCCTAGGAACCCTAGGTTCACCTTTGGGTGTCCAACTGCAAGCTCAAACTCTTAACCACAAATCAAGCATGTATAAGGCATGACATGCACTCCCTGTCATCCTTCTACTCGAGCAACACATCAGGGTCGAGTCCTCCGCAAGGACAACCAACAAGGTACAAGGCCTCACAACCTATTACCAAACCTCTCCAGGTCTAAGGAACTCTTCTTCTTGTCTCAGAAGGTAAACACCTATACCACAGGCACATAAGTACCAGAAGCACCATCCTCTCTCTAGGGTTTGGTTCCTCTAAAGGCAACCAAGATATCATCAGCCTCCAGGAATCATGCATGAGTCAACCACTATCATCCACTTAGGTCGCATCATTCTCGACTCCCCACTATTCCTCACATCTCGGGGTTTTAGGTTTCCAACCTTCTTGCTTGGTTCCTTCTTTCTCTCTATAAATCTAACTCCACATCCAGCCATACTACTAGAGGTCATCTCTCCATGAAGGGTCAAGCTCACAGGCATACCTCTACGTGGGTGAAGCATATGCTCAACCTTATGTTTGCTCATGATTATCCATAGCACCTTATGCTTATCTCATAAGCCATCCATCCAGTCCTTCTGGCCTCAGTTTTAAGTTACTGCTCATGCTACTGAAGCACTCTGGGTGCAAGCTATACCCTACTTGCCTAAGCCCATAGGGTATCTATAGGTTCTCCTCTGACCTCATCCATGGAGGATCTATCCTTCGCTCTAACATGCACGACCCTCTCTAGGGTTGGGTCCCCAAAGGTACTAGGTCATCTAACCTCTTATGGCATCCCAAAGGCATGTCCAACCAAACACTGGGTCAACCATGACATCTAACTCATCATGTCATCTATCTCTCTAACCTTCACTTAGGGTCAGGGTTAACATCATCCTCAAAGGTTTTGCTAGGTCTCTACTTTTAATGGAGGTCTCTACCTCCAAGACTAACTCTCTCTACTCATCCTCCTAACAAAGAGGTCTATCCTTAGGTTCTCCTGAGAGTAATGACAACTCGTGTCATACGACCTAAGCATGTATCTATTCTTTAGTTTGCACTTAATCTATTAAGCTTATGTCCATGCCATCTTATTTACATGCTTTTCATTAATTTGGTGGAGGATTCCTTAGACCTTATTAACCTTACCCATACCTCAAGAGGGTGAGGAGAAGAGAGAAAACCCTAATCCTTAAGGTCCTTAAAAGAATTTGAGTTGAGAAGGGATGAGCAACATGAGAGAGTCCTAAAGGTATCTTATTTCGAGTCATATCCTAAGACATCAGCCAGGCAGTCACACAATCTAGGAGTCCTCGTATTTCGACTAGCGGTGCGGAGGAAAATATTGCCAGCCCCCGTACGCGATCCTTTTCTAGACACCTCAATCTTTTGGACAATCCTCTAATAACTCCCTTGGTTCTATGGAATTTGTAAAATTTAATAACTATTAAAGATTAAGTGAGGAACATATGCTATGATACCAAATGTAATGACCCCGCCTCCCAGTAACCCCCATTTAAGGGAGACTGAAAGGTCAGAGCCGTTATCCAATAACCCAGATCAAAGGTTCGACAAATAATCAATAACAATTAATAAATTTTACCAACTAAACTGAAAACTGGTATAAAATAAAACTTTGCATACCTTTTAAAAACTAGGATTTCTAAACTTCTATCCGTGAAGATATTAATCTAACTAATTCTCCTGTGTACGTTAATTCTCATTTAATTCCACATATGCCATTTTTCTGTTTGTTCTTTTCATTTGTACCTAAAACGCCGACAAAAAAAATGTCGGTCAACAGAAGCTGGTATATGGGGGAGACAAATAATGTAAAACTATGTTAACAACATAATCATGCAATTAATCATTCAACAACCAAGATTACGTTATATGCCATACTACTTAATCCTTACCTATCCCCTAACTTTGTGCTATCCCTGTAGTGGACTTGTATGCTACCTCTCTTTTAGGTAGATTCTTACCCCTACGGTCCTACCTTACAGGTAGCCAATACATAGGGTAAGAGAGTTGCATGGCACTACCCGAAGGTATCCCAATATCTAACTCAATGTGACTTGATGGACCTACCCCATTGGTAGCCATGTACTAAGTCACCCAATGACCTGATGGACCTACCCCATAGGTAGCCATGTACTAGGTCAACTATTAAGCCACAGAGGGGACCATGATCTGAGCTGGTAGGCACATATCTTATGTGATAGTCATAGCCACATTATAGTTTGCATGAACTAAATTCATCCAATAGTTTATTTCAAGTCCTCGATGAAAACTTTGGAAAACCTCAGAAAACTAACTCGAGATATTCATAAGCGTAACCACATACATGTTTTGAAGATTAAGCAATTCCAATCCAAGAAAGCAATCCAAGCAAGCAATTCAACAATCACATAATTCCTGAAAAGAATACGTACTCTATTTACGACACACTTATCAAGAATCTACTGTATTGACTTGGATTCACTTTCTAGGGTTTCTAATTCGAACTAAGGTTTCATTAGTATTCATTAGGGTTTCTTAGATCAATTTCTCAAACTTTATCCCTTTTAGGTCAACAAACCCTAAAATACTTTTTCTACTCATATAAACCCTAATTGCTCACATTATCCATTTTAATGGTCTTTTATACTCAAATTGACTTAGGATCATCATATCTTAACTTTATTCATGATTTGAATAATTAAAGCCATTAGGAGTTGCATTTACCAATATTAGGGTTTCAAGGCCCATTAAAGCATATTCATGCACATGAAACTCTAAATTAAACTAATTACACATAAAGATCATCCTTTTCGATCTTAAAGTATCTTTTTATAATCAAGAGGTTAATATCAACATTAAACATCCATTTAACCTTTCCCAAGTCATTAATCACCAAAAATTTGGGTTTTGTATTAATTAAACCATTAAAGATAGCATCTTTACACACTTTTTGAATTACAATCAGAATCAGGCTTCAATTATATTTTTAATGGATTCCTTGAGTTCTCCTGATCAAAATTCATATATAACTTACCTAAATCTGAGCTACCATCGATTAGTTATGAATTTTGTAAGGTAAACACATATGGACCAATAGGTAGGTGCCACGTAGGCAACTAACCCCTCCCATGTACGTACCTTGCACACATACTTCAATTATAATGAAATGACTATTATACCCCCAGGCCACAACATGCTTCTTTACTTGCCGGAAGGGCATATCGGTCAAAAGTCTATATTCATCTCCTTCGTTGCGAACCCTAGGCTGCCGCCAAGCAGAGCCGACCACGGGGGGTTTATCTCCCCCTCCCAAAGTCCGGTTTCCATCCGAGCTAGTCCCTCATCCTTCCTCATCCTCCGTCGCACCCGGACAGTCCCTCAGTCGCGGTCGAAATGGCTGGCCTCAGGAGCAAATGGGCCACGACCCGCCGCCCTCCTGCAGGCGAGGTGCAGGTAACCAGGGCGAGGTCCTCTCGCAAACCAACAACCATGGTTCCATCTGGCATTGTAGAGGTGTCTGGACTCCCTTAGCACTTCATCCCTGGCCCAGCGTGGCTCCTGGGATTGCTCCATCCCTCATGGTTGCGGCAGAAAAAGGTATGGGGTTGGAAGGGGGCGCACGACGCCTAGGAACATCCTAGATGCGGGGTCTCAGGTCCCAACTCTTATATAGCCAAGGGTTTAAGAGTTCCACATACTCACAAGTCTGCTTCTCAACAAACAAAAGAGTCCTATTGCCCATACAACTACCATGCTTCTTTGGCGTGTAGTTGGTTCCTTAATTACATATTTGCAAAAAGAATATTTCTTGTTTAGTAATGAATCCTTTGCATAAAGGGAAATCAAAAAATTACCTCTTTTACTCTCTTTGTGATTGACTTTCAATTCCATGGCCACAAAGAAAAAATATATTCTCCTTTAGTAGAAAATACCTCATTTTTGATAATGCCAAAAAAATCCATTAATTATGTATCACTTTTTCCTCTTATTTTGCAATTTTGGTATTTTCTCCTTCTTTCCTCTTTATTGGGGTTCCTTGGACCCCAAGAAACTCTAAGATTTCGAAATTCTTTTTTAAGGATACTTATTATCGTTCTAGATGCATCTATATGCATTACTTCACATTATCTTATTTATTTCTCATTAAAATATCTCTTTTTGAGGATTTCTCTTTATCTCTTTTATTTTCCTCATTGGTATGCCTTTTATCATTAGGAATCCTTGGGATACGAAAATCCACTGAGGATAACTCAATTATACCTCTTTTCACATATTTTTCACATTTTATCATTATTTTCAATTTCTTTCTTAACAAGAAAATACTTAATTGATCTTTTCTTTTCTTTTTGCATTATCTTTGTAACTTTGGACTCCTTGGGACCCAAGGAACCCATCTGGTACTAAATTCACCTTTGGATTAAGTTCTTTTTCCTTCTAGAGGTTTCCACACCTTTCTTTTCTCAAAAACTCAATTATTCATTTACTAATTGAATTTCCTTTTTATTGGGCCCAATAGCCAATAAAGCCCACATCGCAATCATCAAGGCTATTGTAAACGAAATCCATTTATAAATTATATAATTATTTGTTCCAATATCTTTAATATGAGAAATTACATTTCTCACCAAAGGAACCCAAAAATTGGGGTTGTAACATCCCGCAACAATGCAGATCCAACTAACAGAGTTTCTAATAACAAGTTATTTGCTCTATGACTGACAGTCATATTGCAGTCATGAATCACTTCTCGAGTGATAAAGGAATGTGTAGCACTCGAATCAATCAAAACAGATACAAAGCAGGATGAAGACATATCAGAATGAAATAATTCCATCTGACCTGTCACGACTCGTGGGTTGACCACTGCTTCTGGCTGATTCATAGCATAGAATCTTGCCATTGTTGGTTTTCGACCACTCACCTTGTTGTTGGGTGCATATGAACCAGCTTGGGACGCATGTCCACGTCCTCGTGTGCCACTGCTAAACTGTCACTTTTGATAGCCTTGTTGACTTTGCCTCGGTGGTTGGGTTACACTCACGTGTTTAGCTAGACAATCTTTCATCAGATGTCCCATCTTCCCACATTTATAACATCTTTTGTTCTCCCACTGCGACCTAGATGGTCCTGTTACTGACATTGATGCTGAGCTGTGGGCTCCCTCTGGTGGTAAACTATGGCCTCTACCCTTGCTGGATGTCCACTGCATCTCAGTATTGAACCTCGGTGGTATTGTTGGTGCGGAAAACCTTGGTTTCTTAAAACTTTCAGACCTATGTCCTTGGAACTGTGTATACTCTTTCTTACTGTTGGCTTGACGTTTCTCAGTCACAGACCTTTCTATTCGTCCAACTGACTCCACAAAGGTGGCAAACCTCTCTCTATTCTCTAGAGCAGATGCAGGTGTGGTCAAATCAGCGTTCAAACCCTTCTCAAAATGTTGAATCCTCTCATCATCTGTAGTAGCCATGTGCGGACAAAACCGTAGAAGCTCCATAAACTTAGCTTCATACTCACTAATGTTCATTGGTCCTTGCCTTATCCGCTCAAACTGAGAGATTTTCTCATCCAGGTAAGTCTTGGGAAAATATCTACTAACAAACTCAGGTCGGAACTCTCTCAATTCGACCTCAACTCCTGGTCGTTTCTCTTCCTCAATGGCCCACCAGTGTCCAACACTCCCTTTCAAAAGGTACACTGCATGCCTAACATTCTCAACTTCTGGGATATTTCGAATTCTGAAGGCCTTCTGCAGCTCAGTCAGCCACAAGTCTGCATCTGTTGGGTCAACTTCACTAGTATAATCAGTAGCTCTTACCTGTAGAAGTCATTTAAAAGTCTTGCCAGCTCCATGTCTCTCATCGGGGACTGGTGCCCTAGGTGCAGGTGGTGGCATCCTATCCGCCATATGTGTCATTGTCGCCATGAACTGCCCAAAGAGGGCATGGAAAGTTGGGTTTTCGATCGAAGCTTGGTCAAGCTGGGGATTTTTAGGTACTAGGTCCTCTCTAGCCTGATCCCTTACACCTCCTCCTAGTACAGCAATAGTGCTTTCAGCAGCATGTTCTTCGTGTGATCCAGCCATCTTCAATCTTTACTTCTTCTCCTGAGAGAAGAAGTCACTATCAGATAAACTGGAAGACACTAGAACAAACTCAACGACCTTAATCCTATGTCTCTATAGACTCAGCGAACCTTAAGCTCTGATACCAAAACTTTGTGATGATCTGACAACAAATCAGACCGTCACTGTGTATCTAATTACAGAATTAACCATAATCAACAGAATAACAACAAAATCACTAAAAATTAAAACCTTTTGCAAAGAGATCCAATTCTAGGAAACTCTTATAAAGAGAACCAAAGTACTGCATACATTATAGTTCACATTGTACATACCATGTACATTGTACCATCTCTTCTCGAGGAATATATTTACAATAGTTTCTTTGCCAAAACTATCCATAAGCAACATAAAACATCAAGGCATTCAAGCCAAAATCTCAGATCGATCATGAAAACACTGAGTACTAACTCCAAGGACCTGAGAGTACAGAGATAACACATAGGACTCATATCTACAAGACACGACAATCAATATCTCCACCTAATATGTTAATGTGGTCCCTGATGTTGTTGTCCTTCCCTGCTGTATGGTCCCTACCTGCTCATCCGCGTCCACCTAAAAATTTTGATGACCAATGAGGTGAGACCCATGTCCCAACGAGAGATATAACTCCCCGCCAATAATATTATCATTGTAGATAAACAGTAATAAATTGAGCAGAGGATTCTTTATTATTAATAAGCAGGATAAATCACTGTTTAAGCAATATTATGAAGAACATGTATAACATTTATACATTTTAGGATATATTAAGCAATGCAACATCAACAAATGATTTCCATATTCCATCCTTAAGCAAATATGCTACACGACTGATTACATTTTATAATCACACTTATGCCCTGAGGAGATGAGGTATATCTTTCATACTCCAACCGACCATGGCGGCGTAAAGCATCGTTTCCATAGCTAGGTCAATGGAAGAGCCAGACTCCATGACCTCATCCGTCTCGGTCAGTGCGAGACCACATGCAAGACATCTAGTGTCACTGCTAAATAGCTTTCCAGGGTATACTGGAAACTTCGCTATAGAGCTACAGTGGTGGCTGCACTCTCTTCGCAGTCAAGAGATTTCATGTTTATCTCACATCGATCTGACATTAAACATCATTGGGAGATTCGTGATACATCCATCCTGGAACATATAATGAAGGATTGAGAGATCTCGTGTTTATCTCACATCAATCCCACATTAGGGTGTAAGGATATTCTCTCCCATTACCCCCACATATTAAAAAATATGCCCTCCAGGAGATCTCGTGGGAAAACCTATTTCACTATCACCAGCTACTGACGATGATGGATCTATGGCCAGGGCTCTACATGATAAGATTTCACTTGATTAATTAAGTGCATTACCATATTCTTTTAGCATCATCCAAGTTTTCAAACATGTATTATTATGACAAATGCTACAAAGAAAAGTGTAATACATCTATCATATACTTTTCAAAACTTTATAAAACATTGAGATCTCATTACCGGGAATTCTCATCCCTCAACAATATCATCATCATGTTTACTGGATCTGGGTATTCAAACCCTTAGTTTATCACTGAACATTGTTATCACTTATCAAGTAACTATTACCTCCAGGTCATCTGACCAAGGTATACTTGATTCTTGTTACACAAGCATCTCATATAGCTCACAAGGTACATTAAACATCATAGCTCATACCTGGCTATGCTCATCAACTTACGATACCTGCATGGTTAGTATACTTGATAACAACCACATCAATTACATATTAACACTATGCAATACAAGGGTAACACCACTATTCCCTCATTAGGGTTAGGGTTTCCCATTCTTTATCAATTATAGTTTCTCATACCATTACCCTCATTAGGGTTAGGGTTTCCCATTCTTTATCAATTAGGGTTTCATGATCACATTATCAAAGATCAAACCCTAATTCATACTATACACTTATTAAAAGTATCAATGTATGCACATTACATGTTTATTACACAAATATGAGTTTCTCTCTCATCCTCTCTAGGATGTTGATTACTCCATACTTTATTAAGTTGGCTCATCCTTTCACTAAAGTACATGCACCTATGCTTATCATAGTGTATTGAGTTTATTACTTTCATAAGCATCAAATGACAATCACTCTAAGTGTACTATTCACCTAAGTACTTTAGAGGTACTTCCATTGTAATCAACCTTGAGATACTTTACAAACACTCATAGGGTTGTTTGACCTTACATGGTTTTGAGACTATTTGGTCTCTAAACGGTTTGAGATTATTTAATCTTCAAACAATCTTGAAAACCCCTTTAACCTTCAAACGATCTTGAGCCCCCTTTGACATTCAAATGGTCTTGAGACACCTTTGACCTTCAAACGGTCTTGAGACCCCTTTGACCTTCAAACGGTCTTGAGACCCCTTTGACCTTCAAATGGTCTTGCGATCCTCTAAATGGTTTGAAACTATTTGAACTAGATTTGGTTGAAACTGTTTGATCATGAAACGGTTTGAAACCATTTGATCTAGATTGGGTTGAAACTGTTTGATCACTAAACGGTTTGAAACCGTTTAAACTAGATTTGGTTGAAACTGTTTGATCACTAAACGGTTTGAAATAGTTTGACCTAGATTAGGTTCAAACCATTTGAACATGAAACGGTTTGAAACCATTTGAACTAGGTTAAGTTGAAACTGTTTGAACTTTAAATGGTTTGAAACCATTTGGCCTAGGTTATGTTGAAACCGTTTGAACTTTAAACGGTTTAAAATCGTTTGGCCTAGGTTATGTTGAAATTGTTTAAACTTTAAACGGTTTGAAACCATTTGATATTATTGATCTAGAGGTGTTTGCTAAGATGATGTCATCATCATCAAGCTTCAGACCTCCATTTCTGCTATCCATATACCTAATGGATTCATTAATTCATCAATTACTCAAGAAAATTTCGAGAAGAAGGAAAGATCAACATATATTGCAAGATTGAAATCAAATAATAATATCAATGGGTTCAAGTTATATAACCCGCCTTCAAAGCAACTTCAAAGCTCCAAGATTTTCGTCTTTAATGGTGAAAATAGTTCCCCAATTATCCAAGGCACGTTCTCAACCCTTTTGATGTAAAAGATTGCCAAAGTTGAGCATTGGATGGAAGAGAGAAGAAAAGAAGAGTTATAACTCAATTTTAGCCTCCAACCCAAGGTTGAAGATGACCATGGATCTTACCTCAAGCTTGGGTAACGCTCTCCTCCTTCTCCTTTGCTTCCTTGGTCGTCGGCCTAAGTGGGGGAGTGAATGTGTATTGCAAAAATAGCCTTTGAAGTAGTGGATAATTGAGTGTATATAATTGAATTCTTAGGAGAGAGAAAGTAGGAGGGAAGTCATCAACTTTCCTTGCCACATGCCCCCTCCAATTCCTTGTCTCCAAATCTATCCTTATTATCTTCAAATTCCTTTGAATTATCCTTGAATTATAATTGACCATTTAAGCTCTTTAATAAATATAATACTATTATCCATTAGCACCTTTATTTTAGTGGACATTACTTTTCAATTAAAAATGTAGGTAGATATTTTCACCTACTTAGGAATATTGGCGCCTATCAAAGTATTTTGGCTGCCATTCCACTATAGGATTTAACCCATAGCTTTTTAGTTGATGGGCACTTCATTTAATTTATATATTTTTGCTACAAAATAACTTAGGGTTTCAATTATGCTTATTTCTTGATTATTTTATTATCAAGAGTATCATTTCTCAAATATGGTTCAAACAAGATGCCCCTTTCTTTTCCTTTTCTATAAATGATACCAAGAGACAGTAGGGACACTCTTGAGGTGGTATTTTACATATTTAACCCTAGGTTTTGGGTAAATTGCAAATCACCCCAAAACTAGTATTCAATGTACAAGTATTATTCAAACAAGCCCCTTCTTGAAATTTAGGCTTCCACAAACCATCCCTTAGAATCCTTCTCATTCTTATGATGCTAAAGTACTTGAGGAATAGTTATCATGTAACATTTTGCAAGGAACCCCTCATATTGGGTAAATTGCACTTTAGTCCAAAATAAGCAAATATTGCTTCAACATTATTCAAATAGGACCAAAATTGAAACATAAGCTCTCCTTTAGTCTTAATTACTTTTAAAAAGATAAAGACAAGAATATAAATTACTTACTTAAGCAAAACTCCTATGGTTAAGGTGTAACCCAGGTCAGGGATGTTACAATTATCCACCCCTAACAAGGATTTTGTCCCCGAAATCATCAAGAGAAAAGAGAAGGGTACTTCCTCCTCATCTCTTCCTCCAGTTCCACGTAGCATCTTCAATGCCATGATGATGCCAGAGAACTTTCACAAGAATTATTTCTTTCTTTTTCAACTTTTTGATTCTCCTATCAAGAATCATCATTGGTCCTTCTACATATGATATATTTTCATTTAACTCTACCTCCACAGGTTGCAATACTAACTCTGTATCAAGGTGACACTTTTTTAGCATGGATATATGGAATACTAGATGCAATCTATGTATTTCAGGTGGCAACTCCAACTTATATTCTACCTTTCCAATCCGTTCAGTGATTGGATAAGGCCCCATAAATCTAGGAGCTAACTTACCCTTTTTCCCAAATCTAAGAACACCTTTCCAAGGTGAGACTTTGAGATATACTCTGTCTCCAACTTGGAATTCAAAGGGTTTTCGCCGTTTATCAGCGTATGAATTCTGTCTATCCTGTGCATCCTTTAACTGTTGTTGTATTACTTTAATCTTCTCAGTTGTTTATTGCACTAATTCAGGACCCAAAAGTTGGTATTCTCCTATTTCATACTAGCACAATGGAGATCTACAACGTCTACCATATAATGCTTCATATGGTGCCATATCAATATAACTATTGTTGTAAGCAAATTCTATTAAGCTCAAGTGTAGATCCCAACTTCCTACAAACTGAAGGACACATGCCCTAAGAAAATCCTCCAAGGTTTGTATAGTCCTCTCAGATTGTCCATCCATTTATGGGTGAAAGGCGGTATTGAATCTTAACTGCGTACCCAATGCTTTATGTAGTCATTCCAAAAAATGACTCATGAATTGGGGACCTCTATCAGAAACAATTGTGGCTGGAACCCCGTGTAATCACACTATCTCATCTATATAGATTTGTGGAAGTTTCTAAGTAGTATAGATTGTTTTGATAGGAAGAAAATGTGCTAACTTAGTCAACCTATAAACTATCACCCAAACGGAATCATGACTTTTCGCTGTTCTGGGTAAACCAACCACAAAGTCCATGGTCACATGATCCCATTTCCACTATGGTATAGGTAAAGGTTGCATTGTTCATGCGGGCTTTTGATGTTCATATTTAACCTACTGACACACTGGACACCGCATAACAAACTCATCTACATCTTTCTTCAATCTGGGCCACCAATACATATCTTTCAAATTATGATACATTTTGGTGCTCCCTGGATGCATTGCATACATGGATGAATGAGCTTCCTCCATGACTAACTTCCTTAATTCATTGGCATTAGGTACTACCATCCTACCATGGTAACAGACTACCTTATCATCTGACTCATGAAAACCATCCCATTTCTCATTACCGTACTCTGATCTTATCTGCTGAATCACAACATCAGTTTGTTGTGCTTCTTTGATCTGTTGTTTTAGAGTAGGTTTCACTTGCATTTTAGCTAACAGTCCAACTGACAATGATACTTTAAGTTGTACATTGTTTTGCCTCAAAGAGACAAGCATGTCTCGTTTAAAGCACATTAAAGAGTTCAACTGTGCTTTGTCTATGGTTGGCGACGATGATTTTCTACTTAGTACATCAGCCACTGCATTAGCCTTTCCTGGATGATAATCAATTGTACAATCGTAGTCCTTGATTAACTCCATCCAGTGGCGTTGTCTCATATTCAACCCATGTTGTGAAAAGATGTACTTTAAGTTCTTATGGTCTGTGAAAATCTGGAATGTCTCTCCATATAGATAATGTCTCCAAATCTTCACCGCATGAACCACTGCAGCTAATTCTAGATCATGTGTCGGATAATTTTCCTCGTGTTTCTTAAGCTGTCGAGAAGCAAAAGAAAATCACTTGTTTATCCTGCATCAACACACATCCTAGACCATTCTTAGAAGTGTCAAAGAAAACAATGTATCCCTTTCCCTGCTCAGGTAAAGCTAACACAAGCGCACTTGTTAACCTTTCTTTTAACAACTGGAAAGAATGTTGACACTTGTCCTTCTAGACAAAAGGAACCTCCTTCCTAGTTAACCTAGTTAGGGGTAATGCTACAGAACTGGAGTTCTTAATGAACCTCCTATAGTAACCTGCCAGTCCTAGAAAACTGCGTATCTCCATTGGTGTCTTTGGCTGTTCCCACTCCAAGATAGATTCTACCTTTTTAGGATCAATACGCATACCTAAGGTAGATATTGCGTGTCCTAGGAAAGACACTTCTGATAACCAGAATTCACACTTGCTAAAGTTGGCATATAGCTTGTGCTTTCTCAATAAAGTCAAGGCCTAACGAAGGTGTTGCTCATGTTGTTGATCATCTTTACTGTAAATCAGGATGTCATCTATAAAGACTACTATGAATTGATCAAGGAATGGCCATAATATTTTGTTCATGAGTTCCACAAATGCAGCCGGTGCATTAGTTAGTCCAAACGACATAACCATACTTTGTTTTGAAGGCTGATTTAGGTATGTCACTCTCCTTGATATGTAACTGATGGTATCCTGACCATAGATCTACTTTAGAGAATATAGTTTCACCACACAACTGGTCAAATAGGTCATGTATCCTTGGCAGAGGATATTTGTTCTTTATGGTCACCTTGTTGAGATGTCTATAGTCTATGCATAATCTCATAGACCCGTCCTTTTTCACAAAGAGAACCGGAGCACCCCAAGTTGAAGTACTCGGTCGAATAAAACCCTTTTCAAGCAACTCTTGTAACTATTTCTTGAGTTCTGCCATCTCAGCAGGTGCCATTCTATATGGTGTTTGAGCTATAGGTTATGTACCTGGGATTAGATTAATCTCGAAATCAATCTCTCGGGGTGGAGGAACACCTAGAAGTTCCTCAGGAAACACATCCTCAAACTCCCTAACAATCGGAACTTCAGAAAGACTAGGACTCTCTGCTCTGGGATCTATCACATGTGCCAAGAATGCTTCACATCCTTGTCACAATAGTTTCTCATCTATCATTGCTGACACTAGACAGGTTGAAAGAATCTTTTTGTCCCCCTGAAAGACCCATGTATCACCATTGTCTGAGAACATAGCCTGCTTGGAACCACAATCCAAGACAACCTTATACTTTTCTAGGGTGTCCATCCCAAGGATTATGTTGAACCCATGCATCTCAAGTGGTATAAGATCCACCTGAATGTTATGTTCTGACAAAGAAAGAACACAGGGAGAACATACCTCCCGCAATACTACAGATCCAACTAACAGAGTTTCTAATAACAAGTTATCTGCTCTATGAGTGACAGACATATTGCAGTCATGAATCACTTCTTGAGTGATAAAGGAATGTGTAGCGCCCGAATCAATCAAAACAGATACAAAGCAGGATGAAGACATATCAGAATGAAATAATTCCATCTTGACCACTGCTTCCGGCTGATTCATAGCATAGAATCTTGCCATTGTTGGTTGTCGACCACTCACCCTATTGTTGGGTGCAGATGAACCAGCTTGGGACGCCAATCGATGTCCTCATGTGCCACTGCTAAACTATCACTTCTGAGAGCCTTGTTGACTCTACCTCAGTGGTTGGGTTATACTCACGTCTCTAGCTAGACAATCTTTCATCAGATGTCCCATCTTCCCACATTTATAACAGCTTCTATTCTCCCACTATGACCTAGATGGTCCTGTTACTGACATTGATTCTGAGCTGTGGGCTCCCTCTGGTGGTAAACTATGACCTCTACCCTTGTTGGATGTCCACTGCGTCTGAGTATTGAACCTTGGTGGTACTGTTGGTGCGGAAAACCTTGGTTTCTTAAAACTTTCAGACCTCTGTCCTTGGAACTGTGTATACTCTTTCTTACTATTGGCTTGACATTTCTTAGTCACAGACCTTTCTATTCTCCTAACTGACTCCACAAAGGTGGCAAACCTCTCTCTATTCTCTAGAGCAGATGTAGGTGTGGTCAAATCAATGTTCAAACCCTTCTCAAAATGCTGAATCCTCTCCTCATCTGTAGTAGCCATGTGCGGATAAAACTGTATAAGCTCGATAAACTTAGCTTCATACTCACTAATGTTCATTGGTCCTTGCCTTATCTGCTCAAACTGAGAGATTTTCTCATCCAGGTAAGTCTTGGGAAAATATCTACTAACAAACTCTCGTCAGAACTCTCTCCATTCGACCTCAACTCTTGGTCGTTTCTCTTCCTCAATGGCCCACCAGTAGCCAGCACTCCCTTTCAAAAGGTACACCACATGCCTAACCTTCTCAGCTTCTGGGATATTAAGAATTCTGAAGGCCTTCTCCAGCTCAGTCAGCCACAAGTTTGCGCCTGCTGGGTCAGCTGTACCAGTATAATCAGTAGCTCCTACCCATCGAAGCCGTTTAAAAGTCTTGCCAGCTCCATGTCTCTCATCGGGGACTGGTACCCTAGGTGCAGTTTGTGGCATCCTATCTGCCATATGTGTCATTGTCGCCGTGAACTACCCAAAGAGGGCATGGAAAGCTGGGTTTTCTATCGAAGCTTGGTCAAGCTGGGGATTTTTAGGTACTAGTTCCTCTCTAGCCTGATCCCTTGCACCTCCTCCTGGTGCTGCAACACTGCTTTCAGCAACATGTTCTTCGTGTGATCCAACCATCTTCAATCTTTACTTCTTCTCCTGAGAGCAGAAATCACTATCAGATAAACCAGGAAGACACTAGAACAAACTCAACGACCTTAATCCTATGTCTCTGTAGACTCAGCGAACCTTAAGATTTGATACCAAAACTTTGTGACGATCCGACAACAAATCAGTCTGTCACTGTGTAATTAATTGCGGAATTAACCATAATCAACATAATAAAAAAAAATCACTAAAAATTAAAACCTTTTGCAAAGAGATCCAATTCCAGGAAACTCTTATAAAGAGAACCAAAGTACTGCATACATTATAGTTCACATTGTACATACCATGTACATTGTACCATCTATTCTCGAGGAATATATTTACAATAGTTGCTTTGCCAAAACTATACATAAGCAACATAAAACCTCGAGGCATTCAACCCAAAATCTCAGATCGATCATGAAAACACTGAGTACTGACTCCAAGGACCTGAGAGTACAGAGACGACACATAGGACTCATATCTACAAGACACGACAATCAATATCTCCTCCTGAGATGTTACTGCGGTCCCTGATGTTGCTATCCTTCCCCTACTGTGTGGTCCCTACCTTCTCATCCGCGTCCACCTAAAAATGTTGATGACCAACGGGGTGAGACCCATGTCCCAGTGAGAGATATAACTCTCCACCAATAATATTATCATTGCAGATAAATGGTAATAAATTGAGCAAATGATTCTTTATTATTAATAAGCAGGATAAATGTGACGCCCCCAGATTTTCTAAAACTTAATCTACTGTGTGACGTCCAAATTGAAACCCTCACCTCAGCGAGAATCCCAATTTAAACACCCCATACTAGGCTAAGAACAAGAAAATCATAGGAAGTCAGAAGGAAACACATTAGCACATGTACATGAACAATAATAAAACCATACACACATGTTCACCATTCAACATATAATTACAACATGAATTGTTACAACATTTGATATTACATATTGAATAGAAAACTCACACATATATATGCACTACTACTAAACTACATGATCTTAACACAACAGGTCCACCTGTACATCAGCTCGCCATACAACTCTCACTATCTTGGGTCTTCAAGATCACATGCCACAACCTAAACAAAAGATTACATGTGGTACACGTCAGTACAATATTCAAGAATATTGTACTTAGTACGCCTACGTGTCTTTTATATACCTCTCATCATATCTTGGCAATAAGATAAAACTAATATACTTGACAGTAATAGAAGAATATAAGAAAAGTGTATACTTGCACAAATATATTCATTAATAAAAGAGAACACATATTTTAAGCACATTTTCCATTATATATCCATGCATTTGCCACCTGAGGGAATAATGCATCATCTCATCTACCAAAGAGTATGAGATGTAAGGCCTTATGGTCTACTACCAAAGAGTTAGATCATTGTACAATGTGATCTGCTACCAAAGAGAATGATCACTTTCCAGCACTATGCTACCAAAGAGAATTAGTGCTTTCATATAATGGAACAGATATATTATGTTTGATATGTTCATAACAGTAAGCATGGAAAATCAAGCAATGTATCATACAAGAATAATCATTTCAACCAATACCATAAGCCAAGTATTTACTACAATATAAGACAAGCATATTGTATAATAAGCCAAGTAAGAGGTAATGGTGTACCTTCCAAAGAGACATCCTAATCACATATTCCTCATGTCATCTATAACTCTGTTAAACCTGATCAAGACAAGATCATATACTATCATCAGGTCCTCATCATCTTACATCTCATCTTAACCTTAATCGTGTTCATATTAGGGTTTGCTTATCTCGTTATGGTATTCTCATGATTACTTGTATTCTTGCCTTATATTTATCTTACTGATGTTATATTCCAGATTATAGTTCATCAACTGGATAAACTCATGTGTCACATTATTATGTGAACATATTAACATTATGTCACATTCATTAACCATATTAGGGTTACATCACATGTATTAAGGTTCTCCTCATATAACATGAATTTTGTGCATATAACTAATATCAGAGTTCCACATTAGCTTCCAATTACTGATATTAGGGAGTTCTATAAATTTCATAATTTATTGAGCATGTATGTATTTAATACATTTTATTTAGGATTAAAAGCCCTAATTAGCCATATTAATCAAATTACATGATTTCATTCATTAACATGACCATATCTGACATCGTATGCATTATAAACATTATTATAGACTTACTGACATTTTCTCATAATTTTAGGTTATCATTTGGTATTTATTAACTATGAAACAAGTGTAAAACATCTTACATGACATCACTATTATTCGTACATCAAAAGCCTGATATTATAGTTTCATCTTGTGCTACTCATTTTTCTGAACATTTTGATACCTTATTTATATTTTTCTGATATACGTGCGAATTACTATGATTTTCCTAAGATCAAGATATTTTCTAGCATTTCTCAATTTTGATGATAACTATAAATAGAGATGATTATTTTGGACCGTTGGATGCTCAGATCCAACGATCGTGCGAGAGCACATGTGGGTAAAAGAAGGCTGACGCAGATTTACCTTACTCGTCCGTGAGGATCCAATCAGCAAAGCGGGTCCCGCTTCTCTCTGCGAGGTAGTTGCTCTACCGTCAACTCCGGCGAGCTCGTGACAGTGGCTGGAGTCTCCTCAGGTGCAGCTGATCACAAGGCTACCTTCGTGGGGCCTCTCTGGGTTAGGGCGGCAATTTCTCAGAGCTCGGCTCCCCATGGGTCGTTGTGCCACCGAGGCAAGTGGGGAAGGTCACCGGCCGTGGAGGGGAAAGAAGCGAGGGGAGTGAGCGGAGCTATTGGGAATCCGAGGAAGGGTCGGTGAGGTCCGTCACGGCCTATCAAAACTCGAGGGGGATTTGATTGAGGTCATAGTGGAAGGAAAGGCTTGGGCAGCAGCTGCTCCATGGAGAAGGTGGTCAGAGGGAGTTTGGTTGAGGGTGGATCCACCGAATCGCAGTTCAGATGAATTGAAGGCCAAGGTATACAAAAGGGGTCTAGGTAAATCTTTTGATGTGGTTAAATATGTGCGGGGGTGAGCAGTTCGCAGATGCCCAATCTGGGCCTGGTGCGCAGGAGATGGCCGCTGCCGGAGGTGGTCGTGGAGGTGGTTCCGGTCGCTTTTGAGGGTCGTGTGAGGGGTTGGCGAGATCGTGGAGGGGAGATGAGAGCAGAGCCTTTTTTAGTTCCACACGGGATGGGCTAGAGATGAGGGTCATAGTCAGCCTTGAGTCGCGTCTACTGTGGCCACGTCCTCACAGCTTGACCGAAGGTTGAGGATGACTCCTCAGTCGTATGATCATCATCCAAAGGCCAGGATCTATTCACACCATACTGAACCTTTGGCTTCAAAAGGTTGTAGTTCCAGCTGCTAGATCAGCGATCTAGGGCCAGAAACTGGCCACACATGCCCGACCAAAACAAAGGGTGCGTGACACCACATATAATCAACAACTTAGGCTAACCAACACCAATAATGTACATTATTTCACAAATTCAAACCTTAGTAACTTCCTCTAGGATACTCCAATTGCCACCAAATTTTAACCATAGGTTCCTTACCTCTTAAGGTATATTCTACTCCAATTTGGTGATGAAAATCAGCTATTGTACCATTCAATTTAATTCTTCAAAAAGGCATAAACTTAAGGATCTTAATCATGATATTAACATCAATTAACAAACCTACTTTGTCAAGGGCTTGGAACCCTCAATATGTCTCAACCTTATGCTTTCACTTAAGTCATTAGACATTTTAGGATTCCAATAGTGCACTCCATTATATCCTACACACCTTAAAAGATATTTCATCCTCAAAATTATTCCAGAAAACCCACTTTGTCACATCATATACATCTTAAAAGAATTTTCGTCCTCGAAAGTAAACCATACTCATACTTCCAGGAAAAACCTTATATTGCCTTCATCCACATGTAAGCACTATTCTATGTGTAAGATACCCGTAAAAGTTACCTAGAACCATGTATCCAAAGCACTATTAGGGGGTTTTTACAACCATCTTGGTGCACAAACATTCCATTCAAGGTTAAACTCAAGGTTTAGAAACTTAGGTTATGTCATGGCCTATCTCATATATCAGGGTTGCATCCTTATCTTAACCCGTGCATTTGGGTTCCCACATCATATTACCATGTTCTAAAGGAGTTAACTAAGATTAACTCATTATATCAAGGTGTCATAATCATTTTATTTAGTTCATTGTTAGAACATGTTCATCATTGACATATGCCTTCTAGGAGGGAGTTAACTATAATTAACCCGCATTATCCATCTAGATCATATCAAGGTGTTATAAGCATTATGTTGTGCTAATTGTTAAGCTATGTTTTTCATCTTTATTAAGCACTAATATTAGCACCTCATGTAACTGGTTTCATTCATATGTTTTTATTTCATTGCTCATAATATTTTACAACATTTACTAGTGATTTCATCACAAGATTAACCAACAATATCACATTATCACCATTATTCATGTACATGGTTAACCATTTATGCATTGGTATCTATTAAACAATCTCTAGGTTTCCATCATTTCATGTCCATATATCACGTCTCGAGATTAGATTGCATCCTTACATATATAATATCATGAATGTACTAAACAAACTTATGTGAGTGGCTAATTAAACATATATCAAAACTTTATCTAGTCTGATTGAGGTTCTCTTGACCCATATTATGAGGGTAGTGCCATGTTCAGCCTCTCTGAGCTAACTCAACTCTATGAGTATCTTATATGCATAAACCTTATCCTCCCTCTTTATTCAAGGGTTTCAGATTACCTCATTAGCACTAGTGATAGCCTTACAAGCTCCATCCATGTAAGCACAAACTAAAACATGCTATGACATACTCTTATCAGCTCTATACCCATGAAAACTATTTCTCAACTCTCCTTCTCTTATTTACACACCACTATATTCCTATATGGGAAACCACCAACCTGAGCATGAGGCTTCTCAGAAGCTAACATAGCTACCTCCTCCAGGGTCTTGGGCTCTCTCCCTAACCCAGATGGTAGGCACTCATATTCATACTCGCATGCACATATATCCAACTTCTCTCTGTCTCTAGGGTTTGGTCCTCCCAAGGACATCTAGGGTTCAACATGACTATAGGAATTATGCATAAAGCAACTAAACTCAATCACTCAGGAGTATTCTAGTTTAGGACATATCATATCACATATCTCATAATTCTCATATCTTGGAGTCTAGGTTCGTTGACCTTCTCCTTGTGGGTCTCACTCTCTCTGGAGTTAACCCTGAAACTGGTCCTAACACTAGAGGTCCTCCTTCACAAAAGAACTTGAGGCTCATGCCGACTCTCATCTTGTCTTAACTTAGCTTATCTTATCTCATAAAAGCCTAGTTACTTGCATCATCAAGGCTTATCTCAAAACCTCAAACCTAACTCATGTCCTCATAGACAAACATATACTATCATAAACCATCTTATGTCATCTATATAAGACTCACATCATATCATCAAAACTTATTTCATCTATTCATCTATCATATATTCCAACAAGGCTCTAGACATCTAATCTAGAACTACTCTCTCTTCTAGACTGATGTCATTCACTTTCACTTAGGTTACATGACCACCTCCTACTCATACATGTGTGGGGACACATTTTTGTAATACATATACATAATAAAATATTATATAGTTTTTCTCCGATAAAACAAGCGTCAGAGAAAACTACCAAGGTTCGATCTGATTGGAATCAAAAACCAAATCCTGAAAATGAGTGTCCCACACATAGTAGAGAGTACAGTGTCATGAAAACTAGTGAAAAGGGTGAGAACAAGGGGTAGACTAGTGTAGCTACTCTAGACAATGTGCACAATATGTCTAGGGTTTCTCTTCCCTTGATGTACGTCATTTCCAAATTATGCAATGTCCCATACCGCTGCACTATAAGGAAATAACGACATCTAAGGACTTGCTATACAACAAGCACCAGTCTAGACCTAGTTCTCAGACATCTAGGTTCTAACCAAGAGACTAGGTCAGATCTAGTCTCTAAAAGATGACTAATATAACCCTAAAGATTATTAAGTTCAAGGTTTTCTGGTTTTGAGTTGCATAATGAGCAAATGTCAGGCTTTGCTATTGTTCATGCTATGATACCACATGTGACGTCCCTGGATTTTCTAAAACTTAATCTACTATGTGACGTCCAAATTGAAACCCTCACCTCAGCGAGAATCCCAATTTAAACACCCCACACTCGGCTAAGAAGAAGAAAATCATAGGAAGTCAGAAGGAAACACAGTAGCACATGTACATGAACAATAATAAAACCATACACACATGTTCACCATTCAACATATAATTACAACATGAATTGTTACAACATTTGATATTACATATTGAACAAAAAACTCTAACATATGCATGTACTACTACTAAACTACAGGATCTTAAGACAACAGGTCCACCTGTACATCAACTCGCCATACAACTCTCACTATCTTGGGTCTTCAAGATCACATGCCACAACCTAAACAAAAGATTACATGTGGTACACGTCAGTACAATATTCAAGAATATTGTACTGAGTACACCTACATGTCTTTTATATACCTCTCATCATATCTTGGCAATAAGAAAAAACTAATATACTTGGCATTAACAGAAGAATATGAGAAAAGTGTATACTTGCACAAAGATATTCATTAACAAAAGAGAACACATATTTTAAGCACATTTTCCATTATATATCCATGCATTTGACACCTGAGGGAATAATGCATCATCTCAGCTACCAAAGAGTATGAGATGTAAGGCCTTATGATCTACTACCAAAGACTTAGATCATTGTACAATGTGATCTGCTACCAAAGAGAATGATCACTTTCCAGCACTATGCTACCAAAGAGAATTAGTGCTTTCATGTAATGGAATAGATAAATTATGTTTGATGTGTTCATAATAGTAAGTATGGAAAATCAAGCAACATATCATACAAGAACAATCATTTCAACCAATACCATATGCTAAGTATTTACTACCATATAAGACAAGCATATTGTATAATAAGCCAAGTAAGAGGTAATGGTGTACCTTCCAAAGAGACATCCTAATCACATATTCCTCATGTCATCTATAACTTTGTTAAACCTGATCAAGACAAGATCATATACTATCATCAGGTCCTCATCATCTTACATCTCATCTTAACCTTAATCGTATTCATATTAGGGTTTGCTTATCCCATTATGGTATTCTCATGATTACTTGTATTCTTGCCTTATATTTATCTTGCTGATGTCATATTCTAGATTATAGTTCATCAACTGGATAAACTCATGTGTCACATTATTATGTGAACATATTAACATTATGTCACATTCATTAACCATATTAGGGTTACATCACATGTATTAAGGTTCTCCTCATATCACATGAATTTCATGCATATAACTGATATCAGAGTTCCACATTAGCTTCCAGTTACTAATATTAGGGAGTTCTGTAAATTTCATCATTTATTGAGCATGTATGTATTTAATACATTTTATTTAGGGTTAAAAGCCCTAATTATCCATATTAATCAAATTACATGATTTCATTCATTAACATGACCATATCTGACATCATATGCATTATAAACATTATTATAGACTTACTGACATGTTCTCATAATTTTAGGTCATCATTTGATATTTATTAACTATGAAACAAGTGTAAAACATCTTACATGACATCACTATTATTCGTACATCAAAAGCCCGATATTATAGTTTCATCTTGTGCTACTCATTTTTCTGAATATTTTGATACCTTATTTATATTTTTCTAATATATGTGCTAATTACTATGATTTTCCTAAGATCAGGATATTTTCCAGCATTTCTCAATTTCGATGATAACTATAAAAAGAGACGATTATTTTGGACCGTTGGATGCTCAGATCCAACGGTCAGTGAGATCACATGTGGGTAAAAGAAGGCTGACACAGATTTACCTTACTCATCCGCGAGGATCTGATCAGCAAAGTGGGTCCCACTTCTCTCTGTGAGGTAGCTGCTCTGCCGTCAACTCTGGCGAGCTCGTGACAGCAGTCGGCGTCCCCTCAGGTGCAGCTGATCACAAGGCTACCTTCGCGGGGCCTCTCTAGGTTAGGGTGGCAATTTCTCAGAGCTCGGCTCCCCGTGGGTCGTTGTGCCGTCGAGGCGAGTGGGGAAGGTCGCCGGTCGCGGAGGGGAAGAAGCGAGGGGAGTGAGCGGAGGTGTTGGGAATCCGAGGAAGGGCCGGTTAGGTCCGTCATGACCTGTAAAAACTTGAGGGGGATTTGATTGAGGTCATAGTGGAAGGAAAGGCCCGGGCAGCAGCTGCGCCATGGAGGAGGTGGTCAGAGGGAGTTTGGTTGAGGGTGGATCTACTGAATTACGGTTCAGATGAATTGAAGGCCAAGGTAGACAAAAGGGGTCTAGGTGAATCTTTTGATGTGGTTAAATAGGTGCGGGGGTGAGTAGTTCGCAGATGCCCAATCTGGGCCGGGCACGCAGGAGATGATCGTTGCCGGAGGTGGTCGTGGAGGTGGTTCCGATCGCTTTTGAGGGTCGTGCGAGGGGTTGGCGAGATTGTGGAGGGGAGACGAGAGCAGATCCTTGTTTAGTTCCACGCGGGATGGGCTGGAGATGAGGGTCGTGGTCAGCCTTGAGTTGCGTCTACTGTGGCCACATCCTCGCGGCTTGACCGAAGGTTGCTGTCTGATCGTCATCCAAAAGCCAGGATCTCTTCACACCATATTGAACCCGTGGCTTCAAAAGGATGTAGTTCCAGCCACTAGATCAGTGATCTAGGGCCAGAAACTGGCCACACATGCCCGACCAAAACAAAGGGTGCGTGACACCACATATAATCAACAACTTAGGCTAACCAACACCAATAATGTACATTATTTCACAAATGCAAACCTTAGTAACTTCATCTAGGATACTCCAATTGCCACCCAATTTTAACCATAGCTTCCTTACCTCTTAAGGTACATTCTACTCCAATTTGGTGACGAAAATTAGCTATTGGACCATTCAATTAAATTCTTCAAAAAGGCATAAAGTTAAGGATCTTAATCATGATATTAACATCAATTAACAAACCTACTTTGTCAAGGGCTTGGAACCCTCAATCTATCTTAACCTTATGCTTTCACTTAAGTCATTGGACATTTTAGGATTCCAACAGTGCACTCCATTACATCCTACACACCTTAAAAGATATTTCGTCCTCAAAATTATGCCAGAAAACCCACTCTGTCACAATAAATCACTGTTTAAGCATAATAGAGCAATATCATCTTTTAAAGCATTACAGCTATATATGATAAAGCAGTAAATCATCTATTTAATAAGGAATATGAATAACATGTATAACATTTATACATTTTAGGATATATTAAGGAATGTAACATCAACCAATGATTTCTGTATTTCATCCTTAAGCAAATACGCTACACAGATGATTACATTTTACAATCACACTTATGCCCTGAGGAGATGAGGTATACCACTCATACTCCAACCGACCACGGTGGCGTAAAGCATCAGTTCCATACCTAGGTCAATGGAAGAGTCGGACTCCATGACCTCATCCGTCTCGGTCATTGCGAGACCACATGCAGGACATCTAGTGTCACTGCTACATAGCTTTCCAGGGTATACTGGCAACTTCACTATAGAGCTACAGTGGCAATTGTACTCTCTTTGCAATCGAGAGATTTTATGTTTATCTCACATCGATCTGGCATTAAACATCATTGGGAGATTCCTGATACATCCATCTTGGCACATATAATGAAGGATTGAGAGATCTCGTGTTTATCACACGTCAATCCCACATTAGGGCATAAGGATATTCACACCCATTACCCCCACATATTAAAAAATATGCCCTCCAGGAGATCCCGTGGGAAAACATGTTTCACCATCACCAACTACTGACGATGATGGATCTATGGCTAGGACTCTACATGATAAGATTTCACTTGATTAATTAAGTGCATTACCATATTCTTTTAGCATCAGCCAAGTTTTCAAATATGTATTATTATGACAAATGCTACAAAGAAAAGTGTAATACATCTATCATGTACTTTTCAAAACTTTATAAAACATTAAGATAACAATACCTTATCTCATTACTGAGAATTCTCATCCCTCAACAATATCATCATCATGTTTACTGGATCTGGGTATTCAAACCCTTAGTTCATCACTGAACATTGTTATCACTTATCATGTAACTATTACCTCCAGGTCATCTGACCAAGGTACATTAAACATCATAACTCATACTTGGCTATGCCCATCAACTTATGATACATGCATGGTTAGTATACTTGATAACAGCCATATCAATTACATATTAACACTATGCAATACAAGGGTAACACCACTATTCCCTCAGTAGGTTTAGGGTTTCCCATTATTTATCAATTAGAGTTTCTCATACCATTACCCAAAATTAGGGTTAGGGTTTCCCATTCTTTATCAATTAGGGTTTCATGATCACATTATCAAAGATCAAACCCTAATTCATACTCTACACTTATTAAAGGTATCAATGTATGCACATTACATGTTTATTACACAAATATGAGTTTCTCTCTCATCCTCTCTAGGATGTTGATTACTCCATACTTTATTAAGTTGGCTCATCCTTTAACTAATGTACATGCACCTATGCTTATCATAGTGTATTGAGTTTATTACTTTCATAAGCATCAAATGACAATCACTCTAAGTGTACTATTCACCTAAGTACTTTAGTGGTACTTCTATTGTAATCAACCTTGAGATACTTTACAAACACTCATAGGGTTGTTTGACCTTACATGGTTTTGAGACTATTTGGTCTCTAAACGGCTTGAGATTATTTAATCTTCAAACGATCTTGAAAACCCCTTTAACCTTCAAACGGCCTTGAGACCCCTTTGACCTTCAAATGGTCTTGAGACCCCTTTGACCTGCAAACGGTCTTGAGACCCCTTTGACCTCCAAACGGTCTTGAGACCCCTTTGACCTCCAAACGGTCTTGAGACCCCTTTGACCTTCAAACGGTCTTGAGATCCTATAAACAGTTTGAAAATGTTTGAACTAGATTTGGTTGAAACCATTTGATCACTAAATGGTTTGAAACTGTTTGACCTAGATTAGGTTGAAACTGTTTGATCACTAAATGGTTTGAAACCGTTTGAACTAGATTTGGTTGAAACTGTTTGATCACTAAACTGTTTGAAACCGTTTGACCTAGATTAGGTTGAAACTGTTTGAACACAAAACGGTTTGAAACTATTTGAACTAGGTTAAGTTGAAACCGTTTGAACTTTAAATGGTTTGAAACCATTTGGCCTAGGTTATGTTGAAACCATTTGAACTTTAAACTGTTTGAAACCGTTTGGCCTAGGTTATGTTGAAACTGTTTGAACTTTAAACGGTTTGAAACCATTTGATATTGTTGATCTAGAGGTGTGTGCTAAGATGATGCCATCATCATCAAGCTTCAGACATCCATTTCTACTGTCCATACAACTGATGGATTCATTTATTCATCAATTACTCAAGAAAATTTGAGAAGAAGGAAATATCAACATATATTGCAAGATTGAAATCAAATAATAATATCAATGGGTTCAAGTTATATAACCCGCATTCAAAGCAACTTCAAAGCTCCAAGATGGTGAAGATAGCTCCCCCAATTATCCAAGGCACCTTCTCAACCCTTTTGATGTAAAAGATTGCCAAAGTTGAGCATTGGATGGAAGAGAGAAGAAAAGAAGAGTTATAACTCGATTTTAGCCTTCAACCCAAGGTTGAAGATGACCATGGATCTTACCTCAAGCTTGGGGAACACTCTCCTCCTTCTCCTTTGCTTCCTTGGTCATCGGCCTAAGTGGGGAGTGGATGTGTATTGTGAAATTAGCCTTTCAAGTAGTGGATAATTGAGTGTATATAATTGAATTCTTAGGAGAAAGTAGGAGGGAAGTCATCAACTTTCCTTGCCACATGCCCCCTTCACTTCCTTGTCTCCGAATCTATCCTTATTATCTTCAAATTCCTTTGAATTATCCTTGAATTATTATTGAACATTTAATCTCTTTAATAAATATAATACTATTATCCATTAGCACCTTTATTTTAGTGGACATTACTTTTCAATTAAAAATGTAGGTAGATATTTTCACCTACTTAGGAATATCGGCGCCACTCAAGGTATTTTGGCTGCCATTCCATTATAGGATTTTACCCATAGATTTTTAGTTGATGGGCACTTCATTTAATTTATATATTTTTTCTACAAAATAACTTAGGGTTTCAATTATGCTTATTTCTTGATTATTTTATTATCAAGAGTATCATTTCTCAAATATGGTTCAAACAAGACGCCCCTTTCTTTTTCTTTTCTCTAAATGATACCAATAGACAGTAGGGACACTTTTGAGGTGGTATTTTACATATTCAACCCTAGGTTTTGGGTAAATTGCAAATCACACCAAAACTAGTACTCAATGTACAAGTATTATTCAAACAAGCCCCTTCTTGAATTTTAGGTTTCCACAAACCATCCCTTAGCATCCTTCTCATTCTTATGATGCTAAGTACTTGAGGAACATTTATCATGTAACATTTTGCAAGGTAACCCCTATATTTGGTAAATTGCACTTTAGTCCAAAACAAGCAAATATTGCTTCAACATTATTCAAATAGGACCAAAATTGAAACATAAGCTCTCCTTTAGTCTTAATTACTTTTCAAAAGATAAAGATAAGAATAAAAATGAATTACTTAAGCAAAAATCCTACGGTTAAGGCGTAACCCATGTCAGGGATGTTACATAATCACTACAAGAGTTGGTAACGAATCAATTGATTTCAACGCGCTCGATCATATGAATGGTCCTTCTGTGATGGAAACTAGATAGTTTCCTGACTGTTGTAGTCAGTTATGCATAGAAGTTCAAGAGCATAATGTAATTGTAGATCCTTTGATGAAACCTCTAACCAATCCTAAATCATGGATTAATGATCCTGAGCTTGAAGAAATTCTAGCTTATTTAGAAGCTGCCAAAGATGAGGAATTTCAAGGATTTGCTGAAACAATCAAGTATGTGTCCCTTCTACGAGAACCAAAATATATATTTGTTCCAAGGCCTCTACCAGAACTCAAACCACTTCTAGAGGGTTTGAACTATGAATTTCTAGACAATGAAAAGAGGAACCCGGTGATAATTAACACAAAGTTATCCACTGACCAACAAAAAAAACTCTTGTCTGAACTCAAAACTCAAAAGAAGGCTCTAGGCTACTGTATAGGTGACAACAAGGGTCTAAGACAAACTGTTTGCATGCACCAAATTAACCTTGAAGATGATGTGAATCCAAGCGTGCAAGGTCAAAGGAAACTGAATGACAAAATGCGCAAGGTAGTGCGCAAGGAATTCATCAACCTAATAGATGCATGTATCATCTATGCTATTAGCGACAACAACTAGGTAAGCCCAATGCATGTTGTTCCAAAAAGGGGGGATTGTAGTAGTCAAAGATGATGATGGGAAAGAACTGGCTGCACACATAGTGATTGGTTGGCGTATGTGCATCGATTACATGCTATTAAATGCAGCAACATGCAAAGATCACATTCCCCTCCCATTCATTGACCAAGTTCTAGAAATACTGACATATCATTCACATTTGTTCTACTTAAAGGGGTACTCAGGATTCTATCAGGTGTCTATCCACCCGGAGGATTAGGAGAAGACTACATTCACTTGTCTTTATGGGACATATGCTTTTTGTCATATGCCCTTCGGCCTGTGTAATGTCCCCAACCACCTTTCAAAGGTGCATGTTAGCTATATTTTTTGATCCGATAGAAGAGATTATGGAGGCCTTTCTTAGTCTATGAGTCATCCTTCAAAGATTGTCTGAAGAATATACCCCTTGTTTTCCAGTAATGTGAAGAAAAGCAATTAGTTCTCAATTGGGAGAAGTGCCACTTTTTGGTGCGAGAAGGGATAGTGTAGGGACATAAAGTATCTGAAGCAGGCATAGAAGTTGACAAGAGTAAAATAGAGGCTATTTCTGAGCTTCCACCCCCTCCTCGATCTCATGTCTTTAGTTTCTTGGGACACACATGAGACTACTGTCGATTCATTAAATATTTCTCAAAAGTCGCAAAACCTTTGTTTAGACTGCTTGTAAAAGACACACCTTTTGTCTTTGATAAAAATTCTTTGAAGACTTTTCACATCTCAAGGATTCCCTTACCACTGAGCTCCAGATTGAGATCTCCCCTTTGAGTTGATGTGTGACACTAGTAGTTACACTATAGGTGTTTTTTTGGGACAAAAGGACATGAAACATCATGTTATATACTATGCCAGAAAAACTCTCGATGAAGCTCAAGTCAACTACAAAACTATAGAGAAGGAGATGTTGGCTATAGTTTATGCTTTTGATAAATTTAGATCTTATCTTCTAAGAGGAAAGGTGATAATCTATATCGATCATGGAGAAATTAAGTATCTCATGCAAAAGAAAGATACTAAGCCGTTCCTTCTCATATGAGCTCTTCTGTTATAAGAATCCAATCACAAATCATTGACAAGAAGGGATATGAGAATGGCATGGCCGACCACCTCTCTCATATAAGAGTTGAAGAGAACAATCTGCTCCCTATCAATGAATCTTATCAAGATGATTCTCTATTTCTTATTCACTCTCTCGACCAGGTGACACTATGGTATGCCGACTTCTGCAACTGTCTTGCATGCCGATAGTTGCCCTATGAAATGACTTATAATAAGAAGAAGAAGTTCTTTTCTGACCTAAAGAACTACTATTAGGATGGCCTACTCCTATTCATAAAATGTGCTGACAAAATCTATCGTCATTGTGTTGATCATGATGAAGCCCATTCTATTCTAGAAAAATGTCACACAACTCCCTATGGAGGACATTCGGGTGCCAAGAAGACAACACTATAAATCCTAAATCCTAGTTTCTATTAGCTGACTATCTTCAAAGATTCACATGCCTATCCCAAACAATGTGATGCATGTCATCGCATTGGGAACATCAACAAAAGGAATGAGATGACACTGGCCGAATGGATCGAAGTAGAAATCTTCAATGTTTGAGGGATAGACTTTGTGGGACCATTCCCACCATCTTCTAGCAACAAATGCATTCAGGTAGTAGTTGATTATGTTTCCAAATGGATGTAAGCTATACCATCTTCCACATTTGAATCAAAGACAATAATGCACCTTTTCACAAAAAAAAATTCCAAGTTTGGAGTCCCTAGGACCGTCACCAGCGATGGAGGGTCACACTTCATAGAAAAATAGTTTGAGGCTCTTCTGAAGCGGTATGGAGTGAAGCATAAATCTCTACCCCATACCATCCTCAGACTGTCGGTCAAGTAGAGGTCTCTAACAAGCAAATCCTTGATAAAATGTCCAGGCAATCTAGGAAGGATTGGTTGTCTAAACTTGATGACGCTCTTTGGGCTTATCGAACTGCCTACAAGATGCCTATCAGAAGACCCCTTATCGCCTCATCTATGGAAAATCTTGTCACCTTCCTCTAGAGCCGGAACACAAGGCTTACTGGGAAATGAAATCTCTAAATATGGACATTGAAAAAGATTTTCTACAATTATAGGAAATGGAAGAACTCTGTTTGCATGCTTATGGAAACACCAAAATCTACAAAGAACGCACAAAGATTGGCATGATTATAACATCAAGTGAAAGGATATCAACGAAGGTGACAAAGTTTTTCTGTTCAACTCTGCACTTTGCCTCTTTTTAGGAAAACTCCATTCTCATTGGTTTGGGCCTTTCATAGTGACAACGATCTGGAATGACATTCACAGTGACAAATTAGGCACTTTTTCAGCCAATGGTCACCACATAAAGAGATATTATGAAGATGAGGCCATCACTAGGAAGGCAGAGATGGAGCTGTCAGATGACCAAGATGCAAAATAAGATGTTCAAGAGTGAATCTACATGACTATAAACAAGCACCTACTTGGGAGGAAACCCAAGCATTCATCTTTCTTTAGCAATTTCTTTCACATTGTTTATGTTCTTTTTGCCGCCTTTTGTTTTACTTCACAATCCTTTTCATTATAAATATGCTCCATCACATATCAAGATGGATCATTGTTTTTCCTTTCAAATGATGATGGGATGATGATCACTTTATCGTGATATGTTGACCTAAATGCTGATCCACTTTATCAAACTTTACTTAGAGTATGTTTGAACACCCTTTTGATGCTAATGATGACAACATCATTGGCACAGTTGTCGACTCTTTTAAATGAAAATCAAACTGTCGATTCATATTTAAGTTCAAGATTGATAGTAAGAAGGTCTAGACTATCAACATCGTTACTGACGGTCTATCGAAAAGATTAGTTGATATCATCAGTTTTATGGAAGCTATAGACTAGCCAGGTCGACAAACCTTGTCGACCTCACTTTCATGGTTGTTGACCTACCTCATCAATAGATATCTCGATAGACCTAGATCTGATATTTGCATACCCAATTATGTTTCACCAACCTTAACCCTCGATTATAAATATAATACACATATTAAAGTTTTCTTACAACATCGTGATCCAAGCAAAGCACTAACTCTCTGACTATTAACTATCAACATACCCGTTGACATTTTTTTGTCGATAAGCTTCCTACTGATACCTTTGCATTTTGCCTGTTAGTTTTACTTTGATCGTCACAAAGTCGACATGTATATGTTCATGTCGGTCGACTAGACTATCGACCCTTTCTACCGATTTATGTCCATGTGATTTCTTGATCGATGTTTTTTTTTTTCTGTTGACCTTGCTCTGAACACAATCGATGGGTATCAACATTGTCGATCTTCATTGTCGATGCACCTTTCGACTCTTATGTTTTAGTTTTATAATTGACACATGTTCTCCGCCGACACGAAGCCTCGATAGGTGTACTTTTCCTTAACTTGACTAAACCTTGTCGACCTTCTTTCCCTATCAAGGTTCCCATCGACAACAGTGTCTGATAGACTTATAATTTATATCATGTCTATTGTCACTCTCATTTTCCTTTATTCATAGTGATGGCTCACTAAGATAGTTCCGTCTCGACTGTTGAAGGCACATCAAAAAGAGGGGAGAAGAGGCCTCCTCCCGAACACTCAGTCACTGAAGGCAAAAAGAGAACACAGATCAATGAGCCCAAACCAGATGCACATTAGGGCTCAAAATTGAACCTCCCTTACTTTGGAACACTCATACCACATAAAAAATCATCTAGAGGTGTATAAGGCAATGAGAGGTGTAACTTACAACCCTATTTGCTTCATCTCTTTGACTTCTCTTCAAGAGATTGGGATAAAGGCCAGAGTCAAAGAATTGTTGACCAAATCCAACATGTCCCTTATCAGTTTTTCCAAACCTAAAGCCTATGTAGAAGAGACAATGGAATTCATGTCTTCAATCCAAGAAGTCTCGACCAAACAGGTTGACGATCCCACAAGTGAACATAGACAGTTGCAAGTTCGCATTAACAACGTTGGTCATGTCCTGATTGAACATATTCTGAATAAAATATTATGTGGTTCAAATGAAGAGGATTCTAAGGCTAGATTTGGGCTACTTGAAAAGGAGGAATCCACTTTTAATGCCTCCAAGTACTGGGAAAAATTTATAGGTCAACACCGCTAACAATCTTGGCAATCTAAAGCATATGTAGTACACTCTAGGTTTTGGAGGATTACACAAAAGATTGTTTCTAATGTTCTCTTCACAAAATTAGAGGTAGGAAACATCTATCTTGAGGAGCTTTGCATACTTTCTCACATTATGGAAGGTAGACCTATCAATATTGTCTGCCAACTCATTGACAGATGGTTGGTTACCTCTTCCACTCAACAAAAGGAGTATTGTATGTGTGGTCTAATCAGACTCGTCTATCAAGCATATGGACACCCGCCTTCTAAAGGTTTCAGGGAGATGCAAGGGGACAAGTTTATTACAACAAGGTATCTCACATCTTCCAGCATTCTGGTCTGCCGCAACAACAACAACCACTACCGATTTACAAGAACCAACATCTATATCCCTTTACCAGAGCTGACATATTATGATAAAGAAAAGTTATTATATTCTGAGGAAGAGACCACTAAACTTATTATAAGAAAAATTTAGTGACTCCACAACAATTGGGCACATCATCCAGTAGAGTTCGCCCGAAGCCTATCATCACAAAAACCTCCAAAAAGCCTCTATCCAAGATATATGAGGAACAGGAACAAGAGAGAATAGTTGATTATGACCTTGCAACATTACAATCATCACCAAATCAGGTCCAGGATTGTCTGATAATTTCAACATAGGTACCAAATATTGTTGCCTCATCTCCATAAAAAAGCAAGGATCCTCAGTCCACCACAAAGAGGCCCACCTCCGTCCCAATTTCGGTTGATGCTAAAAGAAGACCTATTTATCCACTGTAGAGGAAGATACATTATGTTTATGATAGTCCACCACAACGTCACCATCATGCTGATAGAACCTCTACCTCTCACGGGATACCCCACTCTGAATGCCCTTCTTCATCATCCTCCAATCACGACTATCCCGATACATCAGGGGCATTTTTTGCCACGATTTCGACATCTTCTGTAAGGTAACCGCTGCAACTATGATTGTTATCCCTAACCTAAGTAAATATGTGTAGGAAAAAACTAAACAAATGCAATCCTTACATCAGCAAGTAGATGAACTAAGCAACATTCATTGCCATATGGTGACCCTTCAACGCCAGCTTGATGAAATCTTGACTGTTCAACATCATATTCTGCTGCATATTAGGACTCAAGGAACTGCATGACAACGTAAAGAAGAGAAACAAGCTCTCTGAAGATAGTGACATAACAAGTTTCAAGCTCGTTCTGCTGAAGCATCATCTTCCCCATCTTCTTGCTCTTCTCAAGGAAACTTGTATGTTCTAAATACTACACGTGAAGACGCTCTCCACTGCTCTCCTAAGCATGTTTTTGGTCATTTAGTAAGTCTATCTCCCATGTTTCTGAATCAATTATTGGTGCAACTAAACCTTTGCCATCAGAGAACAATCCATCTATCCCACAGTTCCAGCCAGGTGGATTCTTTCTTCTTGTCGATTGAGCCTTATGTCAGTCAGTCAGAAGACATCCAGAACATTCTGCCTCCGACTCCACATATCCCCTTGATTCTTTTGAACAATACTTAATGAGGAGATTAGACGAGGCAATGTTGAACCTCAGTCCTATCCATTCTCTTAGAATTCATCACACCTCAAAGAATGATATATCTATTGGGGTGTATACAACTCATCTGGACCTAGAAGAAGATGTCGATAGTACTTCATACAAGGAGAATGCATTTTCTAATGAGGATGATGGTGATCTTACCATCATTTTATCAACTACACCTCTCCAATTATCTAATTCAATATTTCCAAAACCACTAATGCCTTTCCCACCACAATTTCCTTCCAAAATGAATGGGCTTGATCATGAGTGTTTGAAAGGATTACCAGTCCGTGACATTTTTCTCTTACAAGACATTCATGATGATCACCATGATGGGAGCCATATTATTTATAATAATGGCTCTATAACTCTTTCTTGTGACAACTTATGGAATATATTTTGTAGTCCAACAAGGGTCCCCAAAAGGATTTTCATAGTTCTGGCATCAACTATCCTAGAGGATGTCATGCCCAGTGATAAGGAGTGGCCATTTTGCAATGCAACACCCTCTCTCACTGATTGTCTATTCAAAAAGCATATGAACGCTCCAACTATTATGACCCTTAAGGATAAGCTGAAGCTAAAGAAAAAAGAGTTATCCTGCTACCTTTTCATTTCAGGGGTTTATGGTTGTTGTGTGTAGCTGATATTAACAAATGCCAAGTTACCTAGTTCAATCCTTGTGTGTTAGAACTTCCAAATTTGGACATGCAATTTAAAGACCAAGCTACAGAAAAGCTTCCTCACATTCCTATTTGTCTTCAAAGGGTGATATGCAAGGACAATTACTACCAACCTAACTGGACAAGTTATGTGATTGAGTCATTGTCCCACTACCAAAAACTAGACAAAAATGATAGTGCTTTCATTTTACTTCATGTTATGGAAGCTCTTAACCATGAAACCTTAGTGCTGGCCTAGACCCTACTAGATTCACTCCTTCTCGTGGAATCTACGCAATGGAGGTGATCCATGATATGAGGATTTTTTAGGATCCAGAGCTTCCTAAGAACCTATAGCATATGTATTTGTTGATTCCTCATCCAACCAAGGAACCCTTCTGCAATGTTATACAGTGTGAAGAAGTGAAGGACGGTCAAATAACATTGTCACCAATGACCACTAATCCCCCTTCCATAGTCACAACTACTACAAAGACTAGAATGGTTGTTGCAATCTTGGACTTCTTAGATGAACATGAGCCATTTCCAATATATGGCCTGGTATCATCCATAAAGCCTAGTTTTGACAACTTTGATCGCATTTCCTACTGCAAACGCTCATATCCTCAGCTTGTGATGTTAATAAAGTGATTGCAAAAAGGATGCAATTCTATCATTTTCAGTAAAGATGATTTGTTGGTTAAGAAAGATGACCTTCTTGAAACTCCTCAACCCAAGGGATGTTTATCTCATGGCCTCATGGTGTCCTATCAATTTCTTATCAACTAAAATATTGATGATCTCTATATGGATGGACTCGATCTTAAAGATGATATCTCTAAAGGCACAGATTCTAGAGAAAAATACTTACTCATTCGTCATCTACATGATTCCACTCCTTGATATATTTCCATGATGCTCATTGGACTTTGCTTCTGAGAGGGATGTTGTACTATATAACAATTCTAACACATCTTTTGACATGGAAGGTCCTAGCTACACAGTTCTAGTCTGCAATGAGCATGAATACATTACTGATGTTTTTGGCAAAGAAATCATTCATTTAATCTAACAATATGCCTGTTGATATGCTTCTTAGGAACCCAGGAGATGGAAGATTCCACGATTCTATCGTCAAAGTTCGTAACAATGCCAACTATCGAACGATTATGGTTTCTATGTCTTACATTGGATGTATACCATTGGATTACTCCATGTTTCCATCGAAGAAGCCCACAATGAGCACTATCATTGCCTTTGAGGAAATTATGCCATGATACTGCTTCAATCCCCATGGGAAATTGTTGACCTCCGCTAAAACAACATCTCACTTGTTACATTTTGCTTCTTTCTTTTTCACACTCTGAGGACAATGTGTGTTGTAAGTTTGGGGGGGGGTGTAACACCTGATATAGGTATTCGTAGTATCACAATAAAGTTTATTTTTTTTCCTATTAGCACATTTTTGATAATTTTCTTATTTCCATCAATTTTTTTGACAATTTTCTTAGAAGTTGTAAACACGCAGATGATGGAAAACTCCCTCTACAAAGAATCTAGTTTTCTTTGAAACTTTACCTTGTTTAAAATCACAAAATATCACAAGAAGAATCCCTTTGTTACTTATATTACTTTTGTGCCTTTCTCTTAGCAAAATGTCATTTCTTCCTCATTTTGATTTTAACCTCAAGATGTCATCCAAAAATTCTTGTCAAAAATATTCAGTTAATACAAATATCATACTCTATTTAAGGCATATTATCACAAGAATAAAGAAAGATCTACTCATTTTTTCCTTCAAACTTTACTTCCAATAAAATCCCAAAAAGAGTAAAGAGAGAAAAAGAATCAGAGAGTTGTGCAATGATGAGGAGCTATTGAAATCATATATTGGTGTACTCATGAAACATAGATATGTCGATTGTGTTAGTCTCTTAAGAAATACTACCTTAATTCCAATCTTGTTCATTTAAAGGTATTGAAATTCAAGGCGGTGATACTTAGGATGTGTAGTCATTGCTCTAAATCCAACTGGTTTGGAATACAAGGATCGCTTGCCCAATTAAATAGACATGCACTTGAATGACCCAGAAAGAAGAAGGGATAGCCATAAGCCTTTTTTCCCACCTATACCTTATACACAAAATCTTGATGAGATTGAAAGAAACTTTGAAAAGTGACATATTCCTAAGATAATAGTATGACCCTAAAACAATTAAGAAACAAATAAAAAAGAGAATCTTTTGGCAATCATTGTTTTTGATACGTTATGTCATTTTATGTAGAAATAAATGGTTTTGATAAGAGATTTTTATTAAATTTTGTTTTCAATAAAGTATGGATTCCGCTTGCTTGGTTGATTAGATAAATATTTCATTAGCTTGAGGACAAGCTAAATTCTAAGTTTGGGGGAATTGATAACATCAGTTTTGATGCACTTTCCATAGCCTTTTTCATAATACAAATGATTAGAACTAGAGTTTAGATGTTTTGTTTTACTCATTTTATCTTCTAAATGTCAATTTTTATGTTTTAACTAAGTTTTGTTGATATTTGAAGGAATTTAGTGCAATTTTGATGAAATCCATGAAGTATAAGCAATTGCTCGACAAATTCCAATTGCCCATCGACCAATAGGGTCAACAAATGATCCTTCGTCCAAAGCATTGAAAAAAGACTATCAAGCTAAGCTTGATAGATGCATCAAGTGCCAAATTATTGAGTAAGAATTGACAGATTTAACAAACTCTCACCTATCTAAAGATGATTGACAAATCCATCAAGAAGGCATCGATAGTTCACTCTATCGACAAAAACACTGATAGATTTCTGTCGGTTTTAGATGTTGATTGAACACATCGACAGTCATGTTGAGGATATCCTTGATAGCCTCATTGAGGAACCAGTTAATGATGACCAAGTCGACATTCCAGTCGACACAATCAAAGACCAATAGATCCCTGTCAAGAAGTCATTCTGTTAACACCCAAAAATATTGACATTGTTGTCGATCGACAATGACTTTTCAAAGAAACACTTCATCGACCATGATGACCGACACAAGAAGATGGGAGGTTGATGCCATGTGGACCATCAAGATCGATAGACTAAGATTCAAATCCTATAAATAAACCCCCAAGGCACCACTTCAAAGGATCTTGGATTCTTGGAGTCATTAAGTTGAAAGGTTGTCGCCAAGTTCCAGAGCCCAAAGATGAGTTCTATCAACCTAGCCATCGAACTCTTCCTTTGGCATCTCAACCATCACCATAAACGATCTAACGGACCTACTTGCGCTAAGTCGAGATTGAAGGAAGGAGGAGAGTTGCCGGTCACTTGTTGTCAACCACTTTCCTGATCAACTAAAAGGTTGGTAGATGGATCACTCGATCTACCTTTGTATCAACCTCTTTCTCTTCTTTTCTTTATCATAATTTACTCAATTGTAATTTGTTTGTTTCTTACGCAATGCATGTCTAAACTCCATAACTTGGGTTAAGAGTAGCGGCTAGGCCCTCCCAACCATGTAATTTTTCATCTTTCTATTTTATGGCATATGTTCTTAAATCTTTTGTTCTTATGCTCTTATTTTATTGTGTCATTTGATAATTAGTTACCCTCTTCTAATGTTTGATATGAATATTGTTCGAGAGAATGAATTCAACTAGATCTGGAGTATAGGATAGTAAGAAACCACGAGAGTGAAGAGTTTCTATAACAATAGTCATATGATTTTTCTTTTGGTATTTTGGTTATTACCTCGAGAGAGAACCCCTTAGATAGAAATCTATCTGGATATCGAGAGAAGGAAGGATCAAATACCTTTTATGATTGTTTACAAAGCAAGTAAAGAACATATATAAATTAGGAGTGAAGGGTTTTACATGATGGTTGTGGATGGTTTGATTGGTGAAACCCAATCCAAGTCTCTTTTATCTTTGTTTCCCAATTCATCTTTATTTCTTTGCTTTTGTTTTCTCTAAACTTGGACCTTACTGCTCAATTAGATTAACTCATTCCTTAATTGGAACACCATAAAATCCACCTAATTGGTTAGGCTAGACTAAGCTAAAGTCTCTTGTTCTTATTTTGTTATCCCCCGTGTTCAACCCTACACTACTACAATAGACTCCATATTGAGTTGCATACGTCTCTTCTGGTTAGATATAAATTTAAAGTATGATACCTTTGACTGGACAATTGTGTTTACACTTGTTATCCATGAAAAAGAGTGATCAACAACCTCTTCATGTTTGAATTTAATTTGCTTTGAGGGTCCCTAGATGGCTTCTATTCTTCTATTATGGGAATTTTGTGCATGCAATTGGCCTGACTAATCCCTATTAGTTCTGTCATTTTGTATCTTAAGGCAACTCTCCCTTTTCTGAGCTCGATCATGAGCTTGTCCTCCTACTCAAAATAAGGTCAAAATTAATTATGACTGGACAAATTTGTTGTTCATCGAGAAAGAAATATTTGAGGCTTTTTGGGATGGGTTTCATTTCTAGGGATTTGGGATGTTTGGGCTTCTCTTCTAGAAGACAAATCATCTTAAGGTCCTCAAATTCAACATGAGCAACTTCATCATAATTGTGTAGATGAGATTTTCACTGATTTAATTTCTCATAATCATCAAGGTAACACTCAGGTGGGGCCGTGAGGGCAATGTGGAGAGGGTCCTCAAATAATTCCCACTCTTGTCTCAATTCGGAAATATTATCAAAAAAAATCTAGGAGATATACTTCCTCTTGGAAGCTTGATCCCCTCATGCTTTTGAAAACAAGGAGCTAGGGGGTTTGCCTTCCAAGACACAAAAGGATGGTTTCAGACTCTACATCAATCAAAGCTCGAACAGTGGCTAGAAAGGGTTGACTAGAAATGAGGGGGTAGCACAAGTCTTTCCATGATCACAAAATCACAAAGAATGTAGGCGTCCTTCCTAACCTGTATAGGTATATCTTCAAGAATAACATAGGTTTTGTTATGGATGAATTTGCTAACTAGATGCTCATGGTGGTGGGGAGCATATTAACAAATCCTAATATTTTGCAAAGATTATAAGGCATGATTGATATATTGGCACGTAAGTTTGCAATATCCTTCCTACAAGCATTGTCATCTAGATAACAACCAATCCCAAAGGATATATAGTCTTTCTATTTTTTAGGCATCTTGTTAAGAATGATATCAAAGGTGGTCCTAGCAAGTTTCACAACATCATAGTGGTATACTTCCTAGTCAACATAGCTTTCATGTAATTAGACCAGGCAGGCATGTCCGGAGGCATCTATAAAGGGAATGTCCACACGATTTTTTTCCACAACATCTCTAAATTTCATGAATCAGGCATATAGCCTATTTTGTTTTAGGTGGGTCTAATATGGCGGATGAGGTTTTTAAATTGGGATTTCAGGATCATTAGTTTCCACTTGTGGAGCTTCAGGGACGTGAGTGGAAGAATCTTGTGAAGGTTCCTTTTCAACAACTATTATGTCCTCATCTTCAAAACTTATGGGTACAATGGGGTTTTATCTATAGGAGGCTGAGGAACACAGTGATTCCAGAAGAGATGACCTTATTATGTTAAGGGTGCTTTTGGTTATTTTCAAGTTGCCCAACAAAAGTGCTAGTAGGAGGTTTTTTTTCTAGCTAGGAGTTAGGACAAATGAGCATGAGTCGCCTTTTAATGGGTTTGATGCGAAAGGATGATTTGCTATAGGGAAGTTATCCTATCATAGGCATAGGGGATAGGATCATTTTGTTGCATTTTTGGTTCTTGGTTCAAGTTTTAATACTATTGTCCTTGGTAGACACCATGATTTTGAAAACTACCTTGATAATTCCCTTAGTTCCCAAAATTCCTCTGGTTTTTGTTGTATCGGAAACCTGGGGTGGACAATTTGATCTATTGACTTGGGGAGGCCTTAGTTGAGAAGCATTGTTAGCACCCATTGGATTACCATATTGGAACTTGGGGTGGTTCCTGGATTGATTCAGGTTGTAGTAGGCTTGATCGGGTATATTGTGGATAGAGTTGAAGTCCTCTATTTGTTGTCCAACATCGGATTGCATGGGAATATTATAAAGAAGTTGACATTGTTGGGTAATCTGATCATACCCCTAGCATATGCTATACAAAGAGTCAACTACCTTGACTTGTTATGGTTTTCCTCTCCTCTTACAGCCATTAAAGGAAGACTTCAAACGGTCTTGTTTCATGACAAGAAGCTTAAGACTCTCGAAAATGTCTCTTATGTCAGAATTTTCTTCAGTCTTTGCTACCTTTAGGACCCCTCTAGTCCCTCATCATGCTTGAGTCTCAGAACTGCATTTAACAACCTCCCATGTGCTATCTAAGTTCTGAAACATAAAATTACCTTGTGAAGTATCAAGGAAAACTTTGGTGTTGTTGTTAACACCGCGGTAAAATGCTTTGATGAGTTGATCCTGAGGGATGTCATGGTGTAGGAAACGACGACACCTCTCCTAGGCTTTGCCTAATTCTCACCTGGGACCATGACAAACTGGGTGATTTATCCCCCAATTTCATTAGTGAGGGATGGGGGTATTACTTTTCCAAGAACTTGGATTGGAGAGCATCCCAAGTGGTGACATGATCTCCCTCCATGGCATTCTACCAGCTACTAGCTTGGTCAGAAAGAGAGTATTTGAACAATCTTAATTTTATGGTGTCTTCTGAAATGCCTGGGATTTTATGTGAAGAACTTAGATCAAAAAATATTTGAAGGTGGTCTTGACAATTATCTCCATTTTAATTGGTGAATGGGTTGGCTTGGAGCATTTGATCCATTGAGCTCAGATCTCAAACTATGGAGTGGTGATGTCAGGCGGCACAATGAGATTTTGTGCATAGGCAATCTTGAGGATGGATACGTCATTTAGTTGTTTTTTCATTCAACCTCGCGTAGCGTGGCATCACCGACTACTTGTTCGGCCAACATGGCCTCCCTTTGAGCAGAAAGGACTCACTCAATCCTATGGTTCACTTCCTCTTTGTCCATTCTAAACTGATTTGCTCGGGTTTAAATGGTGTAAAGTCCTTTGTATTTTAGGGTAAAAAACAGGCGGCGAAGCATCAACATTTTGCGAGCATGGCATAAACTGTTAGATTTGAACAAGGAAACTTTTGTTTTAATAGATAAGAATGATTGCATAAAAACTTGACTATCAGAATAGAAAATTGACTAGGAGGAGTAGCACTTCCAGAATCATACTCATATGGTAGAGAGAGAAAAAATTGTTCAAAGTTTTTGGGGTTCAAAAAATAATAATCTGTTGTCCCTGAAAATGACGCCAAAATTGAGGCTCGCTGATTAACACAACAATTCACCAGGGGTTGATCCCTCGAGTATAACCTTGGTTAATAGAAAAAAAACCAATTAAGGTTAATTTATTAGTATACAAAGGGTTGATCCCGCAGGACAATGTGATTAAGATTGATTTTTGAACCAGATTACTTTGAATAATTATTGAACAGGAACTGAAAGTCCATTGTTTGAAGGGTTTCTTATGCTAGAACAAGTAAAAAAATTACACTAAGAATAAGGTAATAAAATGTTACACTAATAACAAAATAAAAGAGAATTACACTAATGACAAATAAAACAAGATTATCTATGAGTGGAACTAAATTGCAAAAAAGAAAAGAGCAGTTGGAAAGTGAGTGGTTGGAAAAAATGAGATTGATTTGATGATAAGCAATATTAGGAATATGGGTTTTACCACCATAGCATGTGTAAAACTAGATTGATGAAATCTATGAAGAGAAAACTAGTTATATGAAGTCATGTGAAAACATCCTCGAATGCATTTACAATAGTCAAACTTCCCACAAACCCATTGATCATGGTGCTTGTGGATCCTCGCTCGATCATCCCAATGAAGTTTGTTCCAAGATCTCATCTTGAGATTTATGCATTTTTGTTGTTTTTTCAAGCCTTGGGGTCCAACATCTCATTACCCAAGGTCTAACATTCGACAAAAACAAGAGATCAAGTCATTTAGGTCATGCGATAATCCAAACAAACACCTTTTAACAAGTTTTATCAAATAGAAATCAATCTAATAAACTATGGCTATGGGGATATTCCCCATGCCTCGACATGAAGAACTACTCACAATCCATAGAAATTAAAGAAGGAACAAAGGAAGGAAGAAGGGTAGCCATAGACTAATAAAAAAGAGAGAATTCATGACGGACTATAGACTAGTGACAATAAAATGGCTGCTTTTCTTAATTCCTTGTCCAAAGCAAGTAGACCAAGAACAATAATTAATTAGAAATTTTATTAAAGAAAGAAGAGTACAATATGTAAGAATTCCAATGTAAGAAAGTAAACAAGTGCTAAAAACTAAGAGCAAGATACAAAAATTTAGATCCACTTCATTGTGTAGTCCCCCCTCCTTTTATAGGGGAAGGAGGGGTGGAAACCCTACAAGAAAATTGGTTGGCAGTGCTAAAAAGAGCTTGTCCATGTACCACAAATCAACTGATTCATGACATGAGTCGCTCGACTGACATTTGTGGGTGTGCGGTCTAGGGAAGCAGGCCAAAACCCTAAAGGAGGGGTAGCAACATGCTATTGACCAAGACTTGATCTCTAAGGAGCTGAGTCATCCACTTGGAACTTTGAATCTCCTAGTTCAAACTTCTAAGTTGACTGGTTCAAGGTATGAGTCACATGGTTTCATATGCTAAATTATCCAGTTCAGGTGGTGAGTTGAATAGTTGAGTCAATGGATCGATACCATGAAATGTCTGTTTGGAGTACTAGAATGGAGTGCTCTACATGGGTGAGTCGATAACTTCACTAACTAAATTGCTTGATTCAAGCATTAAAATGTCTGGAAATTCATAATTGAAGTCCTTGATATTTAGATTTTTAAGTAATGAATTAAGTTCTTGTCTTCTGAAGTTGAGAAATGGTTAATGAGGGTTGATCATGCAAAAAATGAGCGAAAATTATAAGAATTATAAGTAACGGGCAAAGAGCAAGTAAATTGTAATTATTTCCAACATTTTGGGAAAATTAAGATAAAATCCTAGGAAATGACCTAACATATGCAATTCGAAAAGGTATGAATATACATTCATCAATTATACTCACAATATAGAAATGTTTTATGGACTCTTAATTTAGGACATTTGGATTTCGGGGATGAAATCCTTGAAGGGGTGGAGTGTTCTAATGAATCCAAACTTGAGTGAATAATACTACTTCCCCTTTACTATATAATCTTTTATTTTAGAACCCCCTATTAATTTGACATGAATTAGGATGTTAATAATATCCGATTATAAGAGTTTTATCCAATAACATTATTATTTGAGGCTTTAATACAAGAGATAGAATAAATATACCAATTTGAGGATAGTTGTCCAAATTCACCACCTTGAAGGATTAATGTTCAGAATTACTATTCTAAATTTTTCCTATGGATAGGTATGAGAAATGAGGTGTCAGACAATAAATTTGGTTAGTAAATGATAAAAGAATACATTAATATGTTGAAAATAGGCTTTCCCTCAAGTTGTGAATTTTGGGTATTAAAGTTTTCCAAATGGCAAAATTGACTTCAAATTAAAATTATTTAGGTTCCAATTAGTCTACTTCCCAAGTTCCACTTCAATTTGATATTGTTTACTCATCCAATTTGATTTGAAAAGAAAAAGTAACTATTAAAGCATCATTTTAGGCAATTCCATTTGGAAATTAATTAAATGTCATGCTGACCCAAGACCTTATCCGATGGATGCATTTCCCTCTACCATCAAATGCCGATTGGACAATCACCTAGTAATGTTCAACCCCGCGCCAAAAAGGAAACCAGTTGGTTTATATGCAGTAAAAAGAAATCAAGATTTCTCACTCCACACTTGATTCTTTCTTGAGATTTCTTCGCTTATAGATTCCTTGTTCAAATGCACACCCATTAATACCCTACTCGAGTTCTATCTTAGAAAATTTGAGAAATGCCCAACTATTGGGGTCCAAGAATCTCCAAGTTGTAGGCATAGAAGCCCTAACAAGGAACCATGTAAATAGCTAACCCCATCCCTAGTTGCTCTGCATCATAAGCGATCTTTCTCTAGGGTTAATTTCACCTTGCTCTGGCATTTCACCTACCATCAAACTTGATTTTTGGTATGTGCTTGCGGTCCCTTGTCTCGGTGCTCTGCCTCACTGTGACTCAATTTCTCTCGTGGTAAGTATCATGTATATCTGCCCTTCGTGTTTCCCTTGACAAATTTTTTTATTATCGTTTTGATTAATTTTCCCCAAAATCGGTTAGACTTGCACAATACATAGGTCACCGTTATGGCATGACGTTGTGGGGGGAAGATCCTCTCATGCAATATTAAAATTTCCCCCCACTCATTCTCTTTGTTATTGAATCCTCGCATGTGTGTTTTCTCCATTGGAAGACAAATTAATTTAGATTGTCACACGTATGGATAGATGAGTGCATGATATTATACCTTGTCATGGCATAAAGTCTCAATTTTTTATCTAAGGGAAATTTGGTCTTTTGAAATTTAATTTCTCAAATAAATTAGCAAATGATGTGAATCTTATAAAAATCATATCTCTTTACAGGAAGCTCTAAAAATTATAAAAAACATGTTTTAGATGCATACGATTTTTCTCTATCTTTTATTATGGTTTTCATCACCTGATTCCAAAGTTTTAAAGACTGGATTTTTAGGGTATCAATCTATCATATTCACTTATTGATAATTAATTTTAATTAATAAAATTAAAGAGCTTGGATTAGACCAATAGTTGGTAACCTTGAACCTTATGTTATGTCCAAAGTCAAACTAGGGTTTTAAAGAAGGTTTATATTTATAGGATTTCATCTTGTGTAGCATAAATTGAACCTTAATTGATGTACATATACTATATGTCGGTTTGAGGTGACTTTATCCTTGGAAGTGTAGTATTTGAATAATCAAATCTAGGTATGTGCATCTACTCTATATAAATTGGGCATAATATCAATGCTAAATATCTTTTTCTTATATAAGGCATTGACTAAATTTTGAACATTCATATCATTTTGGGAAAGTACTCTTCCTTGTCATTATCTTCTTGATTTGTTAGTGTTGATATGTGAATACCACATTGACGGTCTTATGACCTAATTTTGATTAATTCTAGGTCCTCTGACCCTACTTGGTGACAACTCAATATTCCAATCCTTTATGTGAAAGTGACTAGACTTGTTCTTGCATGCCCTAATTGCATGTGTGGTTGACTAGTCATAACAAAAAGTAGTGACACCATGTAGGCGTTGGGTTTTATTACCCTGCCATGTTTGATATTTAGGCATTGGATTCTATTCCCTTCTAGGCATTGGGTTTTATTACCATGTCACTTATGATATTAGGCATTGGGTTTTATTCTCCTGCCATGCACTGGGTTTTATTACCCTGCAAAAATCCTATATTTATTTGGAATCAAGGTTTTAGTCCTCCTATCCTTTGATATGGAATATATGGATTCCTATCATGCTTTTTAGTATGTGCTAGTCAGTGTTTTAACATGCAACTATTTATTTTTGTGTCACTATTAATATATATTGCAAGACTCCTTTTGATAATCATATCCTTGTTAATAAATGCCTCATATTTTGAACATGTTAAATCTTTTCAAAATCCTTTTCCATTAAATATATCATTAGTGACATTTCTTAAGTTGACTCTATCCTTAATTAAATTAAATTCCCAATTATTTACTCTACGTCTACTCATCATTGGTTGACGTCCTTTCTTTTTGTTTTATCCCTTATGAGTGTTGCCTTCAACCCGCCCATGAGATAAGGGGTGTCGCTTAGATCTAGATATTGAAAGACTTATGAGATGGAAAAGTTTCTCACCTCAAACTAATCCCATTAATTTAGGTTTTAATTCTTGTTAGAATCCATTCATGGACCCCTTTGTTGAACTCAGATAAAAAATCTTGTAATAGTTAGATTTACTTTCAGTTGCAAAAACTATGCTCATGTTATTATTCTATCTAAGAAAATTTATGTGCTCCATTTATTTGAATGGTTCTATTTTATGAGTGTGAATGATTGGGGTATCATGCAATCATTTTCTTAAATTAAGTAAGGAGTGATCCCCTCCCATACCCCACTCCTTACAAGTTTGTTGTGGTACTTTTAGTTTGCCTAGTCTGGGCCAACATCCTGGAAAAGGTTTCCACACCTCTTTGATTAAACTTGTTGTAGATTGCCTTGGGGGAGAAATGTCCAGGTGACAATCCTTTGAACTTCCACAGGTCTGGGCCAGCCAATGGATGGGTCAGGGTCATGCTCAGGATTTGGTTCATGGACCTATCATCAAATTAACATACTGTAAACTCGGTGTCCCATGACTCACTAATGGTCATTGATGCCACCCATAAGTCACTTAGATAAGTTGGGATAGGACTGTCTTCTCTGAGTGTCAGCATATGGGACCCCTTGATCCATCTATCGTACCATGCACATGTAGGTTCACCATTAAGTATGACTTTCCCAACAAGATGATACATGTTAGCTTCAATTTTCATAATGATCTCCAAAATCTTATCCCCATCAGCAATCCTTTATTCTTCAGATGGCAATAATTTGCCATCATGATCAACCTACAGTTACGTCCTTGTGAGTAACAAAATCCCAAACTGTAAGGCAACAAGGCTTCATTATATGTGTGGACGTGCCTTATGTTCAGAACCCAATTCTTCCTCTTTGCAAAGATTTTCCATCAAGCTATGGTGCTCATATTCCTCTACTTGTTCCCAGTACCCCAGATAAAATTCTTGATGATTTGATCAATCCCATCACAAATAGCCATTGAAAGTTTGTAGTCTACATGGTATATGTAGGCATAGAATTGAGGACCAACCTTGCCAAGGTCACCTGGTCAGCAAAGGAGAGAGTACAGTTCATCTTGGAGTCAATCTTGATATCAATCACCATTAAGGAAGATAAGTAGCAACCTTTATTTGTCCTAAAGTGCAAAATTGGGACATCGAGGTGCCTGCCCAAATTGGTGCTTTACATAATTTCCAATCTTATGTTGACCTACCTTATCACAACACTACATATTTTTGGAGAAGAACACATGAGATTTCTCTTTGGAAAAGATCTAGCCCGCCCGATGCATTACCAAACATTTTAAGGCACTTCATCATAGTGCTAGCTTGTTGGATCAATGCTTCTCCAAATAGTATGATCTCATATTCAAAATATATATGAGAAATTGTAGGCTCTCTCCTTGTAACATTCAATGATTTTCACCTACCCACAGACTCTTCCATGGATATTGATTGACCCAAACATTCACATGATGAATATATATGGGGATAGTGGGTCACCTTGCCATACCCCTCTAGAATCTTTGAAAGCAGGTAGTATGTCTCCATCCTAAGCAATTGATATGTCACTAGAAGTAATAATATTCATAATGAAATGAATTAATTTACCTAGGAGTTTTGTGCATTTCAAAGTATCATGGATGTGTGCCCAGCTCATTCAATTGTAAGCTTTGGCTAGGTCCAGTTTCACTACCATGCATTGATATCTCACAATCCTTGTCCTTGTTGAGTGTACGACCTCCTACACCAAGATTATATTGTCTAAGATGTTCCTCCCAGGTATGAAGCTGCTTTGGTAGGGTGAGATCCAATCCTCCATGAGTGACTTGATTCTATTGACAACAACTTGATGTTGACATTGTTCAATGTGATTGACCGAAGGTGATTGCAAGTTCTTAGGAGTATTTGTCTTGGGAATTAGCACAAGGGTAGATAATGTCTTTGCTTCCTGTACAAGCTCATTTACAAAACACTTAGTAATTGTTAGATATAGAGATTTCCCCAATTCCATAATGGCAAGGTACTTTTGTTGGGTTCATTTTGAATAAGACTGCTAAGGTCTCCTCCTCAGTTTGGGTTGCTTCCTAGTGAGCCGTGCGATCAGGATGGACTGACAAGAAAGTACTCAGATATCCTACAACATGTGTTGCAAATCCTTTTCCCCTTCTCAATAAACATCTTGATGAAGTGTTTTTGAGTAAGCATCTATAATTTATTTTGTCTTCGACCCAATCCTTGTTCTCATTCTTTAGTTTTAAAATAGAGTTCTTTTTTCATTTTGTCTTGACCAGTGCCTAAAAGTATTTTGTGTTGAAGTCACTGAGCCGCATCTAGTTGCACTGAGCCTGTTTGTTGCCAATTTTCCTCCTTGTTATTTAGGATCTCTAAGTACTTCATTTGTAAGTGATGGTTTCCTCATCTAGTTTTGGGTCAAATTGTCATCCCAAGATCTTCTAATTAGAGTGATTCTCTTCAATAACTTGTCTTTTATTTTTATTTCCTTCTTATGCTCTTCCCACTCTTAGGGGATAGATTGACGGTTGAAATCAACGTCTATAGTAGTGAAGTCTGCCTCTTCATTCCACGAACGCTAAAGAAGAGGCAACAAAGAGTCCATATTCATTTGAGACGCACACGTCTTCATATGGAATTTTACCATTTAATTTCATACTGAATTCTAACCAAGATTGGTGAATGGTCATAAAAACTCTAATAGCACCTCTACTTGCATGTTTGATATCTTCTCCACCCATGCTAGGTTAGAAGTGGTAGGATTTAAACTCACTTGACGGGTACCCCTTCTAAATGACATTGTAACGTACTCAAATTTAGGTAATTTTTGTCCTTCACACCTTTTTGTTTTAATCTTTTATGATGAACTCCTCTTAGTAGATTGGTGGATACTAGGATGATAATAACCTACAAATATAAGAGTTTAAAAAAATATAAAGATTTGAGGCCTTAATGCAAGAAATTGAGGATATTCATTAGTTTGGGGGTTGTGTAGGGTTTTAGGGGAGTTAGAGAAGTCAGCGGAAACAAAAATTTTCCTCCCCAAATCCAGAACAAGGAAACGCATCAACGTCTATATAATAGGAAATTATGGTTTGTGGAATCATACCTTGTCCCGAGGCTTGCTCGGAGACAATACCTCACGGCTTGCGCGGTCTTCACCTCCGGTCTTAGACGGTGTCTGTGCAGCTCCTGGTCGCACCGAGACTGACAACTCCTGGTCTCACCGGGACTGTCGAGATTGACAGCTGTCCTCCGAGCGGCAGAAATATCCCGCCTCTGAAGTAGTCCACACATACCACCTGGAACTCCAATCTCCTTGTCTCACAAGGAATTGGAAGGAGTCGCACCCTCCTGTCAGCATACTAGTCACCGACACACTCTTCTGCCACCAGTCACTTTCTATAGTTGTCTTTCTCTTGCTGTGCCTCCCTTATCGGGTAGCACTTTCTCGGGCACTCTCGGTTACCAAAACCAGAGAGAACGACAACTTCACAGAGAAACTGGTTGCACTGAGTTGTTCTTTGAGAATCTCCCAATACCCCTATATATAGGAGGGTCATGGGACAGGGTTCTCCATCCCGGACAATGCGGGACTAAAGAAGGAGTAGAAGGGTTCGAGATTTTCCACAAAAACAACCAACTCGCAACCTGAACCGATCGTTTCATTTCTGAAACGGTCGGTTGGGGACCTGAGCCGGTCGGCTGACACCTCAACCGATCGGTTGGGACCCATGAAACGGTCGGTTCACTTCTGAACCGATCAGTTTGTGGTCCTGATCAATTCCCGATTGACTTTCCCTCTTTTGTTTCTAATTGGTATCAAATACCAATCCTTGTTCCAATCAAATTGGGCAAGTGAAACGAAAGAAAATTTCTCACCAATCCTACTTTCCCAACTTGCTCGGTTGCACCAGTTGAATCGATCGTTTCAACACTTGAAGCAATCTTTCACCCTGTCTATGAGCCGATCGACTCACCACCTGAGCCGATCGGTTCACCAAGCTCACACCACAAAAAAAAACATGATTTAGCTACAATTATTATAGCTATATATGTCATATTTGTAGTTAAAACTACTTTTCTTTACAATATTAAAAATGTTAAGAAAATATATATAAATATTTCTAATAACTACAAATTTGACTACATATTTAAACTCACTTCAATGTTTTCTTTTCAACCCCTCCCTCTCTCCGCACCCCCCTCCCAAATAACCAGTGCATTGAAAATTTTCAACTTTGCCGAATGCTGCTCCCTTCCCCCTATTGGCGCGGTGAGTGAATACTCCGTCCTCCCCCAATCACCATCGGTGCTCCGTTGCGCCCGATCCCCGTCTCCCCCACCCACCCTGCCAGACCATCCACTCGGATAGCGCCTCACTCGTCGTTTCTTCTCCCTATAACTCTCATTTCCTCACCACCCCAGTCTCCTTCCCTTTATAGCACCCGACCCAGCGGACATAGAAAGGAAGTCCGGAAAGGATGAAGCTATAAGAAAATAGAAGCGAGGAGAATGTCACATTGGCATCTGCGTCAAGGCAAGCCAGAGATCATTGTCCTTAGCAGACGTCCCCGCTCGTAGCTCCAGTGACATCAATCGATGATAAGAGTTGATGGACGATTTTGTGCGGCCCGACTGGAAGTGCCATCTAGAATATCAGCTCAGAAATGTGGACAACGTCTTGACATGTACCACCTAATTTGATAGCAAATGGTGATGTTTGGTCCAGTAAAACATTGATTGTATCAATTATTAGCTTTTTCTCTCTTTACCATCTCGATCTCCTCCCCTTTGTTATTCACAACAAACCAGATCTTGCATGATTTGTTTTAGCTTCTCATAATGGTGGATTTTTTCTCTTCTCAGGATCTCAACCTTTAATGAAATGGTAATAACAATGCTCACTCTTAGGATGTCTGGATCCCGAAGCAGTACAATGGTAAAAGGTTTCCCTTCCACTGACTCAAACGACTAAATACACAATGTTAGTGGCTCAGACGATATATGTGGCTGTATGTGGAACGGTGACAGAGAGTTCCTCATAGACGACCAAAGGGAATGCTTTGCATCTTGGGTGCAGAATGTCCCAATTCTCTCAAACTACCCCAGATACCCCACCAAGAATCCTAGGAGAGGAGGACGTCAAGGTTTGTTGATTAATTATGTTCTTTTCCACATCATTTTTTGGTATTTTTCCATATAAGAATCCAGACGAGACACATTGTGTGTGCTCCAGGGGAGACTGTCATTCTGCTCTTCTTATAGTTTATGAATCATCATTGAGCAGTTTAAATATGGCCATAGCATAAGCGTTTTTGCATTTCTACCCAGATACTGCTTCAACACTTTACTTCTCATGCACCATATGTTTGATTTGATGACACTCGCTCAGATAGTATATGTTTATGCATTGAGAATTTCTGCCAATTATAATTCAAGCTCCTTGAAACTTCATAGTATAAGGAATCTTAATGCTGACATCACGTAATATTGATACCATTCAAATATCCATTTATAATGAATCTAGATGGTTTGCTCTACTCCTGTATCTCTAAGAAGTTGGAGTTTTTCCTAGAAGACAACATCTACTTCCATTATGGCATCAATACAAGCATTGTTCAGTCTTGGGTTTCTCTATGTCAGTCTATCTATAGTCAATAGGCTTGTGTTGACTAGAGAATTAGTTGTTGTAGGCTTGTAGCTTACACAAATTTGGTGCATGCCAACTTGATGAAACATGTCATGATTTGAAGTAGGGTAGATTCTACTTTCCATAGTTTCTACAGGTACATTGTCTAACTCTTCTTTCTTAAACCATCACCGATTTCATGTCTATGTCGTGTTACCTTTATTGGCAATGAACTAGATTTTGCGCTAGTAGATCAAACCCCTTGAATAGAAGATGCCAAAAAGTGTGAATCCATAAGCATTAGTGAATCATCCAGTGTCATGTTAACATGTGAGATATTTGTCTTTGTTCTATTGGTCTCATGTCCAAAGGTAAGACATTTTAGTATTTGTTATGTATCTACTACCACGCTTCCATTTGAGCCTTGGGGCAACTCTACGACAGGGAAAGGGAGAACAGTTGACCTGGAAGTCATAGTGGAAATATGTCTAGGATCTGGGTGTAGTTATATTCCTTTGAATGCATAAGTCCTGAAGTGAACTGCGGAGACTCATAATTCAAGGGGTTTAAATGTCTTGCTGATTTGAATACCAAAGATAATTGGACTTTCATGTTAATTTGGTTGATCTACAATCTCTGCCAAACAAGTGGATCACCCCAAATATGTTGGTTAGATATTATCTATGATGAAGATGATGATGATTCACTATTCTCGACAATAGTGGGTCAGAACAGAGTGTAAAGGGAGCACATAGGTCGACCATGGTACACAAAGGGCTCAATGCTCTTAGAAGTAACTGGCTTGGGTCAGAAAAGAGTGTAAAGGGAGCACATAGGTTGACATCAGTGGGCCACAACATTTGATCAACTCTATCTAAACCAATTATTTAATCAGCCCAAATTTTCAATTTGGGCCAAAATTTACCTTGAATGTGTTTTTGATTTGTGAGCCATACCTTGTTCTTTCTATGTTGGACTGGGTTGGTGAGATGCAGTACCTACTGAGTTATGGATGGCATGATGCTAGAACTTTTGTCATACTGAGTATATGAAAAGGATAACTTCATATCATCAAATTAATTAGCCTTAGTATTCATGTAGTACATGTTGATGAATTGCATAGACCAGAACAAACTTTACTTAAGTGATTAAAGACAACACTTTTCACTCAAAAAACTTGTTAACAAACTGGTAAATTGACATGCTAAGTGTGGTTTCAAATTGAAATCGAAATTATAGATTGGAGTTGCTAAAAATCCAGGCCAACTATTTGTTGTGTTCAGCATCATATCTGGTCCAGACTAAGACCATTGAACCAGCTTAATTCAAGACTAACCCTAGTTCTAAATAGAACAGTAACAACATTAGTAGAGAATTTGGCTCTAATTTGTGTGTATAACTCATCACCACATTCTAATGTAAAAAGTACAGATTTATGCATTTAACCCCTTGTAATGAGAACATAGTGATTGATCTGGTCGATTGAACTATGTAGATTATTTTGTAGGATCCACTAGTAACCAAGGGCCTTAGTTTGGTCCCCTTGTTGAGAATAGATGTTTGGGAGCATGTCTACTAACTTCAGGTCTATATAAATTAGACTATCAATTTCTGGCCACTACAGGAGATCTTACTTTATAGTAACTCCATAACCGATAGGAAAAATATGTGTATTTGTTTTGGTTAGTTATATATGCTACTGATTTGGAATTGTATATCAACTGGTATCTCTATTGATGTCATTTCACAACTCAAATGACAGTTGTTTCATTGACTTATATTTTATATATATTTGAAATTTGAATACATTTTGTATTGGTATCCTTGCATGTTACTATAGACATTATACTATATTCTCATGCCACCTAAATCTGCACATGAAGCTTGCAAAAGCTTCTTGCTGTATTGAACTCATTTACTTGCTGATATTATAAAATACCACAACCATAAAAGAGGAAGTAAATGTATCATCACTGGAATTTCATGACCTTGGATCCTCTTCTTCTAGGGATGATAGGAAACAAAATGTAGTTAATATTGTATAATTGAATCCATATCCTCATTAAGGGAATTACATAGGTCATGATGATTGATTACTAAAGCTGCATTTTAGCAGAGCCAATATCCTTTAGGGCTGAATGAGCTCCATTTGCATAAAGAGATAGATGTAGCTAAGCCATTTCATTGATACTTTCTACTGGGTATTGTTTTATTTCTTTTATCAACGTCTTCACAGTGTTTGTGTTTCTTTACTCATTAAAGAATGGATCTCATGTTGCATAACATGAGCAGTTCAAACTTGCTTTCGGGTTGTGTGGATCCTATCGTAAAGAGTGGTATTTCAAGTCCATGCCCCAATTCAACACTTTTAAATGAATCTATAACTGTGGCTATGCTAGAAGGGGCTAATGCTTCTTTGGGCTCTATTTTCTAGTTAGATGCATGCTCTTTAATGTTTCATGGCTCCTATATGTGGTTTTCTGATATCGAGGGGTTTCTTTCTCTACCTCGTGAAAGCTATGCTTCTTTGCCCTATTAAGCTTGATTCAGTCTTCTTTTTCTTGATCATGCATGCATATTCTATTCATTTTGATAAATCTGGACTAATATACTGCACTGCCTACTCCAATGCCGGACAGGATGAAGCTAAATCAAGTGTGGAGGTACAAATGTAGATGGTGAATGCTACTCCAAGTCTTGGCATTGAACTTGACAATAGGGACTGCTAGAATTTTCTAAAATCAATAGGAAGTGTTTTTTCACTATGCAAAAAATCCATTGTTAGATGCCATGAGTATGACTATGAGACATTTGTTGTGTCAAAGAAATTTCTAGGAAATTTAATAGCATTTAGAAATAATGAAGAAAGGAAGTAACTGAGAGGATGACTTTTGTCAAGGAATGATGCATACTATAGTTATGAACCTCATGTATTATACATGTATTATATAAAATAGGAAAATTTGACATTGATCTTCACTATGTTTTCTTGTTGTTTTGTTTCTCATTAGTACCTGTTATGCTCTGAAGAAGCTATTGTTAGTGGCATCTCTGGCTCGTGCATCCTGATATGCTGTAGTAGTAATTGGTCTTGCATTTTCCTTAGATTCATGTGGTTGTTGTTGATGCTTAGAAGTCTTGTGATGGATCTATCTAGGGTCACTATTAGACAATATTTTAATCCCCTCACTGGTTTCTTTGTTTCTTTCTTTGCTAGTTGCTTGAACCTGGGTAGTCCATGTGTTATCTTTATTAAAAGATCCTATATCTTCTTGCTGTCTTTCTAAAAGACCATGTGATGATTTCCACAGTTTGAAGCTGGATGTTGCATGTTGCTTGCTACTGCTTGGCATGATACATGCTTCTTTCCACTCATGAAGACTTCCACCTAAAGATGATTCCAGAATTCCCTGAAGCTGCATTTGTTTTCTTATATTGTTCAAACCAGACGACACTTGTAGGATGAATGTTACCTCTGGTGGGTTATACACTTTGAAGTTTCTATTATTGAGTGTTGTTTGCATAGTATTTATGGAGTTGTTATCTTTTATCTTCATTAAGCAAAATTTTTAGGCTTGGTTCGTTCATGGTAGATTTATTGACCTTCTTCAACTTTGGTTTACATTTTTTGACCATTTGAAGAATGATTTTTGTAATGTAGTCTTAGCTTCTCTATTCCTTGTAAATATGGTTGATGTTTATACATCACCCTAGGTGTTACAGAGTCATTACTCTCTGGTAATGCTCTACTGTAAGAGCTATAGATTAAATTTCAGAGTGAAGTTGAGTTCTGATTCTACTCAAGCTGCCATCCGTTCTTGTCCCAGGGGATCTATACTAAGGTTTAGGTAGAAGATGAAATTCATACGTATCAGGTTCCATGATGGAATTCACAGGAGCATCTAGAGCAATATCACACTTGATATTCGAATTAGTGCTCAAATTTGTTTAATTCTTTTGCATGTGGATCTAAAAAAGGTAGCTGTATCGTCTTCAAGTTCAGATGACTCAAATAGGTAATGCGTACATGGATAAATCCATACTATGAATTTCTATAGGGTAACATAGATAATGAATCCAAACTCACTTTGCCTGCATATAGCTCTCTTTATAGTACGCTCTACGCTCTTAGCAAAGAAGATTTTAGTCTTTTCTACCGAGATAGCCTGCCCCGAAGCCATTTCGAACTCACGGAAGCACTGTAAAATAGAGATGATATCCCTGGTTGTAGCTTTTGCGAAAAGGATAATATCATCAATGAAGCACAAGTGAGCAATCCTTAAGCTACTTCCGGGTATTTTGATCGGAGACCACTCTTTCTTTTGCACCCACATTTCTATCATTTGGCTGAGCCTTTCAAGTCACAACACGAACATATAGGGAGAGAGGGGGTCACCTTGACGCAAGCCCCTAGTCACTTTGAACGCCTCAGAGGTATTTCCATTCCAGATGATCCAGCTGTCTCCTCCTCTGATAGAATTTAGAATGTACCAGTTGATGGTATCAGGTAGGCCAATCCTAAGGAGCGTGTCTGCAATGAAGTCGCAGCTCATCATGTCATAAGCTTTAGTCAGATCAACTTTGATAGCCATGATTTTTGCACTCGTAGCTCTCTTCATACTGTGTACAATTTCCTGGACCAACATTGTTGTCTGTGATACGTCTCCCGGGTACAAAGCTGCTCTGGGCTGGAGAAACCCAGTCTGGTAAATGTTTCTTCAATTTTTCGACTACCAATTTCGAGCATAGTTTAAGACATACATTGTTCAACGATATGGGGCGAAATTGTTTACAGTTTTTAGGTGACATGCATTTGGGAATAAGCACTACAGAGGCTTGACAAAGTCGCTCATCCAGAACCCGACCTCTTAGTGCGTTGGACATCGTTCGCTCCACTGCGTCTCGCACCACTTCCCAGTTTTTCTGTAGAAAGTGAGTAGTCACCCCATCGTGGCCTGCCGCCTTGTAAGGGTCCATGCATTTAAGCATGGAGTAGATTTCATCACTGTTGGGCACCTCTGCAACGGCCCGGTAGTCACTCGTACTGAGTTTTACAAAATTAGCTGGGATCTCACAGATAGTACTAGAAGGGTAATTGGGTATTGTAGTAAAGATTTTCTTGAAGTATTCTGTCACCATACGTGTGATGACTTCAGGTTCAGTTTCCCACCTACCTTCTTCATTTCACATCTTAGTTATGGTGTTCCTCCGCCTCCGTTGATTTACATAAGTGTGGTAGAACCTGGTGTTAGAGTCCCCATTATTCATCCAGTTCATGTGGCTTCGCATTTTCCATGCTTCCTCCTCCTCTTTCAGAATGAAGGCAAGCTCAGTTTGCATCTGCGTACAGAGCCTGTCTGTGGTAGGATTGAACTGATCTGCTAGTTCAGGTTGCAGTATGTCGATGTTGCGCATGAGCCGGTTCTTAGTCTTATGACACTGCTTCTATCTATCTCGGTCCCATTTCACAAGATCCGCTTGAGCATGGTTTAGAGCTTCAGTGAAGTCCTCGCTCTCTGGCCAGACCTCCTTGATGATATTATCAAACTCCGTATCTGATCGCCAGTATGCCTTGGTCAGAAATCTGGGTAAAACCTAAACTATGGTGTCTGAATTAACTCCAGCTTCCACATCATGACACTTATCAAAGATTTCGATGATCTCATCAACATCAGGAGAGACGGCCACATGGTGTGCACCCTTGTCGTTCGTTTCTTCCACCTGCATAGCTACTTTCTCCTTGTTTTCCCTTATCTCATTTGAAAAATCTTTCAACTCAATGCTATTCTCTACTGCATTCACTTGTGCTTTCTTCTTCTTTATTCAGATTTTTGTTGTTTTAGTGCTCGTTTCCACATCGCCTGCAGCGGCTTCCATTTCTCCTGTATTTGTCCCCAGCATAGACTGATTGTCTTCCTCAAAAAGACTAGAATATCTATTGTTGGTCACCCTGTCCGCCTCTTGGCCACCCCTCCTCGAACCGTGATTTCCCCTATTACGGTGTCCTCTCCGCTGCATCTGCCAATCTCCTCCCTCAACATGTGATTGTTGTTCCTTCTCAAAGTTGTTATTCGCAACATTCTCTGTCTCCTTCTGCGCTTCTTGTGCTTCATACATGCACGTCTTGGAAGTGTGGCCTTCTCTGCCACACACCTTGCATGCAGTTGGGATGCCCTCGTACTCTATTTCATACTCCCGACCATTAATCAGTATAGATGGGTGAAAGCTTCCCCTGGTGCTTACTTCAACTGCCAGTCTGGCGAACCTACTTCTAGTTTTCTTGGCTGTGTGGGAGTCCACCTTGATCATTCTTCCCAATGCTAAGCCAATGTAGTCAAAAATGGTAGAAACATATAGATGCAAGGGGAGGTTCAACACCCTCACCCACATGAACATCGTCTCCGACAGTTCCTCAGTGGGAACAAAGTCTGGGGTCCAGTCCTAGACCACTAAGTTACACCCAAACACTTTCCAAGGGCCGCAGTTCGAGCGGTATCGTAATCCTTCTCGCAAGATAACTTAAATACGAAATGTCAAAGCTCCAATTCATAAACATTGAACCTCCCAGTTATGTTCCAAAGAACTTTGACTCGTTCACGGATGGTCATGTACCCAATATCAGCCCCCACTAGTCTCACGACAATAGTGTATTGCCATGGCCAAGCCAGTTTCTCCTCCGCTACCGAATTAATACAGATTGCAGGTCGACCTTCCTCTACTGCAAGTGAGACGTCAGACACTGGTAAGCTTTCCTCGAAGAGTTTTTCCAGAAACAGAGGATCTTTCCCCTGCGTTTCATGTGTGCCTCTGTTTGCAACCACCAATTTATAGGAAATCGCCAGGTTGTTAGTATCCTTGCTTTTCTCAAGATGAGCATCTGCTTCCGGTGGCTCATTTCTATTATCCTGAATCGTTACCCCGTCCGCCCCAGTAGATGAGCCTCGGCCTTGGGTTTCCATATGAACACCCTCCTCTTCTCGGTACGCTACGAGTGGATTTGCTTCCCCGGAATTCCCCATGAATCCCGCATAACAGAACTGCAACCCGACATCTGGTATGGTGAATACGGTGCTCACGTCTATTCCTTGGTTGGATCATGTTATCCCCTTGTTTCCCCCCTTAACTCATCAGCATGTGTCTGGTTCGTGCCTCCATCTTCCTTCCATATCGACTCTCGACGCTACCCCAGCAGATCGTCGCCGCCGTTGCCAGACCCTGCGCCTCCCCTAGGGTTCGTCACCATCGCCAGACCCCCAATCGTAACAGAGTCAGTGCTCGAGCCTTGAGCTCCCAGAAATCGGCTGGACGATTTCTCTTCAGCATGCGGCTAGTTCGTGCCTCCATCTTCCTTTCGTATCGACGTTCGATGCTGCCCCTGCAGATCACCGCCGCCGTTGCCAGACCCTCTGCCTCCCCTGGGGTTCGCCGCCATCGCCAGACCCCCAATCGTAATAGAGTCGGTTCCTCACATATAAACTCTATTGAATCTGTTTGATGATGCACAAAAATTACAATATTTACTGATCTTGGGGTCTGCTACCACCGAGGTGTAATTTAATTTCTTTTGAAAGAATAATAAATGGTTGTCTTTTTTGATTAAGTGTTTCTGGGATACGCCTAGTGAGCTGAATTTGAGTGTTGGGTTTATTGCTGAGATAGTCAACACTTGGGTGAAGTTGGCCACTATGAACCCCATGGATTCCAGCGTCCTCCAGTAATATGTAAGATGCTCAAACAATGGAATATTTATGCTATATACACCCACAAAAGGGAATATTTTTATTTGTATTGATTTCATAAGAACTTACATAACTTGAATCTTCTCTTACATCCACATTCTTTTCATATTAAATTATCCACCTTTGAATCTTCTCTTACTTCTATTTTGACATAGGAACCAAAAGACCAAGGACGACAACATAACTGGAATGTTATGCAAGGCTTTCCCAATTGTAGTGGGTGTTCTTGTGGTAAAACACCTATCATATCTCCTTCTGAGGTCCAGGTCTCATTACCTTACTCCAACATGTCATGCTTTTACTTTATATTGGCATGTAGAGTTCCATGACCTTGAAGTATATGGGTTTTCTTTGCACCTAGATGTGTTTTTTTGTACCTGGCTAGTTTGGTATGATTTCCATGTTCCACTGTCAGGCTTTCATCATATAGTATCTAGCTGCAAAGATCTTTTTGTTCTTCTGAAGGAGGTTGTTTCTCTAGGTTCATTATGAATTTTGGTTCTTCTATCAGTTGTAGACTTCAGTTTTTTATTCAATGATGACTTTAAGGTTGTGTGGTTGTTAGTGAACAGTGTAGGTCATGGTGGTGTTACATCAGTACATGATATTCTGCTTGAATCACGTCTCATGGTCATGGCCAAGCTGATAAATACTGTCATTGAATATAATTCCACCAATAGCTCATTCATTGAATATTTTTACCTAGAATGAATTTGGGTCCAAGTCAGACTGCCTTAAGATAGTACATCAGGCTTGGTTATATTTCTTTACCAGTGAAACTTTTGTTTTGTCAACAATTTTAGAGCATGTTTGTATTTCTTTACCAGTACATCATGCTTGGATCAATTTATAGTTCAGGTCCCTGCCATGCTTTTAGGAACCCAAGTGGAAGCAGAGGTGGGGATGCCCATGCCTTTTCCCGATAAACAATAGCGAAATGGAAAATGATGGACAGTTTGGACTCCATGCCATGACTGGGCATTTTTCTTCTTGTGATAAAATAGTGTATATGTCTTTGCTTTCATATGTAGGATGTGACATCTTTATATGGATCCAACCATGTTGCTGCAATGCCCATGATGAATCTTGTGCCAAAGACCAATGTTCTCATAGATTGTCGAGGGAGCAAGTAGGAGGTATCAATCACTACCCCTTGAATTTCCTCTTAAATCAGGGTTTTTTATAGGTATAAAGCACAGACATTATCAAATACATATGCGATAGAATTTCCTGTCACATAAATTGGTTTACAATCCAGGAGGCTTATAACCTGCTTGCTTCATATATTAAGCTTAAGCTTGTATACAGGTCTTCGGTCTGGTTATTATATTGTGCAGGAGACTTGATGGTGTTCTTACCTCATGTTATGAAATTCTCCTTATCTACTCTTTTCAAGAGGATATGGTTTTGCCTATCTGTATGAGTTTTTGATAGTAAGAGCAGCAGGAATGCATGTTTTCTCCTTGGTTTCTTCGGCTTTGAATTGCATATGTTCTGGTGATATAATGGAGTGATGGTTCCATCTATTTGTAGCGTTGCACTCTATTGTGATCTAGCTCTTAGCTATGTTGTGTGTTTCTGAGCTACTAATAAACATTTAAAGGTCTTAACTTGAAAATTCTTGGGCACTATCTGCTCCCTTTTGATCTAAAACTGAAATATGTTTCTTATTAGTGTGCTAGGATTTGATTATTATCATCAGAATGCAAGGCAGTCTTGTGGCCTGGTTGCTTTGATGTACTTCAGGATAAGAGCTACCGATTCAATAAGTGAGCTTTCACATCTTCATGCTTGACTGTTGGGATTGATGCTAGTTCTTTTTTCATAACATTGTTTAAGTTATGATAATTATGCTAGTTCTTTTTTCCATGAAAAACACCACAATATTTATTGCCTAGACCTTAACTTGCATTTACTATTAATTTCAATATGATTTTGATATGAAATTTACTGGGCTTTCTTTTCTAGGAAGCTGCAATACATGCTCCTTTGGCAGTGTCACCTACACACTCTCAAGTATTCCATCATGAAGTTTGAGGTTTCAACTTTCCAAAAGAGATATCACATCATTACTTACCATATCAGATGCACAAAAATCTAAATAAGTTTTAGTTGGTATGACATCATTAGTAAAAGAGGTATGCCTTTAGTATGTGTCATTGCACTAAAGGACCGCCAGTCTGCATTTGCAGTGACTGTGGTGTGCTCTACATAGAACTTAATTAGTTGCTATCAACAAAAGCAAATATGCTATTAGTAATCAACCGATGGATTAGTTATTGGAGTTTGTATCACTTGCTTACTTTCTTGTTTGACCAATCATTGTGTCCAGCTAAATTTTGGATTCAATAAGGTTTCTATTAAATTGATTTTCTTGTGTATTATAAGAGGAAGTATATGTTAGTCATATTTTACAACCATACAAGTTTGCAGGTCTCAATGAAGTTCAATTCAGTAATGATGATGCCCTTGAACTCCCAGGCCGCTAGACAGCGGCAGCTATGGTAGTGAAATGGTCTCATCTGCTTTAGTGAGCAGCCAATCAAATATATTGGCAATCCACAAAGTTCCTATTCTAGTCTGTTGACAAAACGTAATGCTGGGAAATAGTCCACAATCAGTTCCTATTTTCACTTATTATAGAAAATCTGGAGATCTTGATAACTACAACTTTAGGTAGTGATTTCTTTCTCGATTACTGTAATCAAGAAATTTCCATCAGTTCCATTTCTGCTTAATCTATTATGTTCATGCTAGTAAAGTATACACAGTACAAGTAGTAGGATGTCATCTTATGATTGTTATTTTTATTCTAGTAACCGGGCTGCATATTAGTTGTACATTCTATTGTAACTCCTTTTATGGAAAGTATCTTTTTATTTCTCCTAAATTTTGTTGTTCAATTTTTAGCATCTGGTCCTAAAACATATACTGACTCTAGTGATAATTTTTTACAGCCAATTGTTGTGACATCTGGTGATAACCTTTTCTATTTCATTTACCGTATATGTATATGGTAGTGGACATCTAAAGGGTATACAATTGACCTTTCTAGTTTTTAAATGTAGTTCATAGGATCGTGCCTTCTAAATTCTAATTACTTCATCATGTTTCATCACTTCCATGTCTTTCTTTTGCTGTATCATAAGCTAGATGTGTTCATTGTGGTTCCTGGAGCGATAGCTAATTAGAAATATACTATGACCTATGTGATACTTGCAGGATGAACTAGATGATGTAGACACACTGCCCAAAATGATGTCCAGATATCCCAATACTATTACAAATTCTTTACATTAGGATCAAGATGCTTATGCTCGTCTGTTCTTGCTAAAGTGGTGCAAGGCTCTTGGGAAATACATATTATCTATCTTCTGTCTTCTCAAAGAAAGGTATGTGTATCTTTGACTAATCCAAACTCCAGACTTGATTCTAGTATCAACCACAAACAATGTGGATTTTGTTCTATTGATCTTTATGGTTTTCTTTCACATCCATATCGACAATGGATATGTATATATGTGTCCCTTTAATATTCGATATGTTGGACGGATTACATCCTGAAAATAATGTATTGTAGGGAAAGAAAGAAAAAATAAATTGTATTTAGGGTCATCATTTCGTATATTCCATCATACAAGCTGAGAGTCATGGTTATCCCCAGTGGTCCAACGTTTGTTAGCTCACTGAAGTCACATTTCTCGTGAAGTACTAATTTGTTGACTTATAACCACTGACATCTATAAATGTTCTGCAATGATTGATGTATATGATTAAAATACTTTTACATGTTTGTTTCTCAATCGAATCATGTAAGATATGTATCTTCAAGTTCATTATACTATTTTCGTCATGGTAAAATACCTTGATTTTACACTTGTATATTAAGTAATCACATACAAGGAATGGGGAAAACCGAGTGACATGAAACATTTTGATGAGAGGTTATTTGGTTTAGTTACATTTCATTTGATATCCATCTCTATTTATGACCTCCCCATATAGTTTGAGTCTGATACTATATGTAAATATATATATCACAGTAGCGAGCGACATTGAGCCACATGAATTAGTAAGCTTCCCCTTCACCTCTCTTGTTTGAAGTAACACCCTCCTTCAATCCCCTCTTTTATTGGTCTATTGAGAACCATATATCTCCTTTGCATGGTGTTAAAGGACACAATCATATGAGTGGTTAGAGCACAGAGGGGGCAGAAAGGGTTTGCCATAGGATGAAAACCGAAGTCCACATCCAAGTATTAGAGTAAGATGTACCCTGACCTGGATATTCCAGCAGTAGCTTCCAGTCCATACCACTTGTCCTTGCATGATGTTGATCAAATGGACCTTCTTTGAACCCATGCTCCAAGTGATCTTGTCGCCCATATCAAATTCACTTTGTTGTTTATGAAAAATGGATTTAAAGAGTTAAATCACACTCACTGCAAGAATTGCAACTTGCCAAAATAATTGAAGGTGATGCTGAAATGAACACTTGGTTAGCCTTGGGCAACATGACAAAGAAGGGAGGTGGGATCGCATGCGTTAATTTGTTGTGTCTGGGATTTAATATTCACATGCGATCCTACCTCCCTTCTTTGTCATGTTGCCCAAGGCTAACCAAGTGTTCATTTCAGCATCACCTTCAATTATTTTGGCAAGTTGCAATTCTTGCAGTGAGTGTGATTTAACTCTTTAAATCCATTTTCTGATTTATCATATGAAATTTTGTAGAGGCCAATAACAAGCAAGTTGGTAGGATCTATCTAATAACTAGTCTCAGTTAGCTCTTTGTCAGACTTTTTAAAGCTATGAGGTGTCCCATATAAATTTTTAGGCTGTGCTTCCTTGAATATGCATCCTTGCAAGATTTGCAGATATGATTTGTAGGTTGACTGGCAATGCCCATGGGTCACACCAGCAAAAATAGGCATTTTAATGATATGATCCAACTATAAATACATAACACTTGCATTTATTAATGATGACATCGACACTCCTAGTCACACTAGCATAGTCATATCTGAGCCTTGACAACACCCTTCACTATTTGAAAGACAAGCGATCTATGTTTGTTGCGGGCTGCACCACCAAAGGTTCCAGAAAGGAAAACAGCCAGCTCCTTGCAATCAGAAAAAGACTTGCTTGGCAAAGATTCGTCTTCAGGATCGCCCATGTGACGCACATAAGCTCTTTTCAATGCCTCCAAAAACAAACTAGGGACATCATTCTCAGAAGTCTTCTTGATGAAACCAATCAGATGCTTTATTATCTCACCAACACTTGTCTCATGCATAGATAAATGTGAAATAATTTGTGAGCCGAGATAGTCCATAGGAATGGTGTTTCTGGCTACAAGTTTTGCAGCAACAATGATCACCGCATCCCTGTTTGTATCTTCAATGTATTCCTCATTTGCATCTTCATCTTCAATTTCATCTGATATGTTGAGTTGTAGCTCGCATATCTTCCAAAACTTTTCTAGAGTAGTAAAGTCAGGGCAGTACCCAAAACTTTCTAGCTTAAAGCCATAATATATTGACAGTTTAAACAAGCACCGCATCTCTGCAAGTATTTTGCAAACCCGACAAGCTAGCATGGTCCCTTTTCTTCCTTCATGGGAAGAAGGAAGTAAATTCAAGAAGTAGGTCAGTTGTTCGAATAAAGTATCACGCTTGGACACCAACGCAGCAATGAATGCATCACTTGCAATTTTACTATCATCAATGGATTGCAAGCACCATGCCACATGCAAATACATGTTCAAAAGAAGAAAGCATATCACCTCAAAATCCAAGTCCTTAATGCTTTTAAGAATGCGAGCCATGTCATCATATAAACCATCATGAACAACTGGCCTTGTCAACTGAAACTCATACAGCCATTTTAGATTCACTAGAAGAGAGTATTCGTCATTGCCTACAACCAATTCCTTCATTGCCGATCTTAGCCTATGTATCATATTATCTTCAAGCTCTTTGAGTTTAGTTTGAGCAAAGTCTTAAAGGTCGGCCTGGCTCTCATGTGCGCAAAATGTCATTGCCTTCACAATAGACCTCAATGAATCCTTGTCACCATGTTTGAAGAATGCATCACTGATAAGCTCTACAACTTCTTAAAATACAGCTCCTGTCTCTTTAAAGAATAAAGCTCAAGTTTTAGTATCAGAGCTATCTCGGATAGGGGAGATATTTTGGTTTTGTCAGAGGCATATTTACGCAGAAGCAAAGGGTAGTTCTTCAACATAACAGCAGTAAACTCACGTCTGCTGTTGTCAAACAATTCCTTCTGACCCTTATTGTAGTATTGCTTTCGGTTATCGTTGGTTGGGAGGATCCTTTCTCCAACAACTTTCTACGCAGAAGCATGAAGCAGTCTGATAAGGTTTGTTGCATCAACGTCTTTCTTTTTCCTAGCATCACCACTGAGCTCCATTGATGAATCTTCATCGAGAAGCATTGAGATAATGCAGTCCCAGTCTTTCATAGCATTCATGTCATCCCACACATCATCAATGACATAGGTAATTAAGATTGGATCATCCGGGAACTCCCTTAGTATGTGCAGCATGTGTTCCAACAGTGTTTGGGATGACTGCTCCTCTTGTTGACCTGGCTGTGAGCTGTCACATTTTTGAGCTATTAAGTGATCATAAACCATCTCTCCAATAGCACGCCTTATCATGGGGGGCTCATCAATGAGAAAATCATAAAGAGGGCCTAATTCTTCTTCATCTAGAAGTTGATGCCTCAGTAGCTATTTTAGAAGTCCTATAGCAGAGACCAACATTGATATATCTATATCGTCAGCAAGTTCAATCACTCTATTGGAAAATCTTGCGGTGAAAAGGCCAAGAGAAGGAACATTATCATCCACCGCATAGAGATTCTGTAGTGCTAGAACAGATGTTTTTCTCACTCCAACACTCTTATCATTTAAGGTCCACCCAAGGTACTTTAGATACGAATCCTGCAGGAACAATGATGGGGTATGATAAGATCCAAACACCAAGAGAATTGATGCAAGACATCCTAATTTCTGGTTCAACATCACGATAGCGGTGCATAAACAACCCAGTAAATGTTTTACGCATCATCTCCTCAGTGGCTGTTATCTTCTCATGTGTCAAAGACAACCTTCTTGTTATGCCCTTTAGTTGTGCATCCTAGCACTAGAATGTATGACGATATTCTATCTCAATTTCTGACACTAGTTTGTCATAAGCCTAGTAGGAGATTAAGAGACATAGTAGTTGAAATAATATGTTATTGGTGATTAATTACCATTCCTGCATTATAAACTGGTGTACGGGATATGAGCATTCCCACTCTATTATGGTTCTTGCAAACCACAATGGCTAATGTATCTATGCATGACATTACCTGAAGAAAGTTTCATCCAACACTAGAACTACAACCAGTAGTTTAGCAGATATCGTGAAGACTAACAACAACCCTTGAGTTTCTTATGTACTGTAAGGTGTTATCCTTCCTCAAGTCTAGTAGTGTAAGGTTTTATCCTTAAATCATGCATTCGAGATCAGATTTTCATTAGGAAGGGGTTGATGAAATCATCCACCAAGCAACATTGGCATGAGGGACTGAGTCCACACGCCACAACTACCTTATATGCCTTGGAAAAGGCTGATAAGATGGTGTCATGACCTTCTTCATAGATCTGTTTATATGCGCTTGCCTTAAAAATGAGGTAAGCAGCAAAGTGAAGATAAGGTTAATTGTAGCTTCAATTTCATAGTGGTTATACATGTCAGTTTATAAGTAGTGAATAAGTTGACATTTTTCTAATAGACATGAACCATCTCCAGGACATATGTATATATGCAAAACCAAAGCTTCATAATTAAATTATAAGCCCTCAGCATTGCTGCAAATCTTGTTTACAGTTAGGAAAATTGAATATCAACAGAAGTACCTACAAACTTTGTCACATAACTCTCAGATAGTTTTCTTTAGAAGGCTACTCTCTGTTCCCTTCTTTCAAAGTCTTATCTTATGTAATTTCATTTCTTTATGTATTTATCTTCTAGTATATTGTGTAGTTTCTTGTTTTCTCTGGTATTGCATGTCCATTTATATGTTTAAATACAATTGCATTAGTTATAGTTTTTCCTTTATACTTTATAGGCTTGGAAGCAATTGGTTTATACATTTCCTTCTTTCTGCTGTTGTGTGGCTAAGTTTTATTGTTGTTCTAATTGGATTAGAATGAGCTAGTTGTTTCTTTATTGTTCCTACTTTTGCTGTGTAATGCATTCCAAAGAAAGAATTATTATATAAAGACTTATTATTTCACAAAGTTATTTGCCAAAGGTTCTAGACGTGCAAGTTTAGTTTGTGTTCTTCGTTGATGCTTTTCTGGTGATGCTCTGATTGTATATTGTAAATCACTTTTCATATACTTGTTGTATTTAATTAATGTGCTTAATGTGATTGTGTTTCATGTTTGCTTGTGGTGCATGTTACTCTTTTTATAGAAATACTGATTAGCTAACAAGAAAATTTGCAAAAGGTATTAGACAAATTAGTTCTGCTTGTGTCCTTGGTTGGCACTAATACAACGATGTCCTATTCTGTTATCGAGCTCATACATCTCAGAACTAGGTTGAAACTGCTCAGTTTTGTGCCATTTTCCTTTTAGGTATGAAAATATGAATGTGTGGAAGATCTTTACAGATGTTTTGACTATTTTCCTCTTACATCACTGCTTTTATTTCTACTTTCATCCAATATATTCTTTTGACCATTTTCTTTGTATAGTGTAGACAGACTGAGGAGTTAGACATGCACGAAACACTGGGACATGCATGAAACACTAGGTGCTAGGTGAGGCATCACCATGTAGCTTGCTAAACTTTTTTCTGGTATCTTTTGGGTTAGAATTAGTCAAGAGTTTATGCCTTCCATTTCTTCTTAATCGTTCTATCTTCTCTGCCTTCTACGCCATAGACACATTAGATGTCTTGGTAGCTTTATTAGGAAAAAAGGAATTTGTTTTAGGTGACGATGTGGTGTTGCATATTTAATACGTTGCTTTATGATAATTCTCTATATTATGAACCAATATTCTATGTGATTATAAGTGGTTGTAGGGTGCTGATTTTTTCATGTAAACACAAAGTCCGTTGCTTCAATAGTAACAACTTTGGTGATGCTTGAATCCATGCATGAGTTTAAATCAAGAACATAGTGATTTGACAAACTAGAGTCTACACCTGCTGAACATAATCTTGTCAGTCTTACAAAGACACTATCAAAAAGTTGAATAATATAATTTCATATGGGTTATCTTTCTTAAACTTCAAGAAAAAACCCATTATTATGATTTTTGTATAAATGATAAGCAAGCAAGGCATATGGAAAGTGTCTGTTTTCCATCGGGGTGTATTGTGAGTATTAAATTTTGACCTTGTCATCACAGTTAATAGAAAGACTCTCATTTGTAGCAATATTTTCTTACAAAGAAACTTCACATGAATGACTTACACTTATTGCTCTTCTTTTCCATTCAGGGAAGTGGTAAGATCATGTTTCTTCATAGAATACTTTGTCATACCCACCACCTTCGGTGCAGTTATCTTGGAAAACCCATCAGTTTGATGCAGAACTCCAGTAGCTGCATTAGAGTCTAGACCATCTTTCAATCCTTCTGGGACAGGAAACATGTCATGATTAGGACATCCTTGAGATTCTATTATTTTCTATTATTTTTTCCTAAGGTTGTTGGTTTAACTTCAATGTAACCGCTCTTCCTTTGTCTTGTTCTTCACTGCTTCCTCTCCCTTTAGTTCCTTGTTCCTCCTCCTAGACCCCTCTTGATGTTTAGGCTTTTTGCAGTAGTAAATGGCAAATAGATGATTATGTATATGTCATTTTGAAACTTGATCATTGTGCCATGATTTGTTTCGTAGGTTAACTTATATGATGAAATTGATGATAGCATACAGACATGGTCCACTCATAAATGAGATGGGTATGTTATTAGAGTCTCAAGCTCACTAAGACAGCTGCTCCAGAACATACTGCAATGACATTCAACATTTTATATTAAATCATATACCCCAACGTGGGCTATTTTTGTTTTCCTCAAATTAGGATTTTATTGATGTATCCGCCTCTAAAGGTTTGAAGTGATATCTTTCACATAAACTAGGATATTAAATCTATATAACTCTTCAACACCCCTGGGTAATTAAAAAGGGTCTATCTATGAATTCTTTTCTGTTCGAAAGGTACACAATCCTTACATTTGTGTTGGACTTTCAATCCTTAAATTTGTGTTGGACTTTCAGTTAATACATTATTATTTATTGCTAAAAAGTCTAAGAATATTCTCTAATCAGCTTGATTGTCTTTTGATTTGTTGTACTATCTGCTTGTTCATATATGGACCTATTTTTCTCTACTTGTAGGTTTATTAAGGATAGTTGTAAATTGAACTTCATTAGTTTATCACTAGTTGTAGTGTTGGGATGTATTTGTTTATAGAAAAAAAATACATCCCTTCTATTCTAGTGATGATTTGATTACTCTTTTGTATGCTTACAGGAAGTAGGAACTTGAACAACATCAGAATCAGTAATGCTGGGATAACAATATAAGTTCTAAGTCCACGAGAAGATGCCATCTTACAAACTGAACCAGGAAAAAAACTTCCTGGGCCATTTCACAGGTAGAGGTCTCGTCCAGTCCTACTACCAGATAGCTTAAACTCTGGAACAAACTCCAGCAGTACAGGAAATATTAGAGATCCTATGGCTAGCTCTACTCATTCCAAGCTTTTAAAGAGTTGTTTAAAGAGGTTTCTCTTCTTTACTTCTCTAGGTTCCTAGAAGTATGATGCAAATTTAGAATTCACTTACTGTTTGAGATGTCAGATAACTTCTTTACCACTTTAGAAGTATGATGCAGCTTAAAAATGAATGAAATAATTATTCTATTCAATGACTGCAATTTTGATACATATATGATGCAGGATAAAAAAGGCCTCAATGTCAACTTATTGCTAAACAAGAATCCCCCTTTGGGTCTAGATCAAGTCCAACAAAATATAGTACAAAGAAGATTCCTAGAACATCTATGGATGGTCCAAGTTGTAATAGAAAGATGTCACTATGAGGGGTGATGCTACAATCTTCAAATCAAGACTTCTTCCATTCAACAAAATCGACCCACTCATTAAGGAAATCGGATGAAGGGCCAACGTGTCACAAGGTCACAAATTTGTGCAACACAAGAACCCATGCTATCACCAACTCATTGAACAAAAGAAGAAGACAACAACGATTCTAAAACTGGTCGAGAAAGATACATACTCTTTTTCCAAGATGCGTGTAGACCTCACCGAATTTATTAGTATATGTATATCCTTTTCTTTGTACACATTATGTAATAGGGGCAAGGTATACATCCTCCCCATGTACATTTGACGTTTCAGTATAAATGAAAATAAGTTTGTTGGCATAAAGAGCATAACTTGGTCTAACTACTATAAATTTGTTACTAAAAGAGCTTTTGGACTAATTACACAATACATGAATAATCAAACTATACATATATGTATATGTGGCACTACATATGTAGCTAGTGCATAATACAACTACATATATATGTGTGCAGTAGATGCTGCCTTTCCCTACACATTATCTACATATAATTTGTATTAGCTTCATGTTTTTGCTACATACTGACTATATATACAATTGTAGGCATGCATTTAGCTATAATTATACCTATATTTAAATATGTAAGGACAATATCTAGCTATGCTTCTGGATACATATGAATTTGTAGCGAATGGATTATCTAACTACATATTTGAAAAATATAGTTAAAGGCTTTAGCTATACGAGCATATGCTACAATTTGTATGTATAAAGAAATATGTAGTCAAAGCCTTTCGCTACAAGGTTCTGCCTTTTTCTGCATTTGCGTTTAGATGTTGCTGATCAGCTGGGTTTTGGTTCTATTTTTTCTGGCTTTGTGTTGGCTCAGTCTCCTGTGCTGTGTGTTCTAGTGAAGTGTTCTTCTGCTGTGTCATTCTTTTTCTGATTGGAACCTGTTCTGCTATGCTGGATATATTTTTCATGCCTTCTGCTATATGCTGAAGATGCCTGTTATGGCTTTGCTGCTGGCGAGTCCTGTTGGTGTTGTTTTTATGCTACATCTTTGAGGGTAGCCTCACCATGGTGTCTTCTGGTCTTCCTTGGATGTGGCTATCTCTGCAGTTGGTTCATGGAAGTCAAGTTTATCTTTTTTGATTCAGGGCCTGCTCTCTTTACATATGTATATGATGTATAGAAGTTTCTCTTTCTTTTCAGTTGGTTCCTTGTTGGGACCAACATGTTCTGTAAATATTACAAACAAAAATACAAAAAAAGCAACAGAAGTTTTACCGACCAAAAAAAAAGCCTTTCGCTACAAAATATGGGGTTTTCGCTACAATTTTTTTTATAGTTAAAGACCCTTTTTTGTAGTGTCAGTCGATCGGTTCATCACATGAGCCGATCGGTTGGGAGTGCAGACTATGCAGAAATAGTCAATTGCAGTTTCAATCAATCCGATACTCCAATCAATATGTCCAACACCTTGAACATTATGATACTGAGCTATCAATTAATTGAGTGTTTAATTGAACTACTAAACTCCTTTAGTAATCAATCTAAACATTGTTTGTGGACAAAACTCCTCTTCCAGGTTAAATCCTATGTGTGTGACCCTGCATGTCCATTTCACGTTGGCAGTGAAAGTCCATAACACTTATGACTTCACAAGAAAAGAGCAGTGCCTAGTCACACATCAGTGCTACCCAAGTGAAATAGAAAGTTGGAGAACAACTTTCAATCCTACAATCCGTGAATGGTGTTACAGTGAATGTATAATTCCTTTGTCACTGATATCCCGAATGAACTCGAGGCATGGAACAGTCATCCTGTCAACGTTCATTCACTTTCTTGATCTCAGAGTAGATTGGAAGAGATATGTATGACATCAATATCACATATTGATTCACACATGCGTGCACACCTTTCTCAATCCTACTCATCAAGTGGCCATGGATATCAAACTCCCTTAGGAGGGACAAATCCCATATCTATCACTCACCCCTCAAAAGCCCCATGTGTCAAAGCCACCCAATCATCACCTTTATAACAACCCATGTTTCAGGACTGCGTTTGATGATGTCAAAGTGTGCCCAACGACATGTGTTGAGTGTAGTGATTTCAGGTCAAAGAATCACACTCACCACCATCACTGTGAGTATTGACTATGACTACCATGTCATGGTTCCATGTATCAAACTCACGGTGGGTCTGTCCGGTACACTTGTTCTCTAACAAGTACCCATGTGTCAAAGCCACCCAATCATCACCTTTATAACAACCCATGTTTCAGGACTGCGTTTGATGATGTCAAAGTGTGCCCAACGACATGTGTTGAGTGTAGTGATTTCAGGTCAAAGAATCATACTCACCACCATCACTATGAGTATTGACTGTGACTACCATGTCATGGTTCCATGTATCAAACTCACGGTGGGTCTGTCCGGTACACTTGTTCTCTAATAAGTACCTATGTGTTTGGTTTGATATCTCTATATCATGAATAATGAGATTTTGTCATCAACCGACACCACAGTCTAGTCTTGTGTGTCATTGTTGTCTATCTACCTTCCACAATGACATCTGACTAGGGACATAACAAGAATGTACAAACTCTTAGCATCCGTATGATCTCATCGTTCAGGTCCTGAACTTGAAGGCATACGTCATTGAGTATTATAATTCTCTAGACGTTCAATTTGTTCTATCACTATCTCATATGACTGAACCAGAAAGAATTGGAAGCTTGCCTTTGATGTTTATCAAATCAATCTTAATGTATCCCACCAATCATCCCATGATTGGCTCTCAGGGCATACATACCAACAGACGCCCACTTACACTGCGAGCCAATCACCCTTGAATCATATTCATAGTGATCTTCAAACATGTCCCACATGTTACTGTGCTCTAGTGCGAACATAGTGAGTTATGGCAACACCTTACCAAAGTCAGTATAAATTGCATGTCTCACATCTCTTTGTTGTACGTCACACGTATGAGATGGAGTTGCCGTAATATGCGATCTAGTATTCCTTTGCTAACCTTTAGCCACATTGCATGATCAAGGATTCCATACTTGTCATCAATGAGCGGAATATCTATAAGTTCATCTCATGAACTTCCAGATCCATATAGTATCCACTGTTGTTCTCCAACACATAGATACTCGGCATTTCCTCTTAAATGGTTTTATTGGAACACTTTCAATTATCAACAAACTTTCACTTTTATATATCTTATATATAATTTGCGATTAATTTTCTGTCCTTTCGGAAGTTTGCATCTATGTAACTCTTTACATTGAACTCTTCCTTACCTCCATAGAACTAGTACTTCTCAAGTACTTATCAAGTTCTCATGGTATTCCAGTAACCCTTACTGGAAGTTGACAGACATCCACTCGTCATGTCTCACATACGAGTTATCAGGATGAGCACATCATATTGCCATGTCTTACATACAAGATGATGAATGCATTTTGTTCTTGCCATGTCGATACATGCAAGATAATGGGATGATTACATACATGATAGATCTATATATATTCTTAGTGTTCCCATTCTTCATAAGAACTGGACACTTGGCCTTGGGATACTAACTCCATGTAACATGGACAAGTTTTCTCCCACTGAATCTGTGCATACTGAACCCTTCTGTACAGATTGCCAATGTATGCTTTCTCTTTTCAGGTCAAGAGGTTTTTGAGAACTATCTCTATAGATCTCTATTCCTATCACATAGGAAACATCTCCATCTTCCTTAAAGATAATTTCCACTTTTGGATTTCCATTCTAGAACATTTCCATTTCACATCAACATGTGGAATGTGAACACGCTCCCACTAAATCACATACCCCTTCTTTATCTTTGACATATCAGTTAAACCCTTTGACTATATCATCAAAGTAAAGATCCAATTCTGAGTTGCTTGTACTCAATCAATCACATTGATTAGTCCATTGTAACATATAGACTTCATTTGCATTAGTGGATTCATAAACCTTATAGGTTGTGTCACGTACACATCCTTGTTTTATAACTCATAGGAATGCGGTTTTAGTATCCATATGCCAAATGTCTTAGTCATTAAGTTGCAATCAACAAGCATCATCCTTCTCAAAATGTTATCCATGTGTCTTAACACTTAAGATTCATTTGTACTTATGGATTTCATCCAATGAGTGCTACCATCAAGGTCATACCTTATGGTTCACATGGATGTCATTTAGGATGTAATGGTCATAAACCATAACTCAAAATTTGGTTCCTCATATTCATCTAGATAGTTGACTCATCACATGAACAACTCATCACATAGATAATTGAGGTGTATCTGTTAAGGATATAAGAACTCACAACCCTTGTGATTCTTAATTTCTTTTATTAGTGAAGTGTATTCTTTTATTAAGAAGAATTCAGTTATTTGATAATCATTCTCTAGATCCTTAGAGTATGATTCCTTCTTGATTTAGACATCACCATGCCTTAATCATGAGTTCACTATGATACACTATCATAATCACTCATAAGGATCTCAAACATTTGGTCCAAGTATTTCATTCATTGATCTCATCAAGAATTAACACTTTACCAAATTTGCACTTCATCTATGATAATCTTGAACACTTCAAGATATTCATATTGGTATTTCTCTAAAAACCATTTGAAGTATTAGTATTTGTTCCAATAGGTATGCAAATACATCACATGTATCAAACCTAATCGGATAATCATTCTCCCACTACCTTTAGTGAAGATTTATTAATCATGTCCAAGATATTCATGTCTCTTACTGGTTCTCTAACCAAAAGAGTTTAGATTTATCCATCACATGGAAACTAGAAATGAATTTCTCATGATTGATGCTAATTTGATTGTTTGAGTTATCTATAACTTTTAGGTATCATTTTATCTTATGCATATCAAATACCACAAGATAAATAAGGCATTGCCACAAAGATCATATCTTTATAAATTGAAACATCTCTTTATTGATTGCCATCATTGTCATACAATATGAAAAAATAAAGTGTTTCTATCTATTGGCAAAAATGAAATAGCAGTGCATAACTGTATTACATGCCTTTTAGGCTGAAAATAAACTAAAGTACTCTTATCTATGGCGGCAACACTTGCCCCATTTATTGAATGCTTTACACTTTACATCTTGGTATCATATACCTCAAAAGTGTTACAAGTTTACTTTCATGACACCTTTAAGTAGAGACGTTTGTTGCCTCCTTCTTCTTTTATTCTTCCAGATAGAGAGGACAATTCCTTTTCCAATGTCCTAGATTTTGACAATGGTGGCAATTTCCTTTCTTGGTCACACCTCCCTTGGCCTTGAGAGTTGAAGATGACTTGGGCTCCTAGCTAGCATTAGAACCTTTCTTAGCTTTGCCCTTGCCCTTTCGCTTAGACTTGCCTTTCTTGCTCGTGATCACCATCACAGACTTAGGCTTGTCTTTCTTCATCTGTGTCTCGACTGTCCTCAACATGCCCAACAACTCTGACAGTGGCCTATCAAAGTTGTTCATGTTGTAGTTCATCACAAACTGACTGTAGGATTCTGGCAACGATTGTAGTATCACGTCAGTAGCCAACTCTTGGCTCAGTGGAAATCCTAGTCTTGTCAAGTTCTCCACATGCCCAATCATCTTGAGTATTTGAGGACCAACTGGATCTCCTTCTGTCATGATGCACTTGAACAGTGCCCTTGAGACATCATATCTCTCTTGTCGTTCTTGATCTTCATACATGTTCCTGAGATGTTGAATCATCTCAATGACACCCATGTTCTCATGTTGTCTCTGCAACTCGTGGTTCATAGAGCACAACATCAAGCACTTTGCATCAATGGCATCATCAGAATGCTTCTTGTAAGCATCCCTTTCTGCCTTTGGTACATTAGGAGTAGGTTCCTCTGGAATTGGAGTATCCATGACATAGAGCTTTCGCTCTTGAGTGAGAACAATTCTCAATGTCCTATACTAGTTGTGGAAGTTTGTCCCATTCAGCCTGTCCTTTTCAAGGACCGATCGCAAAGAAAATTGATTGTTGTTTGTTGTCATTTGTACTACAAAAGGAAATATGCAATTTTAGTCCAAAAACTCATTTTTGACTTATTTGATTGATTTGAAAAGTTGACGATATAATTAGGCCTTTAATTAATTATCGATCTCACTATTTTACTTCAAATTGATAGCCCTCACCATCAATTCGGAAGATTGCAGCGTACAACCTTCTAGTGGGCAAGATCCTGAAATCCTCTGAGTCATGGACTAGCTAGGGCTGTCACCCACAACTTAGATCTCTCAGGTAGGCATCTCTTCCCAACTGCATCATATGCAACTCTTGATAATATGTCATATGCAACTCCTTACCATGATCATCTCCATGCCTCAAGGTACTAGATCCCATCTAGATCACCTTGTTAAGTCCGACCCAAAGCAAACACGATGAATATGCACCCTGCTAGGGCAGACCCACATATCCATCCTTCACGCTTCCACGAGATAGATGGTGCACCACGCTAGGGCGTGCCCACACTTGGTCGATCAAGCTTTTCACGTGTGTTGCATTTGGAAGGCATCTAAAACTTAATATTTAATGAGGGATTTGGTTTTTATATACATATACATATCCAATCACCACAATATATAGTACGTATCATATACATGCTATATCCCACAGAAAACATGTGAAACGATAAAAACGATGATTATGGCCATCCTAATGTGATTTCTCGAGCCAAGAGGAATCACGGTCATCTAGGTCTACATCACATGCAACCTCTATAAGATGAACTCTGTGCTTTGCCTTTTGGGTTTGATCAACTCATCACATGACTGATCGGCTCGCCATCAGGACGGTCGGCTGGGTGCCACCAGCCGATCGGTTGGCTCCTCCAACCGATCGGTTTTCCTGGTCGTCTTGCAACTCATCATGGCCGTCACCCGCTCGTCTAGCTCCTGGAACCGGTCAGCAACCGATCGGCTCACTCCTTGAACCGATCGTCTAGAACGTCAACCGATCGGTTCACTCCTTAAACCAATCGTCTCAGCTGTCGTCAGGATGTCCTCCGTTCTTTGACATAACATGAAATAAAATTATATCCTATTTTACATTGTAAAAAGAGAAACCTCGAGTTACATTCGAGGGGAGAAAAGGTAGGAAAGAAATCTTGAATTATTTTGAGTTACATCAGGAATAGGAGAAGGAAGATCGGTGTGTAGACCGAGATGCAAGCAACCACATACAACCATACATAGATAGGGTTTATTGGCCATAACCACACTATACATCCACCACAAAACTCGTTTAAGGGCGACGTGTATCGAGTGCATTAATAATACATATCATATATGTAAATTGGGATTTGTGGATTTAGGATTGGACATGCATAAAGCCAATTTTATTCACATCGTATGCAATAAATAAAGGCGACAAACCAAAATCGATCATATCGATAATCCTAAAGTATAGAGCAGTTGACGTGGCTCTGATACCACTGTAGGGTTTTAGGGGAGGCAGAGAAGGCATTGGAAACAAAAAATTTCCTCCCCAAACCCAGAACAAGGAAATGCGTCAACGTCTATACAATAGGAAATGATGGTTTGTGGAATCATACCTTGTCCCGAGGCTTGCTCGGAGACAATACCTCGTGGCTTGCGCGGTCTTCACCTCCGGTCTTGGACGGTGTCTGTGCAGCTCCTGGTCACACCGGGACTGACAACTCCTGGTCTCATCGGGACTTTCGGGATTGACAGCTGTCCTCCGAGCGGCAGAAATCTCCCGCCTCTGAAGTAGTCCACACGGACCACCTGGAACTCCAATCTCCTTGTCACATAAAGAATTGGAAGGAGTCGCACCCTCCTTTCGGTGTACTAGTCACCGACACACTCTCCTGCCACCAGTCACTTTCTGTAGTTGTCTTTCCCTTACTGTGCCTCCCTTATCGGGTAGCACTTGCTCGGACACTCTCGGTTACCAAAACCAGAGAGAACGACAGCTTCATAGAGAAACTGGTTGCACTGAGTTGTTCTTTGAGAAGCCCCCAATACCCCTATATATAGGAGGGTCATGGGACATGGTTCTCCATCCCGGGCAATGTGGGACTAAAGCAGGAGTAGAAGGGTTTGAGATTTTCCACAAAAACAACCAACTCGCAACCTGAACCGATCGTTTCATTTCTGAAACGGTCGGTTGGGGACCTGAGCTAGTCGTTTGACACCTCAATTGATCGATTGGGACCCATGAAATGGTCGATTCACTTCTGAACCGGTCGGTTCGTGGTCCTGGTCAGTTCCCGATTGACTTTCCCTCTTTTGTTTCTAATTGGTATCAAATACCAATCCTTGTTCCAATCAAATTGGGCAAGTGAAACGAAAGGAAATTTCTCACCAATCCTACTTTCCCAACTTGCTCGGTTGCACCAGTTGAATCGATCGTTTCAACACTTGAAGCAATCGTTCACCCTGTCCATGAGCCGATCGACTCACCACCTGAGCCGATCGGTTCACCAAGCTCAGCCGATCGATTCATCACATGATTCGATCGGTTGGGAGTGCAGACTGTGCAAAAATAGTCAATTGTAGTTTCAATTAATCCGATACTCCAATCAATTTTTCCAACACCTTGAACATTATGATATTGAGCTATCAATTAATTGAGTGTTTAATTGAACTACTAAACTCCTTTAGTAATTAATCTAAACATTGTTTGTGGACAAAACTCCTCTTCCAGGTTAAATCCTATGTGTGTGACCCTGTAGGTCCATTTCACGTTGGCAGTGAAAGTCCATAACACTTATGACTTCACAAGCAAAGAGCGGTGCCTAGTCACACATCAGTGCTACCCAAGTGAAATAGAAAGTTGGAGAACAACTTTCAATCCTGCAATCCGTGAATGGTGTTACAGTGAATGTATAATTCCTTTATCACTGATACCCCGAATGAACTCGAGGCATGGAACAATCATCCTGTCAACGTTCATTCACTTTCTTGATCTCAGAGTAGATTGGAAGAGATATGTATGACATCAATATCACATACTGATTCACACATGCGTGCACGCCTTTCTCAATCCTACTCATCAAGTGGCCATGGATATCAAACTCCCTCAGGAGGGACAAATCCCATATCTATCACTCACCCCTCAAAAGCCCCATGTGTCAAAGCCACCCAATCATCACCTTTATAACAACCCATGTTTCAGGACTGTGTTTGATGATGTCAAAGTGTGTCCAACGACATGTGTTGAGTGTAGTGATTTCAGGTCAAAGAATCACACTCACTACCATCACTGTGAGTACTGACGGTGACTACCATGTCATGGTTCCATGTGTCAAACTCACGGTGGGTCTGTCCGGTACACTTGTTCTCTAACAAGTACCTATGTGTTTGGTTTGATATCTCTATATCATGACTAATGAGATTCTGTCATCAACCAACACCACAATCTAGTCTTGTGTGTCATTGCTGTCTATCTACCTTCCACAATGACATCTGACTAGGGACATAACAAGAATGTACAAACTCTTAGCATCTGTATGATCTCATCATTCAGGTCCTGAACCTGAAGGCATACGTCATTGAGTATTGTAATTCTCTAGACGTTCAATATGTTCTATGACTATATCATATGACTGAACCGGAAAGAATTGGAAGCTTGCCTTTGATGATTATCAAATCAATCTTAATGTATCCCACCAATCATCCCATGATTGGCTCTCAAGGCATACATACCAACAGGTTGGTTGTGCAAAATTATCAAATTAAGGCATTTAAGTTCAAAATTACCCTTCTAGATTTTTCATATGGATAGGTTTGGTTATGAGAGAGTTACACACAAAATTTGGTTAATAAATAATAATGTAATGCATCAATATGAAGAAAATACACGTCTCCACAAAAGGTGTGTTTCATGTATTATAGTTATCCAAAAGGCAAATTTTACTCCGCAATTGGATTCTTTGCGTCCTTATTAACTTACCCACAAAATTTCACTTTCTTTCAAGGTTATTTACTTACCCAATTCCACAGAGAAAGAAAAGAAATTGAAATATGTGTCACTTCAATCCAATTCGATTTAGGAATGTATTAATGTTTGAGGTTATGTGTTGATATAGCTAATACACACATTTTCCCCCTCCATCAAATCAAGATCTAGAGGCCAATGCTCTGACTTCTACCCCAAGCCAAATTGGGAAACAAGAACAAGTGTAGGCCTATGAAAAATCATGGATTTATCTCACCATACTTGGTCTCTTCATGAGATTTCTTCTCCTACAGATTCCCTATCCAAATATGCACCCAACCATGCCATACTCGAGCATTATCTAGAGGATTGAGGCACAAGGTTCTCACAGGCACCCTACAAGCAACTGATAGATCAAACCCTATAAATACCTAGACCCCTCCTCGGTTCTGCATCATCCAAAGGAAACTTACTCCAACCCCAATTTCTCTCGGTGCCCTTGTTCTTCACCACCAATTTGGTTTTTAACTCTGAGATTGCGGCTCCTTGCACCGATATTCAACGTCGTATATTTTCAATCGAGTCTAGGGGTAAGTTCTTCCCGCCAAGTCCTTTGTTTCAGTTCTTCAAATTGTTGAATTATAACCGTGTTAGTTTTCCCCCAAATCTTCATAGACAAGCTCTAGCTGATCGCAACCATGGTGAGCAGGAAAAGAAAGGAGGTGGTCCTCTTGTGACTTTCCCCTTTTTCCCTCGCCTTGTTTCCTTTTCTTATTTTCTCTCCAAGGGTAGTTGTATATTTTCATCACATGGATTATGTTTCTTGCAAGTGCATACCTAGAAGTGGACCCACACCACTTGGTCACCCGCAATTGGGCCAAGTTAGCTGGCTTGGCCCAATGAATCTAATCATATCCACTGATGTGGATTTTTGGTAATTTCTAATTGGTCAGAATTTTAAAAATGCATAACTTTTTACTGGATTCTCCAAAAAACACAAAAAAAGTTTTAGAATCCTGAGAATTTTCGATACCTTTTGGCATAGCTTTCATTGCATGATTCTCAAGTTTTAAGATGGATTTTTTAGGTTTTTAAACATATATAATACCACATTAATAGTTAAAGATAGGTTTTAAAGGATAAAGTTGGGATCTTGGAGTCAACTCCCTGATCAGTAACCATGGCCCCTCTCACTAAGATACAATCATGTGTCAATCTAAGTTTTTGTCGAACATTCAAGTTTTAAGGGTTTGCTGTCACTTATAATCTTAATAGTAACTAAAGATAACATCATGAATAATAAATATGTGATTTTGATTCAATATATCATTAAGAAACTCTGAACTTAATGTTAGGTCTTTAAATAATCTGACCTAGGGTTTTATCAATTGATTTGATTTTCTAGGGTTTTCATAGTATATCTATATTAGAGCTTAAAATCTAATTGATGGACCTAATCCTATATGTAGATTAAGTTGACTTTAGACTTGGAGGGTTAGGATCCAATCTCTGAATTAAGAACTTAAGTTGTGCAACTTTCCCGATTACCTAGGCAATTAATACTATGATGACTAATAAATTTCCCATATGAGGCATTACTTGGTCACATCCTAATTATCTTTAATTATATTTTCAAGTTCCTTGTTTCATCTCCAATTATCTTTTATGATATTGCTTATGGCCGTATGGCCTATGATGAGGTTTGGATCATCTCATCCTCACATATATTTCAACCTCATTTAGTTCATACTTACTATGACCAAACTCAAATCTTGCCTTTACATTATTGTGCATATACAAATAAACTAGGTTTTATTTATTGTAGTAGTACATTTGTAGTTCCAGAATAATTGAATGTGTATATTCTGTCCTGAGCATGGACCTTCTGCTCATATATTTATAGGGGTGTGCATATTCCACCCAAGGTGTGCGTTTTCTAGCCAAAATTTTTTAGGCTTGAGATTTATGTGTTACAACCCCAATTTTTGGGTTCATTTGGCGAGAAATGTAATTTCGCATATTAAAGATACTTGAACAAATAATGATATAATTTGTTTCAAATAAATGGATTTTTTTACAATAGCCTTGATGTTTGTGTTGTGGGCTTTATTGGCTATTGGGCCCAAATAACAAGAAATTCAATTAGTAAAGGAATAATTGAATATTTGAGAAAAGAATGAAATAGAAACCTCTAGAAGGTAAAATGATGTAATCCAAGGATGGATTTCGTGCCTCTTGGGTTCCTTGGGTTCAAAGGAGTCCAAAGTTGTATAGAGAAGGCAATAAGAAAAGAAAAGTTTAATTAAGTATTTCTTTATTAAGAAAGAAATTGAAAATAATGATAAGATGTGGAAAATGAGTGGAAAGAAGCATAAATGAGATTTCTTGGTAGAATTTCGTATCCCAAGGAATTCTAATGATAAAAGGAATTCCAATGAGGAAAATAAAAGAGAAATAAAGAGAAATCCTCAAAAAGAGATATTTTTAATGAAAAATAAACAAGATAATGTGAAATAATGCATAAAGATGCATCTAGAAGGATAATAAGTATCCAATAAAAAGAATTTCGAAATAATGGAGTGTCTTGGGATCCAAGGAGTCCCAATAAAGAGGAAAGAAAGAGAAAATACCAAAATTGCAAAATAAGAGGATAATGTGATTCATTATTAATGAATTTTGTGATATTGATAAAAGGAAAGTATTTTCTATTAAATGAAAATATAATTTTGTGCCAATAGCAAGAACCACGAGAATAAGAAAGATGATTTTCGAAATTCTAATATATCAAGGATAAAGAATATCAAAGGAATAATAAGCAAGAGAGAGAAGATTGTTTATTCATGAAGGAATATACTTTCCTGGTAAAGATGAGACTTAGATCTTGTTGATAGCCGACCTAGGGCTTCTTTTCTCACCCCTATATAGAGGGGTAGAGCCCAGAGTCGAGTTCATAAGGATTCCATGTATCCTTCTCTTCTTTCTCTTCTTCTTCTTCCTTGTTTTGTCCACAAACCCTAGTCACGGAGGGAGGAACAACCCTGGGGCAAACGAGGGGCCAAGGATGAGTTAGGAGGGAAGCATGCTGCTTCCACGATGCCATGAAGCTACTCTGAGGTGGTTCCTACATCTTAGCCAGACGCAGCAACAACTGCACGGCTTCCAGAGAGGTTGGCGCCATGGCTGCGTCACCTGCTTGCCAAGCTCAGATCAGCCATTGCAGTCACCTGATGGGCGGTGCCCTAGGTGCGGCGGATGAAGGCGAGGCTAGGGCGGCCATCAGCGGTGGTCCACGACCTTAGGATGGAGAGGGGCGGACCCCCGAAGAAGCAGCAGGGCGGCGCTCAAATAGAGCTTACGGAGGTTGAAGACGATGTGGCGTTGAACGGTTCTGCCCATCGCGGGCTAAAGAGATGATCCACTTACGCGGGGGTAGGAGCGTCTTTTCAAAATGTTTCCAAATTTGGAAGCAACATTGCATGGAAATAGACACGTGGCGCTCTCCGATTGGCTGAAGTAAGTGATTTATTACAAAAATCGTATCTAATAAACCGTAGCTCAGATAAATACAAATAATATATGTATTTTGATCAGAAGAACACAAGGAATCCAATAAAAATAGTTTTATAGCCCGAATCTGATCATAGTTCGAAATGTAGTGTAAATTATCATCTTTAATGAATTAAAGATTAAGAAACCATATTTTGAAATGAATAAAGTGTTTAATAGGGTTTAATGGATCATTAGAGTTGATGTTAACCTGTTAAATGTAAAAAGGTACATTATGTTCAAAAAGGAAGAACTTTGCACGTGATTAGTCTAATTTAAAGTTTATGTGCTTAAATATGCTTGAAATTTGAAAAGGACATAAAGTTATAATTTTTAATGATTTAATTAAGGAAAAACCCTTAGATTTGATGATAGATGGACTTAATGACATTATTTGGATAATTCAATCTGATATTAACCTATTGTTAATAAAAGTGAAAATAGGATCTAAAAAGATGATCTTTTTATATAATTGGCTTAATTTAGGGTTTCGTGCATGATTATGCATTAATGAGCTTGGAAACCCTAATTTAGATGAATATGTCTTTTAATTGTTTTAATTGTTCAAATCCATGATTAAATAGAGATATGATGATCCTAAGTCATTTTGGGGTATAAAAGACTATTAAAATGGATAGTTGAGCAATTAAGGTTCATATAAGTAGAAAAGAGTATTTTAGGGTTTGTTGACCTAAAAGGGATAAAGTTTGAGGAATTGATCTAAGAAACCCTAATGAATATTAATGAAACCTTAATGCGGATTAGAAACCCTAGAAAGTGAATCCAAGTCAATAAAGTAGATTCTTGATAAAGTGTGTAATAAATAGAGTACATATCCTTTTCAGGAATTATGTGATTGTTGATTTGCTTGCTTGGATTGCATTCTTGGTTGGATTTGCTTAATGCTTGTGAAATCATCAAATCAGGTATGTGGTTACGCTTATGAATATATTGAGTTATGTTTTCTGAGGTTTACCGAAGTTTTCATCGATGACATGAATTAATTGTTAGATGATTTTAATTCATGCAAACTATAATGTGGATATGACTATCACCTAAGATATGTACCTACTAGCTTAGATCCTGGACCCCTCTATGGCTTATTAGTTGACCTAGTACATGGCTACCTATGGGGTAGGTCCATTAGGTCATCAGATGACTTAGTACATGGCTACCAATGAGGTAGGTCCATCAAGTCACTTTGAGTTAGATATTGGTCTACTTCTGGGTAGTGCCATGCGACTCTATTACCCTATGTACTGGCTACCTGTAAGGTAGGACCATGGGGGTAAGGGTCTACCTAAAGAGAGGTAGCATGCAAGGACAACACAGAGTTAGGGGATAGGTAAGGATTGAGTAGTATGGCTTAAAACGTAATCTTGGTTGTTAAATGATTAATTGAAGGATTACATTGTTAAGAATAATTGCATGATTATTGTTTCCCCCACATACCAGCTTCGGCTGACCGACATTTTGTTTGTCGGCGTTTTAGGTACAAGACAAAAGAACAAACAGTAAATCGTGATATTGGGAAACACATGAAGTAAAATAAGGAGGATTAATTAGAGTAGAATCCTTAAGTGGATAGAAGTTTAGAGATCCAAGTTTTTTTAAAAAAAAGTATGCAAAAGTTTATTTTCTTACAACTTTTCAGTTTAGTCTGTTAAAATTTAATAATTGTTCTTGGTTAATTGCCGAACCTTTGATCCGGGTTATTGGTTAACGGATCTGACCTTTCAGTCTCCCTTAATTGGGGGTTACAGGGAGTCGGGGTCGTTACATTTGGTATCAGAGCGTAGGTTCCTCAGTTAACCATTAATAATTATTAAATTTTACAAACTCCATAGAACCCAAGGGAGTTATTAGAGGATTATCTGAAAGACGGAGGTGTCTAGAAAAGGATCACGACCGGGGGATGGAAATATTTTCCTCCACACCGCTAGTCAGAATACGAGGACTCCCAGATCTGTGTGACTGCCTGGCCAAAGTCTTAGGGTATGAATCGAAATAAGATACATTTAGGACTTCTCATCTTATTCATCCCTTCTCATCACAAAAATTCTGATAAGGACCTAAAGGATTAGGGTTTTCTTTCTTATCCTCACCCTCTTGAGGTATGGGTAAGGTTAATAAGGTTTAAGGAATCCTCCACCAAATTAATGAAAAGCATGTAAATAGAATGTCATGGACATAAGCTTAATAGATTAAGCGCAAATTAAAGAATAGATACATGCTTAGGTCGTATGAAATAAGTTGTCATGTCCTCAGAAGAGACCTGAGGCTAGACCTTCTTGTCAGGAGGATAAGTTAGTCTTGGAGATAGAGATCTCCATTGCAAGTAGAGACCTGACACATCCTCTGAGGATGATGCTAACCCTAACCCTAAGTGAAGGTTAGAGAGAGATGAGTTAGACCATGTGTTTGAAAGGACATGCCTTTGGGATTCCATATGATCCATGGGTGACCTAGCACCTTTGGAAACCCAACCCTGGGAAGGGTCGTACATGTTAGGGTAAAGGATAGCTCCTTAGATGATAATGTTAGTGAAGTACCTTAGAAACCCTATGGGCTTATACGAGTAGGGCATAGCATACATGGTACGTTAGTAGTGTGAGCAAAGGGTTGAAACCCTGACCATGAGAGTATGAAGGATGGCTTATGAAATAAGCATAAAGAACTATGGATAACCTTGAGCGAACATAAGTTGAACATAGGCTTCATGCTTTTGAGGTTGACCCTTCACGAAGATAGGACCTCTAATGGTGAGGTTGGTTGTAGGATTAACTCTAGAGAGAGAGCATGACCCCAGGCAAGAAGGCTGGAAGCCTAAAACCCCGAGATATGAGGAACAATGGGGAGTCAAGGATGATGCGACTAAGTGAATGATAGCAGTTGCCTCATGCATGATTCTTGGAGGCTGATGATATCTTATTTGTCTTACAGGAATCAAACCCTAGAGAGAGGATGAGTCTGCTTATACCTTTGTACCTATGGTATAGATGAAAAGAAGAGTTCCATAAACCATGTAGAGGTTTAGTGACATGTTGTGGGGCCTTATGCCTTGTTGGTTGTCCTTGAGGAGGATCCAACTCTAAGTGTTGCTTGAGTTGAAGGATGACAGGAAGTGCATGTCATGCCTTTTGCAAGCTTGATTCGTGGTTAAGAGATAGAGCATGCAGTTGGACACCTACAAGTGAACCTAGGGTTCCTAGGCCTAAGGGGGGAAGTGGTGTACCTAATGCTCATGACGAGAATTAAGTTGCTATAGTTTCGAGCATGGTACTCCTCATGTATAGAGGAAAAGGGAAGTCCCTTAAGTTTAAGGTATGTTTGATGAACCCCTCACAACTAGGTTGATAATAAAGGAAGGTATGATCTTGATCCAACATTGAGGAAAGAGGACAAGTATGACCTAGCATGGTTCAATAGGTGATCTGATTGTGCCTTAATAGCTTGCTAGGGTTAAGTAGGCTCATGTGGATGTAAACCCTAGACCTAAGAGCTTTTTTGACCTTGTTGTCAAGAGATAGTTTTCCTCCCATCCTGGGAGAGAGACCCCTTTGGTAGGGTGTATATCAGTTTTGTTGGTTTAAGGTAACCTGAAGAGGTCTCATAGGATCTTGAGAAGCTAAGTGAAAAGTACATGGTATAAGGACGAACCTCTAGACCCATAGATAGCCATCTCTATGTGCATATGGATGTGTTACCATGGAGGTAACCGGTATGGGACTTGACCAAGGTAGGCAGGTCACCATGACCCCTATGAAAGGATAAAAGTCAGTCCATGAATGCAGAGAGAGAGATGATGAAGGCTTGGGTAAGGTTCTAAGTTGAACATGTACTATAAGAGAATCCTAAGTCCATCCTAGGGTAATGTAGGGATAAGACCGATGGAAGTAGGAGTTGCCTAATTCCCTAGTTGCACATGACCATAGGGTCGGGAGGTAACAACTATCATTGTCTGAGGGCCATGGGTTAGGAGATTGATCACCTTCATGAACTCATGGGACCCAAAGGGCAGATGAGTAGGGCACTCTCTTGATGCATGAGGGAAGAGGGATGACCCCAAAAGAGCTGGTACCCTATAGACCTAGAGGAGATGACCAAGGATATAAACCTCAGTAGGTTTAAGACTAGTTTTCCATGGAGGTAACTTTGATATCAAGATGATTGTGATGTAGAGACATAAGTTGCGTGTTTCAACTTAAATTGGAAAGTGTACTGGCAATGTGGGATGTACCATCTCTACTCGTGGAACAAGTAGAACTTTGTATTTGGACGGCTGCCAAATGCTTATTTCTTCTTGTTATGGGAGTGAGAGATAGGACAGTACGCATGCCATACACTAAGGATAAAAGATGATGTGAGTTGGAACGTTGCTATGAGGTATGAGGACAGAGATGATAACATACCTTGGTAAAGTGAATGATACATGGATGGTTTACAAAAAAAAGGGAATGAAGGTAGTCACCTTATGATGATGTTTTTATCATGAAAAATGAGTCATACAAGGTTGAGTTTGATCACCATGATGATGAAATCAGAAAGTTTTCTTAATGAAGATAGACATAGAGTTTGAGATAGAACGATAAGTGAAATACATGGAAGTGTATGTCTTCAATGTTACCTAATACCTAAGGATGTGAAGTGGTAATGGATGCTCTGGTTGAGTTATAGCTGCCTAGTTTGGCTAGAAGAGGTTGTTTGGCTAACCCTAAGTTTGAAAAGGAGAGGTGTTTGGATAACACTCAGATGTAATGAGATCAGTTAATGGTTGTTTGGTTAGCCAGTCTAGTCCTTGATGCAATGAAAGGATGGTGGTAGAACCTCAGATGCACTTCTTTGGAAAAGAAGGTGATGAAACCCCGATAGAATGGTTTAGGTTTTTTTTAGGTATTGATCCTGAAGAATGATGACATACAAGAGATCATGATTTTAAGATCACCATACACCGTACTACGAAGATAATGAGTGACAATGGTACTTTAAATACCTAAGATAAAGTTGCATGTGGTATATGGCCATGCAAGCAGAGGATGATGGAAGAACACCAGTAACCCAGTGCATTGATATAAAGGATAAAGAGTCCCCAAAAGAGAAAGGGAGTTCATCACTATGGATGTTTTAAGTCTCCCCTGGACCAAGGAAGGTTGAAATGCAATATGGGTTATGGTAGATCGCCTTACCTAGATGTCATGAGAAAGAAAGAGTTATGTCAAGATATAGATTTGGTTGAACTACTCATGAGAGAGATGGTTCAATTACACCATGAAGCGAGTTCCAAGGTTCTTGACTTTGACCTAAAGGTTTCCTTCCAAAGGGTGGAAGTAGGTACATGAAGAACTCGATGTGAGTACAGTTTATCACCCCTAACTAATGGTTAGTATGATCCAGACTAAAGGGTCTGATGAGAGCATATGTGCTCATTCGGGGGATAGCTAGAGATAGTTCTTTTCCTATGCAAGATGTGAAGTTAACCACCATAGCCAGTATTGGGATTCAAAGAAGCTCTGTAAGAGAGGTTGTGTCGGTCACCACTTCAGTAAGGTGATGTTGGTGAAAGGACCACGTGATGGTTAGAAAAGGACCACAGTGTGTGTAGATGAAGTTGCTTTGATCGTGCAATGGCTGAAAGGAGCCTAGAGATGACAAGAGTCATGAGCAGATGCAAAGTAGACTGACATGCAGTTCACTGTGGGAGAATATGTGACATAAAAATCTGACCCCTCTAAGTTAGAGATAAGAGAGCCGAGTCTCCGATGCATGGGTTCTTTTGACATAGTTTGGTGGAGACAGTTAAGTTTGACCTTACCCCTCAGGATAAAGAAATGTGTGATGAGTTCCAGATGTCCAATTTAGAGCACTATGTGAGGTATCTCGACCATGTGCTGAGCAATGAACCTAATTAGCCCCAAGGGAGGCTGAAATAGCCTGAGTCACCTGTGCAGTTTATAGACGCCATGATGAAAGAACTCAGAGAAAAAAATATGTGATGAGAAAGGTTCTTTGGAAGTGCCATGAGTACGGTAAAGCCACATAGGGGCCAATGATGGACATGGAAAAGTGTTATCCTGAATTGTTTGTTTGCTTGATAGAATTTTGAGGACAAAATTCCTATAAGAGGGGAAGGATGTTACAACCCCAATTTTTGGGTTCATTTGGTGAGAAATGTAATTTCTCATATTAAAGATACTTGAACAAATAATGATATAATTTGTTTCGAATAAATGGATTTTGTTTACAATAGCCTTGATGTTTGTGTTGTGGGCATTATTGGCTATTGGGCCCAAATAACAAGAAATTCAATTAGTAAAGGAATAATTGAATATTTGAGAAAAGAATGAAATAGAAACCTCTAGAAGGAAAAATGATGTAATCCAAGGATGGATTTCGTGCCTCTTGGGTTCCTTGGGTTCCAAGGAGTCCAAAGTTGCATAGAGAAGGCAATAAGAAAAGAAAAGTTTAATTAAGTATTTCTTTATTAAGAAAGAAATTGAAAATAATGATAAGATGTGGAAAATGAGTGGAAAGAGGCATAAATGAGATTTCTTGGTAGAATTTCGTATCCCAAGGAATTCTAATGATAAAAGGAATGCCAATGAGGAAAATAAAAGAGAAATAAAGAGAAATCCTCAAAAAGAGATATTTTTAATGAAAAATAAACAAGATAATGTGAAATAATGCATAAAGATGCATCTAGAAGGATAATAAGTATCCAATAAAAAGAATTTCGAAATAATAGAGTGTCTTGGGATCCAAGGAGTCCCAATAAAGAGGAAAGAAAGAGAAAATACCAAAATTGTAAAATAAGAGGATAATGTGATTCATTATTAATGAATTTTGTGATATTGATAAAAGGGAAGTATTTTCTATTAAATGAAAATAGAATTTCATGCCAATAGCAAGAACCACGAGAATAAGAAATATGATTTTTGAAATTCTAATATATCAAGAATAAAGAATATTAAAGGAATAATAAGTAAGAGAGAGAAGATTGTTTATTCATGAAGGAATATACTTTCCTGGTAAAGAAGAGACTTAGATCTCATGGATAGCCGACCTAGGGCTTCTTTTCCCACCCCTGTATAGAGGAGTAGAGCCCAGAGTCGAGTTCATAAGGATTCCACGTATCCTTCTCTTCTTTCTCTTCTTCTTCTTCTTCCTTGTTTTGTCCATAAACCCTAGTCACGGAGGGAGGAATAGCCCTGGGGCAAACGAGGGGCCAAGGACGAGTTAGGAGGGAAGCATGCTGCTTCCACGATGCCATAAAGCTACTCCGAGGTGGTTCCTACATCTTAGCCAGACGCAGCAGCAACTGCACGACTGTCAGAGAGGTTGGCACCATGGCTGCGTCACCTGCTTGCCAAGCTCGAATAAGCCATTGCAGTCACCTGATGGGCGGCGCCCTAGGTGCGGCAGATGAAGACGAGGCTAGGGTGGCCATCGACGGCAGTCCACGACCCTAGGATGGAGAGGGGCAGACCCCCGAAGAAGCAGCAGGGCGGCACTCAAACAGAGCTGGCGGAGGTTGAAGACGATGTGGCGTTGGACGGTTTTACCCTTCGCGGGCTAAAGAGATGATCCACTTACGTGGGGGTAGGAGCGTCTTTTTGAAATGTTTCCAAATCTGGAAGCAACGTTGCATGGAAATAGACACGTGGCGCTCTCCGATTGGCCGAAGTAAGTGATTTATTGCAAAAATCGTATCTAATAAACCGTAGCTCGGATAAATACAAATAATATATGTATTTTGATCAGAAGAACACAAGGAATCCAATAAAATGGTTTTATAGCCTGAATCTGATCATAATTCGAAATGTAGTGTAAATGATCATCTTTAATGAATTAAAGATTAAGAAACCCTGTTTTGAAATGAATAAAGTGTTTAATAGGGTTTAATGGATCATTAGAGTTGATGTTAACCTGTTAAATGTAAAAAGGTACATTATGTTCAAAAAGGAAGAACTTTGCACGTGATTCGTCTAATTTAGAGTTTATGTGCTTAAATATGCTTGAAATTTGAAAAGGACATAAAGTTATCATCTTCAATGATTTAATTAAGGAAAAACCCTTAGATTTGATGATAGATGGACTTAATGACGTTATTTGGATAATTCAAGCTGATATTAACCTATTGTTAATAAAAGTGAAAATAGGATCTAAAAAGATGATCTTTTTATATAATTGGCTTAATTTAGGGTTTCATGCATGATTATGCATTAATGAGCTTGAAAACCCTAATTTAGATGAATATGTCTTTTAATTGTTTTAATTGTTCAAATCCATGATTAAATAGAGATATGATGATCCTAATTCATTTTGGGGTATAAAAGACTATTAAAATGGATAGTTGAGCAATTAAGGTTCATATAAGTAGAAAAGAGTATTTTAGGGTTTGTTGACCTAAAAGGGATAAAGTTTGAGGAATTAATCTAAGAAACCCTAATGAATATTAATGAAACCTTAATGCAGATTAGAAACCCTAGAAAGTGAATCCAAGTCAATAAAGTAGATTCTTGATAAAGTGTGTAATAAATAGAGTACATATCCTTTTCAGGAATTATGTGATTGTTGATTTGCTTGCTTGGATTGCATTCTTGGTTGGATTTTCTTAATGCTTGTGAAATCATCAAATCAGGTATGTGGTTACGCTTATGAATATATCGAGTTATGTTTTCTGAGGTTTACCGAAGTGTTCATCGATGACATGAATTAATTGTTGGATGATTTTAATTCATGCAAACTATAATGTGGATATGACTATCACCTAAGATATGTACCTACTAGCTCAGATCCTGGTCCCCTCTGTGGCTTATTAGTTGACCTAGTACATGGCTACCTATGGGGTAGGTCCATCAGGTCATCGGATGACTTAGTACATGGCTACCAATGGGGTAGGTCCATCAAGTCACTTTGAGTTAGATATTGGGCTACTTCTGGGTAGTGCCATGCGACTCTATTACCCTATGTACTGGCTACCTGTAAGGTAGGACCATGGGGGTAAGGGTCTACCTAAAGAGAGGTAGCATGCAAGGACAACACATAGTTAGGGGATAGGTAAGGATTGAGTAGTATGGCTTAAAACGTAATCTTGGTTGTTAAATGATTAATTGAAGGATTACATTGTTAAGAATAATTGCATGATTATTGTTTCCCCCACATACCAGCTTTGGCTGACCGACGTTTTGTTTGTCGGCGTTTTAGGTACAAACCAAAAGAACAAACAGTAAATCGTCATATTGGGAAACACATGAAGTAAAATAAGGAGGATTAGTTAGAGTAGAATCCTTAAGTGGATCGAAGTTTAGAGATCCAAGTTTAAAAAAAAAGGTATGCAAAAGTTCATTTTCTTACAACTTTTCAGTTTAGTCTGTTAAAATTTAATAATTGTTCTTGGTTAATTGCCGAACTTTTGATCCGGGTTATTGGTCAACGGCTCTGACCTTTCGGTCTCCCTTAATTGGGGTTTACCGGGAGTCAGGGTCGTTACATTATGGGTCTCGACCCTACATAAATAAAATTGGTCGAACTGTTTACGTGCATTGTCTAAAAATTATTATTGTTGTTATATGGCAAGATTATCTTTCTAGTAATCATCACTTTTATATATAATGCCTCATCTCTTGCCCTGTTAAATGTCTTGAACTCATCCTATTAAATGTCCCTATTTTTAAGTATTCAATATTTCTCTCATTATTTCCCTAAGTATTGCCTAGTTGCTATTTATTGTACATACTTGGTGTTTGTTGATGTCCTTACTTTTTGTTTCCTCTACCCTAGGTGTTCCACTCAACCCACCTAGAGGTTGCGTTTCCTCTACCCTAGGTGTTCCACTCAACCCACCTAGAGGTTGCATAGCCTGAGGACCAAGAGTTAGGTGCTGACTACCAAATCTAGATGTTGAGGACTTCCGAGATGGAGTGGTTACTCACCACAAACTGATTCGAGTAGTTTAAGCTTTGATTCTAGTTAGAAGCCATCTATGTCTGATTAGTTGAAATTTGATGAGAAAATCATGTAATAGTTAAATTTAAATTTCTGCTGCAACAAAGTTATGTTCATGTTATCATTCAATTTAAAGAAATATTGTGAGCCCTAACTACTTGAATGAATTTTATTTTGTTGGATATGATCTATTGGGGTATTTTACAAGTATTTCCTTAAATGTAAGGAGTGGTCCCTCATGGGCCCCACCCTTACAAGAATGGTATTATAGCATGTTTGTGCTCGGTAATCTAACTATTTTAGAAGTCATTACTTAGTATGCATACCTTACTTGTTAAACCTATGTTTCAGGAGGTCCAACTTTTTTGGCGACACTGGTGCTACTCCTCTGTTCGACATTTTGGATAGATTTTCCACACCAGAGAACCCTCATTTTGGCATGGATCACCCTCCTAGGAAAAACCCTAACTCTTTCCATGGGGTTGGCGACACCCCCGCCTCTTCTTCGACTTGTCTCACAATTGAGCAGGAGTTAGCTTTTATGCGTCAGTTTCTCACCACGACAATGGTGAGAAAGTTGAACACCCCTTCGATGCCTGATAAGTTGAAGGAGTACATGGTGACTGATTTTATGAAAATACAGCAACCCTACTTTAAGGGTGAAGGGGGACATCATATGGTTGAAAAGACTGATGATTGGATCCTAGCCATAGAATAGACCTTCGATGGTATGGCATGCCCTCCGCACCAGAAAGTCAGGTATTCTTCTTATGTACATGATGGACCAGCACATATCTCATGGAACGGGATAACATGGACTCATGACATCTCTACTTTGACCTGGGAACAACTCTTGGTGCTATTCCATAAGAAATACATCTGCACTTCTATTTTTAAGAAGAAGGAAGCATAATTCTATAGTTTGAAGCAAGGATCACTATTTATACATGCCTATGTGTAAAAATTCCTATTGCTGGAGCGTTATGCTTTAGGGTTAAGTGATGATCATAGGACCCTCTATTCCTTCAAGGACTTCACTACCATGTGGGTCATGCTCTAGTTCCACAACTTCCTCTTACGTTTCAACAGATGGTTGACAAGGCCTTAGTTGTTGAATCATATCCTGGATTTTAGGCCCCTCACAAAAGAATAAGAGAAAGAACTCTGACAGTGAAAACATCAGGATAAGTGCGACCGTTGTTACTGCCACCATCCTCCTGGAAAGTGCCCACAAGGAAAGGTTGTGCACCTAGGAATGATAGGTTGATTATCTGTCATGAGTGTGGTCAGGCTAGATTCAAGCCACAATACCCTCAGTTGCAGCAACATCATGCCCCTGCTCAACAACCTGCAAATCAGCCCCCACAAAATGCACCTCCAAGAAGCAACAATAACGATAACAATCCTCAAGGCCGACTTCCTCCGATACAGTGTCATGATGGACGTGTTTTCACATGGATGTTGCTAATGTAGGTGATGACAATGAAGTAATAGAAGCTCCCATACATCTCCATCTACATCATATAAACACTCTATTTGATTCTGTTTCTTCAAATACCTTTATATCTTCTAAGTTTGCCAAGATGTTAGACATAGAACCTGTATATATGGACTATATTCTTGATGGTCAAACCCCTTGTGGTAGGATATGCTCTTCTTATATGAGAAACCCACCATGGGGTTATGTATATCTAGAATTGTTTTAGATATTGATCTTGACTTCTTGTTTGTTGATTGTAGCTTACCAAGCTAGCTTCAGAGTAGTAGATGAAGCAGAAGCTATAAATGGGGGAAGCAACAATGCACAAATTAGAAGATCATAATGTTAAGACACAAGACAAGTGTGCACGTCAAGGTGCGAGAGCATCCTATTGTGTGTTTGTGTGTGTGTGTGTGTGTGTGAGAGAGAGAGAGAGAGAGAGAGAGAGAGAGAGAGAGAGAGAGAGAGAGAGATTCTGTTTCCCTCTCACCTCATAGAATATGAAGGTGTTGTATTTTCGTAAGATGGCCTTTCTAATAGTGAAAACCACATAAGTAGACAAAAAGAGGATCAAATATCCCTTTAGGGTTTCATATCGTCCATCATGATTTGAATCTACTCCTTGATAAAATCAGTTTAAGGTATAAGAAGCATATTCCCAGAGAAACATATTTCCTATTAAACCACAATAATACGAAGAAATTATGTGAATATAATTTTTCTTACACCCGAACTCTTAATATTTGCGGAAAACAAACATACGAAAGATTTTCAAGTTAAAACATTCAAGTGAAAATGGAAGGATGGGGGTAGAAATGGACATTATCAAGTCGATATAACAGGGGTACGTTGTGTGTAGTTATTGTTTGTTTAGTGTTGGGGATTATAAGATTGGCGACGGCTAAGAGTCACAGACCCCGGAGTAAAGACCTTGTAGTTCACCATGATACAAGAAAATATGACAGGCTGTACACCGTCGTAGCAAGTCTAGTTGCCACGTGTAAATTAACTAATTGTATGTTAACTTTGTATTAGATAACGGTTGTTTGTAACAACAACAAATTAACTTAATGGTAAGGTGTCCTTTGTTTGGTACACAAGTAAGTAATCTTTCGATATTTGTACAAAGTCTATTATGTCCTAAATATAAATATTGTTACATGTATCACCAAATCTGTTAGAAAACTTGCATCTGCGGCAAATAAGCTAATATTTAGAGCGGCACGTTAACCGGTGATTTTTTGTTAGCTAAGCCATGCGGCAGCTTATATATCCTTGTAACGGTCTAACAAACACCGGCTGAACAAACACAGCCTTAAAAAAGAACACCGGACCGTGTCATATATCAACAAAGGATAATCATGGAGACTAGAAACTTTTTTCGTGAGAAGAACGAGAATGGCGGGATGGATGTCGCTTTTATTAGGTGTTGACTAATTTGCGATGCACAAGGCCCTGTTTGCTTCGGTGTAATAGGGGGTAGTTGGCTGAATAAAAAAACACATCATATATATTCACACCATTTGTTCGGCACCGGTTTCATTTGGTATCCTGTAGGATGAACGTACGGAGTCCTCTTGTAATCGTTTGGTATGCAGCAGCCGGCAGCTTTTTGCCCATCAACAACACATGAGCAGGCTGGCTACAGCTGTATAAAACAGAACTGCAACCGACCACGCCCGTTTTAGGCGCGGTACGAATTCCAGGAATTTGCCCTGAAACTGGTCATTTTGTGCGTTCAAAAGAGATGTTTTCATTTTCTCAACCGCTAATCAAATAAAAATCAGGTCCTAACTCGTAGAGTTTAAAAGTAACGAACTGATCTTACACCCTACCAAAGAGGGCCTTAATCTTAAATATTGTGGTTGCCGCCTGTCTGGCATTACAGGACCATCACAAGTGTTCCATTACAATGACACACTGGATTTTTCGTTTTCGTCTTTTCTTTAATAGCGTTGCTGACTTGTTCGGATGAGCTATTTCAGAACGGGATTGCCTTTCCTGGGCCCGGACGCCAGTGAATAGCGTTCGCCTCAACTTGTAATTGAAACCCCGCCATAAGATTCCGTGAAACCCAGCAACCAAGTCTTTGCCGCTTCTCCTACTCCACTCCATCGTCACCTCCCCACAGCGTTTGACCATTTCTCCCTTCTGTGCCGAACGAAAAAACATGCAAACCTGTCATATGGAGTCAACCCGCCTAATGCCACAGCCCTCCCACCCTGCCTCTGCCGCTTCTCCTCGTCCTGTACCATTAGCTCTACCTCCACACCGGCCCGCTACGGTGGCAGATCCTTCTCTGCTGCTACTGTGCGGTACAACGCAGCCAGGTGACTGGTAAAAACAAGCTCTCTCTTTTCCATTGTGGGTTCTCGGGGATAACTTCATATGTTGCCTTTCTATTGCCCAATTTACTCGTTCCTTGCTACCTTCAAGGATTATGCATAAGCAGTTGTATCGTGTTTTGATTTTTGGATGTTTAACTTAGCCGTGCTGTTCCTTCTTTTTCGTTCTGGTTCATACTATCGCGCCATTAGAACTCGCTGTAGCTGTTTAGGGAATTGCCCCAAAGAGAAGTGCGCCTTATCTCAAACAGGGCAAGCTAATTTAGCTGTACATTCTTGGGCTATTGAATCTTTGTTCTTGTGTCAGGAACAAATGATGTTTGACTACCATCTCTTCCGCATGTAAATATACAAATGGTATAGTTTTGATTCAAATGTCCTGATTATACTTGTTGTGCTCGTCATAAAGCTGGAAACCTACCTGTATGTGATCGCCTAGGTTAAAAATTTGATTTTCTTACATGGTCTCAGGCATGTTAAACTATCATAACTAACCCCTCATTTCTTAATTCTAATTCATGTGTAGTAAATTTCGGATCTAGGCGGTTGCTTAAAATGCATGCTCATTTGTTTTTTAATGCATTTGATCTGTCCGGTAGAATCTCTGTTGGTATTTCTAGTACTGACTAGAGAGAATTGGTCACTAAATGGAACAGTGGAATTTCATGGCTTTCATTTTTCTTTTGTAAATTTTTGCAGTCAAGTGAGAAGCAATGGCACAAGTGTCAGAGGAAGATCATTCAATGAACACGCAGGAAGATGATGCCTATGCTGAATCATTGCATAGTGAGCCTGCATTTGATGCATTCATTTGCCCTATTACCAGGCAAGTGATGCGTGATCCTGTAACGACGGAGAATGGGCAGACCTTCGAGCGTGAAGCAATCGAGAAGTGGCTGAAAGAATGCGGTGACAGGGGCAGCGAGCCTGTTTGTCCTGTAACATTCACGACCCTCAGCAGTCCTAAGCTCAATCCTAATATAGCTCTACGGAGTATAATCGAACAATGGAGCCTGAGAAGGGATGCCACTAGGCTTAGAGCTGCTAGCAGATCGATAAGTGGACCGAGCTCTCCTGCCACCCTCCTTAGGTTCTTAAGCTTTCTGCAGAACATGTGGCAGAGAAGCGACCCCCACAAAGAAATTGTACGGAATGCAAGACTAATGCCTATAATCGTTGATATGTTGGTCAATGAGAACTGGAGTGTGAGGTGTGAAGCATTAAAAACGCTCCGTGTGCTTGCAGAGGATGATGCCAATAAGGTTAGAAAATATGCCATGTAAGTCTTATATATTATTCAACAATTCACCATTTCCAGCTACAAAAAGGCTCTGAGATTTGCGGCAAGGTAGAAATTCTGATAAAACTACAATGAGCAATCAGTCCTTTTCTAGTGGACTTTAGTAATTTGACTATTCTGCATTCTTGTATATATACTTCGTCTGAAACATATGCCACTTGTATATATAGTTCGTCTGAAACATATGCCAGCATACTCTCCCTTCAGTGTAATATGTATATTTCCGGAACTTCGTTGTATAACATATTTTCTGTGTGTGCAGGAAACAATGGCTGCAGGAGGCGTCACACGCACAGCTGTTAAGTTCTTACATCATAACCTCATACAGGAGCGAGAGGAGGCTATCTTGCTACTGCATGAACTTTCAACATCTGATATAATATCTGAAAGGATAGGAGAAATTAACGGAGCTATTCTAATGTTAGTTGGAATGGCTGGCAGTACTTCAGAGAGTACTTTGATAACTCAATGTGCAGAGAGGGTGCTGGAGAACTTGGAAAAGAGTGAGAAAAACTTGCTGCAAATGGCTGAAAATGGAAGATTGCAGCCTCTCTTGACACTTTTTCTGGAAGGTACTCAGATATTCATTTTATCTTGCATAAATGCCTAGTCAAATGAAAACGCTTTTCTAGTTCAGTGTATATTACTTTTAGTGTCATTTCACTATGGTTCATACTACATTCTTCATGGCATGTGTTTTCACTTTGCGCAAGAAGGTTCATAGTATATATAAATATAATTGAACCATAAAAAAGAAGGGTTTCTTGAGGTCCGAATCTGAACTCAAGATTTGACTGTGATCAAGATTTGACTGTCACATATCTCAAGTCGTCAATTCAGCATTATTTAGTACATGAGAATACAGGAATGATGCCAAAGGTAGGAAACCACACAGGATACTATTTATATGGATTAGTGGAAAATAGTTAAGCAATCACATATGATGCCCAATGAATGAAAAAAACAGCACACGGTTCTTATTTGCGAAAATAAAAGAGATATTCACAACTGCACAAACTGCATGGCTATGAAGTTACAGAAAAGGATTGTTGAATACATGTACAGAGCTACAACAAACATATGAGAATCAACTTCCCTTCAAGCCCAACAGATCCTCGATGGAGGCTATCTTCTGATAAGAAGGCTTACGTAGAAGTATAGAGAAAATAAATTGGATCTTCATTGGTTTATAAAAGGCTCACAATCGGGTAACAAGGGAAAATTGTTTGGTGGATTTTTAGAATAAGTATACCGGTCTAACATAGATCAAAGACATGTATGATCATTCAGATCTTATTAGAGTTACAAGAAGGGATGCATTCATGCTTCCTATAACAATTCTAGATTCAGCTCTGAGCCTCTATTTACTATTTTATTTATTATGAGCTAACCAAGCAGCTTGATAGTGATATTTATTTGTATATGGTATTTATTGGTTATACTTGCTAATTAATGAAACTAGATATGAAATCAATTACAAACTAGAAATATGAAGAAACATCTTGGAATCACAAGCCTCTGTTGTAAAATATAATATCTTGTGTTAAGTGTCAAGATTAGAGCCTTTGGTTTTCCTTTAAAAATTTCTAGACTAAGTCATTAAATTTCAATCAAATTTTGGTCAATGATTCGTAAACAGATTGAGAATATTTCGGCTATGTAAAGAAATGATATAATGGGAAAAATCCCCTGTATTTCTTATTGATAAGTGGCAGCCCCCCTCTCCTATATATACGAATGGAGGCAAGTACAAGGAAGCAGACATAACCTTAATGGACCAAGACATAATTGGACCCATAGTACAAATAGACTCAATAACTTAACTAACTAATACTTAGACTCTCTAACACTTTCCTCAAGCTAAAGATTGATAAAATTCCAAGTTAGCTCGCAAACAGACAGACATACTATTCACAAAGAAGCAGAATAAAAAGATAAACCAAGCTCATACAAGAATATTTCTCCCGCTGAATATTACAATCAAGCACTAAACACTTGAATACTCCCCCTCAAGAAGATAATCCAAAGCAGATACATAGATAGCTAGGAGCTTCTCAATAAAAAAGAACTGGCATCTGGAGCAGTAGTAAAAACATCAACAGGTAGGCATCAATGTCTTTATCTCAGTCTATCATCATGAAGTAGACCAAAGAGTACTACTGGAACTCAGGCAGACCAGAGAATGCTTGAACACAAAAGGTACTAATAGTCAACGTGGAAATTAATAGCACAGACCTGTGTTCACAAAATCGGTCTAATTGACCGAATAATCGGCCGAATAATCAGTTTTACAGGTCTTCCGCTCCACATATGCATAATCGGACCTATAATCAGTCCATGGCCGATTAATCGGCTGCTCGGGGGTATCAGATGATTAATCGACGATTTTCAAAATGTAATGGCAATATTTTTTTTACAGTAACTTTTTCTAAACCTACTCTTGGTCATTACAATTCCATTCTCTCCCCCCTCTTCACATATTTGGTCTTCTCCCCATGTTTTCTCAATATGTTTATAGTTATTGTTTATTGAATTGATTCTTATTTGTTGATGTTTTCTTCTCTAATATCATCGATGTTTCTAATTACTTATTTACTGCAATATTAGTCTATGGCTAACTGTTATATTAGCTGCTCCATATTGAATATTGATTTAGATGCATATTCTTTATATTGATTACTTAGACATAGTTCATTTTGTTTGTATCTATGCTTAGTTATACTTCAAATGAAGTTTAACTCCCTACTTTCAGGACATGATTAATCTCATATTACAATAAGATTCTACGCAAAACTTTAATTCTACAACTGTAATATATGACTAATACAAAACTTGTATATGGTCAATATATAATATATATATATATATATATATATTTATAATTAATATTTAATAAAAAATCAAAACCGGTTAAAACCAATTATCCTCCCGCTTATACTCCCGCAAATTGTATATACTCTATTCGGTACCCTGTCCACCCGTACACCGATTACCGCTTTTCAGAAAACTGACACAGACTAATAGTAGCAGCAAAGGTGACATAGCAGGTATGAATTACTCATGGCGCGAAGAAGCAACATAAAAGACTCCAAGATGCAATGTAGTAACTTAAAAACATAAAGCTCCATCGTTTATGTAGCACCCGCAAAAGGAAATTTCGGAAACAAGAACCTTCCTCGTCTTCTTTGTTCATACAATTTCAATCACAATAGCACATGTCGTAGACCAGAGGGTGCTGGCTCATAGTCCAGAGTGCTGGATCACAATCCAGAGAGTTTTGAATCATAGTTAGACAATAGTCGACACACATACAAGGCATGGACAATCACAAAGTCAACACACAAATAAAGCACAGACGACAAGTAGTGCAATAGCACAAAGCAGCAGAAAGAATATGCTAAGATAGCACAATAGCAAGAGTGACATTGCCTATAGAAGAGCATGAACTAATATGCAGAAGAAGCATCATCCATCAACAAATATGTGCAAATGAAGTAAGAAGTTATAGCAGTAGACGATGATGAATAGGCTTCATATACTCTCCATATGATAAACAAGTAGAATATATATATATATATATATATATATATATATATATATATATATATATATATATATATATATATAGAGAGAGAGAGAGAGAGAGAGAGAGAGAGAGAGTCAGGCTAGAATACACTCGAGTGTACAGATCGCACGAATACACTAAGTGTGTTTGCATATCAAGACTATCTTTTGTAAAATGTAAATCATTGATCTTCACCGTCATACTATAACTTGGCTACATACAAATTTTGAGCCCATTTGGATGAGTGTAAGTCACTCATCCAAGGGCAACAAAATCAACGCACGAAACTAATTTGAAATGCATACTTTTTGCGGTCTTTATAACATGACCTATAAATGTCAAAATGTGCTCAAATTTTGCGTATGAGCTATTCACAAGATGTTTAAGAAGATCAACAGATTAGATTTTTGAAAAAAATATTGCATCATGAAAACTACTTGAGTGTATTCTGCTCCAAATACTGCTCCAAATACACTCGAGTGTATTCTAGCCTGACTCTCTCTCTCTCTATATATATATAGCAGCATACGGATACACAAAGATAGCAACATATAGTGGTAGGAAGAGCCATAAAGATTGCAACATACATAAAAATCTTCCTCTCTCTATATTCTCTCCTCCATCTCATTTCTTCCCTCTACTCATTTTCCTCTATTCTTCCCCTCACGCCAACCACAAATATTACCCTACCACCAACCATGTTTGTTCCATCTTTTCCTTTTAATTTACTTTCCATTAGTAAATGAACTTGCTTGCTTAGAGCGTCCATTACATTTGACCTTATTCGTTGTTTTACATAGGTTATCCAGACACAGGTAGTGATAGGTGGCTGGTATGCAGAAATTACACTCGACTATCTTGGTAGGATTCCAAAGGCTTGCGTGGTAGCATCATCCCTAGATATCCATAGTCAGCTCGATCATTTATCTCTTGAATAATTTTGGATTTTGTATACTCATTTTTCTAGTAATTTAAACTTTATTGTGAGGCTTGTCAGTTAGGAAAGCACCATAGATCTATTCTTTGGTAATAAGATCATATGTGTGATGATTCTATTTTTCATATTGAGCCTGCCCAGCCCGCCCAGGTCGACTAGGCGGCCGCCCAGGCGGTGTTTTTTTTAACACAACAATATACATATGTAAATTTATACTTATATATATTATTTATGTACTATACTATGTTATGTATATAGGACCTATGCATGTAAATTTATGTATTATTTATACTATGTTATATATATACCTATGCATGTATGTATAACTTATCCACCCCTCCCAAACGTATTGAAATAACACTTTTTATAAGTCATTAAGTCTATAATCAATAAAGAAAATGAAACATAATCAATACCAAAAAGAGATAACAATAAGTAATTAAGTATACTATATTAGAGTTTGTAAAGTAGAATTAATAAAATGTTGAAAGACATACATGATGGTTCGTCAATCTTTTAAATGCACTATCAGTAGCAGACTAGCAGGGTTGTAACTATTGAGTATGGAAAATTCTATAATAAAAAAGCTATGGCATGATCAGACGAATAAGAAAAGGCGCAAGACATTCCATAGGAAAGTCTCATGTGGTTGGGTTTAAGTAAAACAAAAGAAAACAAAATAATTAAATGGGCCACTGAGCCCGACAGCCCAAAAAAGCGGCCGCCCATCACTGTTCTAGGTCGACCAGGCGGTCTAGGCGGCCGACTAGTCGCCCGGGCGGCCCAGGCAGACGCCAAATGTGAGGCTGGATCAAAGCGGTTGGCTGGGTGGATCCATGTTTGACGCCTGCTCGACTAGGCGGCGACCTAGGAAGAACGGATCCAGATTCGTATCCGATACGGGTACGGGTACGGGTACGGGGATACGACAATTTTAAAAAATATAGGATACGGGTACGTCATGGATACGGAAATTTTCTAATATTTATTTTAATATTTTTTAAAATAACCAATAAATTTATTTTAGAAATAGATGAAGACAATCAAATTTCATTAAAAAATCACAATATTTCTAAAGAAAATGGAAACCAATACCATAATATCAAACAATGATTTAAAATGGGGTCTTTCATTCATATTAATGTGAGACAGAAGTTACAAAAAGACATGATAATATCATATTCTAAACCTTTTACATTTCATCTGTCATGTATGGCTAGCTACTATGAAGCACAGATATAGATACAGAAATGAATACAGGTACGGAACAGGGATACGACAATTTTCGAAAATATAAGATACAGGTACATGGATACAACAATTTTTCTAATGTTTATTTTAAAATTTTAATAGAAAATACCAATTTCATTCTCAAATCACAATACAATAGGGGGAGTCTAGAGTTGGAAGTCACATGGTTTTGGGATTTTGAGGGATCACACGAGTGGGATGCTCTCTTGGCTGCTAAATGGGTTGGTTGTATCCTCGCTGCATTGAGGTCATATCTTGCTAACAAAAAAAGGAATACTATTGAAGAAGTATTTGGTATGTATTAGAGAGTATCTAGGGAGTATTAGTATCGGATATGCATCCAGTACTGGTAGGACACCTATTTTGGAGTATCGGTGCTTGGAAGTTCTTTAAAAAGTGAAATCCCAAAAAATAGAGGAGGTACAATCAATAAAGAGAAGAAGGAAGATTGTATTTAGCAAGAGGAATGGAGACTAACATTGAACTACTTCAAGGAAGCAACTGTGACAGCCTTGCTACAAGCTATTGCTTAGCACAGAGGGCTGAGACATGATTTGGTGTCAAATGCTAATCAAGCAACGTCATGCCCAATTTTTTTTTCTACTTTTTACCGACTGGATACGGCTTGGATACGGATGGATACGGATTAGGAGTATCCGATACGTATCCAGGAGTATCCACAGAGTATTGGTATTCGATACGTATCGGATACGGGTACAACATCTGTTTTGGAGTATCCGTGCTTCATAGGCGGCGACTAGGCGCCGCCCAGGCGCCCGCCTCAACAACTATACTCAAACTTATGGGGTGGATTATTTTGAGACTTTTTCTCCTGTAACTAGACTCAATTCTGTTAGAATTCTCATCTTTGTCGCACTTAACTAAGATTGGCCTTTATTTTAGTTGGATGTCAAAAACATCTTTCGTTATGGACATCTACATTAAGAAATCTATATGGAGCAACCGTCTGGCTTTGTTGCTCAGGGGGAGTATTCTTCGCAAGTCTACAGGTTACAGAAAGCTATTTATGGACTAAAACAAAGTCCTTGGGCCTAGTTTGACAAGCTCAGTCAGATTCTCATAAAATTTGGCTTTCGTCGTTCTCATTCAGACCACTATGTGTTTCTCAAGAAAACTACGACTGGCCTTGTCATTCTTAGTGTCTATGTTGATGACATTATCTTATCTGGCAGCGACAATTCAGGCATTCAGGCAACTAAAACCTATCTCGAACAACACTTTGTCACCATGGACCTTGGCAAACTACAATATTTCTTAGGCATTGAAGTGTCCAGATCATCTGCGGGTGTATGCCTCTCACAACGCAAATATGTTCTAGATCTCTTGCAAGAAACAAGTATGCTTAGTTGCAAGCCGACCAATACCCCTCTAGATCCAAACACTAATTGGGATGATGAATCTTCTCCACCTTATGTTGATATCTACCAATGCAGGGGATTGGTTGGTAAACTAATTTAGCTTACTATCACGAGAGCTGATATTACTGCTGTTGTAGGGTTTGTGAGCAGGTACCTAGATAAACCCCGACGATGTCACTGGAATGTTGTTTTTCACATTTTGAAATATCTGAAAAGCTCTCTAGGGAAAGGTCTATTGTACAAAAGGCATGGACATTATAATCTTTCTGGTTACTCAGACTTTGATTATGCTGGGAGTACATGTGATAGGAAATCTACATCCATATACTACACCTTTGCTAGAGGCAACCTAGTTACTTGGCGTAGCTAAAAGCAGACGGTAGCTAGATCAAGTGCAGAAGCAGAATATAGAGCTATGACTCATACTATATGTGAATTTCTGTGGATTCAAAACCTCCTCAAAGAATTCGATATATTTGATACTTGCCATATCCCTATGTTTAGTGACAACAAAGCTTCCATTTTTATTGCGAGCAACCCTACCTTTCATGAGCGCACAAAACATATAGATGTAGATTGCCACTTTATTCGGGAATCAGTCCTCTCTGGCCGTATCTGTACCCCTCATCTTAGTACTGAAAAACAAGTGGCATACATTTTCACCAAGCTTCTGTTGGATCTAGGGCTCTACAGGGGGGTGAATAGAGCTTCAAAAATTCTCACAAGATAGATTAGACCTTCAAATTATATCAATAAAAACCAATAGCTTAAGTGCAATTTGAAGTCCTAACTAACAAGCATATCAAGGATGAGAGGAATTAAAAGCAAACACTTGACAAGGTCATTTAGAGTGGTTCCACTCTCCAAACTATGAGAGAGTCAGTCCACTACCTAGAGAGGTCAACCTCTAGGACTTTGCAAGTGTTTTTCTCTATATATTCACCAAAGAGTTACAACACAAGACCACTAAAGGACTTACCCATCCAAATCTTACCCATCCAAATTCAAAGAGTCTTCTACCTTACCAAGGATTTACCCACTTTGCCAAGAGTCTTCAACCTTCTTCCAAGGTCTTACCTACTCTTGCACAAGTCTTCAACCTTCAAGGGTTTACCCACTCTTCTTGGATCTTCAACCTTTGCCTTCTCCTTCACCTAGAGAAGATCTTCACCTCTTCTTCAACCTTGAAGAAGAAGAACAACAACTCCACCTTCACTCGGAGTAGCTTGCTTCACCTTTGCTTCATGGAGGAAAGGGGTAGGGAAGATGAAGTCGAATGAGAGCTTTACAAGCACAAAGAAGTAGCTCTCTTACAACCGGCCTATCTCACTCATAATCACGAAATAAAGTGTAAACTAGAGAGAGAAAGGGGCGCAAGGAGTTGCAACACACTCAACTATAGTAAAGACTTAAAATAACATGAATGAGCAAACTTGGAATGAACTCCAAGGGGTCCTATTTATAGTTGGGAGTGTTTCCTTGAGTGTGGGATCACTTAGGGTCGAAATACAACCGTTTTCCAAGATGCAACAGATCTATTTTAGCCCAAAACAACTCACCAACGGTTATAATCACTTTTTCTGTGTTTTCCGTACAATACATTCGGTCGAGTTTCAATAAAGGTAACTCGACCGATCCACTAAATGACAGCCAAATTTCAAACTATCGGTCGAGTTTTATCTGGGAAACTCGACCGATGAGCTAAAATTAGTTTTGCTCAGTGAATCGGTCGGTCGAGTTCTATGAGTGTGCAACTCGACCGATGGGTCATCTTTAGAAAATCCATCATAGGACCGGTCGAGTTTCCAACTCGACCGATAAACATCCTGTGATAAATTTTCTAAATTGACATTTGAGTGATTAAACCTTGGAATTAAGTGTCCCTGATTTTTTCTCATCTTAGTTACAAGTCATATCGTCAATACAAAAGATTACAAAAATCATCTAAGGTCATTTGGAGTGTTTTTCAAAAACGCACACTTGCATTGCTTTTGACTTGAACTTGAGCAAGCTAGGGCTTGTATGATTTGATCCTTTTCATGTACCTAAAGCCTGAAATTAATTTTGAACAAACATATTAGATATATAGGAATGGATGACTAAGTCAATATCAAAATATGGGTAATGTATAACTCTCAAGTCAACAACTTCAACCTAAAGCTCGATTCAAGGATCTAGTGGACAAGCTGGGCATGTTTGACATCTATGCTCCAACTTGAGGGGGAGTATAGAGATATGCTTACTTTTCCTATTTTACCTGTTCTCTACTCTACATGTTACTTGTGTTATTCATCCCATATTGCCATATTGTGTTTAGTGTTTTATTCTCTTGTCCTATAAAAGAGAAGGCATTGTTCTCAATTTTATTCACTTGATAGAACACCACTTATTATTCTATAGATATCAAGAACACATTTCTTCAAGGACATCTTTCCAACGAGATTCACATAGAGCAATAACTTAGTTTGTTGCTCAAAGGGAGTCTCACCTAATTTATCAGCTTCATAAATCTCTATATGGCCTGAAATAGTCAAGCCGAGCATGGTTGGGGAAGTTCAACCAGTTTGTCTAAAGAGTTTGATCTATGAAGATCAAGCCTGGAGGCTGGACCATTTTTTCTTTCATTAGCATGGATTTTTTGATATATTATCCTTGTTATCTACGTAGACGATATTCTCATGACAAGTGATGATCAACAAGGTGTGCTGCTCAAGCAGTTTTTTTCAAAGCAAATTTCAGACCAAAGATCTAAGGCCATATAAACTACTTTTAAGGTATTGAAGTGGCAAGGTCCAACAATGAAATTGTTATTTCTTAGCGCAAGCATATTCTTGATCTTCTTGAAGCAACTGGTATGTTGGGATCAAAACCTGTAGATTCGCCTATGGTACATAAATTCAAGTTGTACAAAGACCAAGGGGAGCTTCTATCCATGCCAATACAGGAGATTGGTTGGAAAACGTAATGATCTCACATCTATTCGACCAGATATTGCTTTTGCTACTAGTCTGGTTAGTCAATTTGTAGACAAATCACATTCAGTTTATCGGGGTGCAGTCATTCGAGTTCATTGCTATCTCAAAAGAACTCTAGGAAAGGCAATTCTTTACTCTTGTCATGGACACATGAATCTGTATGGTTTCTCAGATGGAGACTGGGCGAACTCTGTCATTGACCGGTTATTTGTTACCGGCTATTGTGTTTTTGTAGGAGGATATCTTATCTCTTAGTTAAGCAAGAACAAATTATCGCTTGCCCGCTCGAGCGATGAATCTAAATATCGGGCTATTGTCAATGTCACTGCTGAGCTACTATTGCTGCAGAACTTCATCAAAAACTAGGATTCTGTTAGATAGAGGCAATGGACCTACACTGTGATAATCAAGCTGCAATTCCTATCGCTTCCAATGTCGTCTTTCATGAGAGAACTAAGTACATAGAAATTAACAACTACTTTGTTCAAGAAAAAGTTCAAGATAAGTTGATCAAACTCATTCCAATCCATTCAAAATATTCACTATCTTCTTATGTAGGTATCGAGTCAAAATTTTGTGTAACAGACTTGATGCTTATATATATTCACCAGTTTGAGGGGGTGTTAAATAAATAAATTTGTCCATATGATTTGTATAATGGGATTAGTTACACACTGTGTATCTAGATTATTGGCAGCCACCCTTATTTCTATATGAAGGCTAGTATTGTTCATAATACAAAAATATCATCATCAATAACAAATTTTATTGTGATCTATGGTGAAAAGGTCTTAGAATGAGAAAATCAGCAAAGCAATCCTCCAGTTTGCATTTCTTTGGAAAACAATGTGGACACAATATATACAATGTTATTATGATATCTTTAATACAAGAGAAACCCAATTTTATATATAGGAGAGATGGACACTTCCTGACTTGACCGAACTCTATTGGACCTATTCATTTATTGGACTCTGATTTAATTGGGCTTATAGACACATGCCTATATGGCACGTGACTTAATAACTTGTTTTACTATTAACAAAAAAAAAATCACAAGCAGCATGTTTCAATTTTTTGCTGGAATGGTATTGTGCACCCTGCTTAGGAACTCATTCATTCAAATCTGTTGTACATTTCACAGGGCAACTAAATTCCAATGTTCAGATAGCCAAATTAAAGGAAGTCATGCAGACATAGTGTTATTTGATTTAAGTTATTATGGAGCCAAATAATACAGACCAAGGTGCCTCAAGTTCTAGTCTAGAGAGAGGATATTGCAATGCAAATGTAGACGTTATAGGGTAGGGTGTACAAAATAGATGGTAGTTTCTTTCAAGCTACATAGCTCTTGGTTGTCCTTGACACTTGTAGTAGTATGAACCTCCGATAAGGAGGTAAAAAGATGACATTCAGATGTGTAATGTCAAAGCACCACAGTATATGTGAACACTAGAATGGCAAGCTCAAAAGATTGGGTCGTTCGTGAAATTGTTCGAACTCATTTTTTTGCGTTACAATAAACAATTTGTATAAGAAACCACCACGTTTCCATTGCAATTCATGTTTTACAGGATTTGTCCAACATTTTAAAACAATTTTACTGCTAGATAAATGTCCACTAGTTTAAGATCATTTCCCTTGGGTTTAATTACAAGTTTTCATCTTTGTGAGTCTTCTAAAGCTATTCTTAACTCTTTCAGTATCGATCTCAAGTTTTCCTGATTTTCATGCATTCTAAATCTCCCCCAGCTGAACAAACACTGAATTCTCAAACTTTTCGTACTATTATCATTGGTACTTGGAAACATGGAGAGGATGGAAAGCAAGAAAATGGCTAGCAGACTATGAGACATGATAAAAAAAATACTTTTGAGGATTGTTAATATGATTAACATGGTTTTGTCCCTTGTGATATTGTGTATGTGCAGGTTCCCCTGAAACTCAGCTTGCCATGGCTTCACATATAGGAGATCTTCCTCTAAGCAATGACATGAAAGACTTAATTGCACGGAATGCAGGCCTGTCTTTGGTAAGTCTAATGATTAGTGGAATAGTAGAGGCAAGAGAGGCTTCACTCAAGGCGTTGAACCAGATCTCGTCCTGTGAATCGAGTGCAAAATTGTTAATCAGTATGGGAATAGTTCCATATTTGGTCAAAGATCTGGTGACATCTTCCAACAATCATGTTCCATTGAAATTGAAGGAAGCCTCTGCTGCAATCCTTGCAAATTTGGTTGCTTGTGGTGGTGACTTTGAATCAGTTGTCCTTGAAGATGGACAGGCAATGATTTCTGAAAATGTCATTCGTGACCTACTACTTCTTGTGAGCAACACAGGACCTGCAATACAGAGCAAACTTCTCCAGGTCCTTGTGGGGTTTACCGGCTCCCCTGCGGCCATTCAAAGCTTGGTGGCAGCCATTAAAAGCTCAGGTGCAGTAATTAATGTGATTCAGTTCCTTGAAGTTCCACAGCTTGATTTCCGTGTTGCAGCAATTAATCTTTTGTGCAAAGTATCACCTCACATGAGTCAAGAGCTCGCCAATGCCCTCTGTGAAACTAGAGGGCAGCTCAATAAATTATTGGAAATCATCTCAGATGATAATGGAGATTCTGAGGAACGAGCAGCTGCAATTGGACTGTTAGCACATCTTCCTGAAAATGATTATAGATTGATGCAGTGCCTCGTACAGGAGGACGCCTTCAACATTGTCCTATCCAAGTTGGTAGATATCCAGCTGGGGCGTATCCGAGGTGGAAGGTATGTCAACTCTTTCATTGAAGGATTTGTTAGGGTTCTATCCAAACTTACATATTTCCTAGAAAGCGATGCTTCTCTTATTTCGTTTGCCCAAGAGAATGGTCTTGCTGCAGTCTTTGTAGATAATCTGCAACTAAATGCACTTGATAATGTACAAATGTATTCAGCTATGGCTTTGAAGAATCTCTCCCTACAGTGTAAGCACCTTTCAAAACCACCACGGACACCTCCTCGTTCAGGATGGGCTAGGATTTTACCATGGTGTGGTAAGAGCCCATTGCCAACAGGTACCTGCTCCCTGCACAATGGTATATGCTCCTTGAACAACACGTTTTGCCTCTTGGACGGGAAAGCGATAGAGAGACTGATTTCTTGCTTAGATCATACCAATGAGAAGGTTGTCGAGGCTGCCTTAACTGCACTTTGTACTTTACTGGAAGATGTTGTGGACATTGCAAAAGCGGTAGCAATGCTTCGTAAAGCTGATGGAATTGAACCGATTCTGCAAGTGTTGGTTAAGAAAAGATCTCCCACTCTTCGACGAAAAGCTGTTTGGGCGATCGAAAGGCTTTTGAGGACAGATGTAGTCGCTTATGAGGTCTCTGCTAATCAAACTGTTACCACTGCATTAATAGAGGCCTATCGTCGTGGCGATGACGCCACAAGGCAAACTGCTGAACGTGCTTTAAAGCGAATAGAAAAATTGCCAAATTTCTCAAGAATATTTTAGAAAACTACAATCTAAAGAGCGCCTATGTTTGTAATTATTTTATTTCCTCCTGATGTTGGCATTTTTATTGTTCTGAGTGAGTATTTGAGGCACAACACACCTAAAGATCATCTCGTTGTTTATATGTATAGTATTCTAATTTGTAAAAGCGAACAGCGTTTCTATGTATAAATATGAGCTAATTCGAATTTTGACTGCGTGACTGTTTCACTATCGTAATAAATTGACCGTTCGGGAGTGGACACTGTAAAAAATCTTCAAAAGTAGGGAAACTGGAACAGTAATTTTGTGACGGCACAACTTTCTCCCAGCTAAGATTTCAGCCTTCAGTTGAAGCTTTGGCACCAAGCGATACCCACAGACTCCAGGATCTTGTCTTGTAGATTCAGATGGCGTCCGGCGCGGATGTTGCACGGAGGGGGGAAAACCAAGTCTGGTCTCTAGCTTTACCTCTTATAGATCGGTGGAGCTTGTCCTTAGAAGCATTTGGGTGAAAGCCAACGAACAAAGTTGGTTAGGTATTGTCAAATGTCGCTTTCCTTTGATAGTTCTCTGGAACATCTGGAGCGAAGGGTGTGGCAGTACATATGATAATATTTTTTGAGTTAAATTTTAGGCACGCTCATACGTGCGCGCACGCTCTCACGTGTAGTGATACACGCTCAAAACCAGCCTCCAAAACTGCTTCCATGTGGCAGATTCTGATTGAGTGGTTTTTTTTGTTGAAATTATGCAATAGATAAATAAATTTATTTTGCTTATAACTTTTGTACTGTAATGATTTTTTAACAAAATAAAAATTATTGGATTCGTTACGAAAAATGCAATCTAACAAGATTAATGATGACATATTTTTGAGAAAAAAAATACAAAGGTGATATATAAAGGTTAATTGGCACCCAAAGATGGTTCATTGACGTCTAAAATGGTTCATTAACACCCAAAGTATAAAATGACGCCCAAGTAAATATTGTCCGTGCTAAATTATATCTAAGGTAATTGACAACAAAAAACAACGTAACGATGCCCGATTAGATTTGTTTGACACCCAAGAATAATTTAATGGCGTCCAAATATGATTGCACGTATTGAATAGAGTGTAAGAGTACTTTACACCCCACAACAACTTGATGGCACCCAAAAATGGCTAATTGACACCTTTTTTTTTTTGAAGTTAAACAGACAAATTTCATTATGGAGGAGCCATACAACATCTACATGAGGAGAAAAACAAACTAAAATACCACACAAAGATCAAGAACAGATACAAACCACCACAAAAACTCATATCGGAATCTGATAAGGACAATGATGTATAGATCCCTCTTCTCCTTCGCTGGCTAAGGCAGCTTTCTATGAGGAATACCTTCAACCTGAGTATGTATATGTGGTAGAGTACATGCACCAAATCGGTGTTCCAAAAGGATATTTTTCCCGCACTTGCTGTCATACAAACTCACAACAAAATTGACTGAGAAAGAAAAATCTACCACGAGAAGAGAAAGCAACGCTGAGTAACAGCGAGATAGACAAAAAAAGAGAACAATCTAAACAGAAAGCAGTAAAAGAGTAAGGGGATAGGAAACTCGTCGCAGCCGGGCTCAACGACAGGGTGGAAGAAGACAGTTGCCTCCAAAGACACCACCCTCACACACCTGCCGAAGAAGAGACTCTGCTGATGACGGGTGTAAGAGTACTTTACACCCTCACACACCTCGGCTAATTGACACCTAAATGTCCTTAATCAACACCCAAAAATAATTAAAGATGGTGCCCAAATAAGGTATTGATAATAAAAAATAATGTAACGGTGCCCAAATAAGTTTGTTTGACACCCAAGAATTTTAGTAATTTTTGGGTGCCATTTAGCCATTTTTGGGCGCTATGACCCTCATAAATGACTATTGACACCCAAAGATGGGTAATTGACACCCAAAATAGTTCATTGATACCCAGAAGTATAAAGATGACACCCAAATAAGGTATTGACAATCAAAACAACGTAATGACACCCAAATAGGTTTGTTTGACACCAAAGAACAACTTAATGACACTCAAATATGGTTTTACGCATTAAATAGGGTATAAGGGTACTTCACACCCAATAACAACTTAATGGCGCCCAAAAATGGCTAATTGACACTCAAAATGGTTCATTGACACCTGTGTTCAGGAAATCGGTCTGTGCGGCCGCATATGCGGCCGCTTAAATGGTTCGGACAGGGGACCTCCCCCCACATGTCAAAGTGGAGCAATAATCGGACCAGGCCCGATTATGCGGTCGACTACCCGCTTATGCGGCCGCTTAATCACTACTTTTCCAAAATGAAAGGAACATAATCTGTATATGGTATTGTTGTTGTATCATATTTCTTTTTTATACAATAATATTGCTCCCTTGCTTCTTATTTTCATTTTTTGTATGATATTACTGTTGTCTTTTTATTTCTTTGTACACAAATTCCCTTTCTTCTTCTATTTCCTCTTCCATCTTCTTTCTTTGATGTTGCAACAATAAACAAATCATTTCTATTTCCCCTTTTCTTATTAAGTCCAACATGCTGCTCTTCCTATTTCCTTGCTCTTATTTTCTCTTCTTCATACTGCCTGTAGAATTTCTCTAATGCTATTGAATTGGTCTTCATCTATTCTCTCATTTTCTTCATTCTCTTTGATAAGAGCAATAGGTTTCTTCTCCAATCTTATTTCCCTTCTCGTCTTCATTCTCAAAATTATTATAATTTCAATTCTTCTCCATACATTTGTCTTCTTGTTCTTCCAATTCTTATTGACTAGTTGTTAATTGTTAACGTGTTTAAAGTATATCATACTAATCTATGAAATTGTTTGGCACTATCATCATTTTATATTGCAATTTGATAGTTGCATGGTTCATATAATAGAATTACTTTATAGTTTCCTCTATTTATTTATTTATGTTTATTGATTATGACAAACTTTACATTTCATAACATAAGAATGGTTGTTTAACTTGTGTTAATCAAATTGATGTCATGTCATGCTTTGCCAACATTCCAAATGAAGATTTGCTTCTTATCGTCCTCATATGTAATTGTTCAATGTAAAATATAATTATATATGATTAATATATAAATTTATATTGATATATAATTAATTTATTAAAAAAATCCAAAACCGCATATACTCCCGCATACCGCATATACTCTATTCAGTACCCCGTCCGCCCGTACACCAAATACCGCTTTTCTGAACACTGATTGACACCCATAAGTCTACAAATGGCGTCAAAATAAGGTATTGACAACTAAAAATAACGTAACGGTGACCAAATAAATTTGTTTGACACTCAATAATTTAGCAATTTTTAGCGCTATTTAGGCATTTTGGGCACTATTTAGCCATTTTTGGACGCTATTTAGTCAGTTTGGACGTTTTCAGCCATTTGTGGGCATATCACCATTTTTTGTGCTTTTTATCTTTTTTGAGTTCTATATAGTCATATTTATTGACATCCAAAGATAGTTAATTGACGTCCAAAATAGTTCATTGACACCCAAAAGTATAAAAATGGCGCCGAAATAAGGTATTAACAATCAAAACAACGTAACAACGTCAAAAAAAGGTTTTTTTGACTCATAAAAATAACTTAATGATGCCTAAATATAGTTTTACGTGTTAAATAGGGTATGAGGTACTTCACACCCAATAACAACTTAATGGCACTAAAAAATGGCTAATTGACACCAAAGATGGTTAATTGACACCCAAAATAGTTCATTGACACCTAGAAGTATAAAGATGGCATCCAAATGAGGTATTGACAACAAAAAAAATAACGTAACATCGTGTAAATAAGTTTGTTTGACACCTAAAATTTTTAGCAATTTTTGGGCGCTATTTAGCCTTTTTGGGCGCGATTTAGTCATTTTTAGTCATTTTCATCCATTTGTGGGCATATCACCATTTTTGGTACTTTTTATCATTTTTTGGGTGCTATATAGTCATATTTAGTCACTTTTAGCTATTTTTAGGCACATACTCACTAATTTCAAACACTTAATGTTTGGACTCGCCACTTCTCTAATCTTGCATCATCACTTCCCTCCTCTTTTTTTACCTCTTTTCTCAAAAGTATATCAACATTACTCTTGTTTGAATTTGTTTTTTTATCACAAATTTCATAATTTTTATTTTGTTCAAAAATTTATCACAGTTTAGAAATTTTAAACAAAACAATATTCTCTCTCATCACATTACCTATTCATATCATTTTTGTATTTTTTGTTTAAAATGTATCAATATTAGACTTGTTGGAATGCATTTTTCATAACAAATCTAATAGTTTTTGTTTCGTCAAAAAATTCATCACGGTTCAAAAGTTATAAGCAAAATAAATTTATTTATCCATTACACAACCTCCATCAACTCATCCAATTAAAACCTGCCACGTCATCACCCCAAATCAGCTTCTCTGCCAACAAAACTACCCAGCCGCTTGTGCGTGAGGTGCACTTGACCGGGGGGGTGCGCCTGACCAGCGCATTTTCGATATTTTTTTTAAAGTTAGCAGTACATATGATAATAAAAGACGGCCAGTAGGAGGATTTGGCAAAAAGCCAAAAGTATAGGATGTTTCACTCAAGAGATTTGGAAGACCAGACGAGTTACTAGCCACATGGTAGGCCAAGGGTTTATGAATGGGATTAAAGTTTCGCCCATCATCCTTGGTTCCTTAAGAAGGGCTCCTTTGCCTCGGTCTATTGGAAGCACCTATGGCTTGCTTTTCCGCTCATCTTTTAGCATTCCCATTGGCATTTGGGTATGGGACACATCTCTTTTTGGTTCGCTAATTGGGATGGACATCCGCTTGTATCACACACTCTTCCTGGCATCCCTACAGATGTTATGGCTCTTGTTAAAGACTTCTATCTGGACTCCTCAGGCTGGGACTACCAGAAGCTTTCTCTTTGTGTCTCCAGCACCGACATCCAGCTGATTAGAGACCTACGGATGGGCCTCAACTCGAGCACGGATTATCTCATTTGGGAGCCTGATATGAAAGGTCAAATCTCGATGGCTTCGGTGAAAAAGTTGTTGAAGCCCGCATCCTCTATCAAATGGGATTTCCACAAGTGGGTATGGTCGAGACATATACCTCACAAAGCCACAACAATGCTATGGAAGCTAATGCATGCTGCCCTTCCCGTGGATCAAAGGATTGTGGATTGTCACATTCCCATCACTTCCAAGTGTGAGTGTTGTGAAGAGCCGCAAACCGAGAGTCTGAACCATCTCTTCATTCAAGGAGATTGGGCCAGGCATCTTTGGACCAAGATGGTGCCCCTCCTATGTCTGAACCTTCAGGTATCTCAGTCTATTGATCAGGTCCTAAAGCAGTGTTGGTCCAAGGCCTCCTCTACCTCTTTTCTGGGTGTTATTCGGGGGATCCTCCCTTCAGTGACTATGTGGTACCTCTGGAAGGCGAGGTGTTCGAGCAGGTATAACGGACGGAAGGCTACTCCCGCTGCCATTTGGTCTCGGTCCTTGAGCCTCTTCTCTCTTATCTCTAGAGATTTAACTGTTGACTCGTGGGGGGGACCAACAGAGCATGGCAGACTGGGTGTTATCAGGTATGCTCTTACCTAAGATCTCTTTGAGGCTTGTTGTTCATCTTGCTTGGAGGAGGCCGATACTTCATCACGCCTCCCTTAGTATATCCTGCGTTAAGTGGAAGTCCATAGGGGAAAGGACTTGCTCTCTAGCGGTTGGGGGATTTTATGAGACCATGAAGCCAAGGTTATCTGGGGGTTCTCCACGCCAGAATATGCTGAGAACGAGGTGGAGGGTCACCTGGAAGGTCTTTTCTATGGTTTAAATTTGTGCATGGCTTTGAATTTTTTTCCGTCAGTGATCGAATCAGATGGTAGAGCAGCGGTAGACCTAGTGCAAGGAGCCTACGACAGCCCCTGGAAGATTAGGAGACTAGTGGATGATATCAAAGCTAGGGTGAGAAGGCTTCATGTCTCGGTGGAGTTTCTTGAGAGAGATACCTCCGCCTGTTAGGCCTTTTTACTTTTTTGATGTTAATAGAGGGGTTTACACTATACATGTAAGAACAACATAGTTTTCTTATCTTACGTGAGGGGGCCAAGGTGAATAATACTCCCCCCTCGGTTAAAAAAAAGTTAGATAAAGTTTGCATACCCTGAAGTCAAATGAGACTGACCGGCTCTTGGTAAACTCAAGATAAATATCAATCTGACGTCTTGGAGGGGTAGGGGCAAGGCCAAAAAAGGAGTGCGATAGGTGGCATCTTGAGAGATGATGAGGGCCAGGTTGTAGGGGGGGGGGTTCACTGGAATTAGCATGGAGGATGGTAGCTTGGCAAGCTACCAGGAAGCACTCGAGACTGACTTCGAGATCATTAGGAACATGGAAGGCTTGTTAGGGGTCATGGTGGATCTTGGTGATCTTAGAATCTATACGATCCTAGCTGGACGGACCCCTCCTTGGAGATACAATAAGTGATTCATTTATGTCAAAATTTCCATGCACCTTAAAGATAGCTCCAATGAGTTTGTACACAGAAGCTAACAAGATGGCATGCAAATTTGTAGAGTACGATGTAGGTCTTGTTGTCGGTACACCTTCTGCTACCTCTCAGAGATTCCACTTCCAGTCCGTGAGGTTTACCATTTGGAGGCTTAGGGTATGGCATAATTCAGGAGGGTCCACGTCGCCAGCTAACATCACCGCAACTATTCATAGTTATGGCATCAACTATTGAATCTTTGCTTTTATAAATACTATGTTGGTAGGCTGGGATGCAAAGAAATCCATTTTGGTATAGTCCGAAAATCTGTTGTAGATAGGTGTAGTGGATGATGATGACGACTCTATTTTGTAGAGTTGTGAGCCCACAACCTTGTAAATATTTCTTGTGGCTTATCGGGGAACGGGTTGAATAAAATCCCCCACAATTTGATAAAAAAAATCTTGTGACAGCGTCTTGATGTAGGCATATCTGTACTTGTCCCGAGATGACATGTGAGGTGCACAACATCTGAGGTGTTGAAAATCTTTTGATAGCATTTTCCTTGAAGTCGGTATTTTTTTATCTCAAATTAAACACCTAATGTACGTTTTACCTGAGGGCCATTTGTGGATGAGCTTGTTGAAAGGGAATCTCATCTGATCACAACAGGCTGGATGACTTGGAGAGTGTTTAACAATATTAATCATCCAAGACTGCACTCAAATGAAAGGTGCATTTGAAATTAGTGAACAATAAATAAATTGGGTTGTTATGCATATATTTAGGTCTCGTTTGGGTGCAACTCTTACAAATACAAGTGTATTTATCACTTTTAGGATTCTAATTGCGTCCTCAAGGATCATGTTGTTCAGTTTAGATGTCAGTAGTCCCGCAAAGAACAAAAATAGACAAGAGAGGTTAAGGAATAAGGTGGTGGGGGAAAGGAAAGGCCTTGTGGACAGGGCTATCAAAATTTGTCCGAATCAGTGAATCTGCTTGTGTCCGAATCTAAATCGAGTCAGTTCTGAGTTTATAAACCAGAAAAAATTAGGTTTTAAATAGTTACCTATATACATATATTAATGGATGGATGATTACTCGCCTTTATATAAGATATACGTGGGTTGGAAATATGGACGTTAATCACAATCATACTTAAAATATGTAATTAGTTCTCGGTGACCCAAAATATGTAGTTCGATCCTAGGGTTGTCAAAATTTGTCCGAACTCGTGAACTCGGTTGTGTCTGATGTAAAACAAATTGGGTTCAGTTTCAATAGTAACATTCTGGGTCAGTTTCATGTTTAGGATTATGTGTTCAAATCTAAACCAAGTTAGTTCTGGGTTTAGAATCAGACAAAACGAGGTTCTAAATAGTTACTTATATACATATATTAATAGGATGAATGCTGTAACGACCCTGACCTGGGTTATGAGGTAACCCTATTTGTTTTGGCTAATAAAGTTGATTAGAACTTTAATATAATCCTCTAAGGTGCTTTGTTATCATGTGACACACTCATGTTTCAAGTTTGGTCCCGATCGAATGCTGTTTGAGCAATTTTCCTTTGTTTTGGACCAAAGTGCAATTTGCGCAAGTTGAGGGGCTATAATGAAAAATGTCACATGTTGAACATGCCTCATGTGTTTTAGCATCATTATAGAGAGAATTAAGCAAGGTGGTGGCTTGTGGAAAGCCTAAATTCCAAGTTTGAACTTGTTTGAACAATGCTGGTACCTTGTGCACCAATTTTGGTACAAATTGTAATTTACCCAAAATGTGGGGTTGATATGCAAATTACCACCTCTAGAATGTCCCTACTTCCTCTATGTATCATTTAGAGGAGATAGAATGAATGAGACATCTTGTTTGTATCAATTATGAATGATGATACTCTAGGTGATGAAATGACCAAGAAAAAGGGTTGAATTTGGAAGCTTAACTTGAGTTGTATCAAGTTGAAAAGCTTATATATGAGTGCCTATCGGCCATGGAGCCCAAGGAGGTGTCCCATATCGTTTTGTGAACTCTTTGCAAAGTCCATATCGTGCAAAGCACCTCAAGGAGGTGAGGTGTGACGACCAACAAGTTTCCTTAGAAAAAGTGTATCGACTTGACTTAAAATAGTGATTAAACCTAGATGACTTATCCAAATGGATAAGTAATGGGAGAATTTGCATCTCTAGATGATCCTCAACCTTTTTTCATGTCAAGATAAATGTTGATTCATGCATGTACACGTGTCACCCATGCATGACACGTGGCACCTACTAGCTCAAAATGTTGACACCTCGTTTTTGCCTTTCTTCAGGAACAACAAGTATATATACCCCTAGTTTCACCCCTTGGTGCAATTTTGCGACCCTTACCACCCTACTACCCTATGGTATCATGCATAGAGCTCCCATATCGTGAAGGGATTCTATGGTATCGTGCATGGGCCTTGGGATATCGCCCATGGCAAGAGCATATCACCCAAGTAGGTGATATTGGCCATATAGGGTGATATCGGCCATAGAGTAAAGTTTTGACTCCAAGTGAGTGTCATATCATGAAAGTGAGTGCCATATCATTCAAGAGGGGTGGCATGTCGTGCAAGAGCACAAGGTTATTGTGCATAGGCCTTGGGTATCGGCCATAGCAAGTATATCGGCCATACCATGTTGATATTGCCCATAGCAAGTTGATATCGGCCAATTGAAGAGAAGCTTTGAAGTGGTTCTTAAGGCAGGTTATATAACTTGAACTCAACCATGTTATTATTCTTCACCTAAATTGTTATAATTAGTGAAATACTTTTAATACTGAAATTTCCTGAAATAGTTGATGAAATTACGAGTTCTAGTAGTTGCTTAGACCTGTTACCATGAATTATATCAGTTAGAACAAAGGTCTAGAGCTTGAAGAAGATGGTTTCACTTTGTAAAAGTGATATCGGATTCAAGTATAAATACAAGTAGATATAACCTGATATGGGTATGATTTGCCCGATATGTCTTGCACAAGATGTTGCATGAGATGCTTGCATGAGATTCTTGCATGATAGGGAGTCTAGAATAGACTCCATACACGATACAAGGTTAATTGTATACTTGTAAGATGATAAGAAACCCTATTTTGGGTAACCCGATATAAGTGAAGAGTAACAAGTGTTATTGCACGACACACATGGTTGCATGATATACATGGTTGCATGACATGGTTTCACGACATGGTTGCATGACATGGTTGCATGATACACAACCCTAGATGATATGGTAACCCTAACCCGTCATGGCTGTGGCAACACATCTCACTATCACACAGACAGTGAGGTGTTACACGAAAATATGCGGAAATTGCCATAACCACAAATTATAAAAAACACGGGTTAATTAAAACCGATTGTGGAAAGTAGGTAAACTGAGAAAACTATTACATTTAAGTCCACATCCTGCAAGGAAACAAGTTATATAAACATTTACAAGCCTTGATAAGTGTCCACAGCTTAGAGCAACAATTGTCTTGTCATCACATGAATTCATCACCTGTTTATATGTACATAAAGGCCCACATCCGTCCAGCAGCAGGATAAACAAAGGATCAACAACTATACATCGTGAAACAACGTCAAAACGCTTCCAAGGACCTGAGAGTACAGGGATGACTCTAGACTCTACTACAAAGCATCCAAAACAACAACATATCCATCGCTTGCCTTCTACTATTAGTCTTACTGCTCGGCCGCAACTCCGCGACCACCACCACGCCTAGCTCGAACACCTAAAAAGGGTGTAAACCAGCGGGGTGAGACACATAGTCCCAGCGAGAAACATAACTCCCTGCCGAAACTACAAAACCTCAGAAGGATAAAGCAGATAACTGATAAGAAGTATAATGAGAGTAGTCTATAAGGAAAAGCTGTTCATACTAGCAAGCTTACCAGATGTACGAAAAGCATATACCCAAGCATTTCTTCATGGAACATGATTAACAAGATAATATTTATAAGGTCTTACCACATATGAGGATCATGAAAGCAACTGCAAGATATGATAGGATTATCTACACAAGCAAGGCCTCAACCAATGTTTCATGTTTGTCTTAAGCAGTAAATACTATTCAGCTGGATTATGTATTATTATGACCTGAGGAAGTGAGTCGTACCACTCAGATCCAACCGACGGATGTGAAACCCGAAGCCGGTGCCATACAAGGTCAAATGGAAGAGCCGGACTCCACGACCTCCCACCTCGTGGTCAGTGCACGAGTACAACACAAGCAGGACCACAGTCTCTTGCTTAAGTGGCCTCAGCCATAGGGTCAGCTCCCGCAGGCTACCCTCTGCCTAGCCCGCCTTGGTACAGGTCATGACGCTAGTATATCTGAGCCACGAGCCTATTCACCGTGCTCTGAGCCATGAACACATTCATGCTCTATCAACTCTGAGCCATGGGCCTATTCACCATGCTCCATATATCCGAGTCTGCAACCGTAGCTGCACTCGATTCCCTCTCTATTTTAGGCTAGGAGAAACCTCGCATATTCAACAATATGCACTCCGGGTAATCCCACAGGAGAACCCGTTTCACCATCACCAACTCCTGACGATGATGGATCTATGGCCAGGGCAAACTACATGATTTGTTCTACTGTGATTAATTAGTATATTTTAAGTGGATTGCAAGATTCAACCACGTTGTATAACATGCAAACTACCACAAGAATAAGCAGCATGAACTTAATATTATACTGATCCATCACAAGGATCCAACATTACATGTTATCACTTGGCCTCTTGCCAATCATCTAGATCCATCTCAAGGATCATCACATTGCCATGGGATCTCAATCCCTTATCACATAGTGCCATTGCCTCTCAAGGCATACATCATCAACATGGAAATAGCAATCCCAAGTACTTTATACATATTATCTCATTATCAAGAGTAATCATCACAACAGAGTTACTCAACATATTTACCTCATAGCCCTTTATCTGGCTATGCATCTGTGTGGGACCTGCATGGTTAGTATACATAATCATCATGAATAGCTTAGAAGTTCATATTGTCAACATAGGGTGACATTGATGTTCTATATCATGCCTCAACTTGTGACCATAGACATTAATCATATTATCAAGAAAAGCATATTACATGCTTACCATTCCCTTGGCACTTATACAGATGATTCAAGATGATCACATACATATGTAAAGTCTTGTAAGTTACATACATGAGCTTTACCATATCAAATACCATCAAGCATTGCAAGGATCACCATCATGACTAAACGTGATAGTGGAACAACATCCAACATATCGGTTTCTATAAGGGACAGAACCCTCACTAAAAAGGCCCACTACCCTCTCCATAGGTAGTATCGGGAAGGGCTCAACCCATATCGTTCAAACAACCAACTGGGGTGTCGAGCTACCACATGAATCGGGCAACAGGGAACCAAACCATCTCGTGCACTGTTGTGCGTGCAAAGCTGTGTCGTGCACAGGTGTAACGTGCACCATGACCATCACGCGGCTAACCACTGAGCTCCTTGTCGTTCAAAGGAGTAACAGACTGCTTACAGGGGTGTCGCTCAGCCTAAGAGGCATATCGCGCAATGGCGCGTCGCGCACCTATGTGCCGCGTAGGGTATAACGCGTGACAAGGTGTCGTCCAAGGGCGTATCGGGCACCCAACTGATAACGACAACCAAGGTGTGTGACAAAGAAGGCGTAACGCCCAACAACACATGCTATTGGCCAATACACACACACGGTTAGGGCTAATGGGTGACGCCCACCACAAAACTTACTAATAATGCATCCATAACGTCAGGGTATAACAAGAGTAGTTGTGTCGAGTAGGGTACTCAACCTAATGTGACACCCGACACTCCAAAAGTCAAGGTCCCGGGTGTATCGCCCACCAAAGCCATTACAACCTGTCGTGCAAGGCTCTAGGTCAAGAGGTATCGGGCAGCACCTCCCCGAAGATCATAACAACCATGGTGCAACTCCACAAGATCGTCACTAACCTCAAGTACAAGGGCACCAAACCCTAAAGAGTCAAGAAGATGGCTCACCTCTCAACTTAAACGAGAGAGGGGTCTTGCACATCTCTTAAAATCCATTGGGAAACACAAGGAACAACCCTAAATGAGGTCCACAACTACCATCAAGCTCACCCTTCAAGTCCGTGGTGAGAGGAGGGTGTTGCTCAAGCTACTAGAAAACAAGCTCACCTCTCAACTTAAATGAGAGAGGAGTGTTGCTCATGATACTAGAACTCAAGCTCACTCCTCAAGACCTAGGAGAGAAGGGAGTATTGCTCACCAAGAAACCCTAGAACACATGGTTCGGCCAACAAGAACAACTTAAGCAAGGAACTAACTAGCAACTCATATAGCCGACATGATCATAGAAACATATAATAACATAGAAAGAAGGTAATGTAGTTAGGGTTAGGAGTCATGTAACCCGCCTTAAGCATGCTCCAAGATCCTAGCTCCAAGCTCCACGCACCACCACGGAAGAAGGAGAGCAAGGTACTCCAGGGTTCAACCACCACTAGAGGAAGAAGGAGACTCCAAGGAAGGATCGGCCACCAAGCTAGCTCCTCCAAGGGTATCAGCCACCAAGCTTGAAAGAGAAGAGAGTATGTCGTGCACCAAGGAGTGGGAGACTAAAAGGGATCCTTAGCAAGGGAAAGGAAACACATATATAGAAGGCGATGGAGGAGAAAACAAGGTAGAGCAAAGCAAGGAGTCGCCCACCTAGGGACACTTGTCCATGTGCAAAAGCCACCACTATAGCATGCCCTAAACACATGTCCAGGGCCATTTCTGCATGCACACACCAAGCATCAAGTGTCCACTAGTGGTGACACAAATGAGGTCAAAGATGGTCAAATATCCATGGGCGACACACATGGACGACACACCACCACCACGGGCGACACAAGCACCCTCTTGCCCAACACAAGGTTCATTCAAGCAAAGGCAAGGCACCTCAAGGCCCAACAAGCTCAACCAAGCCCAAAGGAACTCAAGCAACGAGCCCAAACCTTCTTCTCAACACAAGAGGAAACAAAGAGAGGGAGGAACACCACTCAAGGTGACAAACTTGTCCACAAACCCTAGACTTGGGTTAATTGCAAGTAGCACCTCCAACTCTCAACAAAGCACCAACAAACCCTAATCACCACTAAAGGTGATTAACAAGCATCAAAGCATCAAGGTTAAGCAAAGAAAATAGGGTAAACCCTAAATGGAGGTCAGGGTCCTTACAACGGCTAACCCTAGATGGTGACTAGCCCGATAGGGTGATTGAATGTACTTCTAAGCCTGACATGGTGATGGGTTGATACCTCACAAATATCATGGGAGACACATACATATACCTTGTGTCCGATATGAGGTCAAGAAGGTACCTCATGCCCGATATGGAGACAAGTGCAAATCCTAACCCGATATGGTGAGTGTTCATACACCTCCACCCGATACAGTGGTATCTAGACACCTACAACCCGATATGGTGAACACATGCATATGATTTAACCCTATATACCTTGTAAAGGTGAGAGTAAGACACTCTTAGGAGGGATTTGTGTAGCACCAAGTAATGGTGTGGCTAATACCTTGATAGGTGAAGCACCCAAAGTGGTTGTTAATGGACAACCTTATACCAATAATGCCTTAACCTGAGATGAGTCCATATCATTAATGATGGTTGAATAATTCAATTGTGTGACTTATGACCAATACATCACATGATAAATGTGATGAGCTAGTGCATAAAGTATTAGGATGGGACATACCCTAATACAAGATAAGTTGGTGAAATTAAGTATGTTAAAAGTGATGAGGGAAGTGATATATCAAGACATGATAGATATCACATCCATCACTTCAAGGTTGAAGCACCTTAAATCCAATATACTTGGATGAGTAACACATGAAGTGTGTCATGTCAATTGTTACATTGAGATGTAATGAGATTAATGCAGTTTGATAAGTGTAGGCTAACATACCTTGAGAAAGGGTTTAGCCTAGTTAATAAAGTATGATGTAATCATTCTCTGGTAAGGATGAGAGAGAAACTCATACCTTGTGTTGATGATCATTTAATGATAAATGATGAGAATAAATAAGTATGATTGAATACTTATGATATCAATGCTTGCTCCTAGATGTGTGGAATAATGAATTAGGGTTTGATTTAATAATATGAACTTGAAACCCTATTTGGCAATAAAGGGAAACCCTAACCCTAATAGTTTTTGCCTAGTGAAAGGTGACAAGATGTTTAATGGCCTTGTGAGCCATGTAAATAAGTTGTTGCCTAGTGAGAGGTGTTAAGATGTGCAATGGCCTTGTGAGCCATGTTAATAAATTGTTTCCTAGTGAGAGGTGACAAGATGTGCAATGGCCTTGTGATCCATGTGAATAAGTTGTTGCCTAGTGAGAGGTGACAAGATGTGTGATGGCCTTGTGAGCCATGTGAATACTTGCACAACAAGTGAAATGAATACCTTGGTCTGAGGACATAGAGGTAATGGTTACCTGTTATAGAGGTAACAATGTTATGTGATGATCTAAGGGCTTGAATACCCATATCCAACAATCATGATAATGATTATGTGAAGGGATGAGAATTCCCAGTAATGTGATAAGGGACTGAGATCCCAAGTATCATGTGTTTTAAAGATTTGAAAAGTACGTGATAGATGTATTATACCTTTCTTTGTAGCATTTGTCATAGTAATTCATGTGTGAAAACTTGACTGATGCTAAAAGAATATGGTAATGCACTTAATTAATCAAGTGGAATTTTATCATGTAGTACCCTGGCCATAGATCCATCATCGTCAGCAGCTGGTGATGGTAAAATGGGTTCTCGTACGGGTTAATCCGGAGCGCATATTGTTGAATATGTGGGGTTGCTCCTAGCCACAAATAGTAAGGTTAGAGTACAACTTCGGTTGTAGACTCCAGAGCACGGTTTCAAGCCTGTGGCTCAGTGTGATAAGAGCATGGTGAATAGGCCCATGGCTCAGTGTGATAGAGCATGAATGCGTTCATGGCTCAGTGAGCACGGTGAACTGGCCCGTGGCTCGATTCACTAGCGCCGACACCTGTACCAAGGTGGGCTAGGCAGAGGGTAGCCTGACCCTGTGTGACTAAGGTCACTTAAGCAAGAGACTGTGGTCCTGCTTGTAGTCTCGCACTGACCGAGACGTGGGAGGTCATGGAGTCTGACTCTTCCATGGACCTTGTATGGTATCAATTTCGAATTCACAATGGTCGGTTGGATTTGAGCGGTATGACTCACTTCCTCAGGGCATACGTGTGATTGTAAAATGTAATCAGCCGTATAGCATGTTTGCTTAAGGATTGAATACGAAAATCATTTGGCTGATGTTACATTTCTTTTATACATCCTTAGTGGATAGATGTTATTTATGTTTCTTTACATTCCTTGCAAAGCAGATAGTTGATTATTAATTCTACCATGGGTAGATGCAATGTTCTCCTTAAGAAAGGAGATTACTTCATTTTATTTATACAATGATTTATCCTACCTGTCAATATAATAAGAACCTCTGCTCAGTTTATAAATGCTTAATCTGTGATAATAATATGGCCGGTGGAGAGTTATATCTCTCGCTGGGACAATTACAATTGTCTCACCCCCGTGGGACCCAAATTTTTAGGTGGACGTGCACGAGGAGGTGAAGACCTTTCTGCAGAGGAAGAACAACAACTGAGGCAGCAGTGATAGCTCAGGTTGAGTGTATTGTCTGTCATGTCTTGTAGATATGAGTCCTATGTGTCGTCTCTGTACTCTCAGGTCCTTGGAGTTGGTTCGTACTGGTTTTATGATCAATAAGAGATTTTGGCTTACGTGCCTCGAGGTTTTATGTTGCTCATGTATAGTTTGGTAAAGCAACTATTATATGTTATTCTCGAGGTGAGATGTACCAGATAAGTACAATATGAATAATGATGTATATAAGGTTTTGGACCTTTCAGTAAGAGTTTTCTTTGGAATGGATCTCTTTGAAAAATGGTTTTAATTTTTAGTGATTTTTGTTAATCTGTTGTTTATGTTTAATTCTGCTTAATTAATGACGATTTGTTTGTCGGTTTGGCGACTGTCGTCACAAAGTTTGGTATCAGAGCTTAAGGTTCGCTGAGTCTACAGAGACATAGGACTGAGGTGTTGAGTCTGTGTTAGTGTCCTCCAGTATACCCTATAGTGACTTCTGCTTGTGCAGAAGAAAGGGTGAAGTTTAAAAATGACTGGAGAACACGAGGATCACATTGTTGAGGGAAATGTTGTTGCACTAGGAAAGGGTGCAAGGGATCAAGTAAGAGAAGAATGAGTGCCTGAGAATTCCTATCTTGACCTAATCAGGATAGAGAATCCTATGTTTATGCTCTTAATAGGCAGATTAAGACAACAATGATACATATAGTAGACTGGATACTAGCATTATAACCTAGGTTACCAATCCTTAATACAAAAACTTTGGGCTTTGAAAAGGTTCTTGAATGACATAGTCATGTTGGAACAATGGAAAATGTGGGAAGGATTAGCATATGGAAAGAAAATAGACTCTGCCATAAGTATATATAGATAGTATATTTGCGATGGTAATGCCCAAGATGGGGAAATAAGTTGAGGAATAAGGAAAGGTCTCTACAATTCTAGAGACATGTGCCTAGTTGTTCTAAAAAGACAAAGTTTTTGGTGCCACCAGTGCAATAAATGCCTAGTGTACTAGGGAAGTAGCCACTAAGTAAAGGCAAAGGTCCTAACTTTCCACCTGTAAGAACTCATGGCTTAGCTTATACATCGGTAATGAGACTGATAAGACCATGATATGAGAATAAGACATGTTATGGATATGGACATGTTGATCATACTAAACTCTTTTCTTTGAAAAGAAGGGAGGAAATGACTCAACAACTGAGGTAGGCTCGGTAGGGTTTATAAAAGTCACAGTCCAATAGTGTAAAAAGGCAAGAACAACAACATGAAACAGCTAGACCCTATGTGTTGAGTCAACCTGAAGCGGTGGGTGACCGCGAGGGGTAATAGTCATATAGAGCTTTTCATTTTGATATGATTTATTTTGATGTTACCTGCTAATCCTAAAAAGGATTGCTGTTATGGACTTCCCTATTGATTGTCCTTTGGGGACATAGGGAAGAAATGATGAGAACTAGAATTTATATTCTGTTCAGTATTCTTTTAAATGCTCTATAATTGATCTTATCTATGTGAAAGAGGATGAGATATAGAAGTGATGCCTGGAGAAAGTCCAGGAATGTTAAATCATGTGTTGGTGATGATACAAAAAGTAAGGAATATGATAGTACATAAAGTGCATACTACCTAATCTTAGTACTTGTATACCCTGGCCAGGTATATAATTATTGGAGAAAGGGCAAGTATGGAACTCTTATATTGTTATCTTTCTGATTACTCTGATCAAGTAGTCATTCTGAGACAATCTAGTGAGTATAACTAAACTGGAAATATGGTATGGACATTTGCATCACATACAAAGTGCAATAAAATAGAATCTGAGATGATCTCAGATCAATTTGTGAGTATGAGGAAGTAAAAAGTATAATCCTCATGATAAGAAAATGAGAACAAGGGAGATGATCCCTGTTAGATAAAGCATGTGTGAATAGTAAAGATCTTTTCCCATGATGTGGAAATGGGAAATGTGATAAAATCACAAAATGCTCATGAACATGTTAGACAATAAAAAAGAAAGGAATATGTTCCTTTGTGTTCTTTCCCTTCAGGGACATGACACTTGATGTGCATAAGTTAAAAATGTTCAATTGATAGATACTTAGAAAAGTATCAGTTTGTCTTGGACTTTGGTTCCAAGATAAAGATATGTGTAACAAGTAATGTCCCAAAATGAAAGAAAGATGAGGATGTGATGAGTTTTTGACACATGTGATAAATATCAAAGTAAGGAATCCTGGTATCTAAGAAGTGTCACCTGGTATGAGAAAGTGAAAACATAAACTCCTAATTTGATTATTTATGTTGGTTACATGGAATGGCCAACTGTGAAATTAGTCTAGTTACATATTGTAGTATGGATACCATATGTTAGGGGTTTATGCCCCGCATAAACATAACATCAACAAAGTTGTAAATTGAGAAAGGTGACAAATCAGTGAGGTTTGACACCTGAGTTAAATAAGGTATGAATGCTGTTTCTCTGACTAAGAAGTATTACCTGACACAGAGTTGACTCTACAGTCAATAATAATAAAAAAGACAGTGGAATATGTGTCCTGTGTGACAGATTCCATGATAACCCTGGGTGGAAGACCTTTGTGTTGATCAAAGTTCTATATAATCTCCATGACATTAATATGTTATGTGGATACTTGGTGATATAATGAATGAATAATATCTGTCTCCCTGTACCTGGGATTTCGGGGACGAAATCCTTGTTAGGGGTTTATAACTTGTAACGACCCTGACCTGGGTTATGAGGTAACCCTATTTGTTTTGGCTAATAAAGTTGATTAGAACTTTAATATAATCCTCTAAGGTGCTTTGTTATCATGTGACACACTCATGTTTCAAGTTTGGTCCTGATTGAATGTTGTTTGAGCAATTTTCCTTTGTTTAGGACCAAAGTGCAATTTGCCCAAGTTGAGGGGCTATAATGCAAAATGTCACATGTTGAACATGCCTCATGTGTTTTAGCATCATTATATAGAGAATTATGCAAGGTGGTGGCTTTTGGAAAGCCTAAATTCCAAGTTTGAACTTGTTTGAACAATGATGGTACCTTGTGCACCAATTTTGGTACAAATTGTAATTTACCCAAAATGTGGGGTTGACATGCAAATTACCACCTATAGAATGTCCCTACTTCCTCTATGTATCATTTATAGGAGATATAATGAATGATACACCATGTTTGGATCAATTATGAATGATGATACTCTAGGTGATGAAATGACCAAGAAAAAGGGTTGAATTTGGAAGCTTAACTTGAGTTGTATCAAGTTGAAAAGCTTATATATGAGTGCCTACCGGACATGAAGCCCAAGGAGGTGTCCCATATCGTTTTGTGAACTCTTGGAAAAGTCCATATCGTGCAAAGCACATCAAGGAGGTGAGGTGTGACGGCCAACAAGTTTCCTTAGAAAAAGTGTATCGGCTTGACTTAAAATAGTGATTAAACCTAGATGATTTATCCAAATGGATAAGTAATGGACGAATTTGCATCTCTAGATGATCCTCAACCTTTTTGCATGTCAAGATAAATGTTGATTCATGCATATACACGTGTCACCCATGCATAACACGTGGAACCTACTAGCTCAAAATGTTGACACCTCATTTTTTCCTTTCTTCAGGAACAACAAGTATATATACCCCTAGTTTCACCCCTTGGTGCAATTTTGCGACCCTTACCACCCTCCTACCCTATGGAATAGTGCATAGAGCTCCCATATCGTGAAGGGATGCTGTGGTATCATGCATGGGCCTTGGGATATCACCCATGACAAGAGCATATCACCCAAGTAGGTGATATTGGCCATATAGGGTGATATCGGCCATAGAGTAAAGTTTTGACTCTAAGTGAGTGTCATATCGTGCAAGTGAGTGCCATATCGTTCAAGAGGGGTGGCATGTCGTGCAAGAGCACAAGGGTATCGTGCATAGGCCTTGGGTATCGGCCATAGCAAGTATATCGGCCATACCATGTTGATATTGCCCATAGCAAGTTGATATCGGCCAATTGAAGAGATTTTGGCCACAAGTGAGGGGGTATCGGCCACAAGCAAAGTTGTGTCGGCCAAGAGGAAGGCCATATCGCCCAAGAGTGGTAGGGTGTCGGCCAAGAAGCTAAGGAACTCAAAACTTAACCCTAAGGTAAGATATAGTTGTCTTCAAGCTGGAATTGAAGCATCGAATTAGGGTTATGATCTACCTTTCTTTTCTTCTTCACCAATTGCTTATCCATGGTGATTCCTTGTATATGAAGGAGTTGTGAACGAGCCTTGGACCTTTGTTAAATTCATCTTCAACCTTAGGAACATGGAGCTTTGGACCTTGAAGCTTTGAAGTGGTTCTTAAGGTGGGTTATATAACTTGAACTCAACCATGTTATTATTCTTCACCTAAATTGTTATAATTAGTGAAATACTTTTAATACTGAAATTTCCTGAAATAGTTGATGAAATTACGAGTTCTAGTAGTTGCTTAGACATGTTACCATGAATTATATCAGTTAGAACAAAGGTCTAGAGCTTGAAGAAGATGGTTTCACTTTATAAAAGTGATATCAGATTCGAGTATAAATATAAGTAGATATAACCCGATATGGGTATGAATTGCCCGATATGTCTTGCACAAGATGTTGCATGAGATGCTTGCATGATAGGGAGTCTAGAATAGACTCCATGCACGATACAAGGTTAATTGTATACTTGTAAGATGATAAGAAACTCTAATTTGGGTAACCCGATATAAGTGAAGAGTAACAAGTGTTATTGCACGACACACATGGTTGCATGATATACATGGTTGCATGCCATGGTTTCACGACATGGTTGCATGACATGGTTGCACGATAGGGTTGCACGATACAAAACCCTAGATGATATGGTAACCCTCACCCATCATGGCTAACCCTAGATGGTGACTAGCCCGATAGGGTGATTGAATGTACTTCTAAGCCCAACATGGTGATGGGTTGATACCTCACAAGTATCATGGGAGACACATACATATACCTTGTGTCTGATATGAGGTCAAGAAGGTACCTCATGCCCGATATGGAGACAAGTGCAAATCCTAACCCGATATGGTGAGTGTTCATACACCTCCAACCTGATACAGTGGTATCTAGACACCTACAACCCGATATGGTGAACACATGCAGATTATTTAACCCTATATACCTTGTAAAGGTGAGAGTAAGACACTCTTAGGAGTGATTTGTGTAGCACCAAGTAATGGTGTGGCTAATACCTTGATAGGTGAAGCACCCAGAGTGGTTGTTAATGGACAACCTTATACCAATAATGCCTTAACCCGAGATGAGTCCATATCATTAATGATGGTTGAATAATTCAATTGTGTGACTTATGACCAATACATCACATGATAAATGTGATGAGCTAGTGCATAAAGTATTAGGATGGGACATACCCTAATACAAGATAAGTTGATGAAATTAAGTATGTTAAAAGTGATAAGGGAAGTGATATATCAAGACATGATAGATATCACATCCATCACTTCAAGGTTGACGCACCTTAAATCCAATATACTTGGATGAGTAACACATGAAGTGTGTCATGTCAATTGTTACATTGAGATGTAATGAGATTAATGCAGTTTGATAAGTGTAGGCTAACATACCTTGAGAAAGGGTTTAGCCTAGTTAATAAAGTATGATGTAATCATTCTTTGGTAAGGATGAGAGAGAAACTCATACCTTGTGTTGATGATCATTTAATGATAAATGATGAGAATAAATAAGTATGATTGAATACTTATGATATCAATGTTTGCTCCTAGATGTGTGGAGCAATGAATTAGGGTTTGATTTAATAATATGAACTTGAAACCCTATTTGACAATAAAGGGAAACCCTAACCCTAATAGTTGTCGCCTAGTGAAAGGTGACAAGATGTTTAATGGCCTTGTGAGCCATGTGAATAAGTTGTTGCCTAGTGAGAGGTGAAAAGATGTGCAATGGCCTTGTGAGCCATGTTAATAAATTGTTGCTTAGTGAGAGGTGATAAGATGTGCAATGGCCTTGTGATCCATGTGAATAAGTTGTTGCCTAGTGAGAGGTGACAAGATGTGTGATGGCCTTGTGAGCCATGTGAATACTTGCACAACAAGTGAAATGAATACCTTGGTCTGAGGACCTAGAGGTAATGGTTACCTGTTATAGAGGTAACAATGTTATGTGATGATCTAAGGGCTTGAATACCCATATCCAACAATCATGATAATGATTATGTGAAGGGATGAGAATTCCCAGCAATGTGATAAGGGACTGAGATCCCAAGTATCATGTGTTTTAAAGATTTGAAAAGTACGTGATAAATGTATTATACCTTTCTTTGTAGCATTTGTCATAGTAATTCATGTGTGAAAACTTGACTAATGCTAAAAGAATATGGTAATGCACTTAATTAATCAAGTGGAATTTTATCATGTAGTGCCCTGGCCATAGATCCATCATCGTCAGTAGCTGGTGATGGTGAAACGGGTTCTCCTACGGGTTAATCCGGAGCGCATATTGTTGAATATGCGGGGTTGCTCCTAGCCACAAATAGGAAGGTTAGAGTACAACTTCGGTTGTAGACTCCAGAGCACGGTTTTAGGCCCGTGGCTCAGTGTGATAAGAGCATGGTGAATAGGCCCATGGCTCAGTGTGATAGAGCATGGATGCGTTCATGGCTCACGGAGCACGGTGAACTGGCCCGTGGCTCGATTCACTAGCGCCGACACCTATACCAAGGTGGGCTAGGCAGAGGGTAGCCTGACCCTGTGTGACTAAGGTCACTTAAGCAAGAGACTGTGGTCCTGCTTGTGGTCTCACACTGACCGAGACGTGGGAGGTCATGGAGTCCGACTCTTCCATGGACCTTGTATGGTACCGATTTCAACTTCACAATGGTCGGTTGGATTTGAGCGGTACGACTCACTTCCGCAGGGTATAAGTGTGATTGTAAAATGTAATCAGCCGTATAGCATGTTTGCTTAAGGATTGAATACGAAAATCATTTTGCTGATGTTACATTTCTTTTATACATCCTTAGTGGATAGATGTTATTTATGTTTCTTTACATTCCTTGCAAAGCAGATAGTTGATTATTAATTCTACCATGGGTAGATGCAATGTTCTCCTTAAGAAAGGAGATTGCTTCATTTTGTTTATATAGTGATTTATCCTGCCTGTCAATATAATAAGAACCTCTGCTCAGTTTATAAATGCTTAATCTGTGATAATAATATGGTCGGCAGAGAGTTATATCTCTCGCTGGGACAATTACAATTGTCTCACCCCCGTGGGACCCAAAATTTAAGTGGACATGCATGAGGAGGTGAAGACCTTTCTGCAGAGGAAGAACAACAGCTGAGGCAGCAGTGCCAACTCAGTTTGAGTGTACTGTCTGTCATGTCTTGTAGATATGAGTCCTATGTGTCGTCTCTGTACTCTCAGGTCCTTGGAGTTGGTTCGTACTGGTTTTATGATCAATAAGAGATTTTGGCTTACGTGCCTCGAGGTTTTATGTTGCTCATGTATAGTTTGGTAAAGCAACTGTTATATGTTATTCTCGAGGTGAGATGTACCAGATAAGTACAATATGAATAATGATGTATATAAGGTTTTGGACCTTTTAGTAAGAGTTTTCTTTGGAATGAATCTCTTTGAAAAATGGTTTTAATTTTAGGGATTTTTGTTAATCTATTGTTTATGTTTAATTCCACTTAATTAATGACGATTTGTTTGTCAGTTTGGCGACTGTCATCACAAATGCTATATTTTAAAGTGAAATAGGTGTTGCTTTGATATAATATATGCGATATTGCAACATATTATAGTTATTTGATGTGAAAATGGGTTATTTATAATAGTATTATAATATTCCTATTGTGTTAGAATTTACTTATGTGTTAGACAAAATAAATGATTTCTTTTCTAGATGTTGTTATGATGTGGTATAAATATTATTTTTCTTGGTAATAGACATCTCAATTGGTTTGGTGGGCTATACTTTGATGTGAATGTGTTGTTTTAGTATAACTTAGATGATGTTGTAATAATTTTGATGTAATACATGTGTTGTTTTAGTATGATATATGTGATGTTGTAGATGTGTTGAGATTTTCTTCTATTTAGGTGAATTAATGTTCAATTGTTGGTATTATTTTCTCTAATAAAAGAAAAGAAATAGTAATATTATAATTGTGTAATATTATATAATCATTGACATCTTTGGTAGTTTATTTGAGATAATGAAATTATTTATAATTGTGTAGGTAATTCTATGAGGATTTTTTTTCTTCTAAAAAATCATCTTCAAATCCACGTTCGGGTTTAGTTATGGGTTTAGAATTTTCAATCCGGGTCAGTTCTGGGTTGAGAGGTATGAGTAAAATTTGGGTTCAGGTTTGGATTTGATAGTAAAATAATCCAGACAAATGTTTTTGACCTGGAACCAACTCAAACCCAATTTTTCGACATGCCTAGTTGTGGGGGAAGGGCCAACGAAGGAACAGAGTAGGCAATGACAGCGAGGAAGAGGAGGCGGCCAGAGGCTGTAGCAAAGAAGAGGCGACTGTTGATGGCAGAGAAGAGGAGGCGACCGATGGTGGCAGAGAAGAGAAACTGACTAAAGACGACGACGAAGAGGAGCCTACCACATCGGAGAAGAGAAGTGGGTCGACAGAGAAGAGAGGAGGCCGTGCGGTAGAGAAAAGGAAAAGGCGGCAACATGCAATAAAGACAAGAAAGAGACACTGAGGCGCCCAATGTGAGGAGAGAGAGAGAGAGAGGATACAAACGTAATGAGAGAGGCCATGAGATCAAGATAATCATTTCTCGAAGTGATGACATGGACCCGTGGTATTTGGAATCACACCTGTATCAGTGTCATTTTAGAATATTGATTTAACACATGCTAAATACAACCACGCAAATATTGGTGATCCCCAAATACCTTGTTAAATATCCAAACAACAACTATGAGATGATTGGTATTCATAATACAGAATACAAGTACAATCCCACGATCTAATTATCGCTTAAGTTATTTGAGATGGTATGGTCATGTGCAATTACACCAACAAATGTGATATTGAGGAATAATGTTACAACGAGGAGATAGTAGCCTGAAATCTACTAGGGGAAAGTTTAGGAGCAGTGATCAGAAAATGACAAAGAAATAATATAAGGGAAAGCAGGATCCATGCATCTAGTTTCAACCTATTTTCCACAGACACATGTATGATAATAGTGATTGTGAGGATTTCCGTACATATAGGTTGTAAATGATACTCATATTCAATTCATTTTTTTGTTTGAATAAATGAAAGAATTATAGATATGCACATCATACTACTAACCAGAATACCTCAAGCAATATGCACATTCTTTTATGGTTATGTGGAATCGATTTTAGTTTCTTGTGTTTTCCGATAATATGAATGTTTAGTGTTAACTTCACACTTTGTTTTGAGTAATCTCATTTTCTGTGGTCATGGGTATCACACAATGAGTCATCCTTGTCCTTAGACTGATGTCTTTAGTTCTACTCCTTGCCCTTATCTTCACCTGCGGACATCACGTCCCCAACCATGCAAAGTAACGTAAAAACTTGTGCGAGTGGCACTCAGTAGTTATAATATGAAAATAATATATAATTGAAAAGGCATTTATAACTTGAAACATAATATTTAACATGATTAACATGATTACATGGGAACTTGATTAACTTGACATGATTTCTTAATAAATTGGATTTTTATCTGCATTGATATAGTCACTCTTCTGAATGCACCACAATGCTCATAAGGCCAGTTAAGGCTCACATAATGCTCCCAAAGACCTTATAAGGACGGTTAAGACTCACACAATGCTCTCACATAGCTCTTAAGGCCGGTTAAGGCTCACTTAATATGATTGAGAGGACTATATTAACATAGCATGATTTCTTAATCTTAAACATGGTCTTCATAATTTCTTAATTCACTAAACATGATTATTCTAATTTGTTGATTCATTAGCAGGGAAGTGATGCATAATACTTTATTTGAAATCATAAAAATGAAAGCAATATATAAAATATAAATTGTTAGCATGAACATGATTTTCCATAAGCATATAATGAGTACTAATATTGTAACATCCCTGACCTGGGTTATGAATTAACCCTAGGTGTCTTGCCTAATAAAAGTGATTATATGCTTGCTCTTATCTTTGAAAAGTAATTAAGGCTCAAGAGGAACTTATATTGCATTTTTTAGTCCTTTTTTGAATATTGTTGAAATCAATATTTTGCTTGTTTTGGACTAAAGTGCAAATTACCCAAGCTGAGGGGTTTATTTGCAAATTGTGCATGATAATATGTTACTCATGTGTTGAATCATCATGAGAGTGAATATGATGCAGAGGTATGGCTTGTGATAGCCTGAATTCCAAGAAAGAGCTGATAAAGCAATGTTTGTGCATGAAAACCTAGTTTTGGTGTAATGTGCAATTTACCCAAAACCTAGGGTGCAATATGTAATTAACACTTCAATAAGGTCCCTAATGTTTCTTGGCATCATGTATATCAAATAAAATGAGAGGGGCGCCTCATTTGAATTAAGTTGGAGGAGAGAGAATCTTGATATTAAAATAATCAAGATTTAAGCATAATGAAAACATTAGTGCAAAAATAAATAAAATAATTGAAGGGCCTTCAATAAAAATTAAAATGGTGGAATTCATATGTGTTTGGACGTCCTTGAGCTTTGCAAGGACTGAAAATATCCTAAGGAGGTGAAATTCCACTCACCTTATTATAAGGAAAAGAATTTCCACTCAAAAAGATATATTAATATTATAAGGGATTAAGGTGATTAATTTCTTTTCCCTTAATCCATGGATAATGGAAGGGATCTCGGTGGGTTTGAGATTCCTTTGCATGCAAGAAAACCAAGGAGTAAGAGGTGGCAACATTTTTGGAATTAATTGATTTTTATAAGACATTTTCTCTTTCATCAATTTTCTTATAAAAGAGACCCACATAAGGATCTTTTCGGATTTCTTTCTTCTCCTTGCTTGCAAAACCGACCGAAGAAGCTAGGAACAGCAGGAAGCACGTCCCCAACCTGTTGGTAAGTCTTTGACCTTCGTTCTTCTTGATTTCATGGTGAAAATCATAAAACAATGCATGATTCCTTCATTTCTTCACTCCATCTTCAACCCTAGCCGACCCTTTCACTCTAAAAGCTTGAGAAACGACCTTGGGAGGTTGCTAGAGCTTCAACCACCATTGGAGCCATGAAGCTTGGAGCTTGGGATCATATTTGAAGGCAGGTTATATAACTTAAACCCTTAATCTTTGTCATTGAATTTGATTTCTTCATACAATGGAGTTAATTGTTATTATTGCAATAGCCTTGCTTGATTAATGGAGTTGCCATGGAAAATGGCAGTAGTTCCGTGAGTCTAAAGGTTGAAGATGAAAAAATATTCATAAGAACACACCTTAATCAAAAATCAAGATCAAACGGTCTTGGACCTTTGGTCCAAACGATTTCACCAAACTGTTTGAGACCAAACGGTTTGCAAACCGTTTGGTGCTTTGGACCCCAAACCGCATGGAGGAGTTGACCGTTTGGTATAGTTGACCATTTGAGGTATGAGCTTAATCACATGTTGGATGATGATCCAATGGACTCAATTGATTAATTCAATGTATGCACAATCCTTCAAGTGGAAACCCTAATCAAGTTGATTGAAGAAATCCTTGATTGGTCCTAACGATTTCAAGACATTTTGGGTCAAACGGTCTTGAGACCGTTTGAGCCCAAACAGTTTTGAAACCGTTTGGGGCCAAACGGTTTCAAAACTGTTTGGTGGGTTAGTGGTTGATCCTTGACCCATGGATGATGATCTAATGGTCTAGATTGATGAACCCTTCAATTGAATAATCAATAGTCACTTCAATGGTGCAATTAGAAATCAATTTGATGGATAAATGACCTAGTAAGCCCTTGTGGTTTTGGGAATGATTAGGCCCCAATGGTCTTGAGACCATTTGAGACCAAACAGTCTTGAAACCGTTTGGGGCCAAACGGTTTCAAAACCATTTGGGGTCAAACAATTTCAAAACTGTTTGGTGGAAAACGGTTTCAAAACCATTTGGTAATGGAACTTCAAAACCGCATGGAGGTTGATGGTAATTCAATTACTTGGATATTGAAGGTAATGATAGTTCCAATAATCCAAAGATGATTAGTAATGATAATCAATAAAGGTACAAAGGTTAAAACCCTAATAGTACCTAGGTGATTAGTGTCAATTAAGGAAGGAACCCTAATTGCTTATAAGAGCAATGACTTGGTACACTATGTCATTCATATTTGTATGACCTTGGCTAAAGGTTGATATGACCTAATCAAGTTGAGAGGAATGATAGCATGGAGTTGATACGTGAGTGTGATTCATATGGTGATTAAGGGTATGATCCTTAAGTAAAGAGATCATGAAACCCTAATCATGAACCTAAACCCTAATTGACAAGGTTGTTGAACCTTAACCCTAATCTAGGGCAATTATAATTGAAACTCTAATCCAAGGTATGGATGTAACCCTAATTTAGGATGATGATGTGTATAGACCTAATTAAGAGTAATGTGATCCAAAACCCTAATTGGGATGAATAGTAAACCCTAATTATGGGTAATGGAACATGAAACCCTGATTGGGATGAATAGTAAACCCTAATTATGGGTAATGGAACATGAAACCCTAATTGGGATGAATAGTAAACCCTAATTATGGGTAATGGAACATGAAACCCTAATTGGGATGAATAGTAAATCCTAATTGTGGAATATTGAATGTAGATCCTTTTATAGAGTGAATTTGATGTGAAACCCTAACTAAGGATGGTCTCATGAGAAACCCTGATGTTTGTTGTGCTGAGAAGCTCAAACCCAGGGTAATACTATGTAATGCTTAACAAACCCTAATCTTGGGCAATATGGTGATAAACCATATCTTTGATGTGATAATGGGATGATTATCCCCATGTGACATGAAATGGAAAACCCTAACCCTGGTGAGGGAATAGTGGTGTTACCCATGAATAGTGAATTCATATTTGTTGTGCATGGTTCTGATATGCAATTGACATCACTATTATCATCTGTGCTAACCATGCAGGTATCTTGAAATGATGATCATGGCCAGGTATGAGATATGATGTTCAATTCACTATTTTGATTGTGCCTTGAGTGCCATAATATACCTTGCTTCCTGGTAAGAGGTAACAAGAGAGTTAATGGGCCTCAAGTACCATGTGTGATGCTTGTAATAGCAAGTATCATGTTTTCCTTGGTCAATTGACCTGAAGGTGATGGTTACCTGGAAAAGTGGTAACAATGCTTATTTATGAATCAAGGGTTTAATTACCCAGGGCCATATGATTATGGTGATGAGATTGAGAAGGAAATAAGAATTCCCAGTTTTGAAATAAGGGACTGAGTTCCCAATATCTTTTAAAGATAGTTGAGTATTTGATGAAAATAGTACATGTTTCCTTATAGCATTGTCATAATAAGTCTTGTTTGAGAACTTGCCTGATGCTAAAAGAATATGAAAATGTACTTAATTAATCAAGTGAAATCTATTCATGTAGTGCTCTGACCATAAATCCATCATCGTCAGCAGTAGGTGATGGTGAAACCGGTTTTCTATGGAATTCCTGGAATTCACATATTTTGAATATGTGGGGGTGAATGGGAGAAAATATCCTTACTTTTGGGTGAAGAGATTGAGTGAAGGTAAACACTAGACCTCTCAATCCTTCATGTGTCGGGATAGATGTATCATAAATCTCCCGATGGTTGGGATGGATGTATCATTAATCTCCCTATGTTATTTTATGTCGGGTCGATGGAAATAAACATTAATGCTCTCAATTGCCGATGAGAGTGCAGTTGACGATGTAACTCTATAGAGAAGTTCCAGTATACCCTGGAAAGCTATTTGAGCAGTCGAAACAGTCCTGCTTGTGGTCCTGTACTGACTGGGATGTGGGAGGTCATGGGAATCTGACTCTTCCATTGACCTATTTATGGTACCTATTTCGATTCTAGAAATGGTCAGTTGGAGTATGAGCGGTATACCTCATCTCCTCATAGCTTAAATCTGTTTGTAAAATATAATCAGCCATGTAGCGTATTTGCATAAGATTGAAATACGAGAACCACTGGTTGACATTATACTTCTTAACATGTCCTTAATACATAAATGTTACTTATGTTCCTTTAATTCATATTGATTATGAGGCATGCTGCTTTATTAGTTTATAACTGAATTACTTGCATAAGAATGTTGCTCTAATCTGCATAGGTGTTGATTCATCTGCTACTGGTTTATATTATTCCACTGCTCAATTTATTTATATTAAACTGCAATGATAATGTTTTGGCGGAGAGTTATATCTCCCACTGGGGAAATTTTTATAATTGTCTCACCCCCGTGGGATCCAATGTTTTTAGGTAGATGCAGACATCAAGGCAGAAACTCTTTTACAGGGGAAGAGCAGCAGTAGCCACAAGGATAGCAGTGACCCATTAGGTGGAGACATTGGTTGTCTAGTTTTATGTAGTTAGTCCTATGAGTCATCTCTGTACTCTCGGATCCTAGGAGTTAGTGTTTTGATACTTCAATCATAGATTTTTTGCATGTATGCCTCGAGGTGTAATGATGCATGTCATGTATTTATGAATCAGGATGTAATGTTTTACTTTGGTTCTAAATGAAAGAGTTTTCCTGTGAATGGATCTCTTGATAAATGGTTTTAATTTTTATTGATTTTCAGTAATCCACTGCAAATAATATGTTTCTGCATAGTTAATCTTGTTTTTATGAGTTGTATGCCACAAATATACTCATCCTTTAATTGAGATGTTATCAGTACATAAACAAATAGAATAAACCTTGAACCCTAATTTATTATTCACTGTGCATGACTACTCACCTGAGCACGAGGAGTGACACTAAATGTAGTATGAATCTTGATGAATCCTAATTTCCTGTATATAATATAATCATGGATTAATTATACTTTACTGACCTTGGTATGATTTCTGATTAATTTAGAGAAATTGGTTGGGAAACATGGTATGACTTTCAGTCACAAATGATCCTTGTCTCAAAACCTTTCCAATGAGTACTTCAATTTTCTGACATCGGGTGAATATGGATTTCTCAAGATTCAACCAATCATAAAGCAAAATAAAATGATTTAAATCTTTTCTGGAAATTTAGAAATTGGTGAGGAAACTCGTCTGAAAGGACCGCAGTGCCCTTGCATTATTAACCTGAGCTAGGTCGCATGATAGGGCATAAGAGTCAAACACATATGTAACATTTGTGTGGTATTATTGGAACCAAAACATGAAAATGTCGATCAAGACCATGGTGGTGTGACACATGCTCCAGGTGAAGGGACAAGGAAGTCATTTCCTAACTTGGATTCTTCCCCGTCAATTCATGGTACACATGCTTCTTCACTGAGGCACAAAGCTCCAACTCAACTTCATAGCACAGGCTTGACCTTGTTCTAAGGACTTCTAAAATGTTTCCCCAGGTTTTGTATACCTCGTTGATCCTTTGATGGGGTTTCCTAGAGCCTTGAAGCTCTAGCTCATCGTCATTGCAATGGTTGGCATCTTGGACCAAACATAAAACTGAGGGAAGAGGGGGTTTAAGACCAGAGGATGCATTCATAGAGTTTGAGAGGGCACGTTGAATCTAAGACAACAAAATGTGATGTGAAAAGATAATAAACTCCCTTCCACTACTTTCTGCCATGATCGAAATAGGGCAGTAAAGCTCATAAAGAAAAATGGATCTAAGACAATGATAACTTGAGATCACGATAGAATATAGATTCGAGTTGAAAAATTGAAACATGACCAAAAGAAAAACCGCAACGAATGGGCCACTAGATAGGCCTACCGGCAAGCTTCGACAGAGGCCATGAGTCAAGCTCAAGAGGGGCATGCCCAGGTTCAACATGCGCTCAACCGGTTCATCTGAAAGAAATTATAAGGCATAAATATGCTTACTATCAGATGAATTTGACGATGGGTGACTAAGATCTTTGGTCAAGCTTGTCGTCGCCTAGAGGTGAAGCTCGACTTTGCAGTAGTGTCTCGAGGAGTGACTGCTCCAATTGAACCTGGAGGAGGTTTTACTTATACAGATACAAGCTTTCTAGATCGTTGGTAGTAGGTTCGACGGGGTCTGGTCGTGTAGGGGTGACAGTTTTGCTAACTCCAGAAGAAGGGATTTTGGGCTCTTTCTCTAGGAGGAGAGATGGCATTCAAACTAGGGTTTATTGGTTAAGAAATGTCCTCCCAAAGCTGAAGGTGGTGATATCTGAGGAGATCATGGAGTGTAGAGGTAGGGAGAGGTCACCGGAGTGGTTACAGTTTGTGTCACCTTGCTTGTGAGGAAAGCGGGAGGAAGGGAAAGAAATTAGAAGCGTCTGATCGTGATCTGGCAGCTGTAAGAGAACTCGTGATGACAATTGTGTGTGACGCGCTGGTAAAATGTGAGTTAGTCAATTGACTAAGTCAAATGATATTTATCTGCCGTATTGATCAGTGAACAAGATTAAAATGTCCATTGCTATTCACCCCTTTCTTATCAATATTATATCATATAGCTAGGTTCATCCCATGTAAATGAAACTTGGCAGGTTTGCTAATTTGACTATGAGGAATCCAAATATCCAATTAGATTTTAGGTTTGAGATATATAATTATGTGATTTGAAGTGTTGGGTCATTAGGGTAATTAGTGTTTTAGTAATTATTTAAAAGGAACCATATTACCTCAATTTAAGGGAAGCTCTTATATCCTATTATATATACATATAAAAATTTCAGAAACATTTTATTCACACATCTAGGGTAAATTCTTTTTTAAACCCTAACTAGTCATAATTACATTATTGGGCCTAGGCTTCGGTGTATTATTAAATTAAAATGTAATGAATGCTAGAATCATCATGTGTCAGACTTAACTAGGGTTTTACATTAGGAGAACAAATTATAATTCTGACTTAGAATTATTGTTCATGCTTATTTAAACTAAAAATTTAGGGATGTTACAATACTATCTAAGTTGGTTTCTTAATGTTTCTGTGTGAAATAGCTTGATACTTTTGTCTGGTTTATAAGAGACAAGTGGCACATGGCCTGTTCTATTATCTCAGATGTTTCACTGCCTTAAGATGTAGGGAGGATAAGTTGTGGTGGCTTAATCTTGTTCTCTGGAGTCTTATTTGTAAATCAAAGTATAACATAACATGGTAATTCATGGAGACACTGATGGCACAGTCAATCATGCGAACATAGAGTCAACTCATCATGTAGGCATACCACATCCAGATGGATGAAGCAGTTCTTTCAGAATTTTTTCTTTTACATCAATATGGCTACTTGTCTATGCTTCATTCCTTCGAGTAAGCAATGACTTTACACTTGCCGAAAAAGGGAACGTACATAGGAAACATAATGGGGCTAGAGATAATTCTAGTGAAGGGTGTGTTTCCTAGCTTACATTGGTTGTTCTCAAATATAAATGCCTGATATCTCTATTGTTAACATTTTGGTTTGGGAGTTGAATTTGATAATGCATGACATTTTGAATGTTAATATGTTGATTTGGGGTTTTAAATCATTGGACAAATATGACACAGAAAAGATTGTTGTGCTGCTAGGAAAATTGTATACTAATTGCTCTTAAGGCTCTAATTGGTTTTCTGTAACTGGTTCAAAAACTTATGAACTGAAGTTTTTAAGTAATTTTTTATGATTGGTTTAGATTAAGTATTAGAACTTGAGTTCCATGACTTCCTTTGGTTTACAGACTTATACTCAAAACATAGTTATTGAGTTCCCTCTTAAAAAGAGCAGAAAATGAGTCTTAGAACAACTTACAACATTTCTTATATAATTATATTCTTCATTCTTAAAAAATGACACATGTAAAATATTTATGACTAAAAATATTAACTATGTAGATATGATTTATTTCCAAAATCATAACATAATAGAAAAAATACTATAACTATAATTACACTATGTAAAATATTCTATACAATAATCAACATTATTAATGTGGTTTAAAAATAAAAATATAACACCATGAAAATGTTTCACACCGCAACATGTGACAAAAAATATGATTTATCTAACATATTTTTATCCTTATGTATAAACAATATGATGTGAAAATGATAATTAACTATAACCTTATGTAGAATATAGTAAAAATTAACATTGCACTTTGTGTTAAAGAGTGACGAACCAAAATATATATTTACAAACACATAAAATGTAGATATTATTGCAATACTTTATACATACAAAGCTAAATAAAAATATTGTGATGTAATTTTAATAACAATATTTTTGTAAAAATTATAATTATACCACAATAAAATATTTTTAAAGGAGCAACATCCACATTATGTCCACTTGTTGAGGTTATCATGATAAACAATATTATGATTATTTAGGATATATGATTATTTCTTTATGTCTTTTCCATTCTAATTATATATTACATTAAAAATTAACAACACATTTTATTGATTTTTATATTTACACTTACAACAGTCAATTGCATGAAAGTGAATGGAACTTAAGTTTGGGAAACTGAACTAGAGTTCCCAAAAAATGAGTTCCACATACGTAACTTATGACTTACACCAAACCAATAGGAGACTAAGAAAATGACTTCAGAATGTAAAAAGTGTGATGTGCCAAGCTCATAAATATTTGGGAGTTATGCCATGCAACTAAGCTAATTAATGGTCCATATGTGGTTGAACGTGAGCCTGGGCCTCTTTCTTATTGGTGGGCATATATCATGTGACTCTAAATCTCAGAAGTCTTTCTATAGAACCGATGTTGTTGTCGGGAAAATGATTTTGAGATATTGTGCCATCAAATAAATGAGACTGAGCCAACCTCTAAACCTAAGGGCCGGAATAGCTTGAAGAATGTTTAATTATTTCATCATTGAAGGTGAAGAGTGCTACTCTTACTGATTGCCAAGTTCAATGGAAACCCCATCAACTAAAAGCTACTGGCATTGAAGAATGCATGAAACAGGAAGTCGTTTGAGACTCCTGAAATGGGACTGTTGTATGAAGCATATATGTAAGGAAACTCTTTAAGTTGCAGTGGAATTTGAGTGTGCTGGAGCGGGTGCTATGCTTATAGGTAGTCCTGCATTATATATTGCAATAAGAACAAAAATGCTATTGTTGCTTGATATGATTCTTGGATGATTCATGTATGAGCACCTAGGCTGTTGAAGGATATAAATGTCTGCTGGTTGATGGATCAAAGAACTATTAGGTCAAAGGCAAGGTACCCAAGATGTCCATCAAAATGACAAGCAAATGAACAACAAACTAATATACATGGATTGATCAGTTCACCACCGAGTCCACAAAATGCACATGCACTATGTAAGCATACCATGAAAATGACTTGCTAAATTTTTCGAAGCACCCATGGCCTTGACTGTTTAGTAAATGAGAATTTTGACATGTTCACCTCTAATTGTTCCTTTTGTGACTTTACATCCATTTGTTTGACAGAACATAATGTTGATAAAATTTTAACAACTGATTTGGTTTCCTGTAATGACATAATCAGAGTTGTGTCCAACAACTCAAAATTGAGTTTGCAGTAGATACCTGACTACTCGGTCTAACTGTAGTGACACTCCATAACAGGCTCTGAATTACTTCATCAACTAAGGCTGCTATGTCCTCACATTTCTTACACAACATGCATATACTAGAAATAAATGGTAACAACCTATGTTTTATAATGTACAACATCATTGTATCTACATGCCTATAAATATAAATATACTCCACCTGCTTTTAGGTGATGAGATTTCTCCTCCCGTTACTTTTGCATGAGAGAAAAAACTCCATTTACACCCTGTTGAGCTAGTCTTTCTGTTTCCCTTTTCTCTAGTGCAAGCTCTAGTGTTTATCTTTAGATGAATTTGCAAGGAAAGAAGTGTATTTCTTAACTTGTATGATCATGTGTTCAATTTGGAGGTTTTGATGACCCATGTATTTACCTTAATCCACAATAGTAGTCTTTTACCCTAAATTCCAAAGACCTTGTAGTAGATCTTTTGTTAGGTCCCTGCCTCAGCCACTCCCCCATGTGCTTTGCAAATTCCTAAGTGTCACACACTATTTTTTAGAACACAACAAGTACATAATTAAGTTATTGATGAAACCAATACATGATTAATTTATCGTTACAATAAGATTTTCATCCAATTTTCATGATATTTGGATATAAGGGAAAAAGAGTGTAGAGAGGGGCTTTTGTGCAATTTGGATAGTTTTATGATTATGATGTTTGGTGATTTCATATGTAACTCAATGATATGAGTTGACAATAAAAGTAGAACAACAAATAAAATATGATGACCTTGGCTAATGGATTTGAACTTTAGACCTATCTTAGATCTTCATGTTAAGAAAGTAATGTAATTTTGATCAACATCATAGGAAGCTTCAATTGGGGATCTATGTTAGTCCAAACATTATTTTTTCTAATCGGGAATATGGTTAACCTTATGGACCCTTGTTAAGACCAATCAATGGTTCATGTGCCTAAACATCATTTCAATTCCAATTGGACCAATTAGGATTCATATATGGGTCCTTGGTGTACACATTTGAAAATTTAGCATTTCATTGGCAAGATAAATACTCAAGTATTTTCAATTGATGGAAAATTGAGATATAAGATTATGGGAGAAATTTCAATTAATTTTGATTTATCTAGTGACCTAGGTAATTAAATTAGTAATTATCTATTTATTACTTAAAGGATAAGTTTACAGTAGTTATGCGATTAGTTTTGATCTAACTTTTTTTACCAAGAAAGGGTATGAGTAAGAAGTATTGAATCCTAAATTTTTGGATTAAACATGATCTTTACGTAGCCTATATAATTATTTATAAGAAGTGGATTTTTATCAAAAAGAAGATAAAAATAAAAAAGTGGGGTGTCGAGTTTGCGTCCTCTGTGCGGCCCTGAACGGGACTGGAACAATCTTGTTGGATGGAGGATTGAAGAAAGTTATCTACATAAGGGAGACTATAAAGTCCCATATGATTCGAGAGAGGGTCTTACAAATGTAGCTTTAGGGTTTCTCATGAAACTGAAGGAGAGAGATGGAGGTGTTAGGCGGTGGCTCTTAGAACTTCCTGTGGTGGTTTCAATATGACGTGACCACCAAAGGCACCTCTTTGCACCAACAGAATCCATACATAGAGGGGGAGAGTTTTTGGTGATGCCAACAATCATCCTTCGAGCAACTTGCTGCGTCTAGGTGCAAGGTCGATCAATAAAGACCACTTGGGTGGTCTACCCTATTCCTATAGTAGAAATAGGGGAGGCGACACTCTCAGTCAGCGATGCGAGTGAGTTCCCAATTGGATCTTGCCTGTGTTCCATGGTTTTGCATGCCTCATCGTCAAGGGGAGGATCAGTGGTGCCCATATAGGGTCTCTAGATTGATTTAAGATGGCCATGATCATTGGAGAGGAGGTCAACATGTGGTGTTCTATTTCCTCAAAAGAATAGGGGCATCATGATCGATGAATCGTTCCCCTGGGAGAGGAGGGGTGGTTTTCACACTCCTCCTTGCTAGGACATGGGGCCACGAGGCCCAATTAGACTAAAAGGTATAGGATATAAGAATAATTAGATTTTAATTTGTTAAAAACTTTAGGAATTCATGGAGATTAATCTGATTGTCAAAATAGTGCATATAAGGGCTCGTTGGAAATATTGAGATACGAGGAATATCTTGAAGGGTACTCTAGACTCTAGAAATATCTAGATAAGGTAATTTTATTAAGGAAAAATTAGATAAATGGATTATTTGCATAAATGTTGATGTCTTGTGAAATTAATTCTACATGTGTGAACCTCATCATTGAACTTCAAAGAAGTGTTACACTCCAAGTTGAAAGGTAAGAGCTTATGATTTAGAGATTATATTTATCTTATTTGACGTGTTGGGCATACATGCATGGTGTAAGATTTTGTTATGATGTGATTTAGAGATAAAGATCAGAATAGAAGGATATTTAAGTATAAAGTTGGTTTTAATATATGTTCTGTATTAAGAGTTTGTTTTTATTATTTTATATCTGACTCATGTTTGGTCTAAATAATAACCATAATTTAGTTCACTAGGTTGGGGTGATGGGGATTCAAGATTTAGAAATGAAAAATGGAATACATGTGAGTTATAGAGTTTTGTTGATATCCATGTGATTAGGTTATGAAACAAAGAATCAAGAACACTTGAAAGAAATCATCAGTATCAAAGGTAAGTGGGTAATGTCCATTAAATTTCAATATTATTATGCTTGAACCTACACCTTTCTTACAAGTAACTTAGAGTAACTTAGAGATTAAGTTATCTTTAGGCATTTTTTATTAATGTTCATCTCGTATCAAATAATGCATTTAGTAATCAGACTTTATTCAGATGGAGTTATGTTATGAGAATATCAAATTTTAGATATTAAAGTTATTTTTAGATACTTATTATTTATATATGTAGTTTAGTTTATTTTTGTCAATCATTTCAAATCAGGTGTCATATATCTGATATCATAATCTACTTAAGATGTAAACATTCTATTAAATCAAAGTTTACATTAAGATTCATCCAAATAATAAGAATATCAGATTTAGATTCATACGTATATTATGATTTGTGTGAGTAGCCAGATATTGGATAACTATACATAATAAGCTTTTCAGACCCAATCTTAGTTCGGTAGTAATTGAGATTCATATTCATATTAAGATTTAGACTTAATTTAGAATTTAAGAGTAGAGATTCAGGTCAAAAATTTAGTTTACTAAGATTTCATTTTTTGATAGAATAGTGTTACTGAATCAGTTAAGTAAGACAAACTTTCCAAGATATTCATATTAGATTCATATTTAGATTTACATTCAGAATTTAGTACATATAGAGTTATCAGGATTCAGTTTCAGTACAGTAAGCTTAGATCAAAATTCAATAAGTTTAGATTTAAGATAATTAAGTCAGAACCTTTATATAAAATATTATATGATAAGTCCACATTCATTTAGTCCCGGGACGATTCAGATGCATGCATTGCCATTTTAGAGACATGTCTTGCCAATTCTGAGGAGTGTTTACTATAATTCAGAGGTACTCTACTGCCAATTCAGAGCGTAGTAGTGCCTCTTCAGAGACACCTTAGTGTCATTCATAAGTATGCAATGCCAATTCAGAGGTACTTCAGTTTAGGGCGTAGATACGTCAATTCAGGTAGACTTATTGTATAATGGTGGCCACAAATTAGATAAAAGACGTAACTAAAAGACACATTGATTTAGTATGCATTTACAACTTTTAGATATTAGTTCAACTTTCAATTATAACATATTTATATTTATCACTACAACAAAACCAGACAAAAGTCAAGACTATGTGCTCAGGGACAAAAGCCCTGAGCAGTTTGATAACAAACACGAAGGTTAATCCTTGACTTATAAAACGGCAGACCCTAACCAATACTTTAAACACAACAAATAAATAGATATGTGGATATTTTTCCATGCCCATTCAACCCTAACCTAACCAAGAGTCGCATGACTCTCCGCCTACCCACAACGCGCCACAAGACTTCCCCGTTTAGTTCCAGGCGTCGCAGCAACCTCCGTTCTCCAGGTAAATGATCATTTATTGTCCTTCCATTCTTCTCAACGCGATCGATAAACATATTCAGTCAAGTTTGATTTCTCCGACTCGTCACCTTTTTCTTCCCCGTCTCAGATCTATTCTCCGTTAGCAACTTACAAGTGCGACATGTTGTTGATGAGTACTGGATTTTTTTATGTTGAGCATATAAACTATTGTGAGAAGAACAACAGATTATTTTCTAGAGGATGAGAAAAGCTCCCAATGGTACGTATTCAGATTTACACCCATGAATATTGAAAATCCAACAAAAAAAAATTATTCCTGACACCCGCTCCGGTCCGATCACTTTCTTTATTATGCATTATACTCACTTCGTGTTCTATGTAAGTTAATCTCTTCTCTGCATATTAATCTTCTAATCTGTTGCTTCTAATTTTGATTTGCTTTGCGCCCCATCTTCTTTCTTCTTCTTTTCCCGATTCCTTCTACTCGTTGTGCATTGTGCTATGCTTTTAAAAAACAATTCCATTATTTGCCATCAACTTTCTCCTCTAAATCTCCTCCATTCACAATCTTATTCCTACCAACTATTTTCCGTCTGCCCGCCTCCGTCTCATATTCTTATTTGTTCCATAAAAAAATAACTTGAGCATGCGCTATAGGAAGTTTCTTGTGCATGATGCACATTATCCATAGTTTAGATGAGATTATAGTTTCTAAAAGAAAGATGCAACAATAGGTAAGTAGTGATGTACATGTTTAACTATTATTAGACTCTTTTACTTTCTATAGTACATATTTTTATATTATATGATATGCCATTTATGATGATAAAAATATTTTTAAAATTTCTAACAATAATTAACTCGATGTGTTTGTTTACAGATGATGTAGAGGCAACAAACCCATGGGGTATTCTTTTTTTTATAATATAGATTTTCAGGAACTACAACACCACCATCACACCAATAAGTAATGCATATAACGGTATTTCTTACTTCCAAAAATTATTTTTAATTGTGTATCATATTATTCTCAATAAACAAAGTAATAACATGCAAAATTCTTAAGTTTCATTTTGTATCCATACAATGACGATCAGTTTATTTTCTTCAAGTCCCGAGTAAAATTTAGCCCTCATTATATATGTTTTAGTCACATTTAAGCCGACACAAATTACATGTAGTAATAAGATATGTTTATAAAATCATATTCAGTACATGGTATATTGTAATTGTTCAGTACATGTACATTGATAAAATTTATTTATTACTCGTGTTATACTTTTATTTATTATTGACATTGATTAACACTTGATGTACTTGTAAAATTTAAATAAAAAATTCTAATACCGTGTCAAATTGCATGTTGGTTGTTAAAATTACCTTGCAAGGTGGAAGTGTTGATGCCCATTTTTTGATGCACATGGTGGATAAAAGTTTCGACGTTGCAATAAGAAGAAGCAATATCTCAGATACATGAAACAACCTAACTCGATGGGCACAAAATTTTTATTATTAATTTAAAACAACTACGAAAAAATATGGCTATCCATGTAATATGTATGAATGTCATGTCAAGATAATTTTAGAGGATATGATTTGTCTTTTTTGGTAGAATCGCGGTATTGCAATCATGTACTCAATTTAGACATTATGTTTGAAAATTAATGGAATGTTTTCATGTGGTGATCTTAACATGTTTTCATCAAATAGAAAATAGACAGCTTCTCATTTGTTTTATATATATATACACACACACAATAAATTCACTAATGGCTAGGGATATGCCTTGGATACAAGATATTAACTAGGGATACAAATTTATTTTATTTTGGATGGATGCTCAAGGATTCTATCTTTATTGGTCAGGGATAGGACCTGACTAACCACTATTGGTCACCAAGCTTTTGCCGAGGGTATGTTAGTCAGGGATTGGCCCTGACCACCGTCTTTTGGTCAGAGATTCACAAGTATTGGTCAGGGATTTAGCCTTCGACATTGACCAGTTTTGTCGTTATCATGTTAGAAATTCAATGACACTTACTCTAACCTAAGTTTTCCTTTGTGTATGGTTGGGGACGAGATGTCCACAGGTATTATTCAGGAAAAAAAGGCTAAGATAGAGGATTCATCCACAATCTTAAGAGGTTTGTTTGGTGAGGCATCACACTGCACGATCCTAGATATGAAGACGGCGTACAAATTTTAAGATAATGTATATATGCTTTCAATACAGTTTGATTTAACTATTTTTTTCCTGATAATTTGTCCTACACAATCTGTAATGATTCTTATCTTTTATTATTGTAATGTATCAAGTTAGTAACACTCCCTAGATGAAAAATTAAAATTTATTCAACTTCTGCCAGTGTGATAAGAAAGTCGGGTGTTACACCAAGTATGCCATTTTTACCCTTTCCATTTTTACCCTTCACCCTGAAAACAACACCAAGTCTAAGTGAGCGTGCAAATGTGACAACTAGTCTTTTTGTGTCATGTACACCAAGTCTAAGTGGACCTGTACATGCTGCATTTTGTGTCATGGTGACAACTAGTCTTTTTAATGACAAAGATAAAAGATATCGTATCATTTCACAAATGTGGTAACGATACGATATGACATGTCTAAGTGAGCGTGTAACTTGTGAATTTGTATGTTCTTTTTCGTCTGTTCCCATCTCTGTACCTGACATATATGACCGTCAGCTTTGTAGTTAGTCGTTAGGTTATATGGCGTTGTAGACTGAGTGCACTGCTTGAATGTGTTGCGACACATTCCCCGGAATAGAAGAAGTGATCCCATTATTCTTTTGTGCTTCAATCAATTTTCTTTTTCTTTTTTGTTTCAATTAACTTTCCGTCTGGACGTTTGCATCGTTTTTAGGGGCCGTTTAGCTTTGTATATTAAAAATCCAAGTAGTTTTTATATAAGAAGCATTGGGAATTAACGGTTCGCTGGTTCTATCTGTTTTAATCTGGTTGTACACTAAGGACACGTTTAATTTTGTAGATTTTACCGTATTAGATTGTATTTTAGAATTTATTTCAAAAAAAAATATTTGGTTTGTGAAAAGATTGTGTTAATTCTGGGATTTCTAGACAAAGGGAGTCGCATTTCAGTTTCTATCAAAATTCTATTAGACACCAAAATTCAACTACTGCTAGTCAGTGGACTAAGAAAAAAATTATGCAAGAACTGATCCTCACACCTCAAACACCATGCTTCTTTGCCAAGTAATTGGGCAGTGAGGCACAATATGGCGGGTAGTCCTCTATAGTTGCATACTTGCATGTAGCTTATCTGTCGCTGTACCAAACATAGGCGAACCACTGTTGTGCCAGACAACGGTAGTATCAATCCTTAGTAGCAATCGCGAATTGCTGCAATCTCCACCATAGAGATTATTTAGCGGTGTACTTCACAGCGGCGATTGAGATTGTTGTGTTACCAGACAGTACAACAGTTATAACCCAAAGCTGGTTTGGCGCCTAGAGAGACACCGGGGGCCTGTCTATGAAAGACAATCAAGTGCCTTTATGTGCTTCTAAACACTTGCAAGCTCCCGCCAGTGGCGTGTTGGCTATTCATCTGACCTGCACGAACAATGGTGTTTGAGGTGTGAGGATCAGTTCTTTGATATTTTCTATACAAACAATTAATGTATTGAAATTCGACTAACAAAAAGTGTTGGGAATAGTCGCGAATTGCTAGTACGAATACGATAATCTAGCTGTTAAAATATGGCCACTTTCATCAACATAAGTAAATGTGATATGAAAAAGTGCACAGCAAAATAATTTGGGAAAAATGAACATGATTATGGTATCACTTTTAGCGTTTATTATGTTTCCTTCTTATTATTACTAGCAGGGTGCACGTGCTAAGCACGTCAAAGTCCAAAAATATTTTCAGAATAAAATATGATTAGTTGCTATCTAATTTTCTTTAACTTGAGCATCACATCATCATAAGTGTCCATCTTTTCTTTCTTGACATGTGATAGTTGATGGCTAATGTATAATTATTCACAATAATTTGCACATAACTAATTATTTATATGTAACCCATAAAAAGAGAACAACTTGGTTAAATATTGACCGACTCCCTCCAACTTGTACTTGTGATTATCAAAGTCACCTCTCTTTTATAAAATATACAATTAGTATTCATAATAATTTACATATTATTTTTAGAAGAGAATAACTGAACTAAATGTCAGGAAACTCCTTCTAACATGTAGCATGGCATTATATGTGTTCCTCTAGTTACATACACAATAATTTACATAATAGCAACTAAAAAAGAACAACTAGACCAATTGCTGACTAACCATCACCACTCTGTTGTGTAAAATCACCAAAATTGTCATTGTTCCAAAAGACGATAAGCAAATAAGCACATAAGCAAATTGGACTGGTAATTTCACAAAAATACTGCTCAAGTAGGCATACAAACTGGTGAAGCACGTAGATGTTCTACTGAAACATATAAACATATCTCATAGACTTCTCTTGAAGTAGACAATATGTTAAGAGAACAGTTGGATTGCTAATCGTCAGTTGACTCTTTTAACATGTAGCGTGATAATATGAAAACAATTCATATTCCCCTTATTACAAACACAATAATTTGCATACAACACGTTAAAAGAGAACAACTTTGATCAATTGTCGGCACTCCCTTTGACCTATAATGTGGAATTGAAAAAATTATTAATGCTTGAAGAGATGATAAGGACATACAAAAGACTGGACCATTGAGCTCATAGGCAGAATGCTGAAGCACGTAGACAAATTGGTGTATCAATGTGCAGGATAGATGGTTGGACTCACAAACTGATACTAATATATTAGAACTCACATTGACCCTTGATAACAAATATATTAGAATTTACATGTATTGATTTACATTTAACCTGCTAATAACGAAAAATTCAACTAAATGCTCGTTGACCCGCTCCATGTTATAGTGTAGGATTAGGCTGACAAACATATCATTGAAGTAAGTAGACAACTTGATGAAGCATGTCATTGATTACTAAAATTACATCAACTTCAAATAATTATATAATTAGTACTCACAATTATTTACATATAACTCATTAAAATAAAAAAATGATAATTGTGAATTGACACTGTCCAACATATTGTGTGTCATTATCAAGTTACTTGTGTTTCCCTTTGGGATTTGTGTCATTTGACGATTAATATATTTGAAGCAACAATAAATTTATACACAATATGTTAAAGGAAAATAATTCGATCACTTTTGGTTGACCCTTTAACCTGCGATATCATCTGAAGCACTTAAACATGCCAATAAAACATGATAAAAAACTCACATACAATATCCTATATCAAACAAACATACTAAAATAAGTAACGAGTGTTTATCAGGATAAACATGGCTATCATGATAATAAAAAAATAAGAATTTAGTTTGATTCATGTGTATTTGCTGCTCTTCAAGTATCACTGGTAAACATATAGACCCGCATGCGGCTGAATCTTATACACGTGCCTTAATTTTCCTCTGAGTTACCCATCTATTGTCCATTTAGATCTTCTTTGGATCTTTATGCATCTATGCGATGCACGGTGATGTGGACTTTCCTAGCACATGCTAACACACATTCCAGAGATAATAGCAAAGAAAGTACACAAATAGATCCATTTGCAGATAAACATCAATATATAATAAAAAAACTAAAAGGTAAACTGATCGCAAGAAATCACACTGGGTTGTGCGAAAAGAAGTTTGAAGCACTTAAACATGCCAGTAAAATATGATAAAAAAACTCACATACAATCTCCTATAACAAACAAACATACTAAAATAAGTAACGAGTGTCTATCAGGATAAACACAGCTATCGTGATAATAGAAAAATAAGAATTTAATCTGATTTAAGTGTATTTGCTGCTCCTCAAGTATCGTTGGTAAACATATAGATCCGCATGCGGTTGAATTTTATACACGTGGATTAATTTCCCTCTGAGTTACCCATCTATTGTCCATTTAGATCTTCTTTGGATCTTTATGCATCTATGTGATGCACGGTGATTTGGAATTTCCTAACACATGCTAACATACATTCCCGAGATAATAGCAAAGATTGGCACACACACAACTACGAAAGTACATAAACATATCCATTTGCGGATAAACGTCAACATATAAAAAAAGTAAACGATTCGCAAGCAACACATTGGGTTGTGTGAAAAGTAGGCAGACTGAGTTTGCACCTGCCCTTGTTTATAGGGTATATAAGATAACTTCTCTATTGGACACGGTAGGCCATTTGGTCATTTTACAAATCTAGCGTAACCGTAAATTCTTATTTAAGGGCCACAATCAATGCTTTATGTAGGGGTAAAGACTATACAAGAATGTTGGCATTAAAATAAAGACCAGGGAGTCACTTGTAATTCTGAAAACAGCATGGGCGATATGGAACAAGCGGCTATGAAAACAAATCATAAATATTCATCAATTCAGTTTACAAGGACGTGTGTGTGGCGGTCCGGTTGGGTTTAAAGGATCTTTGTACATAAGTAACAACAAACCCGTGGTTCGAAAAGTTTCTCAAACTCCTGTAAAATTGTATTTCATATATGTATACTTTTTTATTATTATCCCATCAAGGAGCTAAAATTTAGCGTCGAATGCTCTTTGGGTGAAACTGGAATCCAACTTTCCATTAGATGAGAATATTTCAGGATTCGTCTCTTCTAATGACTAGAAAGGGGCATGTGCTAAGCACGTGAAATACAAATAATTTAATACATTAATTTTTCATTAACAATTATTTGTAGTAAATACTAAAAATAAAGCCAAAATTCATGTGCAAAATCATGAGAATATATAAACACATATATCATCAAATTTACCTTTGAAACTAAAAAAAGAGATCATTCATACGAAAAGTATCTACCTGTACATAATTTAAAGTTTGTTTACTACAAAAAGATGTCATTCATATGAAAACTATCTAACTACATGTACATGGATCATATCCTGAAGTGATAGATGGTTAGTTGTTTTCTTCTTTTTGGATCTTCAAAATTTCCAGTTGCATCAAGTTTTTGTACTTGTTGTCGACTTGAACTTGGAAGATGAGATTCATGCTACTCAGTTGAGTTTCCCATTTCTGAATGAGGTCATACTGGTCCTATATGTTATGATTGTCAGAATTTTACAAGTTAAGTGAATAATTTAAGTCATATTAAACTTACCATTGGATTTAGTTTCATTAAAGTATCAAGATTATATGAGAGAAGATCTTCAACTTGTTTATCAAACAAAGTACATTGTGTCATATCAGTTTCATCTTGTAATTGAAGCTTTAAGATACACCTGAAATAAAGTATCAAAAAAATAATATTCAAAAGAGCATATAAGAGAGTAATAATCTTTATAAATAAATTAATTGATTTACCAAGGCTTTGCAATGGATTCCTTGTAGCAGTATTGGCAGAAATAGTTTGAATCATAAGTAGAGGTTATTTTCTTGTGACACTTGGTGCATGCCATATACTAGAGTTCTTGTTGTTTGGAGATGACAAATTTGGTTGGTTTTATGAAATAGACATGCTCCTGTGTAGTTATGGTTTATAAATTTAAGTATGAATATCTACCATAAACTATTTGAAGTATAATGTGAAGACTAAAAGGTACCAATTTTTTGTAAGAAGAAGTTTTGCAATTGGAGTTGTTGAAAGCATTTTTTTTCTATTGTCATCTATAGCTTGATCAAGTAGATGATGATGATTCATTTTCCTAAGTGAGATAAAAAAATGTGTTAGTAATTTTCATATAAGTTTCTAATGTTTGAATATAAAATATTACCAATGTTGTAGTACTTTGACTTCTGATAAATCAGGGTTGATTAATATCTTTGTTTCTCTTCCGGTAGATAAAGTCCTCACCCCTACATAATATTAATGATAAATAAGTATAAACAATAATTCAAATGAAGAATACAATAGTGACAACTATAGGTACCGTGTATTTTTTTGAAATCAACTATTTTGCAACAATAATTGGTCTATCATCAAAAATCTTCAATATTGTTTCACAGTGATCTGTCATAAAGTGTCCCCATGTTGATAGAGTTGTGACATCTAAGCTGCAATAATAGATTAAATAAATAAATAAAAGTAATTGTAACATTTTTATTTCATTTTTACTAAAATATTTATACTTACAAAGAGTCAGTGATAAGAAGATCTTGAAAGATTACATCTGATTGATCTCTCTTCCTTTTTGTCTCTTGTTTCAGAAGAACATTTAGAATGATTGCAATGGTGTCTATTATATTTTATATATAGATATTGATCAACATATATATACATAATATGAAAATTGTAAATGAAGTAACATACCTATTTGTTGTGGAGCTATTTCTAGCTGTAAGAAATATTTGATAGATAAGATATCAAACTTTATCGTTTCTTCATACGATATGCCATCTTCTGCCTTTTCGATGATTGTGAATCTTTTTATAATCATTTGGCACTTGTGATCAGTTGACTTTCCTGAGTGATATTCTGACTTAAGTAATGATAGTGTAGCTCTTGAAATCTAGTATGTGTCATTCAATATTAATTTGTCATTGAACTTTTTGATGTCTTCATTGAATATCACTCCTTGCATCTTCATTCCTTGAAAGTCAATGAAATTCAATATCTTGCACATTAAAATAGCAAACTTTAAGTTTGTAGTAGATAACATGTTGCTATTTCGTCCATAAATTCGAGCCTCCTATAGGTATGTTTACCATGTCTTGATGTTCTAGGTGCTGACATCTCTATCACCTTTATCTTCACTATCCATATTTGAGAACTCTCATCAATTTCATGTAATAGTTGGTAACTTTTTGACATCTTTCTAGGTCTACAATTAAATAAAGATGATAATATTGGAACATGTATGACAATGATGAAAGAGATATTATCCAAGATTATGCTTTGTACCTAGATTATTCCTGCGGTATATAGTACTTCAGTATATACTATATTCCTTGTTGTTGTAATGTTTGTATGTTCGGTTGAAGATGGTCTGATGAGAACTTTAATGTCTTCTGGTGATTTCACTCTAGATAAGGCCACATATAACTGGCCATGTGAAAATACAGGTTGAGGAAGATATATTCCAACCTTTTCTAATGTTTGGCCTTGTGACTTGTTAATTGTCATTGCAAAACATAAGAGGATAGAAAATTGTAACCTCTTAAATGTAAAAGGAAACTTTTCATGATCCTTTAGTATCAATGGAATTCTAGGAATGAATACTCTTTGTCATTTATTATGCCCAACTGCTATTTTAGCATCAATAACATTTGTATTGAAATTTTGGCAAATAATTTGTGTGACATTACATAGCCCTAAAAAGGATCAATATTCCTAAGGAGCATAATTGGACAATTTCTTTTTAGTGTCAACTTGTGAGGCTGAAGACCAGAAGGAGTCAAAGAATTCAGAAACTCTTCTGCTTGAAACTGACTGGTATTATCAATAGCAGAGTCAAAGCATAAATATTCTTTCTTAACTCCAAGAAATATTTCAATCAACAATTCATTTATTTCATCCACAAATTCATACTTTGTTGTCAAAATTGCATGATTGGTAAGAGAATAAATGTTATTCTCATCATCCGTAAGTTTAGGAAATATTTCCTTTATCAAATGATACTTGGAACATGATTCATCAGTATAGGGGATAACCATGCATTTAGGAATGTCAATATGATCATCACCAAGTACAATTTCTCTTGTTCCATTTCCAATTTTAAGTAAATATTTGTTGAACGATGGACTTGATATTGTTCTCATATTCTCTATGAGTTTTAACCTTTCCACTTTCCCCCAAAACTTTGACTTTAAAAAACTTACTGCAATAGTTTGTTCTTTCCTCCCCGTGGCACAACAGGAAAAATTTGTCTAAAATCACCACCAAATACGACAATTTTTCCTCCCAAAAGAATGTATTGACTTGTCATGTCTTGTAATAAAAGATCTAATGACTCAATTGCTTGCTTTTTAGCCATCGATATCTCATCCTAAATTATAAGGTTAGTTCTTCTCAATAATTCTCCAAAACTACTTTGCTTTGAAATAGTGCATATTTTTTGTTCTTCTCTATTCAACGATATCTTAAATCTTGAGTGGGTAGTTCGACCAAAAGGCAATAAAGATGCTTCAACTCCAGATGATACAGTTGCAAGTGCTATTTGACCTGATGATCTTACTTTAACAAGTAAAGAACGATATAGGAATGTTTTTCCAATTCCACCTGGCCCATCAATGAAAAATATTCCTTGTTTTCCACTATTTATACGATCCATTACAGTTCTATAAGCACAACTTTGATCATTATTTAGAAGTGACATTGATTGGGTATCTCCATTAGAAATGACTATATTCAATTCCTCTTCTATTTCTTTGTACAACTTCTCATGTTCATCTTCAATGATAGAAAGTAAATTAAAGTCTGATAAACACTTTCCCATTGACTCGAGACACCTATTTATATTCTTTAAAGCACAATTATAGGCATTCATGCAGTCATCTTGATGCTCAACATAAAATTCCTCACTCATTTGATTTTTAAACTTCTCCCACAAACTTATAGGGATGATAGATGCACAATAGACTAATATTGTAGAGAACAATGAAGAAGACCGGAAGGCATTTGAAATATCACAACTTCATCAAGACATTCTTCAATGTTGTCATTGGATTCCAATAAACCAAGATGTTCAACTACTTCTTGGAATGTATTATATTGGATTCCATTTATAGTCCTCAAATGAGCAAAAGACTTAGAACCTCTGACATGATTTAACAAACATCACAGATAGTAGCGCTCACCCTCAATAGGTTTTGCAAATATAATCCTTCCTATTGAATTTCTTTGCTTTCTTCTATTCCAACATTTTGATTTCTTATCCCATACGTAATGCTCGGGAAAATCCTTGTATAGGTACTTTTGAGCCTCTTCATCTACACAATTTGTTCTAAAATATTCAGTTAGCATTGTTTTTGAAAAGTTATCATTTTGTACAATTGTGGCTAAATCTTGATGTTGGTGGAATGTAATAGTATGCATGTCCTCTAAATGGAGTTGTAATGATGTTACCGATGGATGCATCTCATTCATAGGGAACTGATAAATTCTCCATGCAACTTCTTGTGGTGATACCCATCTTCCAGAGACAAATTGGAAAATTTCATCATGAAAATTCTTATATTGTTTGTCATCTAGTTGGAACAATACACAGTCATGCCCTTTGTATATGTATTTATATAAATACTTCACTACTTTTATTGAAGAACATATTTTTACATCGATATGACAGTTGTACTTTGCTAATAAATAAGGATTATAGGGAACCACCCAATGATTGTCAATTTTAGTGGAGCCAACGTTTGTCAAATACTAGGTTTGTCTTCTTTGGTAAAGAGGGTAGGAATTTTTTTCCTGACTTGTTATAGAAGAGAAGTCTTTTGGATAATGTTTTTATATTGTCCATTCTCCATACATACATTGTTTTGGTTCAAGGCTCCACATGGACCATGTATCATATGTTTCAAGACCATGTTATAAATATGTGAGTTAGACTCTTTCTCTGGTATTTCAGTGGATACATACTGGTCATATATATCAGGTGTAGTAATCTTTTGTTTGTTTTCCAATATGAGAAGAAAATGTGCATGCGGTATTTTTATATTCTATCACATAAACGTAAGAAATAACATATCCAAATATATTTCTTTTGAAGAGATCAACTTTAAAATCTTCTAATTTTACTATGAAGATCATAGCAAGGAGATCTGGTCTATTTTTTGCTTCCTCAAATGCCAACAACTCTCTCTTTACTTCAACCCAAGATGAATTGCATGTTAATGTTAAAAATATATCATGTTTTCCATATTTCTGAACTAATGCCATTGCATCAAGATATCTTTGTCTCATATCCTGAGGGCCACCAATAAAAGAAGTTGGGAGAATAACTCTTCTTCCAATTGTGTAGCCCATATTTTGTCCATGGTTATAACTATCGACAATTCCTTGATACAAATCTGTCTGAATTGTTTGCTGATCTCTTCTAATATAGTCCAAGCGACTACTTTCAAGTTTAACATACATATCAACAATGTATTGTTGTAGTAGTCTGCCAGAATGAAATAGAATTGATTTGTCGAACTCTCTAATTTGCAACTTATAATAGTAGTATTCACGACATGATACTGTTGTTCTTCTTTTTTACTTCTTTTGTACAACTAAAATGTGAGAATAAAGTATCATGCTTTATATGTATGTTTTATAAACACCATTATAGTAGTAAATATATTTACCTCTTTCCTCTTGTTGGAAAAGTTGACAAATATCTTTAAAGGAAGATAGACCTAATGATGAAGCTTTAGTGACCAGTTGTCTATTCTTCTTGTCAGTTCATAAAATTCCTTCATGCTAACCAATTTCACCATGAGGGAACAATAATGGGTATTGTAGGAGATCGTAACAACCATAATAATAGTTCACACAATGGCTACTACCATCATGACTGTAAACATGAATATCCCATTGGAAGTCTATATGACTACTATTTTCATTATCATTTTCACTCCAAATTGCAGCTACTTGTGAAGAAGTTGGCATATTCTGAATTCCTTGATGTACATTTGGGTTTGATTTAAGAAATATCTGAACATTCTCAAGATTTTCAAAATCTTTTAGGTTGCAAAAGAACTTTGAGTAAGGATTTTCTTATAATGTACTAACCAATAGCTTCACCACATCTTCTCTTAATCTTGATGATTTATGTAACCTATTTTCTATCTCATTAGCAGTGCCATAAATGTATATCTACAAATGTGATGGGTGTGCATGTTCTGGTATCATCTTAATTATGAAATGATATATTTGTCCTTGTACTTTGAAAGTTTATATATGTCTTTGTTTCTCTTTGAAAGATTTCTATCCTCGTTCACACCCATAGATGTAAAAGCAAAAGTATTATTGTATGCCCTTATGCATTGCCTAAATTGAACAACCTCCTCCTCTGATGATCTATATAGATGGCATAATTCTAATGGGGCTTCATGTGATGCTAGTGTAATTTCTCCATCATAGCAACAAAACGTCCTCACTTCACGTGGAAATCTTTTTGTTTGATAGTAATCACAATTGTTGTTCTTAGGGAGTACATAAGCTTGTTTAGGTACGGGCAGATCTATAATGAAGCTTTTCACCATGGTTGATGAAGATCCAATTTCCCATGTACTTCTGATTGAATCTACTTCCGTTGAAGATTCATAACATTTCTCAAGTTTTCTCTTGGCATAATTTTGTCTACATTTTTCACGCTTAGCTTCCTTTTTATCTTCTGAAAGATTTGCATAATATTGTCTTTGTCTTTTTCATATTAATGATTTCTTTTCCTCTGATAGATCAGAATATTATATTCTCTGAATATTAATGACAAATATAACATCATTCATTATTGCCACCATTTCATGCTTTCAATATAATAATCAAATATATCTATAGAGGTGCATGATCATCACACTTAGTTGGAGGATGTGTCTTATAATAAGAGAGATAAAGTTTAGATAATAAAGAGAAATATTAGTTTCATATTGGATACCATAAGGAAAAATTAAAGATATAGTTCAAGGGGATGGGGTATATGACTCACATGGGAAAAATCCTAAGAATTAGTCGACAAAAAAATCTTAGAATCTTGACAAGAGTGAGACTAGAAGAGATATTTTTAGCAAAATATACAAGATATTGTATTAGCATCATAGTGGTCTAAAATCCTAACAACAAGCACCCGAATGAATTGATATTGTCAACTTAATATGACTATTGTCATAATTTCACTACTACAGAAATAGCATTCAGTGACACTTTTCTGGGCGTCGGTTATTAAGGAAAACCGACGCCTTCTATGTTAGGCGTCGGTTGTTTACGAAAACCGACGTCTATATTTGAAGACCAGCCAGACACGGGTACCGCTTTGTCTTCAGCGTCGGTTGTTTATAACAACCCGACGCTTAAAGTCGCACGCGAAATCCATTTTTCGATGAAAAAAAATAGTGTCATTAGCAGCGTCGGTTATTTAGGTAGAAACCGACGCCTATGTGCGATGAAAATTTGTGCGAAAAGTGTCACCTTCATCGTCGGTTATTCAAGGATAACCGACGCTGAAGGTGGTTCCCGCCAAACAATTTCATGAAAATATCATCCAATTGGACGTCGGTTTTTTCAAACAACCGACGCTAAAGATGTTTAGGCGTCGGTTGTTTTAAACAACCGACGCTATTTGGGAACTTCATAACCCCCGATCGCCCGACTCTTCCCCTTTCTTCTGTTTCATTGCGAGCGATTTCCCTATTTCTTCTTCAGCTCCCCTTCTCCGGCGATTTCTTCTTCAGCTCCCCTTCTCCGGCGCCCCCTTCTCCGCCACCACTCCTGCTCGCCGCCGCTCCTGCCGCCGTTGGACACCAGCTCTGCGTCGCCGCCACCGCCGCCTCCTGCTCGCCGCCGCTCCTGCTCCTGCTGCTGCGCTCTGAAGTCTCCTGCTCCGTCGCCTGCTCGCCTGCACCGCCGCCGCCTGCTCGCCGCCGCGCACTGCTGCTCTCCTCGCCGCGCACAGTTGCTCTCCTCTCCTCGCCGCTGGGGTAGGTCTCTGCTCAGGCCACGCCGCTGCTCTCTAGGCCAGGCATTCTTCCTATTCCCTCAAGGTACTGCTTTCTTCCTCCTTCCTTCCTTCCTCCACGCCGCTGCTCAGGCCAACTAGGGGAAGTAACATTTGTCTGCATCAAAGACACCTCCTTGGGCTTTATTCTCAACAATTCTTAGAACAGGTAATAAATCACAAGCATATATACGTATATGGGTTCCCTTTAGGTCTTCATAATGTATTTATATTCAGTTTATAGTTACCATTGCATACATTGTTGTTTGAGCCTTATGATGGACTTTTGGATTGCAAATGACTGGGATTTTCCTAGTGAATGTTCTAAAATTGTAGGCCCAATCTAGATTAAATTGAGAGCTCATTCTCTCCTTATATTGGCAAGGTGAGGCAAAAATAATTCCACAAGTGATTCAAATCTCCTATCCCACACTTTACCCATCTTTGTCATGCCTCATTACCAGGGTTAGTGTCATGCTAATCCATTGATATTCATATACGGAGTGACCCTGAGTTTATTGAAATATATCACGAGATTGTGGGTCATCTATGAAGATACCCTTGTGGTGCATTATGTGTGATTTTATAGCAAACAATTATATAAGATTTTATTCTAGATTTAATCAAACCCATTGTGCAATAATCATTCCCCGCGAGCATACATGTCTTATTGCAATATATTTTTAGGATCAAATCCTGAGTACAACATTTTAAGTATATTGGTTACCATACCCAATCCAAGTCAAGATAAATATTTAAAATCAAATGGTTTGATGGTTTATTAATCTAATTACGAAAATTTAAATCAAAATGAAAAGGGGTATGAACTTATATATAAAAAACACCAGGATGAATTAGGTTTCAGTGTTACTAACTATAACATTATAGGTTTTGAGTCCTTAAATAGAATGATTTTAAAATTAGCTCAAATGAGTGAATTGCTTGATTTTTTGAAAGCTCTAGTTATACATCTTATATTTTAATGTGATGTACTCTATGCATGTTTCATGTTTGGTACACGATTAGGCGCCGCCTGGTGCTCCTCCACCGCCGTCGCTGCTAGCTACTTCTCCAGCCAGAGCCACCGGAGCCTCTTCCTTCTTCCCGACAAGGTTGGTCTTCCCGCTGCTGCTAGCTGCTCTGCTTTTTTTTGCAACATATATATATTCTGTGATCCCAACATTCTTTATATTCTGCTCTTCTCTGCTTGATTCTTCTATATATTCTGATGTCATTATATAATTATGTGATCCCAACATATTAAATTGAATTAGAATGATTTCATGAATTATAGGGTTTTAAAGTTGATAAACATGTACATGCGGAAATAGGGTTATTAAACCAATGGTTATAACATAGTATGATCTTAATCTGATCTGGATGTTCATAATAATGTAGTATGTTAAATATGATGATTAGGGATACATATAATGTCTAGTAAAGATTCCTAGACCTTTTGTTTGAAACTATTGATTTCTTGATTTATTATTTAATAATGCTCTGTTGATTAGGATTAACCATGTTGCCTGTAGTTTATAGATAATTATTATATATAAGAATGACATCAAATGTGTTTGTTGGCCTAGAAACCCGTCCAAGATTTACTCATTAGGAGTAAATCTTGGATAGTCCCCGGTTTGGGACTGTTCTTGAACACCTAATCTCACTTAGGATGTAAGTGTATAATGTGTATTGGGTTTTCGAGAAAATTTTGGTAGCATTTCCCCGTTTGTTCTCTAAGTACATATGTACTTAGAGAACAGCGGGGAAATGCTGCCGAAATTTTCTCGAAAACCCAATACACATTATACACTTACTAGTGAGATTAGGTGTTCAAGGATGGGATAGGTGGTACACATTTATTATATACTAGGGAAATGCTGCCTAATCTTTTCCTAATATATACTTGTTTCCTAATATATACTTGTTTTCTCTGATCATAGAATGGATAGATCATGGATGTCCATTCGTAATCGTTGCACCCCAGAGTTTATATCTGGTCTTGATCAGTTTATTAGATTTGCTGAGGAACATAGGAAAAAACCTACAGATAGGTTATACTGTCCATGTAGGCATTGCGGTAACAACTTGAAAGTCAACACTGGTGAGGAAATCAAAAGTCATGTCATGTGCAACGGGATTGTACAAGGCTATACAGAATGGCACTGGCATGGAGAGATTTCAAAATCGAAACCAGTAGATGTCGATAGCAGTGCTTGGGTGGAAGAAGAAATTGCCTCTGATGACGTAAATGTGAACGAACCAGTTCCAGCAGACATCGTTGATGCGATGCTGGATAGTTGTAGGGTAGAGCACACCGATCCACCTCCTATCTTTACAAACATTGTGCATGATGCTGAGATACCGTTATACACAGGTTGTTCTAAGTTTACGAAGCTTAGCGCTGTGTTGAGATTGTATAAGTTGAAAGCTAACAATAGATGGAGCGACAAAAGCTTCACTTCATTGTTGACTTTGTTGAAAGAAATTCTTCCTGAAGGAAACGAGCTTCCAATCTCAACATACCAGGTAAAGAAAATGTTGTGCCCAATGGGAATGGAGGCCAAGAAGATACACGCATGCCCGAATGATTGTGTATTATTTCAAAAGGACTATGTAGATTTGAAAGATTGTCCAAAATGTGGTGCGTCACAGTATAAATTGACGACTTCGGGGGAGTCCAAAACTGGTTCTCCTGCCAAGGTGTTGTGGTATCTACCTATAATATCACGGTTTCAACGCTTGTTTGCAAATCCGAAAGATGCGAAGAATTTGAGGTGGCATGCAGATGTTAAGAAAAATAATGATGGGATCCTACGACATGCGTCTGATTCCCCACAGTGGAAGAAGATTGATCTATTGTACCCAAAATTTGGTGAAGAAGATAGGAATATAAGACTTGGGCTTTGTACAGATGGGATGAATCCGTATGGGACATTGAGAAGCCAACATAGCACTTGGCCAGTCATGCTTGTTATATACAATCTTCCTCCCTGGATGTGTATGAAAAATAAGTATGTTATGTTGTCATTGTTGATATCGGGCCCTAAACAACCCGGAAATGATATCGATGTTTATCTTGAACCTTTGATTGATGACTTAAAGAAACTTTGGGCTGAAGGTGTGATGACCTATGATGCTTCAGCAAGAGAGACATTTCGTTTGCACGCTATGTTGTTTTGCACTATTAATGACTTTCCAGCATATGGGAATTTATCTGGATATAGTGTCAAAGGAGCTAAAGCGTGTCCTATATGTGAAGAAAACACTGATTCAATAAGACTAAAACATGGTGGCAAGACTGTATATCTTGGTCATCGAAGGTTTCTTTCAAAATTCCATCCGTATCGTAGGAAGCGCAAAGCATTCAATGGATGGAATGATGAACGGAGTGCACCTAAACCTATACCAGGGGATGTTGTTTATGAAAGAGTAAAAGACATTGTCAATGAATTTGGTAAGAAATCACAATGTAGTATGGCCACACGGAGTGACAATTCTTCATTCAAGAAGAAGTCAATATTTTGGGATCTTCCTTATTGGAGTTCTTTGACAGTCAGGCATTGTATCGATGTAATGCACGTTGAGAAAAATGTCTGTGATAGCATCATTGGTACTCTATTAAATATACCAGGTAAGACTAAAGATGGGATAAAATCCAGACTGGACCTACGTGAAATGGGAATAAGGTCAGAATTAACAGAATTACGTGAAATGGGTAATAAAAGAACATACTTACCTCCCGCTTGTTACACGTTGTCTAGAAAGGAGAAGAAAACTTTTTGTGAATGCTTGGTAAATGTTAAGGTGCCACATGGTTACTCATCCAACATCCGTAGATTGGTATCAATGAAAGATCTGAAGTTGATAGGTCTTAAATCTCATGATTGTCATACTCTAATGCAACAAATATTGCCCGTGGCAATTCGATCTATATTGCCGAAGCATGTAAGGTTTGCAATTACCAGACTTTGTTTCTTTTTCAACAGTCTATGCAACAAAGTTATTGACCCTGATACTCTCGATAATTTGCAAAGAGAAGTGGTTGTTACCCTATGTCAGCTTGAGATGTATTTCCCTCCTTCGTTCTTTGATATCATGGTACATCTTGTTGTCTACTTGACTAGGGAAGTGAAAATGTTGGGACCAGTTTTCTTGCATTGGATGTATCCCTTTGAACGATACATGAGCGTTTTTAAAGGTGATGTTCGAAACCGTTATCGGCCTGAAGGGAGTATTATTGAAGGTTATGTGGCGAGAGAGGTTATGGATTTTTGCAATGACTTTCTCAGTGGTAATGACACTCCTGATAATGACAAGAATATTGAGGAGGGCAAAGGAATTTTGGGATCACGGGTGAAAGTAATCAGCCGTGAGCAGTTGGAACAAGCTCACTTGTATATTTTACACAATATGGACGAAGTGAGTGTTTATATCGAGGAACATACCAATTTCATAAAGAGACAACATCCTCGAGCAAGTTCAATGTGGCTTGCTAGAGAGCATAATACGACTTTTACTAAGTGGTTTGAAGATAAAGTCTTACATCAACTATCTCAAACACCAAACGATATTATAGAAACTATCAAATGCCTCGCCTTTAAACCAAAACCGAATGTTATGTCTTATGAAGGGTTTGACATTAATGGATTCACATATTACACAAAGCGCCAAGATGATAAGAGTGTCGTCCAAAATAGTGGGGTCACTCTTCAAGCGTCGACTATGTACTTTGCCAGTGCAAAGGATAAGAGTCCACGTGAAGCTAAAATGTCATATTACGGTGTCATTGAGGACATTTGGGAGTTTGACTACATAGATTTCCAAATTCCGCTCTTTAAATGTAATTGGGTTGATAACACCAAAGGAGTTATAGTGGATGAATTGGGTTTCACTTTGGTGAACTTTGAAAAGATTGGCGAGAAGGGTGAACCATTCATATTGGCATCACAGGCGAAACAAATATTCTATATCGATGATCCTGTGAATGATAAATGGTCGGTTGTTCTTCATGGTAAAAGACAGTTCATTGAAGATCCTATAGATGAAGAAGAGTACTATGATAAGTATGATGACTCCAGTCCATTCTCAGTTGGGTTGCCAACTCCACAAAATATTGAAGCTAATGATGACTTATATGTGCGCGGAGATCACAATGAAGGATTGTTAATTGATAAAAGATCACAATTTTAGAGACATGTATGTTTATACAAATGCTAAATGTTTGCCTTTTTCTAGTTAATACAAATGCTAAATGTTTGCCTTTTTCTAGTTAATACAAATGCTAAATGTTTGCCTTTTTCTAGTTAATAGAAATGCTAAATGTTTGCCTTTTTAATGACATTTTCAGATGGCTGACCATGATGAGCATGATGTCCATGATGAGCATGAAGTCCATGATGAGCATGCTGTCCATGACGAGCATGGCGAGGATACTAATGTAAGTTCTAAAAACATATCCTGTATTTCTATAAAATTCATTATCTTCTAGTTATGTCATATATCCTATATTTCTATATTGGGCTAAGTTAGTGTGTTTTATTTTTGTCAAATTTTAGGTTGATGCACCTGTACCCACTGAAGCACTGGAGCAACTTGATGCGCAACACCAGACACTTAACAAGAAAAGGGGCATCACTCTGTTGAAGAAGTTATTAGCGCTAAGTGGTAGTGGATCCAAATTGGTGGTGGAGTTTGATAATGGAGGAAATCCAATTGGAGTGAACCACAATAATTTTGTGAATTATCTTGGGTGTACCACTCGGAGCCATTGTGGTGTTAAGTATGACAATTGGCATAAAGTTCCTCAAGGGAAAAAAGACTTGATATGGAAGGATTTATGCGTGAGTTATTATTATTTGCAATTCTATTTTGTAGATTACAAATTCTATTATTTGCAATTCTATTTTGGATACTAGTTAATAACATTTCTATTTTACAGAATCTGTTTGCATTGGATGAGAAGTTGCATCGTAAAAATGTGATGCAACGCGCTGGAAAGATGCTTAGGAATTATAGGACAAATATGAACATAGAATACATAAAAGAGGGTGATAAGAAGAAGAAGTCAGCCCTTGAACAATGGAACTTCTTGGACAAAGAAGATTGGGACAATTTTGTTGCTTCAAGAAAATCTGAAGAATTCAAGGTATTAGGCGTCACTCCTAATTTAATTAATATACATTGTATTCACCTATTCAAGATTAGCATTTAGTGCTACTAACCAAATCATTAATGTGCATACTAACTAGGCCCTCAGTGACGCACAAAAAGCAAGGCGTGCACTGAATGTGCATGACCACACTATGGGTCCAAAAGGCTATGCAAGCGTTCGCCAAAGACTACAGGCGGAGTCTGTGGCTACTCAGGAGTCTGCTCCTACTCAGGAGTCTGCCACACCCATGCCTCGCCATGATATCTGGATAGCTGGCAGGCAAAACAAGAAGGGTGAAATAAAGAAGCCTGTAACTGCTGAGGTGGCTACAAAAATGGTAAAATACAACTCTTAGAGAAATCGTTTGAATATTGATTATTTGTGGTGTTAACTTACCAATTTCTATTTATGGTGATTAGCGGGAGCTGCACGAGCAGAGGAAACAAGGCACGTTCATCCCTCAGGGCACAAGGGATGAATTGACAGTTGCTCTGGGTAACCCAGAGCATCCTGGACGTGTTAGAGGTGCCGGCGCTGGTGTTGGCATCAAAGCATTCTTTGGGCCATCCCAGCGCAAACCCAGAGCGGGACTTTCTATATAAGAGGTAACCTATTCTTTTTTTAGAATGTTACTGTAAAAGGAAATTCATTAATAAGAAGCTAATGTTTCTTTTATCCATGTATAGGAGAATAAGAGAGTTGAGGATTTAGTTGCTAAGAAGATCAACGATGTAGTTGCTGAGAAGGTCAAGGAAGAATTGCTGCGGTGGCAGGCATCTCAGGCTTCCAATACGCCTATGGCGACCCACTCTTCTCCTGATGCATAGACTGCGAGTAATCCTGGAGACCCATCGCCTAGCACGTCTGCTGTAAGTATTGTTTATGGCATTGTAGTTAGTCTTTTCAAGTTGTTATGTTTTCAAGATGATATGTATATATGTATAATATTATTTACGTAAATTTGTAGGCATTGAAGCCATGCCGCTTAAGAATGCAAGACTACGTTGTTGCAGAGGCGCAAGCTTACCCGTCCCTTCCTGGGGAAAGGTTTCACGGGACTCCAATGCCACAGGGCTATGTTCGTGTGGGCCCATTACGTGTGTTACCCGATTGGAGGGAAGTTGTGTTGCCATATGCCCACCCAGATATTGATACACTTGGTGAGGCAGAAGGCGGGGTGATATTGTGGCCCAAAGCAGATGTCGTCTACACGACTGAAATTGTAAGATAAATTTACATTGATTTAGACTGTTAATGTGTATATATGATGTCAACTGATCTGAAATTATATGTACAGGTTAAAAAGAAGACACCAGGAGCACCTAGGCCTCCACTTCCACTTCCCGCATTACCCGATTGGGTTCCAACTGACCTAACATACCCGTTAGGTCCTGCTTGTAGGGGAATGGCATGTTGGCTACGGGCACATAATGTACATTGCCCTATAATTATTTCTTTAGATGCAGATTATGCAGGTCAATCATACGATAGCTCTTTATTTATACAAGATATTATTGAGTTGTTTATGTATGATTGGCTGAATACATCAATGATAGAGACATGGATAAGGTGAGATCTTGTTTATACATCCATATACCTTGTGTAAGATCCGGTGATCTGGTTTCTTATATATTAATGCATACGCCTATATGTTTTGCAGCTACCTAGTCGAAGATCATTGCAAACAATTTGCATTTGATCATGTGGGATTTTTGATTCCATCATTGATTAGTTTGGTAGCTAAAGACCCTGATAATGTTCAACAATACTGTATAGATGCTTTTACAATTTTTGATCAGCAAAAGAAGACGATAATAATAGCTCCATTCAATGTCAAGTAAGTTTACTTTATTTATAATTTGGACTTAAGAAAATTCCATTTTTATTTTGCATTTTGAGTTATTAATTGTTAACTTCTTACTTCTAGCGGTAGACATTGGGAGTTACTAGTTATTGTCCCCGGGACATTCACTATTTATTATCTAGATCCCGCGGGGAGTACATTGAACACTAAAATTGGACACGTAATGAGAATGCCATTATTCTGGTGAGAAATATTTCATTTTTATATCCGTTAACATCTTTTATTACATTACTATTTACTTATGCAATTTATTGTGTTATATTAACATGTAGGGGTTTAGATGCATTCAAAAAGGCTGGAGGAACAGTCCCAAGGAAAAAGAACCAGCCAATAAATTGGCAGAACGTACAAGTAAGTTCCCGACTCGAATATATATATTATTGATGTGAATTGTGCTTAGTTGTATTATTTTGTATGTTTCAATTTATAGTGTGCTACACAAGACAATGGCTGGGCATGCGCATACTATGTGATGCGATTTATGCAGATGATTATCAAATATGCCGCATTGGACATCGATACCATACATGAGGTATTATATATACTTTCATTAGTTAGTATGCAATATATCAATCTTATCTTATTTTTATATTATTACTTATATATATATCATTCTCTTTGCAGGTGTTTAAAACTGACAACACTACAGGTAAACGCTTAAAAAATATACATGCTCCATATACGATGGAAGCATTAAATGAAGTAAGAGAAGAATGGGCAAAAGCCATACAAGCAGTGGCAACTGTAAGATATAATTGGGATGTTGATAGCGATAATGAATGCTACTTTGTAAATGAATATTTCTGAATGTTAATACATGTATTTGAATGTTTCTATATGTGTGAATGTGAGAATTGAATTTATGTCTGAATGTATGTACTTGTGTGAAATTTTGCTTATGACTTTTGCAGGTTTGCGGCCTGTTTGTAGGCTGATATCAATGGATGTCGTAAACCTGCAGTTCAGTTACTGAACTGCCGGTTCTCATCCTGCTGACCAGCCACAGCAGGCCTGCAAACTGATATGAAAAAAAAAACAAATTGGCGTCGGTTATTTATAAAAACCGTCAGCAAAGATCTACAGCGTCGGTTATTTATAGATAACCGACGCCTTATGTGGCCAAAGCAGTCCTCGAAATGGCGTCGGATATACGTATCAAACCGACGCCTATTTAAATTAGAGGCGTCGGGCTTTTGGTATATAACCGACGCCAAAAGTGTTCGCGCCACAAAAGGACGGCGTCATTTAGGACACTTTATGCGTCAGTTATCTACTAAAAGACCGACGCTATAAGTAGTATAGGCGTCGGTCCGTTAGTAAATAACCGACGCAGAAAGTGCCCTAGCTGACGCTGTTTTATGTGGCGCGAACCCCTTTGGCGTCGGTTAACGACTAAACGACCGACGCCGATAGTTTAAATAGGCGTCGGTTAAACAACCGACGCCGAAGTGTTCGACCTTTAGCGGCACCCGCATAGGCGTCGGTCGAAAACCGACACCAAATGGGGTTAAACGACTGACGCCAAAGGCCACTTCTGTAGTAGTGTTTGATCCATAGTCCAGAATGGATTTAATTAATCAACTAAGTTTATGAAACAATGCATCTATAGGTTTTGTAATTAACACTCAACCTGATTTCATTGTAGTTTGAACTTCTATTTTTAATTTGCCACCCAAAGAGTTCTAGAAAATTTTAGAACTAACATGAAATTACCATAACATTCTCAAGAATTCAGAACTAACAATAAGTTACTAACAATAGGTTACTAACAAGAGATAACAATAAGTTACTTTTAGTAACAAATAATAGTTTTATTAGAATGTCAATTTCATTTCTAGGTCTATAAATACCTTACACATTGATTTCTGTGGTAGTCCAAAATCTATCAAGATTTATTTGAAATACAAGAAAGAGATTTATAAGAAATATCAAACTAACATTAACAATAGGTACATACTAACAAATCAAATTGCATTTATATATGCATCTTTATATAAATGGATTGGGCCATATCCACAAAGTATCCAGTCTTCAATATATGAAAAAATATGGATACGTATGGAGAAATATCTCAATAGATATCCATGTTTATCTAAGGAGTTCTTCTTTCTAATACATACTTGGTACAACTACGACACCTATTTTGGAGTATATGTGCTTCCTAGATGATAAGACGTACAACTTTCATATATAATATATGTTATTAGGACATATGTGGAGACAATATGGACAATATGTTCAAAATGTGTCTGACACAAGAGAGACCATCTCTTGTATATGAGAGGTGGACACTGACTCTGACTTGGTAGAATTCTATTGGACGGACTGACTTATTCTGACTATTACTTATATTGGCTTATAGACACATACCCATATTACACGAGTAAGTATCTAAATTTCACTTCTTATATCCCCTACAAACTGGAGCATGGGAGAATGACATGCCCTGCTTGGACATATACTAGAAAGACTTAAACAAGAAATGAAAATTGAAAGAGGACATAGACAAAAAACAAATATAAGACTTTGCAAAGCTCCCCCTGAATTAGTTTGACATGTGAACTCCCCCAAATTTTGATATTTTGGACTTTGACATTCACCTTGATCTTGATAGTTGTTGATTACATGTCGACTAAGAAAGTTGGCCATGTTGGAGCTTGTATCTTGGGAGTAGAATACGTACAAAAGAATCATGCAAATTTTTTTGAGACTCTGAATCCCCAACTAGGTGACATGGTCGTTGAAGTGATTTCAAATGAAGTCCATTGTCAGAATGACATGTTGTAAGGAGTGGGATCCCATAGGGATCCACTCCCTACTAAAAATGAAAAGGGCAACTTCCACTAACAAGTTTTTTTTCCAAAAGGGGATGAAACCAAATTTATTTAACATGATTGTATCATAACACAAAGTAGCAACGGAATTGAAAGATATATCTAACCATTACAAGGCAACTTATCATACTAACTTTCACCACGGAGGGTGACATAAAGGAAAACTAATAACATATGTAGATCTAGCTGAGGACCACCTAACAACTTCAAGTAAGGTCTCCCAAGAAGTCAGCTATCCTTGTTGTGGTCCAGGTATTCCTCCTCCTTGTCCAACACCTGGGGTTGGAAGCGTACCCCACAAAAGGAAAAGAAAAGAGGATATCAGCAAAGCGCTGGTATGAGCATGCTAAAAATAAAATTGAGCATTATATATTAAAACAACAAGTAGAGAAGGCTTCCCATGCAAAAAGATAAGGATTACCCAATCGGGCATAAAAGGAAAGAATCACAAACATATGATAAAAGGGATACTTGCCATTAAAACAATAAAAAAAAGTGATGCCATAAAAGCACTAATAAAGATTTTAGGGCACATAACCCATAATTATCAACCTCCATGTAGGTGAGATAAACATAGCACTAGAACAATATAAATAACAATTGGCGGCCAACCCTCATAAAGTTGAAACCTGATAGAGAATGGCACATAACCAAACTCCCAATATATTTAAAAATTTGGGCCAACCCCCATAAAGCTGAAACCCGGGTATGGGGCACATAACCACCATCCCAAAAAATACAATAAGGGCACATAACCCAAAACCAATGCAAATTAAATTACTCTAGGGCTATTGAGTCACACAACATGCTTAATAGGGAGGCAAGTAAAAGTATAGTCAGATTCACAAGTTAATCACCACATAAGTGTTCATCAATATCAACCACCTCAAAGTGGGCATATAACAACAAATTGAGTTCCATAATGAACAAGGCATAGTAATGATTCCAAAAGAAGTCATGAAGATATTTTGATCATAAGATCAGTAGCAATTAAGGTACTTCACATGAAGCATAATATTCAAGAGGAAAAGATATGGTTTTTAGGTTATTGTCCATAGGACCAAAAGAAAGGAGAAACATATGTTAATTGCTCAAAAAGGTATAATCGGGGATGCAAACATACCTCTCACAAAGTCTTAATCAAAACACATTCCAAAATCCTAAGCAAGATTAGAGTCCACTTGTCCTATTATAATAACCATATACATGTATTAGCATTATATGCATTCATTAAGAACTCAAAACCCTAAAGTTGTCAACTTTTACTACAAACCACCGAATTAGGTCTTGAAAATATCACCATCATCTTATTTAGGATTTTCTGATCAAAATAACGTATAATATTAAGTATTTTGATGATATTGACTTTTAGGGTTAGTTTTGGTGATTTTAAGTTAATTAAATCATCCTTAAAAATACTTTTTTGAAAAACTCAAAACCAGGTATCCAAATTATTTTTATTAGATATATCATACTTTTTTGAGTTTAGAACATATTTTACTTTTAATTTTGGCCCAAGGGTTTACTAGATATGAATTTTACAAATTATTAACTTATTAATTAGATCTATTAAAATCACTCATCATAAAACATGGGATTCAGGAGACAAAACCCTTACCAAAAAAGAAGGCTTACATGTTTCTCGTTTTATTGACTATTTATGCATATTTTTCTGATAAGGGATTAATTAGTTATGCATTTTGTAAAACCAACCAATCAGAAACTCAAGAATTGCCAAATAAGCAAGAAAGAGAGAGGAAAATAGAGTGGGCCGATCCGCTATCTTGGCCCAATCAGACCCGGCCAAGTCAGGGGTCAAAGGCATGGCCTTGACTCACCCAAACAAAGAAAAATTATGGGTAAAAGACCGTTATGCCCTCCATCAAAAAACTAAACAAGGAAGAAGATTAGAGGGGTAAAGTGGAACAATGCCACCGGTGATTGTTCTAACGCAGAAAGCCGCAAAGTAGGTCAAAATGCATGAATCCAGATCGCAAATCAGTATCGATTAGGGAAAACCAAGTCCTCAACGTTGCTCCCCATATCCCGACAAACTTGTCGAGCCAAAAATCGGTACCACAGTGGTTAGGAGTCCAAGCAAGCTTCTCCGCCAGGTGAAGAAGAACGACGATGGACAGTGCGGTAGGAAGTCCAGAAAAAGAAAAATATGGGTTGAATTCATGTTCATGAAAGTTAGTCAGACACGGGAAACACCTCGCGAAGGACATGCAATTGTAGATTTGCCATGGCGAGAAGCGCCGACAGGGTTCAAACCGCGGCTACAGGTTACATAGAAAGGGACACTCTCGTGGAAACTAAATAACTAGGAACTGTAGGTGATGATCCCAAGATGCTTACCGAGCAACCAATTGGAATGAAGAAGACAAGGAAGGCAGGAACGATGGTGAGGTCGCCGGAGAAGAAGGTCGAGTAGGCCCGACTACTCTAGGCGTTTTCGGTTTCAATTGAGGGCAGAGAAGAAGATAAGGAAGGTTGAGGGTTGTTCCGGAGCAGTTTCACAAGGAAGAGGAGAAAGAAGAGGGCTTCTACCAAAAACGATGAATAGAGGAGAATTGGGCGTTTTCTTTATATAGGGGTTTAAGTTTCAAATAAGGGATCATCGTGGGTGGAATCCTCTCACGAATTCATTGCAAAAGAAATCACGAAGAACAGTTTGGAAACAAGTGAGAAATTCAAAAGAAAATGGGTTAGAAAACCCACGGTCACTGTTCATGACGAACATGACTCCTACGCAGGGTAGGAGACAAAATCCCCACCGCTAAGTCTTGATCGGACGGCTCACAGTGCACACACATAAATAACTTGCCAAATCGAATTAGGAATAAAGTGTGATATATATTATTTAAGTGTTTTCTCTCTCCTCTTTTGAAGATGCAAACGAATCCCAAATTGGATAAAATTTTGCAGAGAGGCTAATATTGACATGTAGAATCCGGATATAGAATTAGATTTTCCTTTTGACAACTTTAATGTGTCAAATAAATTAATTACTATTTTATCTTTCCTCCTTCATTAATGACATTAGGATTATCCAAAAACTATAAAACTTGACCCACAAGTCATATTTAACATGTTGAATATGAATTTGCCATTAATTTTAGATGTTAAAGTTATTTTTGTAATTATTTAATATTTTGAAGGTTCTACACACTTCCTCTTTCCAAATTTTATCTTTTAATCAAACTTTCTCCAAATTGAGTGAAAATTCACCCAAAGGCATATTTTATTTTGTATATTACGAATCTAAAATTATTTTCCACTTTTTAAGTCATTAAATATTTATTTAATATGTTTAAGGAAAAATACCCTTTTATTTTCTAATTAAAAAATATATGATTATTATTATCTTAAATTGGTGAAACTTGGCCTCCAAGCCAAGGCATATCTCAAGAAAACGAATTTGAGGTTATTATTATCCAAGAAATTTTCCTTTTAACACATTATCTATTATTTCTATTATTTATCCCATTAATCATCTAAAATCTCATTATTCATGTTTTAAGCATTATCTTTGATTTCCTTTTTCTCTTCCATGCACCCTAATGCATGGGAAGGATCTAGAACTAATATATACCATCATTATCCCATATATTATTATTTATTTTCGTATTTTGTGGAATTATAACCCATTATCCTCAATTATGAACACTTTGCCATTTATTCACATATCCTATATTCCTTTTATTGATTTTATGATTAATTTGAAAGTATTGGGTAATATTAATTTAAATTCTACATTTTAATGTGACTTATTATTATATTCATGGTCACCAAAGAGCATATCTTAATCCTTGTTTGGCTAAACCTACAAAAACTAAGGGTTCTAAGTTATTATCTCAGGAATAAGATTAAGTCCTAGGTTTCAGTATGTTACATCATACCACCCCTTAAAGAGATTTCGTCCTCGAAATCTAAACAACTATCTAGCACCCCTTAAAAGGTGCATCTTAATAAGCTAAACAAAACTATAGGTACAAAGGTAACTTCTTTCATATATATCATGCAAAAGGAAACTTAACTTGAAAGTCTACTATAGGACTAAGGGTTACCTTCAACTTGATCATCATTATGGACTTATTCACCATCCAAAGCAAAAAATCTTCCAGCTCGCCTTTCCACATGTCTCTTACCATTGTTGTTACCATTGTTCTGATGAGGCACTTGATGTTGTTGTTGTTGAGATGGTACATGTCCATTACAAAGCTGAGGGCACCTAGGGCGAATATGTCTAGGTTCATTGCAATGATGGCACACAACCCGATAGTCAGGCTGGTTCTTTTCTTGAGAGCAATTTCCTAGAGGATGGTAACCATTGCACTTAGCACACTTGTCTCTTCTCTACTCATCTCCTGAAGGTTTCCTCTTCTTATCAAACTCCCTAGGTTGAAACCCTGGATATGACTCCACAACCAACGCTTTATCGACCATCTACTGAAAAGTCAAGGGCAGTTATGGGATAAGAGAACGTCCCACACTGTAGTTGAGCCCTTGGAGGAATATGTCAGCCCTACGTTCCTCACCAATCCAACTGCATAACACTCCATCAACAAAATTTTTTGCACATAAGCAGAAACAGATAACGAACCTTGCTTCAAGCTGTAGAACTCTGCTTCTTTCTTCTTTAGGGCAGTAGTGCAGACGTACTTCCCACAAAACAGAGCCAAGAACTCTACCCAAGACTTGGTTGAGATGTCTCTAGTCCTTACAATTCCATTCCACCAAACTCTTATAGGTCCATCTAAAACATATGAAGCAAACCTAACCTTCTGATGTAGAGGACATGCCATACCATCAAAGGTCCTCTCTATGCTTAACACCCAATCATCAGCTTTTCCAACCATCTCTATCTCACCTTCACCTTTGAAGGAAGGTGGTTGCATCTTCATGAACTCCATGATTGAGAACTCCTTAGACTTCTCAGGTACATATATGTCCTTCACCTTACCCGCCATGGAAGAAGCAAAGAGTTGTCAGAACATGGCCAACTCTTACTCCAGAGTCATAGCTCCTCCTGAACCAGCAGTAGCTGAGGACCCCTGGCCAAACCTAGTGTTTTGAGGTGTCTCATAACTACTCTGGTTATCAACTGTTGAGTTATCTCCCGCCATTAGGGTTTTTCCTGCACAAGGCAAGGACACTAAGTATAAGCAACCTAAGATAAGGGTAAACATCCTAAGGGAGACATGTTTGAAATAGTTAGATAACCGATAGCTACAGGCTCTGATACCATGTTGTAAGGAGTGGGATCCCATAGGGATCCACTCCCTACTAAAAATAAAGAGGGAAACATCCACCAACAGGTTTTTTTAAAAGGGGATGAAACCAAATTTATTTAACATGATTGTATCATAACACAAAGTAGCAACAGAATTGAAAGATATATCTAACCATTACAAGGCAACTTATCATACTAACTTTCACCACGGAGGGTGACATAAAGGAAAACTAATAACATATGTAGATCTAGCTGAGGATCACCTAACAATTTCAAGTAAGGTCTCCCAAGAAGTCAGCTATCCTTGTTGTGGTCCAGGTCTTCCTCCTCCTTGTCCAACACCTGGGGTTGGAAGTGTACCCCACAAAAGGAAAAGAAAAGAGGATATCAGAAAAACACTGGTATGAGCATGCTAAAAAGAAAATTTAGCATTATATATTAAAACAACAAGTAGAGAATTCTTCCCATACAAAAAGATAAGGAATACCCAATCGGGCATAAAAGGAAAGAATCACAAACATATGATAAAAGGGATACTTGCCATTAAAACAATAACAAAAGTGGTGCCACAAAAGCACTCATAAAGATTTTAGGGCACATAACCCATAATTATCAACCTGCATGTAGGTGAGATAAACATAGCACTAGAACAACATAAATAACAATTGGCGGCCAACCCTCATAAAGTTGAAACCTTATTGAGAATGGCACATAACCAAACTCCCAATATATTTAAAAATTTGGGCCAACCCCCATAAAGCTGAAACCCGGGTATGGGGCACATAACCACCATCCCAAAATAAACAATAAGGGCACATAACCCAAAACCAATGCAAATTAAATTACTCTAGGGCTACTGAGTCACACAACATGCTTAATAGGGAGGCAAGTAAAAGTATAGTCAGATTCACAAGTTAATCACCACATAAGTGTTCATCAATATCAACCACCTCAAAGTGGGCATATAACAACAAATTGAGTTCCATAATGAACAAGGCATAATAATGATTCCAAAAGAAAGTCATGAAGATATTTTGATCACAAGATCAGTAGCAATTAGGGTACTTCACATGAAGCATAATATTCAAGAGGAAAATATATGTTTTTTTAGGTTATTGTCCATAGGACCAAGAGAAAGGGGAAACATAGGTTAATTGCTCAAAAAGGAATAATCGGGGATGCAAACATACCTCTCACAAAGTCTTAATCAAAACACATTCCAAAATCCTAAGCAAGATTAGAGTCCACTTGTCCTATTATAATAACCATATACATGTATTAGCATTATATGCATTCATTAAGAACTCAAAATCCTAAAATTGTCAACTTTTATTACAAACCACCGAATTAGGTCTTGAAAACATCACCATCATCTTATTTAGGATTTTCTGATCAAAATAACATATACTATTAAGTATTTTGAAGATATTGACTTTTAGGGTTAGTTTTGGTGATTTTTAGTTAATTAAATCATCCTTAAAAAATACTTTTCAAAAAACTCAAAACCAAGCATCCATATTATTTTTATTAGATATATCATACTTTTCTGAGTTTAGAACATATTTTACTTTTAATTTTGGCTCAAGGGTTTACTAGATATGAATTTTACAAATTATTAACTTATTAATTAGATCTATTAAAATCACTCACCATAAAACATGGGATTCATGTGACAAAACCCTTACCAAAAGAAAGCTTACATTTTTCTCATTTTATTGACTATTTATGCATATTTTTTTTATAAGGGATTAATTAGGTATGCATTTTGTAAAACCAACCAATCAGAAACTTAAGAATTGCCAAATAAGCAAGAAAGAGAGGAAAATAGAGTGGGCCGATCCACTGACTTGGCCCAATCAGACCCAGCCATGTCAGGGGTCAAAGGCATGGCCTTGACTTGCCCAAACAAAGAAAAATTATGGGTAAAAGACCGTTATGCCCTCCATCGAAAAACTAAACAAGGAAGAAGATTAGAGGGGTAAAGTGGAACAATGCCACCTGTGATTGTTCTACCGCAGAAAGCCGCGAAGCAGGTCAAAATGCATGAATCCAGATCACAAACCAGTATCGATTAGGGAAAACCAAGTCCTCAACGTTTCTCCCCATATACCGACGAACTCGTCGAGCCAAAAATCAGTACCGCAGTGGTTAGGAGTCCAAGCAAGCTTCTCCGCCAGATGAAGAAGAACGACGATGGACAGTGCAGTAGGAAGTCCAGAAAAAGAAAAATCTGGGTTGAATTCATGTTCACAAAAGTTAGTCGGACATGGGAAATGCCTCGCGAAGGTCGTGCGATTGTAGATTTGCCATGGAGACAAGCGCCGGTAGGGTTCAAACCGCGGCTACAGGTTATAGAGAAAGGGACACTCTCGTAGAAAATAAATAACTAGGAGTTGTAGGTGATGATCCCAAGATGCTTACCGAGCAACCAATTGGATCGAAGAAGGTGAGGAAGGCATGAATGATGGTGAGGTTGCCGGAGAAGAAGGTCGAGTAGGCCCGGCTACTCTAGGCGTTTCCGGGTTCAATTGAGGGCAGAGGAGAAGATAAGGAAGGTTGAGGGTTGTTCCGGAGCAGTTTCACGAGGAAGAGGAGCAAGAAGAGGGCTTCTGCCAAAAATGATGAATAGAGGAGAATTGAGCATTTTCTTTATATTGGGGTTTAAGTTTCGAGTAAGGGATCATCGTGGGTGGAATCCTCTCACGAATTCATTGCAAAAGAAATCATGAAGAACGGTTTGGAAATAAGTGAGAAATTCAAAAGAAATCAGGTTAGAAAACCCACAGTCACTGTTCACCATGAATAGGAATCCTATGTAAGGTAGGAGACAAAATCCCCACCGTTAAGTCTTGATCGGACGGCTCACAGTGCACGCACATAAATAACTTGCCAAATCGAATTAGGAATAAAGTGTGATATATATTATTTAAGTGTTTTATCTCTCCTCTTTTGAAGATGCAAACGAATCCCAAATTGGATAAAATTTTGCAGAGAGGCTAATATTGACATGTAGAATCCAGATATAGAATTAGATTTGCCTTTTGACAACTTTTAATGTGTCAAATAAATTAATTACTATTTTCTCTTTCCTCCTTCATTAATGACATTAGGATTATCCAAAAAATTATAAAACTTGACCCACAAGTCATATTTAACACGTTGAATACGAATTTGCCATTAATTTTAGATGTTAGAGTTATTTTGTAATTATTTAATATTTGAAGGTTCTACACACTTTCTCTTTCCAAATTTTATCTTTTAATCAAACTTTCTCCAAATTGAGTGAAATTTCACCCAAAGGTATATTTTATTTCGTATATTGCAAATATAAAATTATTTTCCACTTTTGAAGTCATTAAATATTTATTTAATATTTTAAAGGAAAAATACCCTTTTCTTTTCTAATTAAAAATTGATATGATTATTATTATCCTAAATTGGTGAAACTTGGCCTCCAAGCCAAGGCATATCTCAAGAAAACAAATATGAGGTTATTATTATCCAAGAAATTTTCCTTTTAACACATTATCTATTATTTCTCCCATTAATAATCTAATATCTCATTATTCATGTTTTAAGCATTATCTTTGATTTCCTTTTTCTCTTCCTTGCACCCTAATGCACAGGAAGGATCTAGAACTAATATATACCATCATTATCCCATATAGAATTATTTATTTTCGTATTTTGTGGAATTATAACCCATTATCCTCAATTATGAACACTTTGCCTTTTATTCACATATCCTATATTCCTTTTATTGCTTTTATGATTAATTTGAAAGTATTGGGTAATATTAATTTAAATTCTACATTTTAATGTGACTTATTATTATATTCATGGTCACCAAAGAGCATATATTAATCCTTTTTTGGCTAAACCTCCAAAAACTAAGGGTTCTAAGTTATTATCCCGGGAATAAGATTAAGTCCTAGGTTTCAGTATGTTACACATGTGATAGTCAAGACGAGATCTATGTTGCAAGACGATGATGTTGCGATGGATTGTCAACATGCTTAATAGGGCATGGTTATACAAGCTAGAAACTTTGATGGTGAGCTTCGGTGAATGATTTTCTACAAAGGACATGTCTACACGATCAACACACAACCAATTGTACAAACACTCCAAAATGCTTCCAACACTAGATGACTAATGTGTCATTTAATTGGGATAACCAAGACATGGTCAAGGGTGATGGACACAGCCGATGTGGAAAACCAAAGAACCCAGAGACAACTCATGTGAGAAATCATTTTCTCGCCCAAGGATGGGAAAAGAAGACTAGTAGATGGCAAATCAGAAGCTGAATGATGAGACTTGACATTTGTCTTGAATATGAAATCTAGAAATAGAATTTGAAGCTCCAAGATACCGAACAACCTTCATGAGATAGCATTAGATAGATTTTAGATAAATTCCTTCTCTCTTGACTTGTCTTTTCTTATCTTCTCTTTTATGAACTCTTCATCTCTTCTCTTTTGATACTCGACCTTTTCTTCTCATCTCTATATCTCCCCCCTCACACAAACCATGAATAGACTGAAAGTGGTTGGGATGGATAAAGACAAAGATAAACTCCCTTGCGATAAGGTTTTGATGGAAGTAGCAGATATGGGTTGGTGGAAATATGACTGAAATGGGAAAGTTGCTTTGTAAGGTTGGTGAAAATTGTGTTTGATCATTTAACATTGTATAAAACTGAATCTTACATTGGACATCATTCTTGAAGTGGATGAACCTTGGACTACATATTGTGCTTGAAGGGTTGAACGTCACACTTGTAAGAGATAGATTTCGTGCTTGAGGTAGTGATTGACTGCACACTTGAGAAAGGTTGGCTGATAGTTTAGAGAAAATAATTGGAAGTTGAATTCATGCCCTTGATCAGCAGATCCAACTCTATAATGAGTTGGTTGGGGTTGTATGGGGGCGATGTTCCTTTGGATGGGGGGTTCGAGGGTGAGGGCCCTAAAATATTTTCAGAGACTAGAGATAGTTTTCAGCATCAGATTCATCAGGGAAGGCAACATGACTGTCTATTCATGGATACAATGTATGACATAGTGGATACGATGTGTGACACGGTGGACACACTGAGTTGGAATGTGTATGTCATCGTGCTAATCAGATGGCATGATCACGTTGTTGGATGACACGATGGATGAGTTAGCTGGCACATGTCTAGCGTTGCTAATGTGGTAGAAAACCCTAGTGGGGAGACAATGTGTGAGATGGATGCCACACCGCGTTTTTCATCACCGAGGTAGGAAAATCCATAGTAGTGAAATGTCGATACATATCTAACATGCCACATATGATGTGTCATTTATATTGTAGGTGCATATGAAAAGACACGACGTGTTTATCGTTTGGTGGACCAGGATGACAATGACGTTGGACGTCAACATGTCATGTCAGTTGACTAATTGGTCGTGTCATCAACTACTAGATCATGATGTCTACCTTTAATATGGAGATCTTGGGATGTAACACAACATGTCGATTGATTGAATTGTCATGTCACATATTTCTAGAGTGTGATAAAAGTTGCAAGACTTGTTGATGCTGAAGGCAACAACTTGACTTGTTGGTGATGAGAAATAAGGAAAAAAGGTAAGACTTATAGCCTTAACTTGTTGACTTATTAGGGATGTCGTGACGGGGATGTGACCATGAGGCAGTGGAGCATGTCGATGTAGAGGAACAAGATATGGAGTAAGACTTGGAGACCTTGGACTAGTAGGACAATATGCATTGGGTTACTAGAAGTTCTGAAAGTGTTGGAGAAAAGGATGTAGACATGGAAACTATGATGAAGATGGTGTTGCGAGGTCACAGGATGACAGATCAAAGATCTTCTTGCTTTCTATTTAGGGCAACGACCCATGAAAATGTTGCTCTGACACCATGTTACTTGGATATAATATAGAGATAATATGGACCAAATATTCACGTGTTTGATACAAGAGAGACCCTCTCCTATATATAGGAGAGGCGGACACTAATATGGACCTGATAAAAGTGATTCTCACCTACTACAGAAAGGTCAAAATTAAGAGTTTTGATATCCCAGCTAGCCTTGTGTTCCAATTCTATAGGGAGATGGCAGAATTTCTCATAGATCAACTGGAAGGGAGTGGTTTCTAAGGGTGTTTTCTTAAGCTATTTTGTATGCCGACAAGGCATCATTGGTTTTCAAGGCCCAGTCTTTCCTTGTGTAATTGACACTTTTCTCTAGAATGGAATTGATTTGATGATTTGAACCCCCGACTTGGACACTAGTCTGTGAGTGGTAAGGCGAGGCGACCTTTTTGTTGACAACATATTTTCTAAGCATGGACTCAAAAATTTTCTCTAAAAAATGTGATCTTCATCCGAAATCACAATACAAGGCACATCAAACCTAGGGAATATGGTATCTTTAAAAAGCTTCATGATGGATTTGGAGTCACTGGTTTTGGTGGGGATGACTTCTACCCATTAAATAAACATAATACACAACCACCAAGATATAGTAATACCCATAAGAAGAAGGAAACGACCCCACATAATCCACTCCCCAGACATCAAAAATCTCTATCTCATGCCAGGAAGTCATTGGAATTCGATCTCTCAGAAATATTTCCAGTCCTCTGGCATTGATCACAAGCTAAGACAAACTCATAAGAATCTTTAGACAAGGTGGGCCAGAAGAATATAAACTAGATCACCTTTCTAGCAGTCTTTTGAGAGCCCATGTGCCCTCTAGTGGGGCTAGAATGACATTGTTTGAGGATATCATGAGCCTCTTTCTCAATGACACATCTGCTATAAAGACCATTTGCACACAGTCTAAAAAGATAAGGGTCATCCCAATAAAAGTGCTTAACATCAAGTAAAATGTTTGCTTTAGAATGTCCTTTGTAATTAGGATGTAGAACACATGCCGTAAGATAATTAACATAGTCATCAAACCATGGGTATTGGGATTTAGTTTTAAGCAATTTATTATCTGGAAGGGAATCATCAATTGAAATTCCATCATCATGACACAAACTAAGGCGGCTAAGATGGTTAGCAGCAACATTTTCAGAGCCTTTTATCAAGGAATTCTAAGTAAAATTCCAATAGGAAAAGGATCCAGTGAATGAGTCAAGGTTTAGCATCCATTTTGGTCATTAAGTAGTGAATGCATCATGGTTCGTGTAAACGATCACCTTAGACCCAACTAGGTAGGATAGGAACTTGTCGAAGACACAGATAATGTCTAGCATTTCCTTCTCAGTCATTGTATAATTCTAATGTGCATCATTTAAGGTTTTAGACGCATATTATATGACATGATGTTTCTTGTCAACTCGTCCCAAGAATGGAACCAACAACACAGTCACTCACATTGCACATTATTTCAAAGGGCAGACACCAATCCAATACACAGATGATGGGGGTGAAGGTGAGATAATCTTTCAAGCTAAGGAAGCAGGTCATGCCGACCTGGTCAAAAGCAAAGGGAACATACTTCTAGAGAAGTTTGTAAGAGGCTTGGCGATTTTTGAAAAGTCATGGATAAAGTGCTGATAAAACCCACCATGCCCAAGAAAGGCACAATTGTCCTTGACAAAGGTATGAGGGGGGAGTTTGATAATGACCTCAATCTTTTCTCTATCCACTTTTGTTCTGTGAGTTCTAACTTCATGTCCCAAGACAATTCCTTCTATCACCATGAAGTGACATTTTTCCCAATTCAAAACTAAGTGTCCCTCTTCACACTTTTATAGGACAAGGAACATATGTCTTAGGTAAAGATCAAAACAATCTCCATAAATAGAGAAGGCATCCATGAAAATATCAATGAAAATTTCAGTTAACCCAGCAAAAATAGCGGGCATGCACCGCTAAAAGGTGGTGGGGGTGTTACACAGACCAAAGGGCATTCTCCTAAATGCATATGTGCCAAAGGAACAAATGAAGGTGGTCTTCTCCTGATCTTCAGGATGAATGGGAATCTGATAAAAACCTGAATAACTGTCTAGATAACAAAAGTACTCTTGATGGGCAAGGTGCTCCAGTACTTGATCCAGGAAGGAAAGAGGGAAATGATCTTCCCTAGTGGCCTTATTCAGCTTTCTATAGTCAAAACACATCCTCCATCTCGTAAGAATATGAATGGGATGTACTCGTCATTGTCATTCTTCACAATAGTGGTCCCCCTTTCTGGGTACCACTTGGATGAGATTCACTCATGGGGAGTCAGAGATCAGGTATATGATTCTTGCAGTCAAAAGTTTGATAACCTCTAATCGGACGACTGATAACATCAGTTTTGATGCACTTTGCATAGCTTTTTTCATAATAAAAATTATTAGAACTAGCATTTAGATGTTTTGTTTTACTCATTTTATCTTCAAAATGTCAATTGTTAAGTTTTAATTAAGTTTTGTTGATATTTGAAGGAATATAGTGCAATTTTGGTGAAATTGATGAAGTATAAGCAATTGTTCAACAAGCTCCAATTGGCCAATGACTGACAGGGTCGATAGATGATCCTTCATCCAAAGAATTGACAAAATATTATCGAGTTAAGCTAAAAAAAAGCATCAAATGTCAACTTATCGAGTAAGCATCGATAGATTTAACAAACTCTCACTTATCGAAAGGTGATCGATAAATACATCAAGAAGGCGTTGACATTTCACTCTACCGACAAAAAACACCGACAAAACCATGCCAGTTCTAGCTGTCAATTGAACACATCGGTAGTCCTATCAAGGATTAAACCCTCGATAGCCTCATCAAGGAACCAGATAACAATGACCAAGTCGACATTCCTGTCGACACAATCAAAGACCAATATATCCCTATCAAGAAGACATTTTATTGACACCTAGAAAGATCAAAATTGTTGTCGATCGACAAAGACTTGTCAAAGAAACACTTCATTGACCATGACGGCCGACACAAGAAGATGGGAGGTCGATGCCACGTGGACCAATCAAGATTGACATGCCACAAAGCAACGCCTATAAATAGATCCCTAAGGTGTCACTTTGAAGGATCTTGGATTCTCAGAGTCATCAAGCTGAAAGGCTATTGCCAAGTTCCAGAGCCCAAAGACAAGTTCTATCGACCTAGATATCGACCTCTTCCTTTGGAGTATCAACCATAACCATCAAAAATCTGACAGGCGTACTTGCTCTAAGACAAGATCAAAGGAAGGAGGAGATTTGTCGACCACTTGCTATCGACCACTTTCCTGATCACCCAAAAGGTTGGTAGATCGATCACTCAATTTACCTTTGTATCAATCTCTTTCTCTTCTTTTCTTTATCATGATTTACTCAAGTTGTATTCGTTTGTTTCTTGTGTCATGTGTGGCTAAACTCCATAACTTGGGTTGGGAGTAGTCGTCAGGCCATCCCAACCATGTAATTGTTCATCTTTCTATTTTATGGCATATGTTCTTAAAAGTTTTGTTCTTATCCTCTTATTTTATTGTGTCATTTGATGCCTAACTACCCTCTTCTGACATTTGATATGAATGTTGTTTGAGAGAATGATTTCAACTAGATCTGGAGTATAGAATAGTAACTAACCACAAGAGTGAGGTGTTTCTATAACAATAGTCATACAATTTTTTCTTGGGTCTTTTGGTTATTACCTCGAGAGAGAGAACCACTTAGATAGAAATATATTCGGATCTCGAGAGAAGGAAGGAACATATACCTTTTGTGACTGTTTGTAAAGCAAGTAAAGAACATATATAAATTAGGAGTGAAGGTTTTACATGGTTGTGGATGATTTGATTGGTGAAACCCAATCCAAGTCTCTTTTATCTTTGTTTCACAATTCATCTTTATTTCTTTTCTTGGTTTTTCTCTAAACTTTGACCTTACTGCTCAATTAGATTAACTCATTCCTTGACCAGAACATCATCAAATTCACCTAATTGGTTAGGCTAGAATAAGATAAGGTCTCCCATTCTTATTTTGTTATTCCCTTATATATGTGTCTGACCCCACACTACTGCAACAAACTCCATATTGAGTTGCAGACGTCTCTTCTAGTCAGGTATAAACTTAAAGTCTGATATCCTTAACAGACAACCGTGTTTACACTTTTGACCCACAAAAAAGAGTGATCACTTTTGGCATCGTTGTCGGGGATAAGGCGACAAATAATCTCTAAGAACTTGTGGTCTACTTATCACTAGTCCTTACTTTAAATATGCAAAAAGTTTATTAGCATAACTTTAAAACTATCTATTTGCTAAAGTATTGTTTACGTTTCCTGTCTTTGATTATGATTCGTTCGATATTTTTCTTATAGGTAGTTAACTATCATTTCTTTTCAATGCTAGAGTTCCTTGTTGAATTTCTAGAGGCATATATTCTCCTCATCGATCCAATGGTAGCACAAACTCCACCCGCTGGTGGTTCCCTAGAAAATAGGCCTTCTGTTTGATCATTTGTCACTATACATGTCAATGATAATAGGGAACCTAGTACTCCCTTGCATACCAGCAACAAATTTTGAGTTAAAGCCTTCCTTTGTCAGTATGATTCAACATCATACCTTTGGAGGAAACTATGTTGAAGAAAACCCATATCATCATATTGATACTTTTAAAAACCTCTGTGACACCCTCAAGATGAACAAGGTCACTCAAGAAGTCATCTATATGATGGGGTTTTATTTTTCTCTTAAGGACAAGGCTCTATAATGGTACCTTTCCCAAAAAAGAATCACATCTTGATGAAAATTGTCTGAAGCATTCATGAACAAGTTCTATCATGTTGAAAAGACCATTAGGTGCAAGCACAAGATTAGTGGTTTGAAGAAGAAATCGTTTGGAAGTTTGTATGACGCATGGGAAAGATATCAACAGTATTTGAGAGATTGCCCACATAATGACTATGATGAAGGTTTTATCGTAACCACCTTTTATGAAGGTCTTATTTCCGTGGAGAGGACATCTCTAAGCACTACAACTACTAGAGAATTTATGAAGCATGATGCATAAACCACCAAAGAAATCATCAACAATATGGTCACGCTACAGGCAGGATGAGATTACGATAGGGGCTCTACCACCATTGTGTTGGCTGTCAATAGTTCTTTAGATTCTAAGCTACTTGAAAGCCTTAATAATAAACTTAACAAGATGGCGGCCAACATTTAGAATATGAAGGAAGCCAATTCAAGATATTTTATTGAGGAAACTATAAAATGTGTCACTTGTGGAGAAGGGGGTCATGGCATTGATCATTGTATATACACACATGAAATAGAAGATACTCAGACTGAGAATGTTTCTTATGTGAATTACAAACTTCCAAATCATCCTGGGTTTTCCTATGGGAATACTTCTACAACAGAAAACATACTTCTACAACAGAAAACTCTTTTCAACTAAATCAGACATCTCAAGATTTGGGAAGTGGGAAGAGGAACTCCACCTAGATTTCAACAGAATCAATCTCAGCATCAACATCAACAAGGAATCTTTAATGGACAAAAAAGACCAAGTTGTTTTAACAACATCAAACATCTATAACCAAATTGCATTCCTTGACTGAAAGATTAGGAAAATGTTTTGTGAGCAACAACAATATCATGGCAAACATGCAGACACAAATGGGCACTATGAACACTCAGATTAACGATCTGCAACACCACAACCAGATGATTGAAACTGGCCTCCACATTCTCTTCTATTGGACATCCAGCTGGACAGTTCCCTTCAAGCACTAAACAAAATCCAAAGAACAAAATTGCCAGGATGTACACACTCCATTATGGGAATACCTCTTCCAAGCCACATCAAGAAGTAACAGTTGTTGAAGAAGATAACACCAACAAGGGAGAAGTATCAGTGACAAAGAAGACACGTGGGGTAACCAATTCTATTCCATCCTTAAGAACACCTAAATTCCCTTTGAGGGCACCTTTTCCTTATCGCTTCATCAAGGTGCAGTGAGAGAAGAGGTGCACCAAATTCCTAGACACTATCAAGAATATTGATGTAGACATTCCTCTTCTAGATGTCATTGATGAGATGCCTACATATGACAAATTCCTAAAGGATCTCATAATAAATAAGAGAAAGAGAGGTGAGGTTGAGACAATATGTCTGCAAGTATGTCATACGCCTTTTGTCAATCTGCTATGCCAACAAAATCGAAGGATCTTGACACTTTCACCATCCCCTTTCTCTTAGGGGACATTGCATTAAGATGTGGCCTCACAGATTTAGGGGCCAACATTAGCCTTATGCCTTATAGCCTAACCACTAGGTTGGGCCTCATAGAAATTGTTATTTCAAATATGAGGATTCAATTGGCAGAGAATTCCTTACTAAACCAGTTGGGGGTAGTTAAAGACATTCCAATCAGGATAAAAAACTTCTTCATTCCTTGTGACAAAGTCATAATCAACGTAGTCGAAGACCCTATGTGTCTTATAATTTTTGTACAACCTTTTATTTCCACAACCCATGTGGTAATTGATGTCGCATATGGGTTAATCACTATAAGAGTTGGTAACGAATCAATTGATTTCAACGCGCTCGATCATATGAAGGGTCCTTCTGTGATGGAAACTAGATACTTTCCTTACTGTTGTAGTCAGTTATGCGTAGAAATTAAGGAGCATAATGTAATTGTAGATATTTTGATGAGACTTCTAACCAATCCTAAATCATGGATTAATGATCCTGAGGTTGAAGAAATTCTAGCTTATTTAGAAGCTGCCGAAGAAGAGGAATTTCAAGGATTTGCTGAAACGGTCAAGTATGCATCCCTTCAATGAGAACCAAAATATATATTTGTTCCTAGGCCTCTACCAGAACTCAAACCACTTCCAGAGGGTTTGAACTATGAATTTCTAGACAACGAAAAGAGGAACCCGATGATAATCAACACAAAGTTATCCACTAACCAACAAAAAAAACTCTTGTCTGAACTCAAAACTCAATAGAAGGCTCTGGGCTACTGTATAGGTGACAACAAGGGTCTAAGACCAACTATTTGCATGCACCAAATTAACCTTGAAGATGATGTGAATCCAAGCGTGCAAGGTCAAAGGAAACTGAACGACAAAATGCGTGAGGTAGTGCGCAAGGAATTCATAAAGCTAATAGATGCATGTATCATCTATGATATTAACAACAACAACTAGGTAAGCCCAATGCATGTTGTTCCAAAAAAGGGGGGATTGTAGTAGTCAAATATGATGCTGGGAAAGAACTGGCTGCATGCATAGTGATTGGTTGGCGTATGTGCATCGATTACATGCTATTAAATGAAGCAACATGCAAAGATCACTTTCCGCTCCCATTCATTGACCAAGTTCTAGAAATATTGGCGTATCATTCACATTTCTTCTACTTAGATGGGTACTCAAGATTCTATCAGGTGCCTATCCACCCAGAGGATTAGGAGAAGACTACATTCACTTGTCTTTATGGGACATATGCGTTTTGTCATATGCCCTTCGACCTGTGTAATGTCCCCAACCACCTTTCAAATGTGCATGTTATCTATATTTTTTGATCTGATAGAAGAGATTGTGGAGGTATTTCTCAGTCTATGAGTCATCCTACAAAGATTGTCTGAAGAATATATCCCTTGTTTTCTAGTAATGTGAAGAAAAGCAATTAGTTCTTAATTGGGAGAAGTGCCACTTTTTGGTGCGAGAAGGGATAGTCTAGGGACATAAAGTATCTGAAGCAGGCATAGAAGTTGACAAGAGTAAAATAGAGGCTATTTCCGAGCTTCCACCCCCTCCTTGATCTCATGTATTTAGTTTCTTGGGACACACAGGATACTACCGTCAATTCATTAAAGATTTCTCAAAAGTCACAAAACCTTTGTCTAGACTGCTTGTAAAAGACACACCTTTTTTCTTTGATAATAATTCTCTGAAGACTTTTCACATTTCAAGTATGCCCTGACTACTGAGCTCCAGATTGAGATCTCCCCTTTGAGTTGATGTGTGACACTAGTAGTTACACTATAGGTGTTGTTTTAGGACAAAAGGACATGAAACATCATGTTATATACTATGCCAGCAAAACTCTCGATGAAGCTCAAGTCAACTACAAAACTATAGAGAAGGAGATGTTGGCTATAGTTTATGCTTTTGATAAATTTAGATCTTATCTTCTAAGAGGAAAGGTGATAATCTATATCGATCATGGAGAAATTACGTATCTCATGCAAAAGAAAGATACTAAGTCATTCCTCCTCGGATGAGCCCTTCTGTTACAAGAATCTGATCACAAATCATTGACAAGAAGGGATATGAGAATGGTGTGGCTGACCACCTCTCTCATATAAGAGTTGAAGATAAGAATCTGCTCCCTATCAATGAATCTTATCAAGATGATTCTCTATTTCTTATTCACTCTCTTGAACAGGTGACACTATGGTATGCTGACTTTTGCAACTACCTTGCATGTCGATAGTTTCCCTATGAAATGACTTACAATCAGAAGAAGAAGTTCTTTTCTGACCTAAAGAATTACTATTAGGATGACCCGCTCTTATTCTGAAAATGTGCTGACAAAATCTATCGTCATTGTGTTGATCACGATGAAGCCCATTCTATTCTATAAAAATGTCACACAACTCCCTATGGAGGACATTCGGGTGCCAAGAAGACAACACTATAAATCCTAAATTTTGGTTTCTATTGGCTGACTATCTTCAAAGATTCACACACCTATCCCAAACAATGTGATGCATGTCATCGCATTGGGAACATTAACAAAAGGAATTAGATGACACTGGCCGAATGGATCGAAGTAGAAATCTTCAATGTTTGGGGGATAGACTTTATGGGACCATTCCCACCATCTTCTAGCAACAAATGCATTCAGGTAGCAGTTGATTATGTTTCCAAATGGATGTAAGCTATACCATCTTCCTCATGTGACTCAAAGACAATAATGCACCTTTTCACAAAAAACATTTCCCAAGTTTGGAGTCCCTAGGACCGTCACCAGCAATGGAGGGTCATACTTCATAGAAAAATAGTTTGAGGCTCTTCTGAAGCGGCATGGAGTGAAGCATAAATCTCTACCCCATACCATCCTCAGACTGTCGGTCAAGTAGAGGTCTCTAACAAGCAAATCAAGCAAATCCTTGATAAAATAGCCAGGCGAACTAGGAAGGATTGGTTGTCTAAACTTGATGACGCTCTTTGGGCTTATCAAACTGCCTACAAGATGTCCATCAGAAGACCCCTTATCGCCTCATCTATGGCAATTCTTGTCACCTTCCTCTAGAGCCAGAACACAAGGATTACTGGGAAATGAAAACTCTAAATATGGACATTGAAAAAGATTTTCTACAATTATAGGAAATGGAAGAACATTGTTTGCATGCTCATGGGAATACCAAAATCTACAAAGAACGCACAAAGATTGGCATGATTCTCACATCAAGTGAAAGGATATCAATGAAGGTGGAAAAGTTTTTCTATTCAAATATGCACTTTGCCTCTTTCTAGGAAAACTCCATTATCGTTGGTTTGGGCCTTTCATAGTGACAACGATCTGGAATGACATTCACAGTGACAAATTAGGCACTTTTTCAACCAATGGTCACCGAATAAAGAGATATTATGAAGATGAGGCCATCACTAGGAAGGAAGAGATGAAGTTTTCAGATGATCAAGATGCCAAATAAGATATTCAAGAGTCAAGCTACACGACTATAAACAAGCGCCTACTTGGGAGGAAACCCAAGCATTCATCTTTCTTTAGCAATTTCTTTCACATTGTTTATGTTATTTTTGCCACCTTTTATTTTACTTCACAATCCTTTTCATTATAAATATCCTCCATCACATATCAAGATGGATTGTTGTTTTTCCTTTCAAATGATTATGGGATGAAGATCACTTTATCGAGATCCATTAACCTAAATGCTGATCTGCTTTATCAAACTTTACTTAGAGTATGTTTGAACACCCTTTTGATGCTAACGATGACAACATCATTGGCACAGTTTTCGACTCTTTTAAATGAAAACTAGATTTTCAATTTATAGTTAAGTTCAAGATCGATAGTAATAAGGTTTATCCTATCAACATCGTTATTGGTGGTCTATCGAAAAGATTAGTTGATATCATCAATTTTATGGAAGCTATAGACTAGCCAGATCGACAAACCTTGTTGACCTCACTTTCATGGTTGTTGACCTACCTCATCAATAGATATCTTGAAAGACCTAGATCTGATATTTTCATACTCAATTATGTTTCACCAACCTTATCACTCGATTATAAATATAAGACCCACATTAAGATTTTCTTACAACATCGTGATCCAAGCGAAGCACTGACTCTCTGACTATTAACTATCGGCGTACCTGTCGACATTTTTTATCGATAAGATTCCTGCTGATACCTTTGCCTTTTCCCTGTTAGTGTTACTTTGATCGTCACAAAGTCGACATGTATATGCTCATGTCGGTCGACTAGACTATCGACCCCTTGTACCGATTTATGTCCATGTGATTTTTTGATCGATGTTTTTTTTTCTGTTGACCTTTCTCTAAACACAATCGATGGGTATCAACATTGTCAATCTTCATGGTCAACACATCTTTCGACTCTTATGTTTTAGTTTTATAATTGATACATGTTCTCCACCGACACAAAGCCTCAATAGGCGTACTTTTCCTTAACTTGACTAAACCTTGTTGACCTTCTTTCCCTATCAAGGTTCCCATCGACAAGAGTGTCTGACAGACTTATAACTTATATCATGTCTAATGTCACTCTCATTTTCCTTTATTCACAGTGATGGCTCACCAAGATAGTTCCATCTCGACTGTTGAAGGCACATCAAAGAGAGGGGAGAAGTGGCCTCCTCCTGAACACTCAGTCACTGAAGGCAAAAAGAGAAAACAGATCAATGAGCCCAAACCAGATGCACCTTAGGGCTCACAATTGAACCTCCCTAACTGTGGAACACTCATACCACATAAAAAAACCATCTAGAGGTGTATAAGGCAATGAGAGGTGTAACTTACAAACCTACATACTTCATCTCTTTGACTGCTCTTTAAGAGATTGGGATAAAGGTCAGAGTCAAAGAATTGCTAACCTAATCCAACATGTCCCTTATTTGTTTTTCCAAACCTAAAGCCTATGTAGAAGAGACAATGTAATTCATTTCTTCAATCCAAGAAGTTTTGACCAAATAGACTGACGATCCCACAAGTGAACATAGACAGTTGCAAGTTCGCATTAACAATGTTGGTCATGTCCTAATTGAACATATTCTGAATAAAATATTCTGTGGTTCGAGTGAAGAGGCTTCTAAGGCTAGATTTGGGCTACTTGAAAAGGAGGAATCCACTTTTAATGCCTCCAAGTACTGGGCAAAATTTACAGGTCAACACTGCTAACAATCTTGGCAATCTAAAGCATATGTAGTACACTCTAGGTTTTAGAGGATTACACACAAGATTATTTCCAATGTTCTCTTCACAAAATTAGAGGCAAGAAATATCTATATTGAGGAGCTTTGCATACTTTCTCACATTATGGACAATAGAGCTATCAATATTGTCTGCCAACTCATTAATAGATGGTTGGTTACCTCTTCCACTCAACAAAAGGAGTATTGTATGTGTGGTCTAATCAGACTCATCTATCAAGCATATGGGCACCCGCCTTCTAAATATTTTAGAGAGATGCAAGGGGACAAGTTTATTACAACAAGGTATCTCATGTCTTCCAGCATTTTGGTCTGCCGCAACAACAACAAGCACTACCAATTTACAAGAACCAACATCTATATCCCTTTACCAGAGCTGACATATTATGGATAAAGAAAAGTTGTTATATTCTGAGGAAGAGACCACTAAACTTATTATAAGACAAATTTAGTGACTCCACAACAATCGGGCGCATCATCCAGTAGAGTCTGTCTGAAGCCTATCATCACAAAAACCTCCAAAAAGTCTCTATCCAAGATATCTGAGGAACAAGAACAAGAGAGAATAGTTGAATATGACCTTGCAACACTACAATAATCACCAAATTAGGTCCAGAATTGTCCAATAATTTCAACATAGGTACCAAAGACCGTTGCCTCATCTCCATAAAAAATCAAGGATCCTCAGTCCACCACAAAGAGGCCCACCTCCATCCCAATTTTGGTTGATGCTGAAAGCAGACCTATTTCTCCACTATAGAGGAAGATACATGATGTTTTAGATAGTCCACCACAACATCACCATCATGTTGATAGACCCTCTACCACTCACGAGATACCCCACTCTGAATGCCCTTCTTCATCATCCTCTAATCACGACTATCCCGATACATTAGGGGCATTTTTGGCCGCGATTTTGACATCTTCTGTAAGGTAACTGCTGCAACTATGACTGTTATCCCTAACCTAAGTAAATATGTGTAGGACATAACTAAACAGATGCAATCCTTACATCAGCAAGTAGATGAACTAAGAAACATTCATTGCCATATGGTGACCCTTCAACGCCAGCTTGATGAAATCTTGATTGTTCAACATCATATTCTGCTGCATATTAGGCCTCAAGAAACTGTACGACAACGTAAAGAAGAGAAACAAGCTCTCTGAAGACTATGACATAACAAGTTTCAAGCTTGTTCTGTTGAAGCATCATCTTCCCCATCTTCTTGCTCTTCTCAATGCAACTTGTATGTTCTGAATACTACAAGTGAAGACGCTCGCCGCTGCTCTCCTAAGCATGTTTTTAGGTCATTTAGGAAGTCTATCTCCCATGTTTCTTAATCAATTCTTGGTTCAACTAAACCGTTGCCATCAGAGAAAAATCCATCTATCCCACAGTTCCATCCAGGGGGATTCTTTCTTCTTGTCGATGAGCCTTATGTGAGTTTGTCAAAAGACATCCATGCTCACCCACAGAGAACATTCTGCCTCCGACTCCACATATCCCCTTGATTCTTTTGAACAATACTTAATGAGGAGATTAAATGAGGCAATGTTGAACCTCGATCCTATCCATTTTCTTAGAATTCATCACACCTCAAAGAATGATATTTCTATTGGGGTGTATACAACTCATCTGGACCTAGAAGCAGATGTCGATAGTACTTCATACAAGGAGAATGAATTTTCTTATGAGGATGATGGTGATCTTACCATCATTTTATCAGCTACACCTCCCCAATTATCTGATCCAATATTTCCAGAATCACTACTGCCTTTCCCACCACAATTTCCTTCCAAAATGAATGGACTTGATCATGAGTGTTTGAAAGGATTACTAGTCCATGACATTTTTCTCTTACAAGACATTCAATATGATCACCGTGATGGGAGCCATATTATTTATAATAATGGCTCTATAAATCTTTCTTGTGATAACTTATGGAATATATTTTGTAGTCCAACAAGGGTCACCAAGAGGATGTTCATAGTTCTGGCATCAACTATCCTAGAGGATGTCATGCCCACTGATAAGGAGTGGCCATTTTACAATGCAACACCCTCCCTCGCTGATTGTCTATTCAAAAAGCATATGAACGCTCCAACTATTATGACCCTTAAGGATAAGCTCAAGCTAAAGAAAAAAGAGTTATCTTGCTACCTTTTCATTTCAGGGGTTTATGGTTGTTGTGTGTAGCTGATATGAACAAACGCCAAGTTACCTAGTTCAATCCTTGTGTGTTAGAACTTCCAAATTTGGACATGCAATTTAAAGACCAAGCTATAGAAAAGCTTTCTCACATTCCTATTTGTCTTAAAAGGGTGATATGCAAGGATAGTTACTACCAACCTAACTGGACAAGTTATGTGATTGAGTCATTGTCCCACTAGCAAAAACTAGACAAAATGGTAGTACTTTCATTTTACTTCGCATTATGGAAGCTCTTAACTGAAAAACCTCAGTGGCCAACCTAGACCCTACTAGATTCACTCATTTTTGTGGAATCTATGCAATGGAGGTGATCCACGATATGAGGGTTTTTTTAGGATCCAGAGCTTCCTGAGAACCTATGGCATCTGTATCCATTGATTCCTCATCCAACCAAGGAACCCTTATGCAATGTTCTACAATGTGAAGAAGTGAAGGATGGTCAGATAACACTGTCACCAATGACCACTATTCCCCCTTCCATAGTCACAACTACTACAAAGACTAGAGTGGTTGTTGCAATCTTGGACTTCTTAGATGAACCTGAGCCATTTCCAATATATGGCCTGGTATCATCCATAGAGCCTAGTTTTGATGACTTTGATCGCAGTTTCTGCTGTAAACTCTCATATCCTCAGCTTGTGATGTTAATAAAGTGATTGCAAAAAAGATGCAATTCTATCATTTTCAGTAAAGATGATTTACTGGTTATGAAAGATGACCTTCTTGAAACTCCTCAACCTAAGGGATGTTTATCTCATGGCCTCATGGTTACCTATCAATTTATTATCAGCTAAAATATTGATGATCTCTATATGTCTGAACCCGATCTTAAAGATGATATCTACAAAGGCACAAATTCTAGAGAAAAAGACTTACTCATTCGTCATCTACATGATTCCACTCCTTGATATATTTCCATGATGCACATTCTACTTTGCTCCTGAGAGGGATGTTGTACTATATAACAAATCTAACACATCTTTTGACATGGAAGGTCCTAGCTACACTGTTCTAGTCTGCAATGAACATGAATACATTACTGATGTTTTTGGCAAAGAACTCATTCATTTAATCTGACAATATGCATGTTGATATGTTTCTTAGGAACCCTTGAGATGGAAGATTCCACGATTCTATCGTCAAAGTTCGTAACAATGCCAACTGTCAAACGAGTATGGTTTCTATGTCTTACATTGGATGTATACCATTGGAGTACTCCATGTTGCCATCGAAGAAGCCCACAATGAGAACTATCATTGCCTCTGAGTAAATTATGCCATGATACCGCTTCAATCCCCATGGGAAATTGTTGAACTCCGCTAAAACAACATCTCACGTGTTACATTTTGCTTCTTTCTTTTTCACACTCTGAGGACAATGTGTGTTGTAAGTTTGGGGGGGTGTAACACCTGATATAGGTATTCGTAGTATCACAATAAAGTTTATTTTTTTCCTATTAGCACATTTTTCATAATTTTCTTATTTCCATCAAAATTTTTGACAATTTTCTTAGAAGTTGAAAAGACGCAGATGATGGAAAACTCCCTCTACAAAGAATCTAGTTTTCTTTGAAACTTTACCTTGTTTAAAATTACAAAATATCACAAGATGAATCCCTTTGTTACTTATATTACTTTTGTGCCTTTCTCTTAACAAAATGTCATTTCTTCCTCATTTTGGTTTTGACCTCAAGATGTCATCAAAAGATTCTTGTCAAAAATATTCAGTTAATACACAAATCATACTCTATCTAAGGCATATTCTCACAATAATAAAGAAAGAGCTACTCATTTTTTCCTTCAAACTTTACTTCCAACAAAATCCCAAAAAGAGTAAAGAGAGAAAAAGAATCAGAGAGTTGTGCCATAATGAGGAGCTATTGAAACTGTGTATTGGTGTACTCATGAACATAGATATGTCGATTTTGTTAGTCTCTTAAGAAATACTACCTTAATTCCAATCTTGTTCATTTAAAGGTATTGAAATTCAAGGTGGTGATACTTAGGATGTGTAGTCATTGCTCTAAATCAAACTGGTTTGGAACACAAGGATCACTTGCCCAATTAAACAGATATGCACTTGAATGACCCAGAAAGAAGAAGGGATATCCATAAGACTTTTTCTCCCACCTATACATTCTACACAAAATCTTGACGAGATTGAAAACTACTTTGAAAAGTGACATATGCCTAAGATAAGAGTATGGCCCTAAAATAATTAAGAAAGAAATAAAAAAGAGAATCTTTTGGCAATCAATGTTTTTGATACGTTAGGTCATTTTATGAAGAAATAAATGGTTTCAATAAGAGGTTTGTATTAAATTTTATTTTCAATAAAGTATGGATTCCACTTGCTTGGTTGATTAGATAAATATTTCAGTAGCTTGAGGACAAGCTAAATTCTAAATTTGGGGGAGTTGATAACATCAGTTTTGATGAACTTTTCATAGCCTTTTTCATAATAAAAATGATTATAACTAGAGTTGAGATGTTTTGTTTTACTCATTTTATCTTCTAAATGCCAATTTTTAAATTTTAACTAAGTTTTGTTGATATTTTAAGGAATTTAGTGTAATTTTGATGAAATCGATGAAGTATAAGCAATTGATCGAAAAATTCCAATTGCCCATCAACCAATAGGGTCAACAAACAATCCTTCATCCAAAGAATTGAAAAAAGACTATCAAGCTAAGCTCGATAGATGCATCAAGTGCCAAATTCTTGAGTAAGAATTGACTGATTTAACAAACTCTCACCTATCTAAAGATGAGTCACAAATCCATCAAGAAGGCGTCGACAATTCACTCTATCGACAAAAACACTGATAGAACTCTATCGGTTTCAGATGTCGATTGAACACATCGATAGTCATGTCGAGGATTAGATCCTTGATAGCCTCACTGAGGAACCAGATAATGATGACCAAGTTGACATTCCTGTCGACACAATCAAAGACCAATAGATCCCTATCAAGAAGACATTATGTCAACACCCGAAAATATCGACATTGTTGTCGATCGACATTGTTGTCAATCGACAATGACTTTTCAAAGAAACACTTCATCGACCATGACAACCGACACAAGAAGATGGGAGGTTGATGCCATGTGGACCATCAAGATTTACATACCATGAGTCAAAGCCTATAAATAAACCCCCAAGGTGCCACTTTAAAGGATCTTGGATTCTTGGAGTCATTAAGTCGAAAGGTTGTCACCAAGTTCCAGAGCCCAAATACGAGTTCTATCAACCTAGACATCGAACTCTTCCTTTGGCATCTCAACCGTCACCATCAACGATCTAATGGACCTGCTTGTGCTAAGTCAAGATCGAAGGAAGGAGGAAAGTTGTCGATCACTTGTTGTGAACCACTTTCCTGATCAGCCAAAAGGTTGGTAGATGGATTACTTGATCTACCTTTGTATCAACCTCTTTCTCTTCTTTTCTTTATCATAATTTACTCAATTTTAATTTGTTTGTTTCTTATGCAATGCGTGTCTAAACTCCATAAATTGGGTTGGGAGTAGCGGCTAGGCCCTCCCAACCATGTAATTTTTCATCTTTCTATTTTATGGCATATGTTCTTAAATCTTTTGTTCTTATACTCTTGTTTTATTTTATCATTTAATAATTAGTTACCCTCTTCTAATGTTTGATATGAATATTGTTCGAGAGAATGAATTCAACTAGATCTAGCGTATAGGATAGTAAGAAACCATGAGAGTGAAGAGTTTCTATAACAATAGTCATATGATTTTTCTTTGGGTCTTTTGGTTATTACCTTGAGAGAGAACCCCTTAGATAGAAATCTATTTGGATATTGAGATCTATCTGGTTATCGAGAGAAGGAAGGAACAAATACCTTTTATGATTGTTTGCAAAGCAAGTAAAGAACATATATAAATTAGGAGTGAAGGGTTTTACATGATGGTTGTGGATGGTTTGATTGGTGAAACCCAATCCAAGTCTATTTTATCTTTTTTTTGAGGAATTTTTGTTTCCCAATTCATCTTTATTTCTTTGCTTTTGTTTTCTCTAAACTTGGACCTTACTGCTCAATTAGATTAACTCATTCCTTAATTGGAACACCATCAAATCCACCTAATTGGTTAGGCTAGACTAAGCTAAAGTCTCATGTTCATATTTTGTTATCCTCGTTATCCCGGTGTTCAACCCTACACTACTGTAATAGACTTTGTATTGAGTTGTAGATGTCTCTTCTAGTCAGATATACATTTAAAGTATGATACCTTTGACTGGATAATTGTATTTACACTTGTTATCCATGAAAAAGAGTGATCAACAACCTCTTAATTTTTTAATTTAATTTGCTTTGAGGGTCCCTATATGGCTTCTATTCTTCTATTATGGGAATTTTGTGCATGCAATTGGCTTAACTAATCCATGTTAGTTATGTCATTTTGTATCTTAAGGCAACTCTCCCTTTTCTTAGCTCGGTCATGAGCTTGTCTTCCTACTCAAAATAAGGTCAAAATTAATTATGACTGGACAAATTTGTTGTTCATCGAGAAAGAAATATTTGAGGCTTTTTGGGAGGGGTTTCATTTCTAGGGATTTGAGAGGTTTGGGCTTCTTTTCTAGAAGATAGAGATTCTTAAGGTCCTCAAATTCAACATGAGCAACTTCATCATAATTTTATAGATGAGATTTACACTAATTTAATTGCTCATCATCATCAAGGTCACACTTAGGTGGGGTCGTGAGGGCAATGCGGAGAGGGTCCTCAAATAACTCCCACTCTTGTCTCAATTAGGAAATATTATCAAGAAAATCTAGGAGATAGACTTCCTCTTGGAATCTTGGTCCCCTCATGCTTTTGAAAACAAGGAACTCGAGGGTTTGCCTTCCAAGACACAAAAGGATGGCTTCAGACTCTACATCAATCAAAGCTTGAACAGTGGCCAGAAAGGGTTGACTAGAAATGAGGGGGTACACAAGTATTTCCATGATAACAAAATCACATAGAACGTAGGAATCCTTCCTAACCTTTATAGGTATATCTTCAAGGATAACATAGGTTTTGTCATGGATGAATTTGCTAACTAGATGCTCATGGTGGTGGGGAGCATATTAACAAATTCTAATCTTTTGTAAAGATTATAAGGCATGATTGATATATTGGCACATACATTTGCAATATCCTTCCTACAAGCATTGTCACCTAGATAACAACCAATCCCAAAGGATATATAGTCTTTCTATTTTTTAGGCATCTTGTTAAGAATGATATCAAAGGTGGTCCTAGCAAGTTTCACAACATCATAGTGGTGTACTTCCCAGTCAACATAGCTTTCATGTAATTAGACCAGGCAGGCATGACAGGAGGCATCTATAAAGGGAATGTCCACATGACAACATCTTTAAATTTTATGAATCAGGCATATAGCCTATTTTGTTTTAGGCGGGTCTAATATGGCGGATGAGGTTTTTAAATTGGGATTTCAAGATCATTAGTTTCCACTTGTGGAGCTTCAGGGACGTGAGTGGAAGAATCTTGTGAAGGTTCCTTTTCAACAACTATTATGTCCTCATCTTCAAAACTTATGGGTACAATGGGGTTTTATCTATAGGAGGGTGAGGAATACAATGATTCCCAGAAGAGATGACCTTAATATGTTTAGGGTGCTTTTGGTTATTTTCAAGTTTCCCAACAAAAGTGCTAGTAGGAGGTTTTTTGTCTAGCTAGGAGTTAGGACAATTGAGCATCAGTCACCTTTTAATTGGTTTGATGCGAAAGGATGATCTGCTATAGGGAAGTTATCCTATCATAGGGATAGGGGATAGGATAATTTTGTTGCATTTTTGGTTCTTGGTTCAAGTTTTAATACTATTATCCTTGGTAGACACCATGATTTTGAAAACTACCTTGATAATTCCCTTGGTTCCCAAAATTTCTCTGGTTGTTGTTGTATCGAAAACCTGGGGTGGAAGGTTTGAGTTATTGACATGGGGAGGTCTTAGTTGAGAAGCATTTGTAGCACCTATTGGATTACCATATTGGAACTCGGGGTGGTTCCTAGCTTGATTCAGGTTATCGTAGGCTTGACCGGGTATATGATGGATAGAGTTGAGGTCCTCTATTTGTTGTCCAACATTGGGTTGCATGGGAATATTATAAATAAGTTGACATTGTTGGGTAATCTGATCATACCACTAGCATATGCTATACAAAGAGTCAACTGCCTTGACCTGTTATGGTTTTCCTTTCCTCTTACAGGCATTAAAGGAAGACTCCAAATGGTCTTGTTTCATGACAAGGATCTTAAGACTCTCGAAAATGTCTCTTATGTCATAATTTTCTTTAGTTTTTGCTACCTTGAGGACCCCTCCAGTCCCTCATCATGCTTGAGTCTCAGAACTACATTTAACAACCTCCCATGTGCTATCTAAGTTCTGAAACATAAAATTACCTCGTGAAGTATCAAGGAAAACCTGGGTGTTGTTGTTAACACTGCGGTAAAATGCTTTGATGAGTTGAGCATGAGGGATGTCATGGTGCATGCAACGATGACACCTCTCCCAGGCTTCGCCTAATTCTCACCTGGGACCATGACAAATTGGGTGATTTATCCCCTAATTTCATTAGTGAGGGATGGGGATATTACTTTTCCAAGAACTTGGATTGGAGTGCATCCCAAGTGGTGGCATGATCACCCTCCATGGCATTGTACCAACTACTAGCTTGGTCAGAAAGAGAGTGTTTGAACAGTCTTAATTTTATGGTGTCTTCTGAAATGCCTGGGATTTTATGTGAAGAACTTAGATCAAAAAATATTTGAAGATGGTCTTGACAATTATCTCCATTGTCATTGGCGAATGGGTTGGCTTGGAGCATTTGATCCATTGAGCTCAGATCTCATACTATGGAGTGGTGATGTCAGGCATCACAATGAGATTTTTTGCATAGACAATCTTGAGGACTGAGAAGTCATTTAGTTGTTTTGTTGTTCAACCTCGCATAGCGTGGCATCACCGACTACTTATTCGGCCAACATGGCCTCCCTTTGAGAAGAAAGGACTCACTCAATTCTATGGTTCACTTCCTCTTTGTCCATTCTAAACTGATTTGCTCGGGTTTAAATGGTGTAAAGTCCTTTGTATTTCAGGATAAAAAAACAGGCGGCGAAGAATCAACATTTTGCGAGCATGGCATAAACTGTTAGATTTGAACCAGGAAACTTTTATTTTAATAGATAAGAATGATTGCGTAAAAACTAAACTATCAGAATAGAAAATTGACAGAAGGAGGAGTAGCACTTCCAGAATTTGACTCATCTGGTAGAGAAAAAAGTTTTTGTTCAAAGTTTTTGGGGTTCAAAAAATAATAATTCGTTGTCCTTGAAAATGACGCCAAAATTGAGGCTCGTCGATTAACACAACAATTCACCAGGGGTTGATCCCTCGAGTTTAACCTTGGTTAATAGAAAAACAACCAATTTAGGTTAATTATTAGTATACAAAGGGTTGATCCTACAGGACAATGTGATTAAGATTGATTTTTGAACTAGATTACTTTGAATAATTATTGAACAGGAACTGAAAGTCCATTATTTGAAGGGTTGCTTATGCTAGTACAAGTAAACAAATTACACTAAGAACAAGGTAATAAAAGGTTACACTAATAACAAAATAAAAGAGAATTACACTAAGGACAAATAAAACAAGATTATCTACGAGTGGAACTAAATTGCAAAAAAGAAAAGAGCGGTTGGAAAGTGAGTGGTTGGAAAAAATGATATTGATTTGATGATAAGCAATATCAAGAATATGGGTTTTACCACCATAGCATGTGTAAAACTAGATTGATGAAATCTATGAAGAGAAAACTAGTTAGATGAAGTCATGTGAAAACATCCTCAAATGCATTTACAATAGTCAAACTTCCCACAAACCCATTGATCATGGTGCTTGTGGATCCTCGCTCGATCATCCCAATGAAGTTCGTTCCAAGATCTCATCTTGAGATTTATGCATTTTTGTTGTTGTTTTGAGCCTTAGGGTCCAACATCTTATTACCCAAGGTCTGACATTCGACAAAAACAAGAGATCAAGTCATTTAGGTCATGCGATAATCCAAACAAACACCTTCGAACAAGTTTTATCAAATAGAAATCAATCTAATCAACTATGGCTATGGGGCTGTTCCCCATGCCTCGACATGAGGAACTACTCACGATCCATAGAAATTAAAGAAGGAATAAAGGAAGGAAGAAGGGGAGCCATAGACTAGTAAAAAAGAGAGAATTCATGAAGGACTATAGACTAGTGACAATAAAATGGTTGCTTTTCTTAATTCCTTGTCCAAACCAAGTAGACCAAGAACAATAATTAACTAGAAATTTTATTAAAGAAAGAAGAGTACAATATGTAAGAATTCCAATGTAAGAAACTAAACAAGTGTTAAAAACTAAGAGCAAGATACAAAAATTCATATCCACTTCATTGTGTAGTCCCCCATCCTTTTATAGGGGAAGGAGGGGTGGAAACCCTACAAGAAAACTGGTTGGCGGTGCTAAAAGGAGTTTGTCCACGTACCAAAAATCAACTGATTCATGACATGAGTCGCCTGACTGGCATTTGTGGGTGCGCGGGCCAGGGAAGCAAGCCAAAACCCTAAAGTAGGGGTAGCGACATGCTATTGACCAAGACTTGATCTCTAAGGAGCTGAGTCATCCACTTGGAACTTTGGATCTCCCAGTTCAAACTTCTAAGTTGACGGGTTTGAGGTATGAGTCACATGGTTTCAGATGCTAAATTGTCTGGTTTAGTTGGTGAGTCGAATAGTTGAGTCAATGGATCGATACCATGAAACGTTTGTTTGGAGTACTAGAATGGAGCACTCTACATGGGTGAGTCGATAACTTCACTAACTAAATTGCTTGACTCAAGTACTATATGTCTGGAAATTCGTAATTGAAGTCCTTGATATTTAGATTTCCAAGTAATGAATTAAGTTCTTGTCTTCTAAAGTTGAGAAATCGTTAATGAGGGTTGAACACGCAAAATATGAGCAAAAATTATAAGAATTATAAGTAACGGGAAAAGAGAAAGTTAATTGTAATTATTTCCAACATTTTGGGAAAATTAAGATAAAATCCTAGGAAAAGGCCTAACACATGCAATTCAAAAAGGCATGAATATGCATTCATCAATGATACTCACAATATAGAAATGTTTTATGGACTCTTAATTTAGGTCATTTGGATTTCGGGGATGAAATCCTTGAAGGGGTGGAGTGTTCTAACGAATCCAAACTTGAGTGAATAATATTGCTTCCCCTTTACTATATAATCTTTTATTTTAGAACCCCCTATTAATTTGACATGAATTAGGATGTTAATAATATTCAATTATAAGAGTTTTATCCAATAACATAATTATTTGAGCCTTTAATACAAGATATAGAAGAAATATACCAATTTGGGGATAGTTGTCCAAATTCACCACCTTGAAGGACTAATGTTCAGACTTACTACTCTATATTTTTCCTATGGATAGGTATGAGCAATGAGGAGTTAGACAATAAATTTGGTTAGTAAATGATAAAAGAATACATTAATATGTTGAAAATAGGCTTTCCCTCAAGTTGTGGATTTTGGGCATTGAAGTTTTCCAAAAGGCAAAATTGAGTTCAAATTCAAATTATTTAGGTTCCAACTAGTCTACTTCCCAAGTTCCACTTCAATTGGATATTGTTTACTCATCCAATTTGATTTGAAAAGAAAAAGTAACTATTAAAGCATCATTTTAGGCAATTCCATTTGGAAATGAATTAAATGTCATGCTAACCCAAGACCTTATCCGATGGATGCATTTCCCTCTGCAATCAAATTTCTATTGGACGATCACCTAGTAATGTTCAACCCCGTGCCAAAAAGGAAACCAGTTGGTTTGTATGCAGTAAAAAGAAATCAAGATTTCTCACTCCACACTTGATTGTTTCTTGAGATTTCTTCGATTATAGATTCCTTGTTCAAATCCACACCCATTAATACCCTATTTGAGTTCTATCTTAGAAAATTTTAGAAATTCCCAACTCTTGGGGTCCAAGAATCTTCAACTTATAGGCATAGAAGCCCTAATAAGGAACCATGTAAATAGCTAACCCCATCCCTAGTTGCTCCACATCATAAACGATCTTTCTCTAGGGTTAATTTCACCTTGCTCTGTCATTTCACCTACTATCAACTTGGTTTTTGGTATGTGGTTGCGGTCCCTTGTCTCGATGCTCTACCTCACTGTGATTCAATTTCTCTCGTGGTAAGTATCCTGAATATCTTCCCTTCATGTTTCCCTTGACAAATTTTTTTATTATCGTTTTGATTAATTTTCCCCAAAATCGGCTAGACTTGCATAGTACATAGGTCATAGTCATGGCATGACGTTGTGGGGGGGGGGAAGATCCTCTCATGCAAGATTACAATTTCCCCCCACTCATTCTCTCTGTTATTGAATCCTCGCATGTGTGTTTTCTCCATTGGAAGAAAATTCAATTTAGATTGTCACACGTATGCATATATGAGTGCATGATATTATACCCTGTCATGGCATAAAGTCTCGATTTTTTTATCTAAGGGCAATTTGGTCTTTTGAAATTTAATTTCTCAAATAAATTAGTAAATGATGTGAATCTTATAAAAATCATATCTCTTTACAGGAAGCTCTAAAAATTATAAAAAAAACATGTTTTAGATGCGTAAGAATTTTCTCTATCTTTTATTATGGTTTTCATCACCTGATTCCAAAGTTTTAAAGACTGGATTTTAAGGGTATCAATCTATCTTATTCACTTATTGATAATTAATTTTAATTAATAAAATTAAGGAGCTTGGATTAGACCAATAGTTAATAACCATGAACCTTATGTTAGGTTAATGTCCAAAGTCAAACTAGGGTTCTAAAGAAGGTTTATATTAATAGGATTTCATCTTATGTAGCATAAATTGAACCTTAATTGATGTACATATACTATATGTAGGTTTGAGGTGACTTTATCCTTGGAAGGGTAGTATTTGAATAATCAAATCTAGGTATGTGCATCTACTCTATATAAATTGGGCATAATATCAAGACTAAATATCTTTTTCTCATATGAGGCATTGCCTAAATTTTGAACATTCATATCATTTTGGGAAAGTACTCTTCCTTGTCAGTATCTTCATGATTTGTTAGTGTTGATATGTGAATACCACATTGATGGTCTTCTGACCTAATATTTATTAGATGTGGATCCTCTGACCCTACTTGATGACAACTCAATATTCCCATCCTTTATGTGAAAGTGACTAGACTTGTTCTTACCTGCCCTAATTGCATGTGTGGTTGACTAGTCATAACAAAAAGTAGTGACACCATATAGGCGTTGGGTTTTATTACCCTGCCATGTTTGATATTTAGGCATTGGATTCTATTCCCTTATAGGAATTTGGTTTTATTCCCATGTCACTTATGATATTAGGCGTTGGGTTTTATTCTCTTGCCATGCACTGGGTTTTATTACCCTGCAAAAATCCTATATTTATTTGGCATCAAGGTTTTAGTCCTCCTATCCTTTGATATGGAATATATGGATCCCTATCATGTTTTTTAGTATGTGCTAGTCAGTGTTTTAACATGCAACTATTTATTTTTGTGTTACTCTTAATATATATTGCAAGACTCCTTTTAATAATCATATCCTTGTTAATAAATGCCTCATCTTTTGAACATGTTAAATCTTTTCAAAATCCTTTTCCATTAAATATCTCATTAGTGACATCTCTTAAGTTGACTCTATCCTTGATTAAATTAAATGCCCAATTATTTTACTCTACGTCTATTAATCATTGGCTAACACCCTTTCTTTTTGTTTTATCCCTTATGAGTGTTGCCTTCAACCCACCCAGAGGTTGCACAGCTTGAGGACCATGAGATAAGGGGTGTCGCTTAGATCTAGCTATTGAAGAACTTATGAGATGGACAAGTTGCTCACCTCAAACTAATCCCATTAGTTTAGGTTTTAATTCTTGTTAGAAGCCATTCATGGCCCCTTTTGTTGGACTCAGATAAAAAAATCGTGTAATAGTTAGATTTACTTTCAGCTGCAAAAACTATGCTCATGTTATCATTCTATCTAAGAAAATTTATGTGCTCCATTTATTTGAATGGTTCTATTTTATGAGTGTGAATGATTGGGGTATCATGCAATCATTTTCTTAAATTAAGTATGGAGTGATCCCCTCTCATACCCCACTCCTTACAAGTTTGTTGTGGTACTTTTAGTTTTCCTAGTCTGGGCCAACATCCTGGAAAAGGTTTCCACACCTCTTTGATTAAACTTGTTGTAGATTGCCTTGGGGGAGAAATGTCTAGGTGACAATCCTTTGAATTGTCAGAGGTTTGGGCCAGCCAATGGGTGGGTCAGGGTCATACTCAGGATTTGGTTCATGGACCTATCATCAAATTAACATACTGTAAACTCAGTGTCCCATGACTCACTAATGCTCAATGATGCCACCTATAAGTCACTTAGATAAGTTGGGATAGGACTGTCTTCTCTGAGTGTTAGCATATGGGACCCCTTGATCCATCTATCATACCATGCACATGTAAGTTCACCATTAAGTATGACTTTCCCAACAAGTTGATACATGTTAGCTTCAATTTTCATAATAATCTCCAAAATCTTATCCCCATCAGCAATCCTTTATTCTTAAGATGGCATTACTTTGCCATCATGATCAACCTACATTTATGTCCTTGTGAGTAACAAAATCCCAAACTGTAAGGCAACAAGGCTTCATTATATGTGTGAATGTGCCTTATGTTCAGACCCCAATTCTTCCTCTTTGCAAAGATTTTCCATCAAGCTATGGTGCTCATATTCCTCTACTTGTTCCCAGTACCCCAAATAAAATTCTTGATGATTTGATCAATCCCTTCACAAATAGCCATTGGAAGTTTGTAGTCTACATGGTATATGTAGGCATAGAATTGAGGACCAACCTTTCCAAGGTCACCTGGTCAGCAAAGGAGAGAGTACACTTCACGTAGGAGTTAATCTTGTTATCAATCACCATTAAGGAAGATAAGTAGCAACCTTTATTTGCCCTAAAGTGCAGAATTGGGACATCGAGGTGCTTGCCCAAATTGGTGGTTTACACTATTTCCAATCTTATGTTGACCTACCTATCACAACACTACGTATTTTTGGAGAAGAACACATGAGATTTCTCTTTGGAAAAGATCTAGCCCGCCCGATGCATTACCAAACATTTTAAGGCACTTCATCATAGTGCTAGCTTGTTGGATCAATGCCTCTCCAAACAGTATGATCTCGTCTTCAAAATATATATGAGAAATTGTAGGCTCTCTCCTTGTGACATTCAACAATTTTCACCTACCCATAGACTCTTCCATGGATATAGATTGACCCAAACGTTCACATGACGAATATATATGGGGATAGTGGGTCACCTTGCCATACCCCTCTAGAATCTTTGAAAGCAGGTAGTGTGTCTCCATCCTAAGCAATTGATATGTCACTATAAGTAATAATATTCATAATGAGATGAATTAATTTACCTAGGAGTTTTATGCATTTCAAAGTATCATGCATGTGTGCCCAGCTCATTCAATTGTAAGCTTTGGCTAGGTCCAGTTTCATTGCCATGCATTGCTATCCCACAATCCTTGTCCTTGTTGAGTGTATGACCTCCTACACCAAGATTATATTGTCTAAGATGTGCCTCCCAGGCATGAAGCTGCTTTGGTAGGGTGAGATCCAATCCTCCATGAGTGGCTTGATTCTATTGACAACAACTTGATGCTGACGTTGTTCAATGTGATTGACCGAAGGTGATTGCAAGTTCTTGGGAGTATTTGTCTTGGGAATTAGAACAAGGGTAGATAATGTCTTTGCTGCCTGCACAAGATCATTTACAAAACACTTAGTAATTGTTAGATATAGAGATTTCCCCACTTTCATCCATTTTTGGAGAAATCCTACATCGATTCCATCATGGCAAGGTACTTTTGTTGGGTTCATTTTGAATAAGACTGCTAAGGTCTCCTCCTCGGTTTGGGTTGCTTCCTAGTGAGTCATGCGATTAGGATGGACTGATAAGAAAGTACTCAGATATCCTGCAACATGTGTTGTAAATCCTTGTCCCCTTCTCAATAAATATCTTGATGAAGTGTTTTTGAGTAAGCATCTATAATTTATTTTGTCTTCGACCCAATCCTTGTTCTCATTCTTTAGTTTCAAAATATAGTTATTTTTCCATTTTGCCTTGACCAGTGCCTAAAAGTATTTTGTGTTGAAGTCAATGAGCCGCATCTAGTTGCACTGAGCCTATTTGTTGCCAATCTGCCTCCTTGTTATTTAGGATCTCTATGTACTTCATTTGTAAGTGATGGTTTCCTCATCTAGTTTTGGGTCAAATTGTCATCCCAAGATCTTCTAATTTGAGTGATTCTCTTCAGTAACTTGTCTTTTATTTTTAATTTCTTCTTATGCTCTTCCCACTCTTATGGGATATATTGACGGTTGAACTCAACGCCTATAGTAGTGAAGTCTGCCTCTTCAGATTAGATCAGCAAGATAGCATTAACATCAAGATGAGTAGATTTATCTAAATGATATGTGCAAAGCAGTTAACACTGTTTAAGAAATTCAGACATCTACAACTGAGCAGTATAACATCTTTTACTTTAAGAAAGAATATGAAGAATATGTATAACAATTGATTTCTCTTACCGTATTATAATTCAAGAAATAAATACAAGAAATAAGGCAAAGAGGTCATCCAATGTGAATCACATTTGACCCTAAGCAACAATTCTACATGGTTGTATTACATCTTTTATTTTCCTAGAGGATTTGAGGCATGTGACTCAAATACAACTGACCACTGAGAAGTCAAAATCCATGCCATACAAGATCAGTGGAAGAGCCAAAATCCACAATCTCACTAACACCTCCCGGCCAGTATAAGAAAAACACCGCAAAGACATAATAGTCAATTGCAAACAACGACATATAGTCAAGTTGATACACACCTAGGCCACCTTGGTGCATCGCACTACGCTAGAAAACATGATCACGCATGGTCATTTTAAAAAGAGGCATCAAATACAATTATACTACTGCCTATCATATATCACAAAAGGAGAGCAACCCACTCATGAACGTATCAACTAAGGACTAGGTATGATCGCAATCATCTTAATCATCCTATAATTGTGGACGTAAGGAGATACTCGACTTGTACCCTTCCATATTAAAAAATATGTACTCTAAGTTTCCCTTAGGAATGACTCCTTTCACCACCCAACAAGTTCTAACACTGGAATGGATCTATGGCACACGGTATTTACATGATTAGGGTTTCACTTGATTAGTTAAGTCAATTGAGAGACTTTTAGCATAAATCAAATTACAACGTACAAGACATAAACAAAATCTACAAAGATAAGGGTATAATATAACTCCAGAAGATATAAAATGCATAAGGTGTACACTTGTCACATCATCTCAAGACATAACTATACCACTGCCTTGGCTAAGGCTATCATAATCACATGTTATCATGACCACACATGGCCAACATCATTATTACATCACCAGGGGATTTCGATCCCTAATCTCATCATTGGAGGGTATCACCTCTCCCTAGGCATAAAGCCTCCACCATGTAATAAGACCCACACAATTCTTGCATAATTCTTATCTCATTATGCTACATTAAGATCATCATCACCACCCTATATTATATGAAGATCACCATAGCATTCACATAAATATGACATTCAATTCACCTACAAGGTTAGGGTTGCACAAGTAGGAGAGGGAAAACACCATATCATGCTAATCACTTTAAGCAATTTAAACAATATATCATCATTCCAAAATTAGAGTTAGGATTTCATGTATGGCCGATTAGGATTATTATCATTCAACCACCAAACCCTAGTTTCATCACCTCCCACATGTTTAGAATGTATTAGGATTAAGAACTATTGATTATGATTAATCATTCACATTCACATCATCATGTATTAGACCATTAACCAAGAGTTGTGGTTGATTGGATAATAGGTGCAGCAACCTACATACTACATGAGTGTAGGTGTATGCAGTGACCATAGGTGTAGCTACCTACTTAGGGTTGGCAACTGTTGCGACCTCTAGGTTGAGTGTAGCGGTCAAAGGCACTCAAGTGTAGTGACTTGCATGCTTGAAACATTATGTTGCGACCGCTAGAGAGCATGTGTAGCGACCATACCCTAGGGTTAGGGTTGTTGTCGTCGCAACAACCGCCCAACTAGTGTAGCGACCATAGAGGAATACCAAGAGGTGTAATGACCTCTAGTCCACCACACAATCAACCTCAAAATAGAACCAAACCATGGTCGAAACAGAAGATCCACTTCAATAAAGCCAAGTATCATCTAAGTGAATACTCCACACAAAGATGTCCATACAAACCCTAGAACACGTGTCATAGAAAATACCATAAAGATCATGATTAAAGAGATGAAAACCAAGTTTCTCATGCATGTAAACAGAACCAAAACCTCCTGTTATTCAAGGTAGACGATCCATACAAAGTGATACATATCCATAATCAAAAGCAAGTGAAAACCATCAATAACATAGTCACCACATAACCGGGTACAAGAAATTAGGGTTTAGGGATAGAAGTAAACCACATGAAACTTCTACCAAAACTTAAACCTTAGATTATGGTAACTTCATCTAGCACATAGGGATTACATTGTAGAAATGGAAAAAAAACAAAATGCATGCAAGAATATGTTGCAATAACAGAAGAGGGGAAAGTAATTATATAACCTGCCTTATGAAGAGATCAAGCTCCCAAGATCACAAGCTCGAAGAAGGAAGAAGAAACTCCAACCAAGATTAACTCTTCGGACACAATATCACCTCAAGAAAAAGAAAACATACCAAGGTCAAAGGAAGGCCCGAGATAAGAAAAACTCATATTGTAGATGAAAAAGAGAGAAGAGAGAAGAAAGAGAGCAAAGCTCCATCTCACTTAGGTACCACCATGGTTAAACCATAGTCTCCGACCTTTGTGAAAAGGAGTTTCCACCAGATAGCCACCATGGTAGATCCATAGTCTCACGGCCAGAATGGAGAAGAAGGTAGGGTAGAGAGCTAAAAGAAAATGTGACCAAGGAAAGATAACAACTTACCAAGAAGGAAGATCATCAAGGATCACCACAAGGAAGATGATCAAGCTCAAGGTCACCACATGCAAGGTTGGTTGGCCACCACAACTCCAAGATCAGTCCTTCTTTGCTCCACAAAGCTCCAAGGACGAACACAAGAGAGTGGAGAAGAAGGGGGTTGAAAAGGATGCTTGCACGTGAAGGAGAGGGGTTATATACACAAGGTAGGAGGGAAGTAAGGGGGTTATGAGATGTAAACACAAGGGAGCATCAAAAGGACACTTATCCACCAAGTAAACAACCATGCAACCACTTAAAACATGCATGCATCAAAGGGAGATGAAACCTAGGAAGTGTAGAGACCACCTAGGTCCTTTTCACTCCTTGTTGTGGTCACAACACATCATGGTACCAATGTAGCGACTGCTACACTAGGTCACCATGCACAACATGGTCGAAGAACTCCACTAGAGGACAAACCTTAGCGACCAAACCTCAACTAGAGCATCAAGGTAAAAGAAAGAAACACCTAGGGTGTTTTTGTGGTCACAACACTCATCCAAGAGTGGTGTTGCGGTTGCAACACACCCAAACCCTAGTATGGTGACACCCATCAACAAGGCAAACCCTAGAAACCCAAATTCTCACCATGTGTTGTCACATCATCAACCATGGTTCAAGTAGGGTGCCCCTATGCTCCTTTCTCTCTCTCATGATGCAAAGACATAGAGAGCCCACCCTACATGTAACAAATTTCAAGATAACCCTCCATCCTGGGTAAATTACAATTTGGTCCAAAATAGACATACATAACTCAAACATCATCCAAATGGGACCAAACTGAAAACATAAGCTTGTCACATGTTATAAAAGCATATCAAAGGATTAGATTAAGGTTCTAAACATCTAATCAAGCAAAGAAAATAAGGTTAGCCCAAAATCCAGGTCAGGGGCCCTACACATTGGACAACTAGGATTGTCATGGTGGGGTACCATTATTGACATCTTCTCCACCCATGATAGGTTAGTAGTGGTAGGATCCAAACTCACTTGAAGGGTGCCCATTCTAAATGTCATTGTAACGTACTCGAATTTAGGTAATTTTTGTCCTTCACACCTTTTTGTTTTAATCTTTTATGATGAACTCCTTGTTTGTTTTTTAATGAACGATCTGGCCTATGTTTCTAAATACATTTTTATTTTCTCCTACACTATTTATTCTTCTACTTCTTATCTAGATTTGGCTTGAACTTGTTAATTTATTGTACCTTTTGCTGTTGCATGTAACATAGTAAACATAAAATTAACAAAAGTCTTATAGAAATCACTTTTTGTCATTAATTTACAATGCTCGATCATATTTGTTATTGGAATAAAATTGATATTAGCAGTATGCCTGAGAAATTTACTGGTACCAACTTTTCCTGTTGGTAGAGTCACATTTAAATTTGTCTTAATATTGCGGGTTTTGATCAATACTTAGAAGAAAAAGAACCTAAATCTGATGACACTATCCCTGATCATGCAAATATAATTGATAAGTAGAAGAAGGGTGAGAAGACGTGCCAGTGATTGATTCTTTTTGGCTTAAATAACAAATTGTATGACTCTTACTCGAAGCTGTCTGTTACTACTTCCAAAGTTTTGTGCGAAGCGTTAGTTAAGAATTTTAGTATAGAAAACTAAGGTGCGAAAAGGTACTATGTGTCCAAAATTTCTAAAATTTCAGGTGGTTGAGGGTAAGTCTGTCTCTGGTCAAACACACGACTTTCATCTCCTATGTCATGAACTCTCAGATGCAAAGATAGAATTGCCTAATAAGTTCATTGTTATGTCTATCATAGAAAAGTTTCCTAAGTCATGAGAATCGTTTGACATGACTCTTAAGCATCGTGACATGACTTTACTGTGCATGTAAAATGCAAGTGTACGCATCTTGTAATATAGGCCAAAATAGGCCCAAGTTGTCGAACTCAGGGAAGCGGTGTCCAGAGACCAGTACTAACTGTGATCTAATCAGCTAGGTCAAAGGAAATTGATTAAATTGGGGTGTTTAAACTGAATGAGAAATTAAAATAGAAAATTAAAGTTGATTTAATCAAATGGTGATGGATTCCTTAGAACATAGTTTCACCACGGGTAGCACTGGATATATCCTCCTATTATTAATATAATTTCCCTCCTAAATCTGAATAAAGAATGTGTAGCTAGAAATTACCCGCTTTCACAGCATAATTTCCCTACCTAAACTAAAGCCAATCCCATTCTCATAGCAATTGATTCATTAGTTAGATGTAGTTGGTTTTACTCTGGGTAATCTCCTCCCGTTTATGCCCCACCTTTCATAAGGGACGCAATAAATAGGTGAACCTATGTGTTTCTAGCCCTTAATCCCCTTTTCAACTGCTATTAAGGATCTGAGACTCTATTTATGGTGATCAAGCACAAATAGATAAAGCAATTCTCATAGATTCATATTCAGATATTACGAGAAGAATCTATATTAAAACATAAAATTCATATACAATGCATACCCAGGCTACTCTCATCTCCTAGGGAATAAGGGGTTTAGCCCCACATGGTAAAAACATGATAGATAAGAAGAAAAATATGGAAAACATCAAATGAACTATGTTAACCCCTAGAGAAATGCTACTCTGGACGATCCTCTTCCAAGCATGGTCGTTCTGCTATCTCTTGACTGCACAACAATCTATCAGAAGTGCCGGAATCGATCATGGATGTGGCCTTCAGGCCCATTCTCTCCTCCTCCATCTCTCTAGTCTCGAGCACTCGACTACCACATGATCCTTAGGTCTGGCCGTCCTTTCACGTAGTTATAGCATGGCTTTTTCCTGTGAAATAACATCAGCCGTCAGATTAGATCGCTGTTATAGATCTTATGTGTGCGGACAATCTCGGTACTACCGAGATGACACTCGGTAGTTTCGAGTCTTTAGAGTTCTGGAAATGCACCCTGTCTCGGTACTATCGAGTTGAGTCGATAGTACCGACTCTAAATTTGGCACTCGACTCCTCGTGCGTCTGATGTCAACTCGGTACTACCGACTTTGGTGCCCATGTACCGAGTTTTTCACAATTCTTCAGGAGAGATACTGATGGTGAGTCGGTACTACCAAATTGAGTGTTGGTAGTACTGAGTATGTGCATTGCTTTGGCTGTCTTACTAACGATAACTCGGTACCACCGAGTGTTGACTCGGTAGTACTGAGTCTGTGTGGTTTCTGTGAACCTGAAACACAACCAAAAGTTCTTAGCTTCTCAAATTGATAAAAACTTATTAAAATTTGATAAAAAAAATACATAATTTAATGTATTTCAATAAAACATGCTACTCATAGTAATTTGTGCATAAAAACTCAAGAAAATACAAATGTGTGATCAAAATTAAGGGAAAACAAACCTATAAAAATGACTAAATATTAGTGTATCACATCGCAAAGGATACTTGTCAATGAATGATCTAATGATGGATATTAGCATACAAGAAGGACACTTAAAAGAGAAGAATGTCAAGGTGCCTACTGATGCAAACCCGACTGTCAATTTTACTACTGCTAAAAACAAAGATAAGAAAACAAAGAATGTACATAAACCTAAGGCCAAGATCCAGAAGAAATTAAAGAACAAATCTTGTTGGGCTTGTGGACAGGTTGGCCACTAGAACAAGGATTGTCCTTCAAAGAAGGCAAAGAAAGCCGCCGCATATGTAACTGAGGAGGCTATAGTCAATATGATGAATGCGTCCTTACACCTCAATGATGGGTATGTTTCTATAAAACCTAAAATCATTTCTATTTTTAAACCACTTTATTGGATAACCGACACTGGGGCTAATGTAAATGTTTGTTCTGATAAGTCCATGTTTGTGTCTTACTAGGCCTCAAGAGGTCATTCCTTGACTTTGGGCGATTCCAACTCTACATAATTCAAAGGTGAAGGATGGGTAAACTTGAAGTTACCTTTTGGAAAGGTTCTGCCACTTCATAGAGTCAGACATGTTCCAACCATTCGACGCAATATCCTTAGTGGCGTAATTTTAGTTAGGGAATGTTTTAAAGTAGATTACAAATGTAATAAGGCTATTATTATACACCTTCATGATTCTTTATTTTTTGGCAAGGGGTATATATGTGATGTGGAGAACTTATTTAGCATTCTTATTGAACCTGTTTCAAATTCCATTTTAAAGTTGAATGATAATAGTTTTGTATGCATGAATCTTGTATCATCTGATATTTGACATTGACGTTTGGAACATGTTAATGTTGCCTCAATGAAGTTATGATGAATCTAAATTTAATCCCTAAATTTGATTTTAGCAATAATAAATGTGAAATCTGTGTGCAAGCTAAATTTCCTAGGAAACCTTTTCATTCTGTGAATAGAAATTCAAAAAATTGGATTTAGTGCATACTGATATCTGTGAATTTAATAGAATTACTACTAGGGATCAAAAGTGTTATTTCATAACTTCTATTGACGGTGCTAGTAGATACTGTTATGTCTTTTTACTTAGAAGTAAAGATGAGGCATTGAATAAATTTAAAATTTATAAGAAAGAAGCTGAAACTCAAACCGGCAAAGTACTTAAGCGATTAAGGTCTCATAGGGGAGGAATATATACCTCAAACTTGTTTTTGAAATTTTGCCAATTGCATGGTATAGTTGATGAGGTTACCGCTCCCTATTCACCACATTCTAATGGGATAGCTGAACGTAAAAACCGAACCCTTATAGATATGGTAAACTCTTTTCTCAAACCTCAGGTCTACCCAACTTCATGTGTGGAGAAGCTTTGAATACGGCTTGCCATATTCTGAATAGAGTTCCCCATAAATATATAGAAAGTAGTCTGTTTGAGTTATGGAGAGGAAGAAAATCTAGTCTCAAATATCTTTGAGTGTAGAGGTGCCTTGCTAAGGTACTTGTCTCTGAACACAAGAGGAAGAAATTGGGACTGAAAATGGTTGATGCCATTTTCTTGGGGTATGTGGAGACAAGTTATGCCTATAGGTTCTTGGTTGTAAAATGTGATATCTCAGTCATTGAGGTCAATACAAATGTGGAATTACATGATGCTACATTCTTTGAGGATGTGCTTCCCATAAAATCTGGTGTGCCCAATGAAGTGTCTCAAGAGGATTCATTCACTACAAGTTCCATTCCCAATCATGTGGAAATGATGAAAAATATGAGGGTTGACTCAAAACAAGCCATTTCTGAATCTGATAATTATGAAGAAATAGTTGAAACAAGGAGACGTAAAGGGCCTAGGACATCCAAGGACTTTGGAAGTGAGTTTCTCACTTATAATGTTGAGGATGATCCTGTAACTTTCAAACAAGATATGGAATCTCTAGGAGCTAAGTTTTGGAAAGAAGTCGTTAATGATGAAATCCAATCAATTCTCTCAAATGGAACTTGGGAATTGGTGGATTTGCCTCCTGGTTGTTCTGGAGTTAGTTGCAATGGATCTTTAAGAAGAAACTTAATGCATATGGGACAATCAATAAGTATAAGGCTAGGTTAGTTGCTAAGGGTTACACATAAGGGAAGGAATATAATATTTTGATACTTATTCCCCTGTTTCCCATATGACCTCAATCTGAGTGCTTATAACATTGACTTCTTTTTATAATCTTTGTATCCATCAGATGGATGTGAAGACTACATTCTTACAGGGTGATATTTAGAAAGATATATATATGGAACGACCTGAGGGGTTGGTGGGTCGTAGAAATGAGTCCAAAGTGTGTAAAGTTGTTAAGTCATTATATGGTTTAAAACAAGCCCATAAGCAATGGTATGAGAAGTTTGATTATGTGATATATCATCATTTGGATTTGCTTCTAATGAATTTGATAAGTGTCTCTATTGCAAAATCATCAACGAGGGGATTCATTTTGTTATGCTTATATGTCGATGATATCCTGCTTTTTGGTTCCGATGTGAAAGTAGTAAATGAGACAAAGATATTCTTGTGTATCAAGTTTGAGATGAAGGATATGAGTGCCGTGATGTGATTTTAGGGCTAAAAATCATAAGGTCTAGTGATGGTATAACTCTCTCTCAGTCTCACTATATTGAGAAGATACTGGAGAGGTTTGAGTACACATCACATAAACCTGTAAAGACTCCATATGATTCGTCCAAGGCCTTGTTCAAGAATGAGACTGGAGTTCCAGTGTCTCAATTACGATACTCTCAGATCTTCAGAAGTTTGATGTATCTTCTGGACTACACACGTCCAAACATTGTGTTTACCTTGAGTAAGTTAAGTAGATATACCATTTGTCCCGGAAAGACCCATTGGAAAGCTCTTGATAGAGTTTTGAGGTATATCAAAGGAACTTGTTCCCTTAGATTGTATTATGGCAAACATCCTATGTAGTCAAAGGGTATAGTGTTGCAAGTTGGATTGCCATGAACTCTAGGAGTAATAGTGTCTCAGGATATGTATTCTTATTGGGAGGAGGAGTTATTTTCTGGAGGTCTAAGAAACATACCATATTGTCTCGGTCTACTTTTGAGGCGGAGTTGTGTGCTTTAGATAAAATTGGATTGGAAGCTGAATGGCTACATGGACTTATGTCCAGTTTATCTATGGTAAAGAAGCCACTTCCTGCAATTTTAGTTCACTGTGATAGCACAACAACTATTGCTAAGATAAAAAGTTCCAAGTACAAAAAAAAAATCATAGACACATCCAAGTTAGACTCAAGTCTGTAAGGGAGTTAGTGTCTAATGGGGTCGTGGCTATGGACTACGTCGATATCAAAGATAATATAGATGATCCGTTCACTAAAGGTCTTACCTTGGCCTTAGTCAAAAAAATTAGGTTAGGGATGGGACTAAAATCCCTTTAGATTTGCAGGCAATAGCAACCCGTCCCAACAGAGTGGTGATCCCACAAATTGAATTCAATGTGGTAATACCAAGCTGTCACGTGAATTAGGTGACACTGTAATTACTTTCATGCTTCATGCATCTATGTGTCTATCCCCTGAGAAACATGTTAGTGTCATGACTGCATGTTAGTAAGAGATTTGACTCTGAATGGTGTCAAGTCTTAGGATAGGATGTTAGCAGTACATCCTTGGAGACTCCAACTAAATGATTGATGTGGTGTAGGCTGCAATAGGGGTATTGAGTTGTTCTCTGATATCAATAATGACATCTATTTTGTATGCATGGCCTTAATGCATTGTTTTCTTTTCTACCATATCTTTATTGTGTGGTTACCAACCTATACTGTGGCACCCAAGGTTCAAGTTCAAGACTTTTATTCACCTAGTTCCTGCGGGGGCCACAGTTGGATAACTTAGATAGATTCAAACCGAAAGATATTTACTGAAAGAATAGTATGAAGAACTAAATGGTAGGCACACTACACATTGGACTTTGTGGGGGATTGTTAGATATATGGTTTTAGAAACCATGTATATAGTATGGGTTAAGCCCAATATAGTTCAACTAATACATGGGAAAGATGTAGTTCTGTGTCTAGTGCAAATGGGAAAGAAGTTTTATCCCACATTGCTCACTCACAGAATTTTTGTGGTCCTTACATGTAGGATCACATGTGACACTAGTGTCCAAGGGTCCTATAGGAGGGTATGCTCACCTCCTAGGTGGGTATGGTGACCATCACACACGCGCACGTGCACGCCACGCCTGGTCGGGTCGAGCATGAGCTCGGGCTTGTGGATTGTGGATTGTGGAGAATGTCTTTCGTCTTCTTTTTGTACTAAGATACAACTACATATTTAATTAATTATTAGTTTAATTAATTGTTTCTTTTTGAAACAGATTTATTAATCTTAACTGGAAAGTGTTCTCCTTGCGGATTTTTCCACAATGTGTACAAGAGCGATCGAGTGATTGCGTATTTATGTGAATAAGATTTTGGTACGTGTAAGACTATAAATAAGCCTCCAGTCATTAGGGTTAAATACATCTCAAACGAACAACGGCCGTCATATTTTGTTCGTGTTTTACAAACCCTAAGGAGAGTGTTTAGCCGTCGCTTCCGTGTTGTTGCTTGGATTCATTCTTCTCCTACGAGCAACGAGTTCCTTCTTCTTCTCCTTCGAGAAGTGATCTGTCAAGCGGTGATTTCTGCAATCGTTGAGTTGTGCTGGTAGTGCAACCGGACGTCGTCATGCACGAGCAAGAAGACAACTTGCTTCAGGTTCGTGATCATGTCGACTAGAAGAACGACGCTTATCCTTCCGGATTGCGGGCCACTGATTTCTTTAAATAACACGTTCATTTTTCAATGAACAATCCAGTATGTATTCCTAACTCCATTTTTATTTTCTCATGTACTATTTATTCTTCTATTTCTTATCTGGATCTGGCTTGAACATGTTAATTTATTACACCCGTTGTTGTTATATGTAATGACGTAAACATTAAATTCACTATAGTTCAATGCAAAGTATACTTTTTCACCCATCAATTATAACGTATATTTTTAAGCAGACTAATGTATGTTACACATCATCCTATATGATACATATACGTCAAAGAGGCGCCAATAGTAGTAGCCTTAGTTTCGAATTTTAGTATATAGCTAGTTGTTTGCTCCTTGGTTTCTACCTTTACGCTATAGATGCAATAGTTAGACACGAAGTATGACTTCAGAATTCCACTTCTTTCCCTCAACCATGTGCAGACGAAGAAAGTAGAGTTGGAGGTAGACAATGAGAAAAAAAAGGAAGTGAAAAACGAGACCTTCATAATAGAAGTGTGGTTTGAAGTTGACGAAATTCTACCGAGTTTGTGGAATTCAAGTCTGTTGGACTTTCTTTCGTAATCCAACAACACAAATTTTATGTCTAGTTTACCTGTGTCAATTACCCTGCCACCTACCTGGCTGGTAGACCTGTCAAACTTGGTCAAAATCCGCAGGTACACATGGGTCGACCCGTTTAAGTTGGGTTTGGGTCCTAAAATTTACCACCCGGTGGAAAACACCCAGACCCATACCCACCCGTTTAACTAGCGGGTTTCATGGGCAATCCGCGGGCACCCGCGGGTGACCCGCTTTATTACACTGATTTTATTAATAAAAATAATTATATAAGATTTAGTTATCAGTAAAAAAATATACACATGTTGTATATATGAAACTTGCCGCTTGCGTGCGTTTGCGTCCAAGCCACTACCACTTGGTAGTAATAGGTAATATATATATATATATATATATATATATATATATATATATATTGAAGTCTAGTAATAGGTAATATTAAATATGTCTTGTACTCTTATCTCAAATTTTAAACCACAACAAAGTTAACAAAACACATAGATTGGTTTATAATATTTTTTACTCATTAAATAGTTTGTAAAATTTATTCTTTTGTATTATTTTGTGAGAATGGGAGGCATACATAAGGTTGTGTCATCGTCATACTACAAATTAAAAGGGTGTGGAGTTGTTCGTTGTATCATCTTCATATTGAAAATTAAAAAGGGCGTCGAGTTATTGGTTGTCATCTTCATACTGCATAATAAAAGAATGTGGAGTTGCTGTTTAGAGCATGCCAAAGTTTTAGTCCTTTTTCAGTTCTCCGATTTATACCCCAACTCATTTGGATGTCTCCATAATATACGTTGTTTAATTAATGTTTAGTTGTTTGGTATAGGTGGTCTTCGTTATTTAAAAGATGTATGCTTTTGAGTTAAGCTTCTAAAATATGTATTATATTTGTTGTTTTAGCATCTATACAATATTGGTAATTAATTCAGCCATTCGGAGGTTTTTCTTTCCTAGCATGTAGCATCTCTTCCCATGGGTGTATTTTTGTTTGATGTTCTTCTTATAGAAAAATTTTAGACAAATGAAAAAGGTTCACATGTCAATGTGATTGTTTTGTGCCATATCTTATGTAAACAAACATTAGCATGGTAATTTTTTTTAATTTTATATGGGCACCCACGGACAACCCGCAACCCGCTGGGTCGGGTTTGGATTTATCTTTCTTCCACCCGTTTAGAACTGGGTCTTTTTGACCCGCACCCGCGAGACCCAAACCCACAACGACCCAATTCAAACCCAACCCACCCACCGGTTTGACAGGTCTACTGGCTCGTTTTCCAACTATCAGCTTGTCTACTTCTCTGCCTGCGGGTGTACCTTGCAGAACCGCCTTTCTCCTGGCTGCTTTTCCAACTATCAGCCTGTCTACTTCTCTGCGTACGGATGTACTTTCCAGAGTCGCCTTTCTCCTAAATGCTAACAACGAATAGATGTGCCCCAATTACAGCTGCCGCTGCATGCCTCGGCAACAAAACAAGCAGGCACCTGCATGTGTCCGCCTAACAACATTTCAGCCCACTATTTAATTACAACTAAGTTATAAAGACCAAAAATTATTTTGAGAGGTACAGTTACAGCAAACACGATCGCTCAGGTCTGTGCCTTTTTAGAAACTGTTTGCATTCTCAGGTTGGCAGCTGTAGTTTGTCGACATTAATGGCTCTCATTTTTTTTTTCTGTGCTTTTGGCTACTGCTACGAATAAAGCATCAGGTTCATCACGGGACTGATCATAAAGACTCTTTATCAATTGCTGCAAGTACTGTTGGCTAAATTGACATTAGTATAATCCATTTGTTTCGATGATGACAAACATTTCATTCGTGTGAATCTAACGTGCTATTTGAGTGTTGTAGGAATTAGGTGGATGATACATACTTGGAAGATCTAAATGCTCAAAATTATTTTAATTCATTATTGTAATCAAATGTAAACACTTGTACAAGATATATAATGTACAAGTATTTAGACATCATATAAATCAAGCGTTAGATCTTTCCTAGCCAATCACAACACTTAGATAGGTCATCCCCTAAAATAGTGTCACATCTGCACACTCATACACACACTTAGTAATTAGTTTAAAATGTTGAAACATGATCAATCTCGGTTGACAAACTCCTCGACCGAGACACTCTCGGTCGACAAATTCCTCAATCGAGAATGACCCAGGTAGCCGTTAGACACAGAAGACAAAGTAGTTGGGAGTTGGATTAGAACGTTATATACACTTAACTCCAGACAGTCCCTCAGTCGACAAAACTTCGACCGACTGAGATCTCGGTCGACAAATCTTCGACCGAGACTGTCTCTGTCTGCACTTTTCAGAATTAATTAACTAGCCGTTGTTAAACCAACTAGTGGATACCTAACGACTAATTGAGCACTTGGAACCCCCTAGAAAGTGTCTAGAATGTCCTTAAGCATCCATGGGCCATTCCTATAAATAGGACAAGCCATAGGACACCCAAAGTACACTTGTACATATACTTGAGCTTACACTTGCAATTGACAATCTGTTTTGAGCAATTGAGCAATACTAGCATTTAGTGTCATATAGGCTAGCATCTCCTATCCACTGTACTACCACTTTTATATACATTGGTTAGGAGATCAAAACGCTTGATATAGAAAATCAAGCCTTGTGCTACAACGGTATTGTAATTTCTATTTTTTCTTCTTGTTCCTTTTTATCTTTTGTATTCTCCTTGCTACTCCTAGGGTTGGAGGCTACGGATTGGAGAATGTTCTTCTCGGTGGAGAAGGTGGACTTCGAACTACTTCAAGAAGGCTGTTGCAACGGGAAGCTACTTCAAGAGGAAGGCTACTTCAAGGGAGAGCTTGAAGTTACTTCAAGAAGGCTGCTTCAAGGTTGGTGCAACTACTTCCAGGTGAAGGTTGTTCGAAGGGTTTGGTGAAAGAATTATAATTTTATGTAATATCCTTGCGAGGTAATAAAATTTAATTCTTTCAAAATCCTGGTTGGGTAAGCAACCGGGTAGTGGATTGACTGCCTTAGTATTTACTAAGGTTGGAACCACTCTAAATCCTTATCCCCTTGTCCAATATTTTTGTGGTTGGTTGTTTGAGTTAAATTATTATTAAAATAATCATAAAATCCTATTCACCCCCCCTCTAGTGGTTTTTCAATTGGTATCAGAGCAAGCTTCAAGGAGCTCTAATCGAGTCTTGAAGTATGAAGGGTGGTGGTGCCTACAACCGCAAGAAAAGGAGCAGCTTGGACCAACCTACAACAAGTTGTAATTGGTGATTAGGAACAAGCCACACAACACCTAGTTGCCCATGGAGATCAAAGAAGGAAGATGAGCACAAAGATTGCCTTATTGCTACAACAAGTGAAGAAGAAGAAGAGGTAAGCCTTCTCGATTTACCTAAAGAAGATTTAATTGCTAGTCTTCAAGAAACGCATGAAAAATATATTAAGTGCAAAAAGAAATTAAAGAAATCAAATAAAGAAAATAATGAATTACATGCTACACTTCTTGCTCTTACATCTGAAAATAAAAATCTTAAAAAGGTCATTGAAGATCATAATATTAAGCTAAAATCAATAGAAGCAGATTGCAATCTTCTTTCTCTAGAAAAGATAAACTTGCAAACTCAAGTAAATGATCTTCAAAAACAACCCATCTTGTGTACACATCTAGATTATGATACTATCGTGAAAGAAAGAGATTCCTTGTTATCTAATCTAGATCAAGCAAAGTTGGACATAAATAAAAGAATGGATGAGATTATTAAGTTACAACAAAAAGTTAGTAGTTTGAGCAACAATGACACTCTTGATAAAATCTTAAATAATTCTTACCATCAAATTGGAAGGAGAGGACTAGGTTACAAGCCTAAAAGAAAATCTTATCAAAAACCTAGTTGGGTAAGAACACAAGTGCCAAAGAGTCAATCTATGTATGTACCTAAAGGCACAAATACATATGTACCCAAGAACAACCTAGACCATAATCATAGAAAGAGATATGAGATTGATTCTATATGTTGTCATTACTGCTTGCGCCTTGGACACTATTCTTTATCATGTCCTTACAAGAAAAAGGATGTCGAGTTAGTATGGGTTCCAAAACCCCCAAACTAAATGAACAAAATTAAGTTGATATATGACCAAGGACTCTAGTTGCATATTTCTATGTCTATATCAACTTAACATAATGGGTTAACAAATTAATTCAAGTATCTAAAACTTCTAACTTGAAAATATACAATTCTTTTGAATCTGCAAAGACAAAATTTTGCCTTAATTAAAGTTTTCAAAGCATAAAGACTTAAAATATAATTCGTTGAGATTCAATCTAAATATTACTTTGATATTCATATGCTCTATCTCAACCAAGCTAAAATTTTCAAATTGCATAATTGAATTGAAAATGGACTTTGTTTTTACTTGGAAACAATTACTGAAAATAGTTCTGAAAAAGTGCAGAACTTTTCTCGGTCGAGACACTGTCGACCGAGAAGAACTATCGGTTGAGAAATGGTCGACCGAGCAGGTTACTGTTTTCAAGTTTGCAATAAATCTGATAAAACCTGTACAAACAGCAGCATTCTCAGTCGAGAAAACGTCGACCGAGATAAATTCGGTCGACACAACTTTGACTGAATCAAGTTCTGCTGAACCTGTTTTCAATTAATCTTGCTTGCTATCAATTTGTTATTAATGATTGATTTGATATGCAAATCAAGAATAAATCTTGGAGACCATCTTTGAAACAAGACATATTGATCTTTTTGAATCATGAATTAAGATATAACATTATGAATATGAAATCCTTAAACATATTGCAAAAGTGTTATATGAAGAATGATTTTGAACAAATTTTATTCATTGATTGAAAAGGTTTATTAAGCATGATCAGTTACATGGTTTGTCTTAAATTTGAACATCCATGAATCATGAATGAGATTATTTTGGTTTATCCTCTACATAGCTTGGCTTAAAACTGAAAATTATAAACCATGTTGATTTATTTAAGGAAATTACTGTTCTATCATAGTTCACATGGCTTATCCTAAGTATTTCTTGGTCTATCTATATAGGAACCATGTGCATTTAAATGGTCATTGTATTTCATAAAATTACATGCTTCTATCTTGATCATTATATTGAGGATATGCCTCTACTGTTCTATCATAATTATTATGCCATGATCATTATGTTTCATTGGTTTGTCTAAAATAATCTTTGATCCATATATACAAACCATGAATGGATATTGTTTTTTATCATTGTGTCTCAGCTCATATGAAGATGTCATTTTGCACAAACAGTAAAATTTCATGGCAAAAATGCATTTTTAAAATTGAAAATCTGCAGAAATTATACTTCATGTTCAAATTGGAAATCTGCATAAATTGCCTCTTGGTTGAAATCAAGTTTGACCAAGGGGTCACTACTACAGAAACGGCCTTTGGCGTCGGTCGTTTAACCCCATTTGGCGTCGGTTTCCGACCGACGCCTATGTGGGCGCCGCTAAAGGTCGAACACTTCGGCGTCGGTTTTTTAACCGACGCCTATTGAATCTATAGGCGTCGGTCGTTTAGTAGATAACCGACGCCCAAAGGGTTCGCGCCACAGAAAACGGCGTCATCTAGGACACTTTCTGCGTCGGTTATTTACTAAACAACCGACGCCTATCTGGAATATAGCGTCGGTCTTTTAGTAGATAACCGACGCATAAAGTGCCCTAGATGACGCCATTTTCTGTGGCGCGAACACTTTTGGCGTCGGTTATATACCAAAAGACTGACGCCTATACTTCAAGACGACACGGCCGTGCTTTCCTGCACGGCCGTGTTTAGTACTACAGGCGTCGGTTTTATATGCATAACCGACGCCTTTTCCACCACGGTCGTGCTATCCTGCACGGTCGGATTGTTTGTACTATTAGGCGTCGGTTTTTATCAAATAACCGACGCTGTAGGTCTTTGCTGATGGTTTTCTATAAATAACCGACACCTATTTCTTTTTTTTTTCATATCAGTTTGCAGGCCTGCTGTGGCTGGTCAGCAGGATGAGAACCTGCAGTTCAGTTTTCTGAACTGCAGGTTTACGACATCCATTGATATCAGCCTACAAACAGGCCGCAAACCTGCAAAAGTCACAACAAAATTTCACACAAGTACATACATTCAGACATCCATTCAATTCTCACATTCACACATATAGAAACATTCAAATACATATATTAACATTCAAAAATATTCATTTACAAAGTATCATTCATTATCGCTATCAACATCCCAATTATATCTTACAGTTGCCACTGCTTGTATGGCTTTTGCCCATTCTTCTCTTACTTCATTTAATGCTTCCATCGTATATGGAGCATGTATATTTTTTAAGCGTTTACCTATAGTGTGGTCAGTTTTAAACACCTGCAAAGAGAATGATGTATATATATAAGTAATAATATAAAAATAAGATTGATATATTTCATACTAACTAATGAGACTATATATAATACCTCATGTATGGTATCGATGTCCAATGCGGCATGTTTGATAATCATCTGCATAAATCGCATCACATAGTATGTGCATGCCCAGCCATTGTCTTGTGTAGCGCACTATAAATTGAAACATACAAAATAATACAACTAAGCACAATTCACATCAATAATATATACATTGGAGTCGGGAACTTACTTGTACGTTCTGCCAATTTATTGGCTGGTTCTTTTTCCTTGGGACCGTTCCTCCAGCCTTTTTGAATGCATCTAAACCCCTACATGTTAATATAACACAGTAAATTACATAAGTAAATAGTAATGTAATAACATATGTTAACAGATACAAAAATGAAATATTTCTCACCAGGATAATGGCATTCTCATTACGTGTCCAATTTTAGTGTTTAATGTACTTCCCGTGGGATCTAGATAATAAACAGTGAACGTCCCGGGGACAATAACTAGTAACTCCCAATGTTTACCGCTAGAGGTAAAAAGTTAACAATTAATAACTCAAAATGCACAATAAAAATGGAATTTTCTTAAGTCCAAATTATAAATAAAGTAAACTTACTTGACATTGAATGGAACTATTATTATCGTCTTCTTTTGCTGACCAAAAATTGTAAAAGCATCTATACAGTATTGTTGAACATTATCAGGGTCTTTAGCTACCATACTAATCAATGATGGAATCAAAAATCCCACATGATCAAATGCAAATTGTTTGCAATGATGTTCGACTAAGTAGCTGCAAAACATGTATTACGTATGCATTAATATATAAGAAACCAGATCACCGGATCTTACACAAGGTATATGGATGTATAAACAAGATCTCACCTTATCCATGTCTCTATCATTGATGTATTCAGCCAATCATACATAAACAACTCAATAATATCTTGTATAAATAAAGAGCTATCGTATGATTGACCTGCATAATCTGCATCTAAAGAAACTATTATAGGGCAATGTATATTATGTGCCCGTAGCCAACATGCCATTCCCCTACAAGCAGGACCTAACGGGTATGTTAGGTCAGTTGGAACCCAAGTTGGTAATGCGGGAAGTGGAGGTGGAGGCCTAGGTGCTCCTGGTGTCTTCTTTTTAACCTGTATATATAATTTCAGATCAGTTGACATCATATATACACATTAACAGTCTAAATCAATGTAAATTTATCTTACAATTTCAGTCGTGTAGACGACATCTGCTTTGGGCCACAATATGACCCCGCCTTCTGCCTCACCAAGTGTATCAATATCTGGGTGGGTATATGGCAACGCAACTTCCCTCCAATCGGGTAATACATGTAGCGGGCTCACACGAATGTAGCCCTACGGCATTGGAGTCCCATGAAACGTTGCCCCAGGAAGGGACTGGTAAGCCTGCGCCTCTGCAACAACATAGTCTTGCATTCTTAAGCGGCATGGCTTCAATGCCTACAAATTTACGTAAAGAATGTTATACATATATACATATAATCTTGAAAACATATCATCTTGAAAAGACTAGCTACAATGTCATAAACAATACTTACAGCAGACGTGCTAGGCGATGGGTCTCCAGGATTACTCGCAGTCTGTGCATCAGGAGAAGAGTGGGTCGCCATAGGCTGATTGGAAGCCTGAGATGCCTTCCACCGCAGCAATTCTTCCTTGACCTTCTCAGCAACTACATCGCTGACCTTCTTAGCAACTAAATCCTAAACTCTCTTATTCTCCTATACATGGATAAAAGAAACATTAGCTTCTTATTAATGAATTTCCTTTTGCAGTAACATTCTAAAAAAAAGAATAGGTTACCTCTTCTTGAGAAAGTCCCGCTCTGGGTTTGCGCTGGGATGGCCCAAAGAATGCTTTGATGCCAACACCAGCGCCGGCACCTCTAACACGTCCAGGATGCTCTGGGTTACCCAGAGCAACTGTCAATTCATCCCTTGTGCCTTGAGGGATGAACGTGCCTTGTTTCCTCTGCTCGTGCAGCTCCCGCTAATCACCATAAACAGAAATTGGTAAGTTAACATCACAAATAATCAATATTCAAACGATTTCTCTAAGAGTTGTATTTTACCATTTTTGCAGCCGCCTCAGCAGTTACAGGCTTCTTTATTTCACCCTTCTTGTTTTGCCTGCCAGCTATCCAGATATCATGGTGAGGCATGGGTGTGGCAGACTCCTGAGTAGGAGCAGACTCATGAGTAGCAACAGATTGCTGAGTAGCCACAGACTCCGCCTGTAGTCTTTGGCGAATGCTTGCATAGCCTTTTGGACCCATAGTGTGGTCATGCACATTCAGTGCACGCCTTGCTTTTTGTGCGTCACTGAGGGCCTAGTTAGTATGCACATTAATGATTTGGTTAGTAGCACTAAATGTTAATCTTGAATAGGTGAATACAATGTATATTAATTAAATTGGGAGTGACGCCTAATACCTTGAATTCTTCAGATTTTCTTGAAGCAACAAAATTGTCCCAATCTTCTTTGTCCAAGAAGTTCCATTGTTCAAGGGCTGACTTCTTCTTCTTATCACCCTCTTTTATGTATTCTCTGTTCAGATTTGTCCTATAATTCCTAAGCATCTTTCCAGCGCGTTGCATCACACTTTTACGATGCAACTTCTCATCCAATGCAAACAGATTCTGTAAAATAGAAATGTTATTAACTAGTATCCAAAATTGAATTGCAAATAATAGAATTTGTAATCTACAAAATAGAATTGCAAATAATAATAACTCACGCATAAATCCTTCCATATCAAGTCTTTTTTCCCTTAAGGAACTTTATGCCAATTATCATACTTAACACCACAATGGCTCCGAGTGGTACACCCAAGATAGTTTACAAAATTATTGCGGTTCACTCCAATTGCATTTCCTCCATTATCAAACTCCACCACCAATTTGGATCCACTACCACTTAGCGCTAATAACTTCTTCAACAGAGTGATGCCCCTTTTCTTGTTAAGTGTTTGGTGCTGCGCATCAAGTTGCTCCAGTGCTTCAGTGGGTACAGGTACATCATCAACCTAAAATTTGATAAAAATAAACACACTAAATTAGCCCAATATAGAAATATAGGATATATGACATAACTAGAAGATAATGAATTTTATAGAAATACAGGATATGTTTTTAGAACTTACATTGGTATCCTCGCCATGCTCGTCATGGACATCATGCTCATCGTGGACTTCATGCTCATCATGGACATCATGCTCATCATGGTCAGCCATCTAAAAATGTCATTAAAAAGGCAAACATTTAGCATTTGTATTAACTAGAAAAAGGCAAACATTTAGCATTTGTATTAACTAGAAAAAGGCAAACATTTAGCTTTTGTATAAACATACATGTCTCTAAAATTGTGATCTTTTATCAATTAACAATCCTTCATTGTGATCTCCGCGCACATATAAGTCATCATTAGCTTCAATATTTTGTGGGGTTGGCAACCCAACTGAGAATGGACTGGAGTCATCATACTTATCATAGTACTCTTCTTCATCTATAGGATCTTCAATGAATTGTCTTTTACCATGAAGGACAACCGACCATTTATCATTCGCAGGATCATCGATATAGAATATTTGTTTCGCCTGTGATGCCAATATGAATGGTTCACCCTTCTCGCCAATCTTTTCAAAGTTCACCAAAGTGAAACCTAATTCATCCACTATAACTCCTTTGGTGTTATCAACCCAATTACATTTAAAGAGCAGAATTTTGAAATCTATGTAGTCAAACTCCCAAATGTCCTCAATGACACCGTAATATGACATTTTAGCTTCACGTGGACTCTTATCCTTTGCACTTGCAAAGTACATAGTCGACGCTTGAAGAGTGACCCCACTATTTTGGACGACACTCTTATCATCTTGGCGCTTTGTGTAATATGTGAATCCATTAATGTCAAACCCTTCATAAGACATAACATTCGGTTTTGGTTTAAAGGTGAGGCATTTGATAGTTTCTGTAATATCATTTGGTGTTTGAGATAGTTGATGTAAGACTTTATCTTCAAACCACTTAGTAAAAGTCTTATTATGCTCTCTAGCAAGCCACATTGAACTTGCCCGAGGATGTTGTCTCTTTATGAAATTGGTATGTTCCTCGATATAAACACTCACTTCGTCCATATTGTGTAAAATATACAAGTGAGCTTGTTCCAACTGCTCACGGCTGATTACTTTCACCCGTGATCCCAAAATTCCTTTGCCCTCCTCAAAATTCTTGTCATTATCAGGAGTGTCATTACCACTGAGAAAGTCATTGCAAAAATCCATAACCTCTCTCGCCACATAACCTTCAATAATACTCCCTTCAGGCCGATAACGGTTTCGAACATCACCTTTAAAAATGCTCATGTATCGTTCAAAGGGATACATCCAATGCAAGAAAACTGGTCCCAACATTTTCACTTCCCTAGTCAAGTGGACAACAAGATGTACCATGATATCAAAGAATGAAGGAGGGAAATACATCTCAAGCTGACATAGGGTAACAACCACTTCTCTTTGCAAATTATCGAGAGTATCAGGGTCAATAACTTTACTGCATAGACTGTTGAAAAAGAAACAAAGTCTGGTAATTGCAAACCTTACATGCTTCGACAATATAGATCGAATTGCCACGGGTAATATTTGTTGCATTAGAGTGTGACAATCATGAGATTTAAGACCTATCAACTTCACATCTTTCATTGATACCAATCTACGGATGTTGGATGAGTAACCATGTGGCACCTTAACATTTACCAAGCATTCACAAAAAGTTTTTTTCTCCTTTCTAGACAACGTGTAACAAGCGGGAGGTAAGTATGTTCTTTTACTACCCATTTCACGTAATTCTGTTAATTCTGACCTTATTCCCATTTCACGTAGGTCCAGTCTGGATTTTATCCCATCTTTAGTCTTACCTGGTATATTTAACAGAGTACCAATGATGCTATCACAGACATTTTTCTCAACGTGCATTACATCGATACAATGCCTGACTGTCAAAGAACTCCAATAAGGAAGATCCCAAAATATTGACTTCTTCTTGAATGAAGAATTGTCACTCCGTGTGGCCATACTACATTGTGATTTCTTACCAAATTCATTGACAATGTCTTTTACTCTTTCATAAACAACATCCCCTGGTATAGGTTTAGGTGCACTCCGTTCATCATTCCATCCATTGAATACTTTGCGCTTCCTACGATACGGATGGAATTTTGAAAGAAACCTTCGATGACCAAGATATACAGTCTTGCCGCCATGTTTTAGTCTTATTGAATCAGTGTTTTGTTCACATATAGGACACGCTTTAGCTCCTTTGACACTATATCCAGATAAATTCCCATATGCTGGAAAGTCATTAATAGTGCAAAACAACATAGCGTGGAAACGAAATGTCTCTCTTGCTGAAGCATCATAGGTCATCACACCTTCAGCCCAAAGTTTCTTTAAGTCATCAATCAAAGGTTCAAGATAAACATCGATATCATTTCCGGGTTGTTTAGGGCCCGATATCAACAATGACAACATAACGTACTTATTCTTCATACACATCCATGGAGGAAGATTGTATATAACAAGCATGACTGGCCAAGTGCTATGTTGGCTGCTCAATGTCCCGTACGGATTCATCCCATCTGTACAAAGCCCAAGTCTTAGATTCCTATCTTCTTCACCAAATTTGGGGTACAATAGATCAATCTTCTTCCACTGTGGGGAATCAGACGCATGTCGCAGGATCCCATCATTCTTTTTCTTAACATCTGCATGCCACCTCAAATTCTTCGCATCTTTCGGATTTGCAAACAAGCGTTGAAACCGTGATATTATAGGTAGATACCACAACACCTTGGCAGGAGAACCAGTTTTGGACTCCCCCGAAGTCGTCAATTTATACTGTGACGCACCACATTTTGGACAATCTTTCAAATCTACATAGTCCTTTTGAAATAATACACAATCATTCGGGCATGCGTGTATCTTCTTGGCCTCCATTCCCATTGGGCACAACATTTTCTTTACCTGGTATGTTGAGATTGGAAGCTCGTTTCCTTCAGGAAGCATTTCCTTCAACAAAGTCAACAATGAAGTGAAGCTTTTGTCGCTCCATCTATTGTTAGCTTTCAACTTATACAATCTCAACACAGCGCTAAGCTTCGTAAACTTAGCACAGCCTGTGTATAACGGTATCTCAGCATCATGCACAATGTTTGTAAAGATAGGAGGTGGATCGGTGTGCTCTACCCTACAACTATCCAGCATCGCATCAACGATGTCTGCTGGAACTGGTTCGTTCACATTTACGTCATCGGAGGCAATTTCTTCTTCCACCCAAGCACTACTATCGACATCTACTGGTTTCGATTTTGAAATCTCTCCATGCTAGTGCCATTCTGTATAGCCTTGTACAATCCCGTTGCACATGACATGACTTTTGATTTCCTCACCAGTGTTGACTTTCAAGTTGTTACCGCAATGCCTACATGGACAGTAGAACCTATCTGTAGGTTTTTTCCTATGTTCCTCGGCAAATCTAATAAACTGATCGAGACCAGATATAAACTCTGGGGTGCAACGATTACGAATGGACATCCATGATCTATCCATTCTATGATCAGAGAAAACAAGTATATATTAGGAAACAAGTATATATTAGGAAAAGATTAGGGTATACACTTACAACCTAAGCGTATAATGTGATGTCATTCTTATATATAATAAATGTGTACCACCTATCCCATCCTTGAACACCTAACCTCACTAGTAAGTGTATAATGTGTATTGGGTTTTCAAGAAAATTTCGGCAGTATTTCCCCGTTGTTCTCTAAGTACATATGTACTTAGAGAACAAATGGGAAAATTCTACCAAAATTTTCTCGAAAACCCAATACACATTATACACTTACATCCTAAGTGAGATTAGGTGTTCAAGAGCAGTCCCAAACCGGGGACTATCCAAGATTTACTCCTAATGAGTCAATCTTGGACGGGTTTCTAGGCCAACAAACACATTTGATGTCATTCTTATATATAATAAATGTGTACCACCTGTCCCATCCTTGAACACCTAATCTCACTAGTAAGTGTATAATGTGTATTTGGTTTTCAAGAAAATTTCGGCAGCATTTCCCCGCTGTTCTCTAAGTACATATGTACTTAGAGAACAAATGGGGAAATGCTACCGAAATTTTCTCGAAAACCCAATACACATTATACACTTACATCCTAAGTGAGATTAGGTGTTCAAGAACAGTCCCCAACCGGGGACTATCCAAGATTTACTCCTAATGAGTAAATCTTGGACGGGTTTCTAGGCCAACAAATACATGTGTTGTCATTCTTATATATAATAAATGTCTATAAAGTACAGGCAACATGGTTAATCCTAATCAACAGAGCATTATTAAAAAATAAATCAAGAAATCAATAGTTTCAAACAAAAGGTCTAGGAATCTTTACTAGACATTATATGTATCCCTAATCATCATATTTAACATACTACATTATTATGAACATCCAGATCAGATTAAGATCATACTATGTTATAACCATTGGTTTAATAACCCTATTTCTGCATGTACATGTTTATCAACTTTAAAACCCTATAATTCATGAAATCATTCTAATTCAATTTAATATGTTGGGATCACATAATTATATAATGACATCAGAATATATAGAAGAATCATAATTAACATGATTAACAACATGCTCATCAAACTAGGGTTTTCTTGAATATCATCTAATATTTGTGTACTAGACATTATATTTATCCCTAATCATCATATTTAACATACCATTATTATGAACATCCAGATTAGATTAACTCTAATCAAATACATTACATGCATTTTTATCACAACAATTTGATCGATGCATAAAAAAGCAGAGCAGCTAGCAGCGGGAAGACCAACCTTGTCAGAGGGAAGAAGGCAGAGGCTCCGGCGGCTCTGGCTGGAGAAGTAGCTAGCAGTGACGGCGGTGGAGGAGCAGCTAGCAACTCCGGTGGCTCTGGCGGTGGTTGCGGCGGCGCGACAACGGTGGAAAAGCACCAGGCGGCGCCTAATCTCAGGCGTGGCGGCGGCGCCGGTTCTCAGGCGCTTGGAGTAGCAGGGGCGGGCAGCAGGGGCGGCGGAGAAGGGGGCGCGGAGAAGGAGGAGTGGTGGCGGAGAAGGGGGCGCCGGAGAAGGGGACGCCGGAGAAGAAATAGCCGGAGAAATGGCGCTGGAGAAGAAATCGCCGGAGAGAAATCGCCGGCAGCAGAGAAGGTAATTGCTCGCAATGAAACAGAAGGAAGGGGAAGAGTCGGGTGACCGCGGGTTATAAGTTCCCAAATAGCGTCGGTTGTTTTAAACAACCGACGCCTAAACATCTTTAGCGTCGGTTGTTTTAAACAACCGACGTCCAATTGGACGATATTTTCATGAAATCGTTTGGCGGGAACCACCTTCAGCGTCGGTTATAAAAGGATAACCGACGCTGAAAGTGACACTTTTTGCGCAAATTTTCATCGCACATAGGCGTCGGTTTATACCTACATAACCGACGCTGAAAATGACACTATTTTTTTGATCAAAATTTGGATTTCACGGCCGACTTTCAGCGTCGGTTTGTTATAAACAACTGACGCTGAATACAAAGCGGTACCCGTGTCTGGCTGGTCTTCGAATATAGACGTCGGTTTTCTTAAACAACCGACGCCTAACATATAAGGCGTCGGTTTTCCTTAATAACCGACGCCCAGAAAAGTGACACTGAATGCTATTTCTGTAGTAGTGGGTGCTATGGTCGTAGTCAAGGTCGACTTAAAATAAGCTTGACAAAATGCTTATTTGTACATCTTTTACTGCACTTCACCTTAGTATCTTGATTCAAACTGTGTTCATCATATTAAAAACATAAAGCTCTAATAAAAGGTCAAAATCAAATCTTAAAAATCATTTGTGACCTTAGAATCCTTAAATTGTCTTAATTATAAGATTAAGGAGGAGTTCACAAAACCTATTTTGATTATAAGATTAAGAAGCTTACAAAACTTTATAAACATCATTTGAAGCTTGTTATGACCTTAGTATTTTTAATCTTGGTTATGCAAATAAAGGAATCTACGAATTTCATGAATGTGATATATATCTTGTTCTTCATGGAATTCTCTAAACAAATCAGGGCTTAACATCCCGTGCATTTGGTTAGAGATACTTTTTATGTACATTACTATAAGCTTAAAGGATTCTCATATCACTTTTCAGGGTTTAACAACCCTTGTAAAATGGATGAGAAATCAATACACATATGCCATAAACTTAAAAGGAACTCATATCATTTCAAGGTTTAACATCCTTTGCAAATGATTGAGAAATAAATTGTGGCTAAATTTACCAATAATTGTTTTGCATTAATCCCTTGTTTTTAAATTAAATATCTCTTTAAGGAGGAGCACAACATAACATTAAGGGGGAGATATAAAAGTCATACAAAATGATTTTCCTGGATATCTTTTTGAAATGACAAAGGGGGAGAAATAATATAAAATAAAAAACATAAAATAAAATAAGTTTCATAATATTTTGGCCAACATTCACTTGCAAAACAAGAATGGATACAAAAGGTAAAATTCAGGTATGAAACTCACATGATTTATATTTCCTTATTTTATATTTAGGAAATGTTTGTCATCTTCAAAAAGGGGGAGATTGTTGGCTAAATTGACATTAGTATAATCCCTTTGTTTCGATGATGACAAACAGTTCATTCTTGTGAATCTAACGTGCTACTTGAGTGTTGTAGGAATTAGGTGGATGATACACTACTTGGAAGATCTAAATGCTCAAAGTTATTTTAATTCATGATTGTAATCAAATGTAAACACTTGTACAAGATATATAATGTACAATTATTTAGACATCATGTAAATCAAGCGTTAGATCTTTCCTAGCCAATCACAACACTATAGGTCATCCCCTAAAATAGTGTCACATCTACACACTCATACACACACTTAGTAATTAGTTTAAAATGTTGAAACAGGGTCAATCTCGGTCGACAAACTCCTCGACCGAGACACTCTCGATCGACAAATTCCTCGACCGAGAATGACCCAGGTATCCGTTAGACACAGAAGACAAAGTAGTTGGGAGTTGGATCAGAACGTTATATACACTTAACTCCAGACAGTCCCTCGGTCGATAAAATTTCGACCGACTGAGATCTCGGTCGACAAATCTTCGACCGAGACTGTCTCTGTCTGCACTTTTCAGAATTAATTAACTAGTCGTTGTTAAACCAACTAGTGGATACCTAACGGCTAATTGAGCACTTGGAACCCCCTAGAAAGTGTCTAGAATGTCCTTAAGCATCCATAGGCCATTCCTATAAATAGGACAAGTCATAGGACACCTAAAGTACACTTGTGCATATACTTGAGCTTACACTTGCAATTATCAATCTGTTTTGAGCAATTGAGCAACACTAGCATTGGCTATTCTTTTCTTTGCTCTAAATTTCGTTTCCTATAGGCTAGCATCTCCTATCCACTGCACTTCCATTTCTATATACATTGGTTAGGAGATCAAAACGCTTGATATAGGAAATCAAGCCTTGTGCTACAACGGTATTGTAATTTCTGTTTTTCCTTCTTGTTCCTTTGTATCTTTTGTATTCTCTTTGCTACTCCTAGGGTTGGAGGCTATGGATTGGAGAAGGTTCTTCTCGGTGGAGAAGGTGGACTTCAAACTACTTCAAGAAGGCTTTTACAACGGGAAGCTACTTCAAGAGGAAGGCTACTTCAAGGGGGAGCTTGAAGTTACTTCAAGAAGGCTGCTTCAAAGTTGGTGCAACTACTTCCAGGTGAAGGCTGTTCGAAGGGTTTGGTGAAAGAATTGTAATTTTATGTAATATCCTTGCGAGGTAATAAAATTTAATTCTTTCAAAATCCTGGTTGGGTAAGCAACCAGGTAGTGGATTGACTGTCTTAATATTTTCTAAGGTTGGAACCACTCTAAATCTTTGTCCTCTTGTCAAATATTTTTGTGGTTGGTTGTTTGAGTTAAATTATTATTAAAATAATCATAAAACCCTATTCACCCCCCCTCTAGTGGTTTTTCAAGTACATCACCACTTTGTTGCAAGCATCTCGAAAGCTGACTATTTAACTTCCCCATTCTTCTTTATCCATGTGTCTGCTATTTGTCTTCTACCAACACCAACCCCAAACAAAATGGACCCGAAGTAGACATGGTTGGCAACGGCCTTGCAACGCCAAAACAGGCAGTTTGTACCAGTTGCGGCTGATGTCTACTGGCACAGGCAGGAGCCTATGCAGGCGCCAACCAGAAACACCATAGTATGGGTGGTTTCCGGTGGACGGTTGCAACCTATTACATTTAGAAATAAATATGTACGTTACTCTTTGCATTCATTTTCAATTCGAAGGTGACACACAAGCACTGACATACAAACTTAGAGATTGTTGTTCGCAGTCACACAGTTCAGTTTGGATATATCTTGACAATTGGTTGACTCGGTCATCCTCTTCTACACAACATAATTTATTAATCAAAATAGTTTTTTTGTAAAGTGTTTTCATATCTGACGATAATGATTCCTTGGTTCCCATGTTCTGTAGTCTAATCAAATAATAAACCGGAATGCTGCAAACTAATTGCCTCTAAATCAGTACCATGTTTGATTATATAAGTTGGTGGTGGTTCACTGATTTATTGATTGACAGTCGACAGTCGTGATCACACTATAATGGATAGGCGTAAAAAATGTCAATCAGAAATTATTACCTATATAATAATTCTACACAATATGCGCATTTTTGTATTTTTATAAACTTATGATATCTCATATTTTCTCAAATACAACTTTTTTATCCAAACAAAGAACACGTGTATGCATTATCTATGGTATTTAAATTTCACTGTAATAACGTTATAAACAGACAGTTTAACTTGGGAGAGCTCATAAAGTAAATATTTGACATTACAAAAGTTATACAAAATAATACACAACTTGAGAGGGCTCATAAAGTAAACAATTACGGTTGTAAAAGGCATACAAAATAACACTACAAATAAGAGGATGTTGGTTGTCTATAAATGACCGCCAAAATGTCAAACTATATACATAGTATAATGTTAAATGGCTTAATTAAATGACCGCAAAGGCAAACTCAAATTGGAAGTATCATTCCAAATATGTTGCACATGTTGTCGACTACAAAATTAAAACTAGAAGTAAAACATAATCACTTTATTTTATTTTTATATATATTACTTGCATTATTCATACAATTATTTTTTCAAAATATTGAATGTCATTTTTAGGAATTAATTTTTGCTAAAGTTAAATTCTCACATCTCAATATGTATGCATCATATTTAAATTTAATAATTATTTTTATATACATAGGTCAATGGCAAGAACACATTTCAGCTAAGCCAACATGATGATGAAAATAAAGGGAAAAGGAAGAGTGACTATTGCTGAATACCAAAAAATAAAATAGATGGAGAAGAAAAAGAAAATTCTTGAACTTGAAAAGCAAACAAATTATGATGATGACTTATATTATAAAGTACACTACAAGGAAGAGGTAGATGACAACTTCTCTTTAATATCTGAAGAGTTGAACAATAAAAAAGAGTGTGACAAAGACTTGGAATGGAAAGAGAGTTATGCACAGTGATACTTTATGAACGTCTACCTGGCCTAAAGCAGGTTCTTCATGCTTCATATTGTCATTTGTAGTGTATGCAGGGTATGTTTGAAGCTAAGCATGTTTTTCATGCTTGATATTGTCATCTGTAGTATATGTAGGGTATATTTGAAGCTATGTGTACCTTTTTGGGGTAAAACTGAGTTCATATGAATAATATGGTATGCATATATTTTATAATCTTTGTTATAAAAAGACTTCCATTAGTAAAGTATCTATTTTTACTTATTGTCTTCTTTGATTGTTGTATGAGGCATTTTCATATTGAACAACAACAACTTCCTTTTTCAAACAAAGTCATAATGAGTGTAACATTGACACGGTCATCTCATATTTGCAAAATCTTTGATGATAACATAGTATATATAAAAAAACTAGAACACAACAACCCCACATTTGAGTGTACTTAATACTGACATCCTAACAATGTCATTTCTATCGTATCAATTGGTTTTTCACCATATGACAACTACAACTTCATTGAATAATTTTTAAACAACACTCCAAAAGTCATATGTGCATAAATGTGCGTACTTCATTTTTTCCCTTCATGATATCTTAGATTCAAATATTGTACCTTCATATCCTTTTTACCAGTTATGTATATTCATGTAGTCTATTGTTTCCAATGGTTAATATTCTGAATTTTGTCATTTCAAAAAAAGTATATATGATCATGTTGCTTTGGTCACAATAAATGAATTAAACAAATTGACTTAATGCATTTATCTCATCTTGCTATATTGTTATGTAAACTATATTCCTAGCGTCTAAAAAGGTATCTGCATAATCATGATATATGATCTGTATATAACTGCTCATAACAACGTATACTAGAATAAAAATGCACTTGGTAAAGATTCCATGAAATGGGATCAAAATTTGCCCAAAAGTCACTATAGAACACCTAAGTCAAATGCAACAGGTTGTTCATGAGGTCAAACAAAGATTGAAATATGTCATGTCCAATAAGATCCCTTTTCATTTATATTTATCATAGAATAAATGAGGTGGTTTTAATTTGCATTTTTACAAATTAAGATATATATATATATTTTTAAATGTAAAATATTTTTGCCATATCCATTGTCGTACATGTATCCTAATTTCTCAAAAAATGTCATATTACGCATTTGTACCCATATCCATGTTTGTATCGGCAGTTGTGCCTCATAGCTTTTCATGTATTTTTAGGCTCCTACTTCACCTCTTACATGACTATTAGAGTGTAGAACTAGTATTTCAAAAAGTGGTCTATGCAGCCGCATACAAGGCCACATGTAAGGTTCAGACCACCTATCGAACCACATACTGGAAATCCCCCTAAAAGCGGACCATGTTGCATAATCGGTCGCACAACCGGATAAAAGGCAGATTAATCCCCGATAATTAGATAGACATATCTTTATTTCTTATTTTTCACATTTACATTCATCTATAGTGCATTTTTGTATTTAATTAAGTTGAGATTATTGCATATATGCATGATTGCATCCATATTATTGTAACTATACTATTTAGATACACAATTGTACATATTAATTATGTAAATGCATGATTAATATATATATACATATATTTAATAATTAATAAATAAAAAAATCTAAAACTGCATGTACTTCCGCATATGCTCCCGCATACCCCATTTACTCTATTCAATGACCTCTTCAAACGTATAACACATACCGCTTTAAAAGCAGAACATTGTTTATACATAAATACTTTATAGGTGTAACAAATAATATATCACATAAAAAAGATGCAATTACTAGAAAATAACCATGTGCCTAAGCAACTTCCTGGATGCTCGAGTTGCAGACCATGGAAAAGCCACCATCGAGCTATCTTGGCAACCTTTAGAAGAACAAATAATTTAAAACATGTAAACATGAAATTGTCTAGTAGAGAAAAGATTCCTATATTTTCAAAATATACATTTAATCTGTATGTGAATGGGGATGGCTCAAATGCAGCCATTGGAATTTTGACTGTACATATTGGGTTTGAGATGTATAGAGGCCATTAGATACTAGACAATGTACTAAACCCTTTCTGTAGTGGAGAGAAGTACATACAAGGTTTTAACTCATTGAGAGTTGGCTCCATGAAGATCGATGCTCGAAACTCCTTTAAAAGCATAGAGTCCTTGATATCTTGTCCTCAACCCTAAACTTATAGAGAGACGAACAAGTTTTAACCCATTCCTCTAGCTAAAGTAGGGTCGAGGAGGTGAGGAAGAGGATGTCATGCTTTGGGAAGCTTTTCCTCAGTCCTCAAGCTTATATATGTGTGACGTCATCATGTTGTATTGCTATGAAAATTTCCTTGAGGAAGCTCCACCCTACCAGTGAAATTTGTGAAAGAGAACATATCCTATATCCTATCTTGGCCAACCACCAACAATTGGGAAACAAAGGCGGGGAACTGCCAATCTTAGATCTCCATTGTCACTAGTAGTTAGGAGTCCATCTCCGACTTCCGCTCGCGTGTAGGCTTTACATGCGAAAAAAGAAACAAAGATTAGGTGTTGGGAATGGAGTGGTGTTTTCAGTTCAAAGTTTTATTTTGATACCTAGCCTTAGTTTGCATGCGACAACCAATTGTACAAAACAAACCTCGATCACCATGGCCAGTTGGTCAATGTTTGTATCATAGTTTTTTAGGCGCCCATGAAGTGGTTGTCCCAAGATGGACGCCCAGCCCGCCCAAGTCGACTAGGCGGCCGCCCAGACGGTGTTTTTTTTAACACAACAATATACATATGTAAATTTATACTTATATATATTATTTATGTACTATACTATGTTATGTATATAGGACCTATGCATGTAAATTTATGTATTATTTATACTATGTTATATATATACCGATGCATGCATGTATGTATGTATGTATGTATGTATGTATAACTTATCCACCCCTCCCAAATGTATTGAAATAATACTTTTTATAAGTCATTAAGTCTATAATCAATAAAGAAAATGAAACATAATCAATACCAAAAAGAGATAACAATAAGTAATTAAGTATACTATAGTAGAGTTTGTAAAGTAGAATTAATAAAATGTTGAAAGACATACATGATGGTTCGTCAATCTTTTAAATGCACAATCAGTAGCAGACTAGCAGGGTTGTAACTATTGAGTATGGAAAATTCTATAATAAAAAAGCTACGGAATGATCAGACGAATAAGAAAAGGCGCAAGACATTCCATAGGAAAGTCTCGTTGTGGTTGGGTTTAAGTAAAACAAAAGAAAACAAAATAATTAGATGGGCCACTGGGCCCGACAGCCCAAAAAAGCGGCCGCCCATCACTGTTCTGGGTCGACCAGGCGGTCTAGGCGGGCGGCCCAGGCGGATGCCAAATGTGAGGCTGGATCAAAGCGGTTGGCTGGGCAGATCCATGTTTGACGCCTGCTCGACTAGGCGGCGACTAGGAACCGCCCAGGCGTCCACCTCAACAACTATGGTTTGTATATATCAATAACTCTGGTTTATATTCCTTCACTAGCGTACATACACATACAAAATCAGATTTGTATACTTCTACAGTGGATAGTGTTATATAAAATTCAGAATCTAAAAATATCTAGATATTATAATTCAATATCTTAATCCAATACCAAAAGTGCCATATACATTTTTTTTTCATGATTTCAAAATCCACTGCAGATTAAATATACTAAATTCAAATATGCACTTACATGCCTAGGTATATTCATGCACTCTCAATGATGACCGAATTCATTGTATCATGCTAATATAATGTGAGAAATAACTCCATAAGTGTTTACCTAATGTCATATACTATAATGTTTATCTATTATAAATCTCGTTATAGCTTGTCCCATCCATGTAATTTGTGTATCCTACGCAGTTGTGCTCATTTATTTGAATTTTTGAATTTTCCATATTTAGAACCCTTATTAGAGGATTGAAAATTTCCATTTTTACTTTGAATGACACACAAAATGGTTGGTCTAACGATAAACCCAGATTTTGATGACATACAAAATTATTGGTTTCTCGACAAGCTCAAAGTTCAATATGTTGATCGGCAAACAAGCCAAATCGATATATATTAAGTTGATTTTTTATATTTTTATGAAATTCATCAAAACTGGCAATGTCTAGTATAGGGAACCAATTCCCTAAAAAACATCCAATATCGAACATTTTCCCTAACACATACCCCGAGGAGGGTGTTGCGTATAACTATATATTGAAAATCCAGTCGTAGCAACAATTGCAATTGATTTCCTAATAGTAATAAACTAACAAATAAATATAATGAATCTAACAAAACATGGGCGTTGCCAAAAGTCCCGAAAATATCAGAACAAGTCCCTCAAATAGCAAAATCAACTAAACTTGAAAGAAAACCCTTATCTAGTTGATCGACCAACTCAGGCTTAATGACGGGTCCGATTCACATGGCTCAATAAACTAACAAATAGATATAATGAATCTAACAAAACATGGGCGTTGCAAAAAGTCCCTAAAATATCAGATCAAGTCCCTCAAATAGCAAAATCAACTAAACTTGAAGGAAAACCCTTATCTAGTTGATCGACCAACTCAGGCTTAATGATGGGTCCGATCCACAGGGCATCCCGCATCATGTAGTCTGTTCAAACATATTCATTCTAGTTTTATACTCTCATTTGATATGACCACTCATTGTATTCAATAGTCGATACATACCTACAAACTACATATTTTTTCAAGCTTTAGGCAGAGTACAACTTCTTAGTCTCAATTTGATTGAACATATTAGTCTCAATTTAGTCTAACTTGCTAACCTCAATTTAAGTTGTAATATGAGCATTGATGGCTGACGTGTTTTGTGTAATGCTATCCTAAAATTTCATGCCCGGTCACATCTCACATGTTTTGCATAGAGTTTTCAAATTTCCCATAACTGTCAAAATTTCCATTCACTAGCTGGGATATATCAAATTTCCACCAAATTTTTTCATTTCATGGGTAGCCAAATAGTGTTAAAGTCAGTGTGTTGAATTCCATGTCAAAATTGAGATACACATACCAGGCAAAAATTGTCTAAAAACTGCACTCCTGAATCATTTCTGTCGTTGTGCTCATGTTAAAAGCAGCAATCATCCATTCTTCTACACATTAAGTACCATAAAATGCCCTCAGGATTTGCTGTTCCTTGTTTAACAAGGAGCAGGCTACACCTTGTGTTAGATTGCACCATTTGTACTGTCAACAAAATCCGGACCCTATAAATCGATGGGCAGAGACACGTGTAAATTGATAGTGGAAGGAGCAGCCTACTCCTCGTAGAAAGAGGAACAGCAAATCTGAACTCCATAAAATGTGCTACCTATGTTCATCATTATCGTCTTATACTCCATCTACCAAGTCATTAATTAAGAAGGTGGAGAACTCAAAGCATGTTCACTGCCCAGTCCCTACTCCCTAGCAATGTTGCAGTTGTGTTTTTTCGCATTCAGTAACATGGCAAGCTTGCTGCAAGGTTGGTGCTAGATGGTGTACCTGCCCAGAGCTTTATCTTCACTTCGTCACAGTTATTTGCCGAGAGCTTTATCTTCACTTCCTCACTGTTAATGGCCACTTGCAATGCCCATTTGCAGCTTTCTAGAATAACAGTTAGCTTGCCAGAATGCATATCACAGATGGCAAAGCATTTCCCATAGTTTCAAATAGTGTCTTAGAAAAGCTACCAATAATCACTGCAAGAGCATGTTCCATCTTTGAAATGATGGAAGCGATTTGTATCTCTAACAGATATCTCTCTTTTTTCAAACTTTGAAACGAACTTGATAAAAACATGGCAATCTCCGCATATCCGAAGATTTTTAATAACCCGTAGAGGAGTCTCCGGTCTCGTATTTAAAAGACCAACTGCAACAGCCATCTTCTCGCTGTGACCACACAATATTTGCTCCTTGTCTTGTTCCTCAACGTCTTGCAAAACAAGATCAGTTCTGGGGTAATATCCTTGCTTCTTCATTTCCGAACCTAGATATTCTAGTCTCTCTATGATTTCATTCCTTTGAGGGTGCGAGTTGTCTCCAGCCAGCAGAATGTGAATCTTATTCTTCACTTCAATCCAGCTGCAACCAGGGTTTTTATTCAAGCCCATTTTCTTCATCTTATCCCGTATCCCCTTTACTTCATCCTGCATGCCTTTAGAAGCATAAATGTTTGAAAGGATCACATAATTGCCGATTCTTGTTGGTTCCAACTTGAAAAGTTCATCTGCAGCAATCTGACCAAAGTTCAAGTTGCCATGGACTCGACAAGAGCTGAGCAGAGATCCCCAAATGCAAGCATCTGGCGTGAATGGCATCTCCTTTATCAAGGAATATGCTTCTTCCAATCTCCCAGCACGACCTAAGAGACTAACCATACAAGCATAATGTTCAGTTCTAGGTAAAATCCCATATTCCTTCTGCATCCTGTCAAAATAGTGCAGTCCCTCCTCTGCCATGCCCGACTGACTGCAGGCAGAGAGAATACATGCAAATGTTATAAAATCCGGATTTTGACCAGAACTTTGCATTGACAAGAAAAGCTCTAAAGCATCATTTGCATCTCCATGCATGGCATACCCTCCCAACATTGCATTCCAAGAGACCACGTTTTTTACTGGCATCATGTTAAAAATATACCGAGCATCACCAATTCTACCGCACTTTGCATACATGTCGATCAAAGCACTGCCTACATAGATATCGTCCATGATCCCTTCCCTAAGAGAGAAACAATGAACAGATTTCCCATGCATCAGTGCTGCAATGTTACCACATGCAGGTAACACACAGGGGATGGTTACCTTGTTAGGCCTAATTCCAGAAGCCTGCATCTCCCTGACAAGGGATAGTGCTTCCATGTCCTTCGCGTTTTGGGCGCAGCATGCAATGATTGAAGTCCAAGATATCACATTAAGTTGGATTTTTTTCCCTTTGAATTCCTCGAACGCCTGCATAGCTTTGTCAACTAAGCCATTGCGAGAAAATCCGGTGAGCAGTGCATTGCAGGAACCAACATCTATAGATCCATCCATATAATCACACACTCGTACCATCTCCTTCGTGGACCTGCACTGGCCATACATGTCGATCAGAGCACTAACCAGGCAACCGTCCTGTTGAAACCCGCGCTTAATTGCATACCCATGGACTTGCATACCAGAAAAAACAGCCGCCAAGTTTCCAATAGAAGGTAAGACGCTTGATAGAGTAGTTCTATCAGGGGAAAATCCTTCCTTATGAAGCCTCTCTAGCAAGGACACTGCTTCCATACAGTAACCGTTGGCGCTAAACCCCGCAATCATTCCGTTCCAAGTCACCAAATTGGGCTCTACTCCTGCCATCCGCATCTGATCAAACCAGTTCATCGTCTCATCAACCAAACCACGCTGAGCGTGACCGGCAATCATTGCACTCCAGCTCACAACGCTCTGTTCCGACATTTGATCAAACGTTGTGCGTGCACCAGCCATATCCCCGCACTTCAAGTACATCGAAACCAAGGCGGATTGCACGAATCGGTCGTGAGAGAACCCGGACACGCACGCTAGAGCGTGCAACTGGCGACCAGGTCGACGAGCGGAGACCTCGGCGCATGCTCTGAGTAGACTGGGAACAACGAACTGGTCAGGGACAAGACCCACGGATAGCATTCGGCGGGCAACGACGAGTGCGGAAGCAGGGAGGTCGGAGCGGGAAAGAAATGAGATCAAAGTGGAAAAGCAACCTAGGTCAGGATTGGGTACGGATTCGAGGACGACGCATGCATCGTTGAAGCAGTGAAGGGCGGAGTAGATGGAAATGAGCTTCTCCGCAAAGTGGGCGTCGGCGAAGAGGCCAAACTTGAGAAGATGAGAGTGGGCGTGCTGCGCTTGTGGATATGACGTGGAGGGTGAATAAAGTCGATAGAGGAGAGCTGCGGTAATGGCGCCGGCAGTAGCTGTGTTAGTTCGAGTACGAAATGGTTGGAGAGCCATCGCCGTCGAACCATACCGAGCGCCGTCACGCAATGCTACCTGCACTTCACTCCCTTCAGTTGGAGATTTGACAATTTTAAAAATAAAAATGAAATCTGTAAGCTCCTTTTTTTAATATACAAAATTATTCATATTCTCTTCACTCAAAATAAGTTAGAAGCATGACGTCTGAATATGTAGCTGTAGGAAAAAAAAAGTCAAGTACCGACATCCAAGAATATGTTTGGTTTGCGGTTTTTCATAGCGTTGGCTATAGATTTTTTTTTTTAATTAAAAGGGAGGTTTCTTCATTCACTGTACCTAGGAAGTAGTGCTAGAATATCTCGGTTCCAGTCCAGTGACAAACACCATTCTATAATAAAAAAATGAATACAATAAAATAAAAATATAAAAAGTTGTTATTATCGCAGTATTGCACGACAAAGTTGTTTATGTCATCGCTTTCGGTGGTTAAGGTTTGATGAGTTTGAAGTTTAAAAGTCTTCACTCAAAATAAGTTAGGAGCATGACGTCTTAATATGCAGTTGTGAAAAAAAAAGTCAGGAAGGTATGGACACGAAAAAGTACCGACATCCAAGGATATGTTTGGTTTGCAGGGTATGGACACGAAAAAGTACCGACATCCAAGGATATGTTTGGTTTGCGATTTCTCATAGCATTGGCCATAGACACACTGTTCCTAGGAAGTAGTGCTAGAGTATCTCAGTTCGAATCCGAGTGACAAACACATTCTATAATATAAAAAAATACAATAAAATAAAAATATAAAAAGTTATTATTGTCACAGTATTGCACGACAAACTTGTTTATGTCATCGCTTTCAGTGGCTAAGGCTTGATGAGTTTGGGGTTTTGCATCCTTTTATTTTCCTCCGCTTGTTCTTTTTTTCCCCTTGCTTGTCACTTCCACCTTGTTGTGGTGAGGTACAACTATTTTAAAATTCTAACATGTGATACATTTTGCATATCTAATATTTTATTTTCGCATTTGTATGTAGGGAAGAATGCCTTCACATGCAGTATTTGCATTGTTATGACACTCTCTGTATATATCCTTAGATTTTCTACTAGGCCCCTCCTACTCCCACTTATAATTTTCGTCGAGCTTACTCTATGCTTAGGAGAGGAAGAACAGTGTCAAGTGCGTAGAGGTAGTCAATTGTGTTTATTTTGATTGTAGCTTTAATATCTTTTTGATTTGGTTGTTGTCACTGGCATGTGTTGTTATCTTGCATGAATGATGTAACTTACTTCTCCCTTACTTTCGGATGTGGTCTTCGGATGTGGGTGCACATTTGACCCTTGTTTTAAAATAATCCACGTCTAATTTTTTATTAATATTTATTTGGTTGTGGTCACATTCACCATTTCATAGTTACTTGAGATGTCTTGCTAACTTATTGGAAGTAGTATCTAGTTTTGTGATGATATTTTTGTCCATTGTGTGAGCCTTGTGTGTTAGGATTGTGAAATTTTTTCTTTGGCTAGTTAGGTAAGGTAGAATTTATGGGCAAAATGTCCCTTTAGGATAGTGTTACCTTTTACCTTTGGTTCACCTAGCTTATTTTCTTCTGGATAATTGGTTTTTAATTAATTTTTCATGGAAAGGCTTCCTCTTTTAATCTTCAACCAATTTTATGTGTTGCTATGTGTATAGAAGGACAAATGATAAGGTGGTTGTTCTGTTGATCCAATATGGATGACATTGCTCAATGATTGTTTGACGACCTATTGAATAATTATTATCTAGTTAATTTGTTATTTTGTTGATTTTTATGAAACTATTATGAAAAAAATTGCCCAATGACAAACACCGCATTCACTGACACTAGTGCATCAAGACATATCATGCATTTATTTTCTTAACGAAGATTTCTTTTTATACAAGTTATATAACATACTTGAAACTAGGTAAAATGCTCAACCTATTCTACCCTTAGTATTTTGTTGGTCAAACAAGTGTGTTACCTCTTCTTATTAATTTTGATGGGTGTCCACCACACCCTAGAGTAAAACTCATACAATCGAGTTCATATACAAGTATATCAGAGAGAAAGGGATATACAGGAAGAAAGAAAAGAAGAGAAACAAATAATTAAGAAAAAGAGACAAAATTATGTACATGGTTAAGGAAAGGTGTAAAACTATACAAATCTTAGCCAACAGCAAAGAGCCTAGACCACAGCTGCATCAACCTCCCATTTTAAAGAGGTGCCAAAAAAAGAAGCAACATACCACATAACATGCCTTTCAGCAGACATGTGAATCCTCGAGAATCAGAACTACTTGATAGCAGGTAAATATCAGAAAAGATATACTCCAAAGAGAGCTCAAATTCATATAGCAGTCCTCAAATGGTACTTTATTCCTGTACCACTAGAGATAGTATAGAATACAAATGGTATCAATGAAAGACTTCTTGCTTTCAAACTTAAGTATCAAAGAGGGTGGTAACTCTATCAATAAATCCAACACTCGCATCCCTTTTCCAAATATGAGAGCACATGAGTGTTGGATCCTAGATGGGTGATTAGATGCTCTAGGGGGGGTGAATAGAGCTGAATGCACTTAAACAAAATTTATTAGACCTTCAAGATATATCACAAGATAAGGTTGCTAAATAGGAAATTTGTGTGCAACTAAAGCATGCATAGCAAGGATGAGAGAGATTGAGCAAACATAAGAAGACAAGCTATTTAGAGTGGTTCCACACTTCAAACTAGAAGTATGTCAGTCCACTTACCTAGAGAGGTCAACCTCTAAGATTTCCTAACCATTGCATTCTTATATTCATTCATAAGACTTACAATACATGACCAAACAAAGGACTTACCTATCCAATACAAAGAGTATTCAACCTTACCAAGGACTTACCCACTTTGCAAGAGTCTTCCGCCTTCTTCCAAGGACTTACCTACTCTTGCACAAGTCTTTAGCCTTCAAAGAATTATCCACTCTTCTTGGATCTTCCACCTTTGACTTCACCATCACTCAGAGAAGCTTCCACTAAGGACTTACCCACTTGAGCAACGAGTCTTCTGCCTTCACCAAGGGCTTACCCACTCTTGCTCCAAGTCTTCAGCCTTGATCTTCACCAAGGGATGCCTTCCCTTATTCTTCTTCACCTCTCTTAGCCAAGAGAGAGAACCTTCATCTTCATGATTGAAATGAGAGAAAGGGAGGTGGTGAAAGTGAGAGCCTCACAAAATATATATGTAGGACTAGCTCTCTTATAGATTTCCTACTCACTCTAATGGATGTAGAAAATGATTAAGCTTGGAGAGAGAGGAGGTTGTAGGAAGCACTCAACTATAGAATATGAACCTCACATAGAGTTTTACAATGAATGATCAACCTTGGAATGAAGCTCAAAGGGTCCTATTTATAGCTGGGGATGCCTCTTAACCTTTGAGAACACTTGAGAACGAAAACTAGCCATTTTGTGGCTTGCAACGGATATATTTTCACTTGTTGCAACTCCACAACGGCTAAAAGCACTTTTCTACACTTTTCCGTACAGTGCAATCGGTCGAGTTTCTATAAGGGTAACTCAACCGATAGAGAAAAAGACAAAGCTGATATTCAGACCATCGGTCGAGTTTGTCCTGGGGAAACTTGACCGACCAATAAAAATCGAATTGGTCTGGTACTCCATCGGTTGAGTTTTGTGAAACCACAACTCGACCGGTCAAAAGTCATTTTCAAGATCCAATCAGGATCGGTCGAGTTTGCAACTCACATAACTCGACCGATGAACAACCTGATGTGAATTTTGGAAAATGGCTTTTGAGTGCTTAAACATTCGATGTAAGTGCTCCTGATTTTTTCTAAGCTTAGTTACAAGTCATACCATCATTAAAAGCGATTTACAACATGATTCTAATGGATTTACATCATATTACAAAAACATACACTTGTATTGACTTTGACTTGTCTTTTCTCCAATTTGATATGCGCAAGTTAGGGCATTTGGAGTGTGTCTATACCTAATCTGAAATCACTCAAGTAGAGACATTAGACACCAATATGTGGAATGGTTAGTCATCATCAAAACACGGGTTTAGTCAATTTAGACGTGAGTCAACATTGACCTAATTGACCTTGAGTCAATATTCTCCCCCTTTTTGAAGATGACAAACCATTCCATAAATGTATTGAAAGCATTTAAGTAAAGTCATACCTTTGGAGAAAACTAGGGGTTTCAATAGGATTGAGCTCATATGATCCCCCTCAATTGATGCGCATGGAGTTCTCATACTCCCCCTCAATTGATCTCAATTGATGTTATTTCTCCTACATGGTTAGCTTTCATAACATTTATATAATACTATGTCTTGTACTCATATATGTTCTACATATATATGTCTTCTCCCATTTACCTTATCCCCTTTACATGGACATACTTCTCATCTTCATGTAAGACATGCCTTCTTCCTCTTTTAAAAGAAGACATACCTTTCTCCCCCTTTGTCATTTCAAAAAGTGGGGTTATGAAGAAATAAGAAACATCACTTGTTAAAGAGAAAGGAGATAGCACAAATATATATAAGGAGAGTAGAAGAGCACATATATGGGCTTGTCCAAGCATAGAAAGAAAAGCAAGTTAAAGCATATACTTGAACAACCCAAAAATGCAAGATAAGGTGTTGTAGAAAAACAATAAATCACAATTTTGACCCTCAAGATGACATAATTTGCCCAAAAAGTGATACGGCTCATGGCATGACAATGAGCCTTGCTCAGAAGGTTGTTTCTGCATAAAAATACTGGTCTTGCACCAAAAACTGAAACTGGAGCAAAGTCTGCATAAAATCCAACACAAAAACTCTAATTTTTACATATAATGTAGATCTATGTACCCTGCATCACAATGTTATGCAAGCAACTCAAGATAGTAGATATGCAATTCAAGGAACAAGCTTGAGTATGTATGAGACCAGATACAAGCATAGCATATATATGAGCAAAGATGCCAATTATAAACAAGGTTAGAACTACATGTATATGAACTACTAGTAGATGTTATCACAAGTTAGGACTACTAGTAGGATCTAGATCATAGCAAAAGATGTACAAGTTAAAGAGCAAGCTATGAGTAGATGTAGATATATATCCAAACAAAGATATAAGTAATTTTAGAAGCATGAAAAGATATAACTCACTATATATGCATCCTTACCATAAGATGATTACCCCTAAGAACCTCAAGGTTGTATCAAAATAAGATATACACCTATATAGATGTAGCAAGTTAGAGTACAACAGAAGCAATTTCAGACACAACCAAGAGATCCAAAGAGATCATCATCAAAACATACAAAACAACTCAAAGCAAGTAATTGCAAGATATAGATATACCAATTTAGAGAAATTAGAGAGATAGAGTTGTAAGCAAGATAGGCAACTTAGAATATGGAAATATGCATATATAAAGGTACCAAATGAGAGTGCCAAAGAATAAGGCTATTGGTTGAGAAAATCTAGTTGAGAGGGAAATTCTCATTCAATAAGCCAACTGTGTATTCTGTGCACAGTGTTATCGGTTGAGTTTTGTGCATTGACAACTTGACCGATGACAGTTGTGGGCAACATCCATTGGTGCCTATCGGTCGAGTTTTTATCAGGACAAACTCGACCGACAGAGCAACTGTCATGCCCCGATCTCGCATTAACCACAAACCACGAGATTAGAGCGCGACAGGTGGGATTTACACACAAACCAACCACTCGTCACTTTTTCAAACATTTTTTATGACATTTAAATGATAACCAAATTTAAGCTGTAAACAAAAACTAAACAAACTATAGAAGCATTTCTATTAAACTGACAAAAGATACAAGCATAGTCTACAGCATGTTACATTGTTTAACATAAAGTAAAACATAACAGTTAATTTACATCTTTTACACATTCGCCATACATACTCTCTCTCACCCACACCATGTCCCAAGGACCGAGGGGAAAGGACTAAGAGACCTCTAACTAGTCTAACTACAAACCTTCTATAGACTAGGCGTTAGGATGAAACGATCCTTCTGATTCCTGTTGCTGATGCTGACCTGAAAATGTTTGAGTAGAGGGATGAGCCTACTCGCTCAGTGAATAGCATTTCACTTAGCTATCACTAAAAAACTCGCCAGGTTTATAAAATTGAAATAAAACAAATGTACAGTACAAGCAGGGCAGTTCTAATGACATAGAAGATTTGCAGATGATATTCACATTTCTATGCAACGATAGATATTTTTAGTAAATAAACAGATATATAGAATTTGCACAAAGTTCGAAAATATTAATTTACTGTGATCCTATATGATTACATATTAATTTTATTATGCCCTAATCATATGCAGTGTACCCTGCATACAAAGATCTGTAGCGAACTACGATCCCACCGTACAAGACTTAGCAACACACCCGGGAAATGCTAAGTCTGACGCCAACCCTGCTCTGCCACAGGACCCCAGGCTCTCCGGCCTGACTCATAGGCTCTACGGCCTCAATGCACTACTCTGAGTGCTCTAGACTCCTCCTTTAACCTGAGTACACAGGCGCAGTGAGTCAATCCTGGGTTACCACCAGAATTACTCAACCGGTTGGTGTTGGATAACCCTTTACCTTTTTTTTTATTCACCCCAGTGCCACCGAAATTACTCAATCGGTTGGTGTTGGACACTGTCTATCAATCCTCGTGCCACCAGAATTACTGAATCGGTTGATGTTGGACACGAGTTTCACCCCTAAGAAGTAGATCTGTCAAAGGGGGGTTCTACGGTGTTAGGGCACCTAAGTCTATTAACGGTTTAACATATAACCTTTTAAACAAGAATATCACATTTCATGCTCATTTCAAGTTTCCAATGAATCGATCATACTCTATTATACGTACTACACTGTTTAAAAGTCATATCAACTGATATTGAAGCAAATAAGCATTTAAATTGAGTTAAATAATGATTTCTGAATGAACTGCCACTCACAACTTGAAACTCGGCCGATCACTCTGGAACTCGGCCGATCACCTTCCAGATTCTGAAACTCGGCCGACCAACTTCGGCCGATCAGCAGGAAACTCGGCCGATCCACTAGGAAACTCAGCCGATCAAAACACAGCTCGTTTACCTACAAAAGAAACTCGGCCGATTCAAGACCAAACTCGGCCGACCAAAATGCTGTTCGATTGCCTATATAAGGAACTCGGCCGACCAAAACACGAACTCGGCCGAACCGCGTACAGACAGAAAATAAAAATGGACCTGCAGATGTTGATTTCACTCAAATCGACGGGCAAAACCTCCGATTTGCGCTGCAAATCGCCCGCAACTGGTGCACACCACCAAGAACTAGCTGGAGGGGGAGGAAGGACGAGCTAGGGATGCCCTTTGCACCCTAATCTTCAGGTCGTCACCTTGCAAATGCAGCTCTTGCTGCTAGCCGGAACGATTGGTGGAGAAGATGATGGAAGGAGGGAAGGAGGAAGGCTGCAGCTGCAGGCCGGAGCAACTCCAGGGCTCCAAGACGTCCTTCCCTTCTCAACTCCCTCTCTCTCTCTCTCTCACGCGAAGGAAGAAGAAGAACGCTTCTGCGTTCTCTCATTTCTGGAAAATGAAACGAGATAAGTGAGAAAGAATAGATAAGGAGGAAAACCTAGGGGCCAAAATGCAAGGTCCAAAAACTTCCAAAAACTACAAACGGGTCCCTACAAGCCCAAAAACATGCAACTTTTGACTCGAAGGTCGGATTCGAACGATTTCTCTGGCAACGCTTCAAGCGTAAGTTCCTACATGTTTTAAGAGCTAGGATACACACTAAGCACATGGCGTATCCATTATAAACATTATTATCAAAAACAAGCTTACATCTTAGCAAAGCAGCTAAAACACATGCTCAACATCATACTTACAGATTAAGCTCGACGCGGGTCGTAACAATCTCCCTCCCTTATAAGAATTTCATCCCGAAATTCCTAAAAGAGAAAAGGAAACTTGCTACGCATCTCAGACTCAAGCTCCCACGTAGCTTCTTCGAGATTATGGTTCCTCCACAGAACCTTCACTAAAGGTATCTCGCGGTTCTTAAGCTTTTTGATTCGGTGATCAACTATCTGCATTGGTCCTTCCACGTAGGACACATCTGTCCTAAGCTGTGCCAGATCTGGATCTAAAATTTTCTCTGTACCGGGGTGACACTTCTTCAGCATAGACACATGAAACACATCATGAAGATTTGACAACTCAGACGGCAAATCTAACCTGTAGGCTACAGGTCCAATCCTCTCAACAATAGGATATGGGCCCATAAACCTAGGAGTCAACTTGCCTTTCTTGCCAAACCTTAGAACTCCCTTCCACGGTGAAACTTTCAGATACACCTCATCACCAACCTCAAACTCAAGAGGTCGACGTCGTCTCTCTGCATAACTTTTCTGTCTGTCCTGAGCAGCTTTCAACTGATCCCTGATCATAGATATCTTCTTTGTAGTTATATCAACTATCTCAGGTCCAAGAATTTCTTTCTCACCAACCTCATACCAGCAAACTGGTGATCTACACTTCCTGTCATATAGAGCTTCATATGGGGCCATTCCAAGACTAGAATGGTAGCTGTTGTTATATGCAAACTCCATCAGGCTTAAGTGTTCTTCCCAGTTACCTATGAACTGCAGAATGCATGCTCTCAGCATGTCTTCAAGGGTCTGAATGGTCCTCTCAGATTGGCCATCTGTCTGCGGGTGAAACGTTGTACTAAACCTCAGCTTTATACCCAACGCACGATGTAACTGATTCCAGAACCTAGATGTAAACTTAGGATCTCTGTCAGAAATAATGGAAACTGGAATTCCATGCAATCAGATTACCTCGTCTACATATATCTTGGCCAGTTTCGGAACATCAAAGGTTGACTTGACCGGAAGAAAGTGAGCAGACTTAGTTAGTCTATCCACAATCACCCAAATCGAGTCCGAACCTCTAGACATCTTGGGTAATCCTACCACAAAATCCATCGTGATGTGTTCCCATTTCCATTCGGGTATAGGAAGTGACTGAAAAGTACCAGCAGGTTTCTGATGCTCAGCCTTAACCTGCTGACACACTCCACATCTAGCCACGTATTCAGCCACATCTCTTTTTATACCAGACCACCAGTACAGCTCTCTGAGATTCCTGTACATTTTCGTGTTACCAGGATGCATAGCATACATAGAAGTATGCGCTTCTTCAAGAATTTGCTCTTTCAGTTCACTGTTCCCAGGTACACACAACCTATCATGAAGATATAACACTCCATCGTCAGAAAACCTGAATTCTGTTCTCTTGCCTTCTGACATATCCCGCATAACTTGCCATAATTCGTCATCACTCTGCTGCAAATCCTTGATCTGATTATAGAAAGTAGGTTTGACCTGCATCTGAGCAATCAACCCACTCTGTCCAGTCACATCTAAGTCTAAGTTCAACTTTCGCATATCTACAAGAAAATCTCTCTTGAAACATGCCATAGAAAATGCATTTGTTGTTGAACTTGACTTTCTACTCAAGGCATCTGCCACAACATTCGCTTTACCAGGATGGTAGTCGATTGTCACATCATTGTCTTTAATCAGCTCAAGCCATCTGCGCTGTCTCAAATTCAAATCCTTCTGAGTGAAGATATACTTCAGGATCTTATGGTCCGTAAACACCTGACATGTCTCACCATACAGGTAGTGACGCCATGTCTTAAGAGCATGAACTATAGCGGCTAACTCCAGATCATGAGTAGGGTAATTCTCTTCGTTCTTCTTAAGCTGTCTCGATGCATAAGCCACAACTTTGCCTTCCTGCATCAGCACACAGCCCAAACCTCTCCTGGAAGCATCGCAGAACACTGTATAACCCTTTTCTGCTTCTGGCAAAACCAACACTGGTGCTGAAGTCAACTTCCTCTTCAAGATCTGAAAACTTTTCTCACAGTTATCAGACCAGACAAACGGTGCATCCTTCCTCGTCAAGCGTGTCAAGGGTAATGCTAACACACTGAAGTTCTGTATAAACCTTCTGTAATAACCTGCTAATCCCAAGAAACTTCTGATCTCAGTAGGAGTCTTAGGCTGTTCCCACTGAAGCACAGAATCAACTTTCTTAGGATCAACGCTAACTCCATCTCTCGAGATAACATGTCCAAGAAATGCTACCTCAGCCAACCAGAACTCACACTTGCTAAACTTAGCATACAGTTGGTGTTGCCTCAACGACTGCAACACTACTCTCAGGTGTTTCTCATGTTGTACATCATCTCTGGAGTAGATCAGAATATCATCTATAAAGACTACAATAAACTGATCTAAGAACGGTTTGAAAATCTGATTCATCATATCCATAAAGGCTGTTGGGGCATTGGTCAGCCCAAACGACATGACCAGAAACTCATAATGCCCATACCTGGTTCTGAAAGCTGTTTTGGGAATATCAGAAGCCTTCACTCTGAGCTGATGATATCCAGATCTCAAATCTATTTTAGAGAAGATCGTCGCTCCACGCAACTGATCAAACAAATCATCTATTCTTGGCAAAGGATACTTGTTCTTAATAGTGATCTTGTTCAATTGCCTGTAATCTATACAGAGACGCATGGTACCATCCTTTTTCTTAACAAACAGGACTGGAGCACCCCACGGCGAAGAACTGGGTCTAATGAAACCCTTATCCAGCAACTCCTGCAACTGCACCTTAAGTTCCTTCAACTCTACAGGTGCCATTCTATAGGCCGGCAGTGCTACTAGATGACTACTTGGATATACCTGAATCTCAAAATCAATGTCTCTGACAGGAGGTAAGCCTGGCAATTCTTCTGGAAAAACATCAGAAAACTCACGAACCACAGGCACATCATAAACACTGGCGGTGCTCTTTTCTAATCTAGTGTCAACCACATGAGCAAGGAATGCTTCACATCCCTTCTGTAACATCTTATCAGCTACAGCAACTGATACTATGCACGTAGGCAGAACTTTCCTGTCTCCAGTGAAGACACAAGAAAATTCACCTTGTTGAAAGATAGCTTCCTTCTTCCAACAATCGAGTTGCACTCGATATGTCTCAAGACAATCCATACCCAGGATGACTTGAAAAGTATTGACATCCAGGGGTATGAGATTAGCAGCAAAGGTATAACCTCTAAAAGATAACAAGCATCCGGGACAGGACTCAGTCAAAACTGTTGGTCCACCTAGTGGAACCCTCAACACTAACTCATCTACCAACTCTTGAGTTAACAGATTAAGTTTACCAACTAAAGAACGTCGTATGAAAGAGTGAGTAGCACCCGGATCTATCAAAACTGAAACTAGTATACTATTAAACAAAAGCATCTCTCCTGTAACAACTTGTGAAGAGATTATACCTTCCTGAGGTGTCAAAGAGAAGAAACATGCTGAAGCTCTCCCTCTGCCACGCTGTCCTCTCTGACCACTCCTGCCACTGGGCACTCCACCACCTCTGGAACCAGAAGCCATAGAAGAACTTGGAACATCATGGTAATGAGGCTGGAAAGCTTGCGATGCTGCTTGTCGAAGCTGGGGACATTCCTTTTTGAAATGTCCTACTTGTCCACAGACAAAACAACCTTGAGGACTTGCACCCCAACACTGACCAGTATGTGGTCTTCCACAGTTGTTACATGGTAGCATCTCTTGTCTCTGGGGACCTGTCACTGACATTGATGACCCAGAAGACTGTCCACTAGCGGCACTGCCCCATCTTCCTGGGTTGTATCCCCCTCTGCCTCTAGAGGTAGTGACATCCTCAGATCTTTGTCTGCTGAAACAGCTAAAGCCACACCCAAGTTTAGAAAAGAAACCTCTACCTCCACCTCTGTATCCACTACTGGACTGTCCTCTACTGAAATCCGCAGATCTCTTCTTAGACTCGGGCACCTTGTCAGCATTCACAGATTCTTCAACCTGTCTAGCAGCCTCAACAAACTCACCAAAGTTCTCTCTGTTCCTCCTGCTAGTAGCAGAAACTGTATGCCGAATTTCTGGCCTTAGCCCTTCCTAGAATCTTCTGCATCTTTCTATGTTGTCGGGAACAAGCTGCGGACAGAAATTCGCTAACCGGGTGAAAAGCGCTTCATACTCAGTAACTGTCATGTTCCCCTGCTTAATGTTCTGTAACTGTCTGATTTTCTCATTAAGAAAAGTGGGTGGATAGAACTTAAGATGAAACTCCTCAGAGAAATCCTGCCAAGAAAGCTCTGTACCTCTCCTCTTTTCCTCCACACTATGCCACCACAGCTCTGCATCGCCTGTCAAAAGATAAACTGCGTGATTAATCTTCTTCTCTTCTGGAAGCTCCATCAAGCGAAATACCTTCTCTATCTGTCTCCACCACTCATCTGCCTCCGCAGGATCTGTAGTACCACTAAATTCTGTACCACCAAGCTTCTTTACAAGCTCATAAGATTGCATCAGATCCTTACTGCTGGTAGAAGTAGAAGCTTGCCTATCAGCTTTGTACTTCTCCCTAGTCTCCAGAAACATCTTATACATATGAGACGCTTCATCCACATGGTCACCACCACCTGGACCCAAGTACATAGGATCAGGGCCAACATGACTCTCGGCCTGGTCATCATGATCATAACCTCTTCCTGCCATCTGCAATGATATAACAGAATATTTCCTGTTAGAAAACTACAAATAGAAGAAAGACACCTAAACCTTAATCCTATTGGTCTCTTATCGTCCCCTGATCTGGACTTAGAGTATTCATATACTCAACCTATGCTCTGATACCATAAATTGTCACGCCCCGATCTCGCATTAACCACAAACCACGAGATTAGAGCGCGACAGGTGGGATTTACACACAAACCAACCACTCGTCACTTTTTCAAACATTTTTTATGACATTTAAATGATAACCAAATTTAAGCTGTAAACAAAAACTAAACAAACTGTAGAAGCATTTCTATTAAACTGACAAAAGATACAAGCATAGTCTACAGCATGTTACATTGTTTAACATAAAGTAAAACATAACAGTTAATTTACGTCTTTCACACATTCGCCATACATACTCTCTCTCACCCACACCATGTCCCAAGGACCGAGGGGAAAGGACTAAGAGACCTCTAACTAGTCTAACTACAAACCTTCTATAGACTAGGCGTTAGGATGAAACGATCCTTCTGATTCCTGTTGCTGATGCTGACCTGAAAATGTTTGAGTAGAGGGATGAGCCTACTCGCTCAGTGAATAGCATTTCACTTAGCTATCACTAAACAACTCATCAGGTTTATAAAATTGAAATAAAACAAATGTACAGTACAAGCAGGGCAGTTCTAATGACATAGCAGATTTGCAGATAATATTCACATTTCTATGCAACGATAGATATTTTTAGTAAATAAACAAATATATAGAATTTGCACAAAGTTCGAAAATATTAATTTACTGTGATCCTATATGATTACATATTAATTTTATTATGCCCTAATCATATGCAGTGTACCCTGCATACAAAGATCTGTAGCGAACTACGATCCCACCGTACAAGACTTAGCGACACACCCGGGAAATGCTAAGTCTGACGCCAGCCCTGCTCTGCCACAGGACCCCAGGCTCTCCGGCCTGACTCATAGGCTCTACGGCCTCAATGCACTACTCTGAGTGCTCTAGACTCCTCCTCTAACCTGAGTACACAGGTGCAGGGAGTCAATCCTGGGTTACCACCAGAATTACTCAACCGGTTGGTATTGGATAACCCTTTACCTTTTTTTTATTCACCCCAGTGCCACCGAAATTACTCAATCGGTTGGTGTTGGACACTGTCTATCAATCCTCGTGCCACCAGAATTACTCAACTGGTTGATGTTGGACATGAGTTTCACCCCTAAGAAGCAGATCTGTCAAAGGGGTTCTACGGTGTTAGGGCACCTAAGTCTATTAACGGTTTAACATATAACCTTTTAAACAAGAATATCACATTTCATTCTCATTTCAAGTTTCCAATGAATCGATCATACTCTATTATACGTACTACGCTGTTTAAAAGTCATATCAACTGATATTGAAGCAAATAAGCATTTAAATTGAGTTAAATAATGATTTTTGAATGAACTGCCACTCACAACTTGAAACTCGGCCGATCACTCTGGAACTCGGCCGATCACCTTCCAGATTCTGAAACTCGGCCGACCAACTTTGGCCGATCAGTAGGAAACTCGGCCGATCCACTGGGAAACTCGGCCGATCGAAACACAACTCGTTTACCTACAAAAGAAACTCGGCCGATTCAAGACCAAACTCGGCCGACCAAAACGCTGTTCGATTGCCTATATAAGGAACTCGGCCGACCAAAACACGAACTCGGCCGAACCGCGTACAGACAGAAAATAAAAACGGACCTGCAGATGTCGATTTCACTCAAATCGATGGGAAAAACCTCCGATTTGCGCTGCAAATCGCCCGCAACTGGTGCACACCACCAAGAACTAGCTGGAGGGGGAGGAAGGACGAGCTAGGGCTGCCCTTTGCACCCTAATCTTCAGGTCGTCACCTTGAAAATGCAGCTCTTGCTGCTAGCCGAAATGATTGGCGGAGAAGATGATGGAAGGAGGGAAGGAGGAAGGCCGCAGCTGCAGGCCGGAGCAACTCCAGGGCTCCAAGACGTCCTTCCCTTCTCAACTCCCTCTCTCTCTCTCTCTCACGCGAAGGAAGAAGAAGAACGCTTCTGCGTTCTCTCATTTCTGGAAAATGAAACGAGATAAGTGAGAAAGAATAGATAAGGAGGAAAACCTAGGGGCCAAAATGCAAGGTCCAAAAACTTCCAAAAACTACAAACGGGTCCCTACAAGCCCAAAAACATGCAACTTTTGACTCGAAGGTCGGATTCGAACGATTTCTCTGGAAACGCTTCAAGCGTAAGATCCTACATGTTTTAAGAGCTAGGATACACACTAAGCACATGGCGTATCCGTTATAAACATTATTATCAAAAACAAGCTTACAGCTTAGCAAAGCAGCTAAAACACATGCTCAACAGCATACTTACAGATTAAGCTCGACGCGGGTCGTAACATCAACTGTCAAAAATCACATATATTTCATAAAAACATATTTAAATGGCATGCTAAATATACAAACCATATCCAAACATGTCTAAGCAAGTTAGTAATGCACTATAGAAGCATTAGAAATAGTTTTTAAGCAAGAGTGTGAAGAGAAACACAAAATACCACTTTTGACTCAAAAACCATATGTATAGTGCACCCTAACTTGACAAAAACAAGTTAGAAATGGTTATAAGCAAGAAAACATTACCTTTGTTCTTACCATTCCTTTTTCCATTTGTTGTCACCCTCTGCACATCTCGCCTTTCTTCTTTCATGTGGATTGAGAAGTCAATTTGCAATTCAATGGCTCAAGTCAATCCATTTGCAAGTACCTACAAAAAGAAAGATGAAATGGTCCCCAATCATATTTTTGGGTCCAGAGGGGTTAGCTTAGTAACCCAAGTCCTATTGCTCTTGGGTGTTTTCCTAAAAGGACAACAAGTAGAATAATGACCAATTTCATTGCAATAGTTGCATGTACCCATAGTCTTGGAACTAGAGGATTCTCCATGGAATATTGGAGGTCCTTTACCTTTGTTGTTCCTTTGACTACTATTATATCCTAAACCATGTCTACCAATTTGTTTAGTAGTATGGTGTAGGATGTCAATAAGATTCTTTTTACCAACTAAGAATCTTTGCAAAGAAGATCTTAAACTGTCATTATCATGCTTAAGAGAAGCAATAGTAGAATATAAATGATTTATATTTTCTTTAGCATGCAAAAGATCATTTTCTAAGCAGAGAGCTTTAGTTAAATAAGAATCTAGCTCTATCAATATGAAGAGAAGCAACATCATTCTCTCTACTTGTAGAACTAGAACAAGATTCATGCACATTGATTTTAGCAAGTAAGGAGGCATTTTTTATTTCTAATTCTTGCAAAACAAAATCTTTGTCCTTGTTTTTATATTTAAGAACATCAATATCATGCATGAGATAATCAAAAATTAAAGTATGATCTTCATTAGAACTAGACATAAGAGGTTGAGCTTCTAGAAATCTAATCTTATCAAGAAAACTAGCATTTTCAAGTTTAAGAGAGTCTACTTGGCTAAGACAAGCATTTTTGTCATCAAGCAAGCAAGAATTAGCATATTCAAGATCATCTAGTTCTACATGCAAATTATCAACAATTATAGCAAGCTTTTTCTTTTTCCTTTTATAAGACTTAAGAGAGGTACAAGTATCATGAATAATAGCAATCAAAGATCTAAAGAGTTTAGATTTACCTCACTTGAGTCCTTACTTGTGGATGCTATAAGAGCAAAATGGCATTCTCCTTCATCACTAGAGCTTGAGCTTGATCCTTCACTTGAATCTTCACTTGAACTTGAGTTGGAGGAGCCACTTGAGCTTGAGTGCCATTTCTCCTTCTTCTTGTGAAGATGGGTCTTTTTGCCTTGTGGGCAATCTTCCTTGGAGTGACCCTTCTTTCCACATGTGAAGCACTGGATGGAGGAGGACTTGCCTTTATAGAATATACCCTTGGAGTACATGGCATCTTCTTCAACTTGAGAGGATGGGGAAGCTTGACCAACAATAGCCTTGATTTGAGCTTTGATTTCATCCTTCTTCATTCTCTTGAGTTCTTTCTCCTCTTGTCTTTCTACTTCTTCCCTCTTATCAAGTGTGGCTTCATGTGCTTGTAGATTTCTAATGAGCTCTTCGATAGGGACATCCTTAAGGGACCTTGCTTCTTCAATGGAAGTCACCTTGGGTTCCCACCTCTTAGGGAGAGTTTTAAGGATCTTTGAGTTGATCTCTCTACTAGACATAGGATGTCCTAGAATAGCAAGACCATTCACAATGGTGTTGAGCTGTGAGTACATGTTGGCTATCCTCTCCTCCTTTCCCATCTTGAAGTTCTCAAGCATCCCTTTAAGCATGTAGACTTTGCTTTCCTTCACTTGATCTGTCCCTTCATAAGTGATGCATAGCTTTCTCCATACCTCATATGTTATTTCACATGAAGAAATCCGATTGAACTCGGTGGGGTTCATGGAGGCATAGAGGATGTGCATGGATCTAGCATTTAATGTTGCTTTCTTCAAGGTAGCTTTATCTCATTCTTCAATCTTTATCTTTGGTAGTATGTATGGGTTGTTCACCATTTTCCACATCTCAAGACTTGATCCTTGGATGTAGAATTGAAGCCTTCTTCTCCAATAGAGGAAATATCTTCCATCAAAGATTGGTAGGTTGATCAAGTATCTCCCTCCTGGGTAGTCACCCATCTTCTCCTACTTGTTCAAGTATGCTTGGAGAAGACCCACTCTGATACCAATTATTGGATCCTAGATGGGTGATTAGATGCTCTAGAGGGGGGGTGAATAGAGCTAAATGCACTTAAACAAAATTCATTAGACCTTTAAGATATATCACAAGATAAGGTTTCTAAATAGGAAATTTGTGTGCAACTAAAACATGCATAGCAAGGATGAGAGAGATTGAGTAAACACAAGAAGACAAGCTATTTAGAGTGGTTCCACACTTCAAACTAGAAGTATGTCAGTCCACTTACCTAGAGAGTTCAACCTCTAGGATTTCCTAACCATTGCATTCTTATATTCATTCATAAGACTTACAATACATGACCAAACAAAGGACTTACCTATCCAATACAAAGAGTATTCAACCTTACCAAGGACTTACCCACTTTGCAAGAGTCTTCCGCCTTCTTCCAAGGACTTACCTACTCTTGCACAAGTCTTCAGCCTTCAAGGAATTACCCACTCTTCTTGGATCTTCCTCCTTTGACTTCACCTTCACTCGGAGAAGCTTCCACCAAGAACTTACCCACTTGAGCAAGGAGTCTTCTGCCTTCACCAAGGTCTTACCCACTCTTGCTCCAAGTCTTCAGCCTTGATCTTCACCAAGGGACGCCTTCCCTTGTTCTTCTTCACCTCTCTTAGCCAACAGAGATAACCTTCATCTTCATGATTGAAATGAGAGAAAGGGAGGTGGTGGAAGTGAGAGCCTCACAAGATATACATGTAGAACTAGCTCTCTTACAAATTTCCTACTCACTCTAATGGATGTAGAAAGTGATTAAGCTTAGAGAGAGAGAGGAGGTTGTAGGAAGCACTCAACTATAGAATAGGAACCTCACATAGAGTTTTTCAATGAATGCTCAACCTTGGAATGAAGCCCAAGGGGTCCTATTTATAGCTGGGGATGCCTCTTAGCCTTTGAGAACACTTGAGAACGAAAACTAGCCGTTTTGTGGCTTGCAACAGATATATTTTCACTTGTTGCAACTCTACAACGGCTAGAAGCACTTTTCTGCACTTTTCCGTACAGTGCAATCGGTCGAGTTTTTATAAGGGTAACTCGATCGATAGAGTAAAAGACAAAGCCGATATTCAGACCATCGATCGCGTTTGTCCTGGGGAAACTCGACCGACCAATGAAAATCAAATTGGTCTGGTACTCCATCGGTCGAGTTCTGTGAAACCACAACTCGATCGATCAAAAGTTATTTTCAAGATCCAATCAGGATCGGTCGAGTTTGCAACTCACAGAACTCGATCGATGAACAACCAGATGTGAATTTTGGAAAATGTCTTTTGAGTGCTTAAACATTTGATCTAAGTGCTCCTGATTTTTTCTAAGCTTAATTACAAGTCATACAATCATTACAAGTGATTTACAACATGATTCTAATGGATTTACATCATATTACAAAAATGTGCACTTGTATTGACTTTGACTTGTCTTTTCTCCAATTTGATATGAGCAAGTTAGGGCATTTGGAGTGTGTCTATACCTAATCTAAAATCACTCAAGTAGAGACATTAGACACCAATATGTAGAATGGTTAGTCATCATCAAAACACGGGTTTAGTCAATTTAGACGTGAGTCAACATTGACCTAATTGACCTTGAGTCAACAATGAGCACTTAAAGAACCCATGTATAATAGATTCATTTGAGCATCTATATAGTAAATAGATCGAAGTACTATAGATACCTCTTTTTTAATGTTGTTCATCATAGAAACATAGGCATTCTCAAAAGATATCACATATATAATATGTATCACATCATTGAGATACGAACTTGACCGTTCTCCTGCTAGGGCATGGCCCGCAGCCAACCCTATGAATGTGTATACTCAACTATAAAAAACTTCGAGCTTCCACTAAGGGAAAACTCATTTCACCATCTGACAAGTACTAACGTTGAAGATGGATCTATGGCACTGGGCAAACTACATGATTAGGTTCCACTTGATTAATTATGTCCATTACGTGTGTTTTATCATCAATCAAGGTACAATGTATAACCCATAAACAAATCCTACAAAAGTAAGGGTATGATACTACTTCAGAAGATATATAACGTTTGGAGCATAAACTTGTCACCACATTACGTAATGTCACTACCACTCATGGCTAACATCATTTCCAAATTTAGGCATGGGATATCAATCCCTCATTCATCACTAGAAGTTAACACCTCAAACTAGGCAATAAGCTTCTTCCATGCCACAAGACCCTAGTCACATCATTCATGTATCACATGTGTTTCAACATGCCTCACAAAGGCTAAAAACCAACATCATGTGTCATATAATAATCACCATATCATACACTAGCTATGATATTCAAATTCACATCACCCGCAAGGTTAGAGATTCATATACAAAAGAGAGAGAGAACAACATAGAATAATAACCATTCCATGAGAGAGAAACAAACATATCACATTGCCCATCATTAGGGTTAGGGTTCCACACATAGCCGATTAGGGTTTTATAGTTGTAAACGATCACAAAACCCTAGGTACACAACTTCCCACTTTCTTGGAACATATTAGGGTTAAGGATCATGATTAGGGTTGATTAGACCTTATCCAAACAACACTCTACATGGTTCATTCATTAATCATACACATGTATTGATTATGTGTTCAAGCATGTGTCTCAACCACCCATCATCCATGTGTTGCAACCACCCATCATATGCATGTCGCAACCACCAACTCATCAAAGTATCTCGACCACCTACCATGGTTACTCGACTGTGACCAACCATGGTGTCGCGACGACACACCAAAAGGGAGACTTTGGGCTTGGCAGACTACTACATGAGATTTATTAAGAACTTCAGTGTCATAGCGTTACCCCTGACAAAGCTGATGACGAATGATGTTTCGTTTGTCTGGGATGGCAAATGTTAGCATGCCTTTCATGCATTGAAGGAGAAGTTGATGAGTGTACTAGATCTGGTTTTGCATGAGTAAGGAAAAAGGATACATAGTCTTCTCTGATGCGTCTAGGAATGGTTCGGGTTGTGTGCTGATGCATGACAAGAATGTAGTTTCTTTTACTTTGCGATAGCTTAAGAAACACAAGGAGAACTACCCAACCCACAAACTGGATTTAGATGTTGTGGTTCATGACTTGAATATCTAGAGGCACTACCTTTATGGTGAGAAGTGTCAGATATTCACATATCACAAGAATATAAAGTACATCTTCTCGCAGCAGGAGCTGAACATGAGACATCGACGTTGGATGGTGACAATCAAGGACTATGATTGCACTATTGATGTAATGACCACAATTGTGCTTAATTGGTAAACTAGGGTTTACCTGAATGATTACATGCTTGATTAGATTGAACATCGTTTAGATTTGATTAATGACAGTAGATCAATTGTGATGTTTCAAACCTAAGAAGAAACTCTAACTATGATTTTAGTTTGAAGAATTAGGGTTTGAGAAATGTAAACCCTAATCGGCAAAAATTAGGGTTTTGATAGTGCATGAATATGGAATTTGATCATGATAGCAGTGTGGTAAATGATATTTCATAGTTTGTTTGATATCTCAGTAAAGAGGGTGAAACCCTAGATGCAAGGAAAGTTGGATATTTGCGAATAGATATCGTGAAATCCATTTGAACAGATTTTATTGACACGATAGACTTTATTTATTCAATTTTATTATTGATGCATGTTATCTCACTGAATGGCATGAAAACCCAAATTCATCTCAGTTCCAAGGTTTCATACATATATTTATTTTATGTGATTTGTTGATAGTAGTCTTTATTCAATGAATGTTTATGTCGCATGAAATCCTTATGAGAGTCATGTGATAAGTGAATGAGGTAAATGAAACCCTAAGGATAGGGTGTTCAATGAATCAAGTATTTTGATATCAATGTTCTCAGTATGAGATGTGGTGATGCACAATTCAAGATTTGGGTTGAGGTGCACGTTTTCCAAGAAAGTACAAATAATTTATACGAGCAAATGATGATTTCTCATATGTCAGGTAATTAACTCTTATCAGTGTATTAAGAAGTTCAATTGCATGATTCTAGTGTATAAAGTATCAAGTGGACATGTATTCTGTTATTTAAGAATTTTTGTCTGCCTATAGGTATAAAATGTTGATTTCTTAGTATATTATAGTGTTTTGAGTATATTGCTCTGCCAAGTTTAGAATGATATACATGTTGTATTATAAACTTCAAATAAATAGACATGGTACCATAGAGATACAAGAGTCAATTATATGTAAGAGAAAGGTAAAATGTAGAAAGAGCTTTCCAAGAATAATAAAATAATAGACATAGCTGCCCTGAACACCGTGGATTCCCTACAGATGTCTGCATTGTAGGGAGGAAATAATCCACCCTGACAGTGACCAATATATGGGGATCGGATCACACCCACAAAGTGTGTAGGGAGATGAAGCCCTTGAGGAAGTCTCCTAAGAGAAGATAGGTTACCCAACATGAACCAGAGATCCCGATGGTAACCCAGAGGTACCCACAGAGCGTACCAAGATGAGGCCCATAGAGCATCTCAGACCCTCCGCATGTGTACTGAGCCTAGAAGGAGAGCTCCAGTTAAAGGCCAGCTGTTTAGCCGCCTTAGTCAAACATGACGGTTCGAGTCAAGCAGACCCAGATTCAGTTCTAGGCTTAGCTTCTCGGGTTTTAAGCTAAGTCTTATACGGTGAGATCATAGTTCACTACGAGTCTTCATATGTAGAGTACACTGCATATGATCAGGGCATAAGCTAAAATATGATCATATAGGTTTAAAGAGTTTCTTATAAGTAAGAAAGGCTAAGAAAGATTCGAGTGCAGTTTCCCAACAATTATTCTTTGTATGTTTCTGAATTATTAGTTCCCTTTGAAATTAATCAAGCATGCTCATATATTGATTTACTCTTGTTGATATCTAGAGTATCATGCCATATTTATGATTGTCAATGATCAATCTTTTTAAAGCTTACTATTGTTATAATTGATATCAGTTTCTCAAAAGTATATTTGTAATTATATCAGTGCTTTAGACTGTTTCTTTGAAGTACTCATTCACTGAGTGAGTACGCTCACCCCTCTACTCACAATTTTTAGGGATATCACATGGACTTGAAGAAGGTCATTGCATCAGAGTAGATATGCCACAAGAGTTAAGCCTGAGTATAGTTAAGTTCAGTCAGTCCTTGTCACTCTAGGTCCTAGTATACATGTGGGAGTGTTGTAAGTGATGTTTTGTATTTTTGTTTTCTTAATAAGAGAGAATGTATCTGATTATCATGTCATATGTACCTGAGAATGAATCTATGGATGTGTATCATTTATGTTGAGATCATATTAAAGTAATCAAAGCTTGATTCTCTTGCAAAGTTAGTTTATGTGGTTCAATGCGAGAAAACAAAGAGTTTGAAAAAAAAGAAAAAAAAAGTTAAGGGTGATCTTTGTATCACGTTAAATCCTCAATTTATGCCCTAATCTCATGATTAGTGGTAATTGTGAGATCGGGGTGTGATAGCTTTGGTATCAGAGCTTAGGATGAGTTGTCGGGGACCATTAAGTTAGTAAGTTAAAGTCATAAGTGTAGCAGATAGGAGATGTTATGATGTTATCTCTGGGTATTTGAGTATTTGGATATCCTGGCCCAGTATTTGAGTACTTGGATCAACCAGTATCAAGCTACTCTGTCTATTATTTCATGTATACCCTGGACAAGTATACAGTGGAAGGATGGTCTAGAGAGGAACTCTAGAAATATTAGGGTTAGAAACAAGATAAGTAACATGAATTAAGAGCATAAATATAAAATGAGATAGAACTTTCATTTCATATTGTTGTTTTATTGGAGATGAATAGAAAAGCTCTTGTATGTTTGAATTCAAATATTCAGTATTTTGAAATATCTATGGGTCTTTAAGATTTTTTGTACACTATGCAGTTGTAGAATTTATTGATTACATTCTTTGTATCAAGTAGACTAGAAATGATCTTTGAATGAGGTTTCTTAAGTGGATAAGTTTTATTCCACACATTTGAGATGAATAGGAGTTGAGTAATCCTGAGTAGCTCTTGGCTTCAGGACTGCAAGTTCGGCCTGGTCCGGATGGCAGGATGCATTACTGGGATCTAATGACTCCTATTAGTAACATAACAAGAGTAAATTTTGGATAGATTAGATCCAAATTCTAGTATGAATGTATATACTCTAAGATTTTGAAGTATAAGAGAAAGACTGGGATAACTAAGAATCAGTTGGAACTGATATCTGAGATCCAACTTTGGGGCCTCATATGAGAAACCCTTAATTGGGAATAAAGGAACACGACATAAGGTTCAGATTAAGTTTAATTGTTAGTATTATATGAACTCTAAATATGAAATATGGAAAAGATATGAGAAAAGTATGTAAGGGGCCAAGATAGTAAGAATCAATCATGAGGAATGGATTATATAACCGAGTACAATATTTTTATGTACTCCAAAGCAAAAGGAAAATAGAAGAAAAGAGCTAAGTAGACAATAAGTAAATATAAGTGAAGAGTCTTCAGAAGAGCTAAAGCAAAGAGAATTAGATGAACATGTAAATCATAAGACTAGGATAAGAAACTAGGTTAAAACAAAGATAAATGTTGGAAATGATGAGCTTGATTAAGGAATGAGGGTTATTATATAATTGAGAGCATGGAATGTATGCCTTCATTATGAAGTTTAATACATTCATCCTTACTACCTTTGGATTCCAAGTCTCTATAGATCAACAAACTAGTTTCTAAAAGAAGAACAAAAGTGTAGCTTAACCAATGAATAAGTCCTACAAAGGTAGACTATATTCAGAAAGGAAAAACTTGATTGAAAGAGAAACTATGTTTCAACCATGCATGAGTCATTTGATTTAAAATGAAGGATATGTAATGTAGTAAACATGAGTTGAAACTAGTAGAGAGATTATTGATTTAGAATTTCAACTTCACATTAGTAGAAGGATAAAAGCAAATATATGCAACATGGTATACATGATCATACACATAAAAGAAGCAACATGATCATAAGAGAAAACTAGAAGTTAAAGATGACATGTGGAATAGTAGTGTATGGTAAGGGGATTATGGAAAGTAAAGAAGGGTTTGAAACATAATGGAGTAATATAGATTATAAAAGAAAGAGGTTGTGAAATTCGAGAAAGTGCTAATTAGTCAAGTATCCTTGTTGATAATTAATTAAACCTACACATGAGAAATGTATTATTGAATGTTTGAAGATAAGAATTCTAAATTCTCAGAATCATCTTCTCTTTCATATCTTCCTTAATGAGAGCAATGTGGGAATGAAGTGATAAGAAAATGAATCATATATGATGCATAACCACTGTGGTAGAGACATCTAGTGAATGTAATAATGACACATAATATGATGATGAAACCCTAGCAGGGTAATTGAGAATGTAATCTATCTGAATAGGTCAAGTAAGAGAATGAAAAATCAGTTGATAAGATAAGAAAGACCTTAGTAAAACTTGTTAGATCCAAAGTTTGAATTTCAAATTAAGGGAGAAAAGTCACATCACAATAATGTCATGCTTCTGATAAGGACCAAACCCTAGAATGTTTAGAGTTGTAGTAGTTCAAGGGATGTCAGTAGTGATTTGACCTTGAATACTAGCATCTCTATAAATCAAGATCATAAGATTTGCACTATGAGAAGTAAACTAGCACTAATAGTAATCCAGGGTTAAAAAGATAGCTAATCTAAAAGGTAGATAAACAATATGGAAATGATTCAGAGTAAAGAGTAAGATATAAATTTGAAATGTAACAAGTGTGTTTTGAGTAAAAGGAGAAATACAATATAAGTGAAGTGCGATATGAGATAAATTCTTGCAGTGATAGCAAGAATGAATGAATAATCTATTTGTACATTGTATGTTTCAATTTTAGGAATGTTTAATCTACATGATTATAATGAGAAGGATAAGTAGTAAAAAGTAAGTAGTAGTGAATGAGGAGAGAGATAAGAGAAAACAACGGCTTTTAGTAATATGTGAATTTGTTTTTAGAAGTATAATTTGTTGAAGGTATATTAAGGGATGTAATTTGATTCTACATATGATTTCAGTCTACATGTGCAAGAAATATGTTAATTAAAGGTGTCTGATAGTTGTAGTCATTCATACCAGTTGTGATACACCGTTCGAACAAAACATCATTAACTAAGAGGAAGCGATCATTAACAGTGGATTACTGAAAATCACTAAAAATTAAAACCATTTACAAAGAGATCCAAACACAGGAAAACTCTTTTATCAAGAACCAATGTATTTTATTTACATCCTGGTTCATAAGTACATATCATGTACCATCCCTTCTCGAGGATTACAAGCATCAAATGCTCTGTTAAAACTATACACATGTAGCATAAGAACCTCGAGGCATCAAGCTAAAATCTCAGATCGATCATAAAAGCACTAACTACTGACTCCAAGGACCTGAGAGTATAGAGATGACACATAGGACTCTTATCTACAAGACACGATAGTCAATATCTCCACATGAGATGTCACTGTTTTCCTTCCCCTACTGGATGGTTTCTACCTCCACGTCTTTGTTCACATAAAAAGGTTGGATCCCACGGGGGTGAGACAATTGAAATTGTCCCAGCGAGAGATATAACTCTCTGCCAGAAACATTATTATTACAGATAAATAGTAATAAACTTAGTAGGGGTTCTTTTATGTTAACACTAGTATTAATCATTGTATGAACAGAATAAGATAATCTCCTTTCTTTAGGAGCACATTGCATCTACCCATGGTAGATTTATAAATCATCTATCTGCTTTGCAAGGAATGTAAGGAAACATAAATATATCATCTATCAACTAAAGATGCATAAAAGAAATGTAACATCAACCAATGATTTTTGTATTCAATCCTTAAGCAAACATGCTATACGACTTATTACATTTTACAATCACACTTATGCCCTAAGGAGATGAGATATACCGCTCATACTCCAACCTTCAGTAGCAAAACCCAAAGCTGGTGCCATACAAGGTCAATGGAAGAGCTGGCTGCTATGACCTCCCTTATCTCGGTCAGTATGAGATCTCATGCAGGACATCTTGTGTCTCTACTAAATAGCTTTCCAGGATATACTGGCAACTTTGCTATAGAGCTACAGCGGCAGCTGCACTCTCTTTGCAATCGAGAGATCTCGTGTTTATCTCACATTGGTACGACATTAAACATCATCAGGATTTTTGTGATACATCCATCCCGACATCGGGGGATTCATGATACATCCATCCCGACACATATAGTGAAGGATTGAGAGATTTAATGTTTATCTCACATCAATTCCTCCATTAGGGCGTACAAATATTTTCACCCATCACCCCTGCATATTCAAAAATATGCCTTCTGGGTTATGTAGCGGAGCAACCCGTTTCACCATCCTGCAAATCCTGACACTGATGGATCTATGGCTAGGGCACTACATGATAAGATTCCACTTGATTAATTAAGTACATTACTGTATTCTTTTAGCATCAGTCAAGTTTTCAAACATGACTTATTATGACAAATGCTACAAAGAAAAGTATAATACAGCTATCAAGTACTTTTCAAAACTTTATAAAACATTGGGATCTCAATCCCTTATCTCATTTTTGGGAATTCACATCCCTCAACATCATCATCATGTTTACTGGATCTGGGTATTCAAACCCTTAGTTCATCACTGAACATGGTTACCACTTATCAGGTAACTATTACCTCCAGGTCATCTGACCAAGGTATTCAGGATACTTGTTACACAAGCATCTCGCATGGATCACAAGGCCCATTAAGTATCTTGTCACCTCTCACTAGGCAAAAAATTATCACATGGATCACAAGGCCATTACATCTTGTCACATCTCACTAGGAAACAACTTATTCACATGGCTCACAAGGCCATTGCACATCTTGTCACCTCTCACTAGGCAACAACCTATTCACATGGATCACAAGGCCATTGCACATTATACTTTTATTCAAGTATTTAACATGCCTTACAAGGTTTATACAACAAAAGAATTACAACCTTCCCATCATTAGGGTTAGGGTTTCCCTTCCTTATCGATTAGGGTTTCTCTTACATATCATCACCCTTCATTAGGTTTAGGGGTTTTCATTATTAACCATTTAGGTTCTCAAGATCATATTATTAATGATCAAGCCCTAATTCATTGCTCCACACAGCTAGGAGACAACATTGACCGTGCTGATGATTACCGTGAGGGTGAGGATGTCAATGCGCCACCTCTCAATGTAGGTTTTAAAAATATATCCCGCCTCACATTTATAGTTATATCCTGTAAGTGTATTTTTTTGTCAAATTTTAGGGTGGTGATGTACCCCCTGAAGAAATTGGGGCACTTGATGAGCAACAAAAAAAATTGAGAAAGTGAGGGCCATCACAATGATGAACAAGTTACTACAGCAAAGGAGAAATGGACCCAAACTGGCTGTGAATTTCGATCATGCAGGAAATCTAGTTGGAGTGAACCGCAACTCGTTTATTTCATATCTTGGGGTTCTTACTCGCAGCCATTGTTGTCCTATTTTTGAATCCTAGCATAGATTTCCTAAGGGGAAGAAAGACTTAATCTGGAAGGAACTATGCGTGAGTTATCATTATTTGCAATTCTATTTTTGTAAATTACTAATTTTTAGGATACTAGTTAATAGCAATTCTATTTTGTAGAGTATATTTGATCTGGATGAAAAGTTTCATTGTAAATGCGTGATACAACGCTATGGGAGGGTCCTAAGGAACTATAGGACAAATCTCACTTGAGATTACATACGCGATGATGAGAATAGGTTCTTGATTGATTTCCAATTCTAGACATTGATCACTTTTTGACTAACTCTACACTAATAATTTTTTTTGTATTCTCTTTAAAAAATAAATTTAGGAAGAAGGCAACCCCTGATTAATGGAACTACCTAGACCCCAAAGACTGGGAGGAGTTTGTTACCCAAAGAAAAAAAGATGAATTCAAGGTATTAAGTGCCACTCCCAATTTAATTAATATATGTTCTTATGTATTCACCTATTCAAGATTAACCTTTAGTGTTACTAACCAAATCAATGTGCTTACTAACAAGGCTATCAGTGATGCTCAAAGAGCAAGGCGTGCACTGAATGTGCATGACCACACAATGGGTCCAAGAGGCTATGTAGGCATTTTCCAAAGACTATAGGCTGAGTATATTGCTCAGTCTACTGCTCAGTCTGCTGCTACTCAGGAGTCCTCTACTATTGGTCCCACACCTCTGCCTCGCCATACTATGTGGATAGTTGAGAGGAAAAATAAGAAGGTAGATATAACAAAGCCCACAACTACTGAGGCAACTACAAAAATGGTAAAATTCAACTCTTAGAGCAATCAATCGATATTGATTATTGTTATGTTTACTTACCAATTTATGTTGATGGCGATTAGCGGGAGCTACACGAGCAGAGGAAGGAAGACAAATTCATCCCTGAGGGTATAAGGGACAAATTGACAATTGCTCTGGGTAACCCAGAGCATCCTGGACGTGTTAGGGGTGCATGCACTGGTGTGGGCATCAAAGTGTTCTTTGGGCCATCCCAGCGCAAACCTGTCCCAAAAGCGAGACTTTCACAAGTTGAGGTAACCTATTCTTTTTTTAGAATGTTATTGCAAAAGAGAATTCAATAATCGATAGCTAGCATTTCTTTTATCCATGTATAGGTAGATGAATTGATTGAGAGGAAAGTCCAAGAAGCAATGGTGAAGTGGCATGCGTCTCAGACGGCCACTTAGACGGTACCTGTGACGTGTCACACTTCTATTACTCCTACTGCAGAGGTTGGGAGTAATCATGTAGACTCACCACCTAGTACATCCTCTGTAAGTATTTTTATGACATAGTAGCTAGTCTTTGTAGAGGTTGGGAGTTTGTGTATATATGCATATAAAATTCTTTACGTAAATTTGTAGGGGTTGAAGCCATGTCGTCTAAAAAGTCAAGAATATGTCATTGCAGAGGTGTCGACTTACCCACCCCTTTAAGGGGAAATGTTTCATGGGACTCCAGTACCAGATGGTGCGGTTTGTGTGAGCCCAATAAGTATAGTCCCCAAATGGAGGGATCTTACAATGCCATATGCCCACCCAGATTCTGAAACGCTTGGTGAGGCAGAAGGCAGAGTGATATTGTGGCCCAAAGTGGATGTCATCTATACTAATATTGTATGCTAAATTTACATTACGTTAATTTGTTAGTGTGTACGTATATATGAGTCAATTGATATAAAATTATATATACAGGTCAAAAAAAATACACCCACTACATCTCGACCTCCACCTCCACCTCCTAAAGTATCAAGTTGGCTTCCAAGGGACCTACACGCCTCGTTGGGTCCTAATTGTAGGGCTATGTCAGATTGGAGAGGTGAACATGATCCAAATTGCCCTATAAATGTTACTATTCTGGAGGAAGTTGCAGGTCAATCATACAATAAAAATCTATTTGTACAATTTTTGCATACGTATTAATGCATATGTAATACAAGTTTTGCATACGTATTAATGCACATGTATTAATGCAGGTCAATCATACGATAAAAAGATATTTATACAAGATATTTTGGAGTTGTTTCATTTTGATTGGTTGAACACGTCTATGATAGAGTTGTGGATATGGTGAGATCTTGTTTATACATCCATATACCTTGTTTTATATACGATGATCTAGTTTCTTATATATTGATGCATATGTAATACATGTTTTGCAGCCACTTACATACAATATGTACAAAATTTTCATTTCTCCGTGTGGGATTTTTGGTTCCATATTTGATTAGTCTTGTAGTTAAAAACCCTAGGTCAGTTACTTCATACTGCTGTGATGTTTTTAAATATTTTGGTATAAACAAGAAGCTGATGATAATAGCTCCATTCAATGTTGGGTAAGTTTACTTTTCTTATAATTTGGACTTAAGAAATATATATTTTTATTGTGGCTTTTGACTTATTAATTTATAACTTTCTTACCTCTAGTGGTAAGCATTGGGAGTTACTAGTTATTGTCCCCGAGATGTTCATTGTCTATTATCTAGATCCTACGGGGAAGGAATTGAATATATATGGACACGCAATGAAAATTCCATTATTCCTGTGAGAAATATTTCATATTTTTATATCTGTTAACATATGTTATTACATTACTATTTAATTATGCAATTTAATGTGTTACATTAACATGTAGGGCTTTACAAGAGTACACCAAAGCTGGAGGAAAGGTCCCTAAGAAAAAGAACCAACCACTAACTTGGCAAAATGTGAAAGTAATTTACCGACTCCAATGTATATATTATTTATGTGAACTGTGCTTATTTGTATTTTTGAATGTTTTGTATGTTTCAATTTATAGTGTGCTACACAAGACAATGGCTGGGCATGTGGATACTATGTGATGTGATTTATGAACATAATTATCGAACATGCCACAATGGAAATTGATACCATACATCAGGTATTATATGTAGTCTCATTAGATAATATGAAATATATCAATCTTATTATATATTATTAATTATATATATGCATCATTCTCTTTGTAGGTGTTTAAAACTGACTTCACTACATGTGAAAAGTTATTAGATGTACATACTCCCTATACGATGGATGAGTTAAATAATGTAAGAGAACAATGGGCAAAAACCCTACAAGTAGTGGGAATTTTTAAATATAATTGGGATAATGACGATGATGAATAAAGAATGATATTTCTAAACTTTGTTCTTATAATTATTTTTGTGTGAATGTGAATGACTTTTTATGAATTGCCATATGTGTGAATGTGAAGATGATCAATACATGAATGTTTCTACATGTGTCTGAATGTGAAAAGATATGAAATGAATGGAACTGCAGGTTGCTAAATGTGTATGAAAATGGAGAAAATTTGAAATGGAACTACTGGTTCTACATGTGTGTGATGAAAAATAATATGAATTAAATGTGCTTATACATGTGTGTGAATCACATGATAAATATATAATATTGTCTATCTTGTTAATTTTACAGGTTTGTGACATGTTGTTGGCTAATACCAATGGATGTTTTAAACCTGTAGTTCAGAACTGAACTGCAAGTTCTGCATCCTGCTGACCAGCCATACAGTAGGCATGCAAACTGATAAGAAAAAAAATCAGAACAGAGGTGTCGGTTATTTGTGTAAAATCGACAACAAAACACATAGGCGTCAGTTGTTAGTGTAAACCCAATGTATTTATCCCCTTCTGGCGTCGGTTATCCATGAAACCGACACCAACCAACGCATGACCGTGGTGGCAAGGGATATGGCGTCAGTTATTAGTATAAAAATAGACGTCAATGGTGTCGGTTATTAGTAGATTCTGGCCAGGTACCACGGTCGTGCTGGGTAGCACGACCATTGTGGTTGTGGATATGGCGTCAGTTACCTATATAAAGTCAACGTTGATGATGCCCTTACTGGCATCTTTTTGGTGGCGGGAAGGGGTATGGCGTCAGTTGTTACTTAATAACCGACATTTTTAATAAGGTTATCGTGTCGGTTTTCTTTAAGAACCGACGTCGATAGTCCCCTTGTTGGCGCATTTTTGGTGGCGGGAAGGTTTATGGCGTCGGTTGGGGGACCGACGCTGAAGGTGTCAACTTTTAGTGGCGCCCACTTGGGTGTCGCTTGGAAACTGACGCCAAAGGTTATTTCTATACTAGTGGTTGCACATGTTTCATCCAGTGTTCCATGTGTCTATGTTGAGAAAGTGCCACCCTAATATAGAGTTAGTATTGTAGACAGTGGAGGTTGAGCTTGATGATGATATGTCCTATGTGGAAGGATCCATGATGATCCTTGATAGGAGTGAAGAAGATGAAGAAGAAGGATATATCTTTGGCTAAGTTCTGTGGCACACCATAGCACTGAGGAAGACACATGTGATCTTGAGGAAGAGATGAAGAGGAAGTTCCCCTGTCTTTTTTCTTAGGATTTTCAGGGTGAAATCCTTAAGGGTTTATGGCTTGTAAGACCCCTAACCTAGGTTTTGGGTTAGCCATGTTTGTTTTTCTTAAGTAAGTTTTTAGAACCTTGCTCTAATCTTCAGAGATGCTTTTAGACCTTGTGGAGAGCTTAAGCCTCCAGTTTGAGCTTGTTTGGATAATGTTTGTGCTCTATATGCTAGTTTTGGGCTAAATTGCAATTTATGTGTTCCTTCTCTCTCGTAGATTCATGAGAGAGTGTGGTAATTTGGGGCACCCTTGTTGAGCCTTGGATGAGTGTTGGCATCACTAGTAGTGATTAGGGTTTCTTGGGTTTGGTTGTCTCGACCATGTGTACATGGATTCTTTGTTGCAACCTATGTCACGACCTAGGTGTGTTTTTGGTGTGTCTCGAATGAGACACTTCTCTAGGACATGCTTGTTTCAACCTGGTGTGTGTGGTTGAGGTCGAGACAAGTTGTCTTTTAGTGTCTCAACCTAGGTTGAGTGGTGGTCTTTTGTCTCGACCAGGATGTTGTGATGATCTTGTTTTGACCTCCCCTTGCTATGTTGCGACCGAGAGCATATGTTGAGTGACCCAAGTAGGTTGAGACCTAACATAGGTTGTATCACCATCTTTTGCATGCATAGTTTAAGTGGTTGCATGTGTGTTTCTTGGGTGGACAAGTGTCCCTTTGGTACCTTACAGTGTTGACACCTCATCCTCACCCTACTTCCCTCCTCTTTTGCTATATAAACCCTCTTTATCCATGTAAGAAACTCTTTTTGGTCATATTCTTCCTCCTTCCTTGCTTGGTCGTCCTTGAAGCTTGATGGAGCAAGAAGAACTGATCTTGAAGATCTTGGTGGTGGAACTTCCCTTGCATGTGGTGTTTGTGGTGATCTTTGCTCATCTCCTACCTTGGTAAGTATATGCCTTTCTTATGAAACGTTTTTCTTAGATACCCCACCCCATCTTCTTCTCCTACCTTTGTCTTAGACTATGTTTTGGCATGGTGGGTGTTTTTAAGAGGAAACTCCTCATCAAAAGGGTAATAGGCCATGTTTTGACAAGGTGAAACCCAAGTGAGAGGAAGTTTCTCCTCTCTTTTCCCCTTCCTTCTTTGCTTCGGCCTAGGGTTCTTTCTTACCTTCTCTTGAGAAACTTTTAACCTTGATATCTTCTCCTTCTTGAGGTGCTTTTGTGGCTGAGAGTGGATATTTTGGTGAAGCTTCTTTCTCTTTTAGTGGTTGTGTGCTTGGTGGTCGCAAACCTTGGAGTGATCTTCTTTAAGGCGGGTTATTCAACACTTAACCATATCTATTATTACACTTTTCATACATGCATGTTACTACTTTTTCTCTCTCTAAAACGTGCCCTAATATGTTAGTAGAAGTTACCATGCTCTAGAACTTGGTTGATGATGGTTAACATGCTTGGTTTGCTTGAAATCCGAAACCCTAATCCAAAGCACCCGATTTTGGTGATTGTTGTGTCATGGTGGTTTTATCCTACCTTTAGATCTTGGTTTTTCTTACATGCATGATGTTCTTATACCTAGAGGTTATGAGGAGGCTATGTTATTTTTTTGGGAGCTTTAAACATGGTTCTTTCTCTTACATAAGGTCCTATCCTGGTGGTTTCATGATACAAGTTTCTAGGGTTTTGATGACCTTTTGCATGAGGTTTTCTCCTCCATGTTGATGATGGAATTCCTAGGTTCCATCTTTTGTTTTTAGGTCAAGCATGTCTTTGTTTTGGTTGTGATAGGTCCCTGGTTGGAGGTTGCGACATGATCTTGTTTTGGGTTGAGACATTCCTTGTTTCTTGAGGTCGCGACCTGTTCTTCCATGGGTGGTCAAAACCCTAGTTTTAAGATGATCGAGACAAGTCTCCCATTTAGTGTGTCACAGCCACAAAACCATGGTTCGTCGCAATCGATACATCATGGTAGGTGGTTGAGACACCTTGATGAGTTGGTGGTCGTGACATGCATATGATGGGTGGTTGCAACACATGGATGATGGGTGGTTGAGACACATGATGGAACACATAATCAATAGGTGTGTATGATTAATGAATGAACCATGTAGAGTGTTGCTTGGATAAGGTGTAATCATCCCTAATCATGCTCCTTAACCCTAATATTTACCAAGAAAGTGGGAAGTTGTGTGCCTAGGGTTTGGTGATTGTTTACAACTATAAAACCCTAATCGGATATGTGTGGAACCCTATCCTTAATGATGGGCAATGTGATATCTTTTGAGGATGGTTGTGCTCATGCCTCGGCAGGAGTGTGACTTTTCTCATAACTTATTTTCACTAGTGTTGTTCCTATAAACCAAGGCATGATAGGATGTTTTTGTAGTTAGACTTTACATGTTACTACGGCGTACTCGGACTGACTGAGGGTGTGGTGAGATCATGGATTCTGGTTCTTCCATTGATCTTGTATGGCACTGATTTTGACTTAGCAATGGTCAGGTGGAGCATGAACGGTGTACCCCATCTCCTCTGGGAATAATAAAAGATGTAACATAGATGTGCAGTGTATTTGTGTAGGATCAAATATGAGAACATTGATTGAAGTATTGCCTTGCTTTTGTATGGATTAGTTGGTAGAAGATATACATGTTCTTCATATTCCTTCTATGATGATAAGATGTTCTACAATCAAGTTGCAATTGCTTATACTATTTAGTAATGATTATCTACTTTAGACACATCATTTAGCTGAACCTTCTTAACATGTTAATAAGTTTACTTTCTATTCTTCTTTATTATATGCCTATGTATATAATAGCATTGGTGGATTATTGTATCTCCCATTGAGATATGGATCTCACCCTGTGGCAGATGTATAGCTTTGGCAGATGTACATGCATATAAATGTGAAATAACTATCTCATGTAATAGGTTGATGATCAAACGTTGAAGTAAGCACCTTGTGATATACAATATGTAATGTAGGTGTCTTGTTGGGGACTTATATGTAAAATTTCTTTAATTTTTTATGCTTTATGTAATCTATTTTACTTTTCAGTGTTTTTGGTAATCCACTTGTCTAATGATGTTTTCATGCTTAGTTTTTAGTAATCCCGTCTCTCCTATGGCAGAGTGCACCACAGTTTGGTTGGTATCAGAGCTTTTGGTTTGCTTATTCTATACAGACCTAGGACCAGGGTTTGTGTTTGTTCTAGTGTCCTCCAGTCTATCTTATAGTGACTTCTACTTATGCAGAAGAAGGAGAAGAGTAGAAAAGATGTTTGGAGAACATGAAGAACAAACATCATAGAGCAGTGTTGTTGCATCTGGAGGTGGTATAAGGAATCAGACACGAGAGGATCGGGCACCTGGGGTCTCCCAATTCAACCCACCCATGTTATAGAATCCCACCTTTCACTCTCTTTTTGGGAATTTCATGGCCATAATGACGCATATGGAGGACAGAATGGCCATACCTCAAGCTAGGGCAGCCGTTCCCAATTCAGATTCTTTGGGTACTGGGAAGACCTTCGAGTGTCTTAGCGTGTGGGGGATGTGGAGTATGATGGGATAGAGGATTCAGCAGATGTGGATCTCTAGATTAAAAAAACTAGAGAAGGTCTTTAAGATCCTCAGCATCCTCGAGGCTGACAAGGTAAGGCATGCAATGTATCTTCTCAAAGGGAGTGCTTGCCATTGGTGGGCCATAAAAGAGGAGAAGAGGCCTGGAGTTGTTTTTGGTTGGGAGGAGTTCCAACATGATTTCATTAGTCTGTACTTCCCTCAAATGTATCTTGATGAGAAGATATCTCAGTTTGAGCATATCAGGAAAGGATCCATGACGATCAATGAGTGTGAGGCTAAGTTCATGGAGCTTCTATGGGTTTTCCCTCACATGGCATCAACAAATGATGAGAGGATCAGAGAAGGGGTTGAACACTGAGTTGTCTACCCTTGTGGATGCATTGAAGAACAATGAGCGGTTTGCAACATTTGTAGAGTCAGTTCGGTAGATAAAAAGGTATGTGGTTGAGAAATGGGAGGCGAGTGCCAAGAAGAGGCCTACTCAGTTTTAGGGATAGTCATCAGGAGGCTTTAAAAAGCCTAGGTTTTCTGCACCACTAACATAGCAGATATTCTGTGTGAAGACATAGTGGTCACCAAGTAAGGGCAGAGGTTGTAGTTTTCCACTTGTTGGAGCCCACGGTACAACATCAGTGTCAGCGACGGGGCTGCCAAGGCCACAGTATGAGACCATGACTTTCCATAAGTGTAGTCAAGTAGGACATCTTGGGTGGGCATGTCCAGTGAAGGATGATGAGGTGACCCAACAACCGAGGTAGAGCCAGTAGGGCTCATAGAGACATCAATACAACAGTGGCAGATGAGGACATGTACAAGCGTCTCAAGATGGTTCATCAGCTCAGGGCAGTAGAGGAGGGGGGTGACAACATGTAATGTATAGATTCTATGCCATGAGTCACCCAGAGGTAGTGGTCAACCAGTGAGTAGTGACAGGTCAGATTGAGTTATTTCATTCTGATTTGTCTTCTTTTTCTTTATAGCTAGTTTACTTGACCTAGGTGTGACACACTCTTTTCAATCGAGAATTTATTAATAGTTGTTGTTTGCCTGTGCATCATAGAAGAGATAGTTTGCTTCTAGAAACCCAATTAGTTGGTTTCGTAGTGTTGCGGGAGGTGTGTCCACCCGTGTCCTTCCTTTTTCAGGACATAGCATTCAAGTGGATCTTGTACCGCTTAATATGCATGGATTCGATGTGATCCTTAGAATGGATACCTTAGAGAGATACCAGCTAATTTAGACTATAGTGCCAAGAGTGAAAAAATTGTGGAAGGTGGTGAAGGGGATAGGAAGATTCTTCCTATGTGTCTGGTGTTAGAGATGGTGGCAAAGAAGTTAATTAGGCAAGTTGTGAGGCATTTTCGGCACAAGTGATGGATACCAAGGTGTAGAGTCCTAGTTTTCAAGAGGTTCTAGTTGTCAGAGAGTTTGAGGATGTGTTCCTAGACAAGTTTCCAAGTGTTCCTCCACCCCAAGAGATTGATTTTGAGATCAATCTAGTCCCAGGTATGCAGTCGACAGCTTAGGCACCGTACATGATGGCTCCAGCTGAGATGGTAGAGTTGAAGAGATAGTTGCAAGAAGTTCTTGACAAAGGTTTTATCAGGATGAGTATGTCATTGTAGGGTGCTGCAATGTTGTTTGTGAAGAATAAAGATGGGTCCATGAGGTTGTGCATTGAGTATAGATAGTTGAACAAGGTGAAGATAAAGAACAAGTATCCCTTACCAAGGATAGATGACTTGTTTGACCAGTTGCATGGAGATTCAGTGTTCTCTAAGATAGATCTGAGATCAAGGTATCACCAGTTGTAGATCAAGTCAAATGACATACCTAAGTCAGCGTTTAGGATGAGATATGGTTGTTATGAGTTCATAGTTATGTCAATTGGGCTAACCAATGCACTAACAACATTCATATATTTTGATGGACATGGTGTTTTGGACGTTTCTTGATCAGTTTTTGGTGGTCTTCATAGATGATATCTTGATATACACTAGGGATGGTGAGTATCAAGAACATCATCTTCACCAGGTGTTGACTATGTTGAGACAACATTAGTGTACGCCAAGTTCAGCTAGTGTGAGTTATGCTAAAGGAAGTGTCTTTCTTACGACACGTGATATCTTATGAGGGTGTTCGTGTGGACCCCAAGAAGATTGAATATGTGTTGGAGTGGGAACAACCGAAGACACTGACAAAGGTGAGCAACTTTTTGGGTTTGACGGGCTACCATACGAGGTTCATTAATAACTCTAGTGCCATAGTGTTACCCCTGACAAAGCTGGCAGAGAAGGATATGCAGTTTGTCTAGGATGACAGGTGCTAGTGTGCCTTTCAGACGTTGAAGGAGAAGTTGAAGAGTGTAGCAGTTATGGTTTTTCTTGAGCAAGGAAAAGGATACATAGTCTTCTGTGATGCGTCAAGAAATGGTTTGGATTTTGTGTTGATGCAGGACAAGAATGTAGTTTCTTTTACTTCGTGACAACTTAAGAAACACTAGGAGAACTACCCAACCCATGACTTGGAGTTAGCTATTGTGGTTCATGCCTTGAATATCTGGAGATAGTACCTTTATAGTGAGAAGTGTCAGATCTTCATAGATCACAAGAATTTGAAGTACATCTTCTCACAGTAGGAGCTGAACATGAGGCAGTGACGTTGGATGGAGCTAATCAAGGACTATGATTGCACTATTGATTACCATCCACAGAAGGAGAATGTCTTAGCAGATGTGCTAAGTAGAAAGTTTTCTTTATCATCATCTATGGAGAAGGCACAATTATGTTCCTTGTTTGCCACGAGTGAGACATGTTGGACTCCTTACATCATATGAATGTTAAGATGGAGGTTTCCTTGTGAGCAGGGTTGTTGGCACAAATGCAGGTGAATCCCATGCTAAGACAGTAGATCAGAGAGGCACAACAAACTAATACTATGATACAACAAATACGAGCAGAGTGTGGCAGTGAGAATCATGATGGCTTCCATGACACAGATGATGGAAAAATGTGTTACCATGACAGATTTGTGGTTCCCAATGATGATGATATGAATAAGATGGTCTTGGAGGAGGCTCATACATTTATGTATGCTATGCATCCAAGTAGCACCAATGTATCATAACCTGAAGGACTTATATTGGTGGCATGGCTTGAAGTGTCATGTGGTTGAGTTCATTGTGAAGTGCATTGTGTGCCATTTGGTCAAAGTAGAACATTAGAATCCTGCAAGGACATTACAATAGTTTCCTATACCACAGTGGAAATGGGATCACATTACAATGGACTTTGTGGTTGGTCTACCTAAGATAGTGAAATGCTATGATTCCATCTGGATGATCATTGACAAGTTGATCAAGTCATCACATTTCCTTCCTATGAAGATGACGTATACAATAGAGAAGCTCGCTCATATCTGTGTTGATGATATAGTGTGTTTGCATGGTGTTCCAGCTACCATTGTGTCTGACAGAGGTCCTCAGTTTACGAGTCACTTTTGGGAGCACTTTCACTCAGCTTTGGGCATGTAGTTGAGGTTCAACACTACTTTCCATCGACAGATAGATGGACAGTCTGAGAGGACCATTCATACCTTGGAGGATCTGTTGACAACTTGTGTCTTGCAGTTTTTAGGCAGTTGGGACACCCACCTTAGTTAGATAGACTTTTCTTATAATAATAGTTATCAGAGAAGTATTGACATGGCACCGTATGAGGCATTATATGGGATATGTTGTAGGTCTCTCTTGTGTTTGTATGATACATGAGAGTATGAGCTCCTTGGTTCTAAGCTTGTGCAAGAAACAATAAAGATGATCAAAGTGATTCAACATCAGTTGAAGGTAGCACCAGAAAGGTAGAAGTCATATGTTGATAATCATTGTAGACCTTTGTATTTGCAAGTGGGAGATAGGGTGTATCTTAAAGTCTCTCCTTGGAAGGGTGTTCTGAGGTTTGGGAAGAAGGGTAAGCTAGCTCCTAGGTTTATGGGACCTTGCCTTATGGTGGCACGTATTGGGAAGGTGGCTTGCCAGTTGGAATTACCACTTGAGTTGCACAAGTTGCATCCAGTGTTACATGTGTCTATGTTGAGAAAGTGCCACCCTAATATAGAGTTAGTACTACAACCAGTGGAGAATGAGCTTGATGATGATATGTCCTATGTGGAAGGACCCGTGTTGATCCTTGATAGGAGTGTGAAGAATTTAAGGAAGAAGGATATCTCTTTGGTTAAGGTTTTGTGGAACCACTATGGTGTTGAGGAAGCCACATGGTAGTATGAGGAAGAGATGAAAAGGAAGTACCCCTCTCTTTTTGCTTAGGATTTTGGGGGTGAAATCCTTGTTAGGGGTTTATGGCTTGTAAGACCCCTGACCTGAGTTTTGAGGTCACCTTATTTTTTTGCTTAATTAAGTGCTTAGAACCTTGATCTAATATTTAGAGATGTTTTTAGACCTTGTGGAGAGCTTAAGTCTCTAGTTTGAGCTTGTTTGGATAATGTTTGTGCTTTATATGCTTATTTTGGGATAAATTGCAATTTACCCATTTGTGGGGATTATCTTGCAATTTTCCACCTCTATATTTCTCTCTCTCATCTTCATGAGAGAGAGTTTGGTGATTTAAGTCATCTTGAATGAGCCTAGGGTGAGTGTTGGTATCACTAGTGGTGATTAGGGTTTCTTGGGTTTGGTTGTCTCGACCGTGTGTACATGGATTCTTTGTTGCAACCTATGTTGTGACCTAGGTGTGTTTTTGGTGCATCTATACTGAGACACTTTTCTTGGATATGTTGGTTTATACCTAGTGTGAGTGGTTGAGGTTGAGATAGGTTGTCGTTTCATGTCTCGACCTAGGTTGAGTGGTGGTCTTTTGTCTTGACCAAGATGTTGTGATGATCTTGTTTCAACCTCCCCTTGATATGTCACAACTGAGACCATATGTTGGGTGACCCAAGTAGTTCGAGACCCAACATAGGTTATATCACCATTTTGATCATGCATAGTTTAATTGGTTGCATGTGTGTTTCTTGGGTGGACAAGTGTCCCTATGATGCCTTAGGGTATTGACACCTCATCCTCACCCTACTTCCCTCCTCTTTTTCTATATAAACCCTCTTTCTCTTTGCAAGAAACTCTTTTCAGTCATCTTCTTCCTCCTTCCTTGCTTGGTCATCCTTGAATCTTAGAGGAGTAAGAACAACTGATCTTGAAGCTCTTGGTGTCTGAACTTCCCTTACATGTGGTTTTGTGGTGATCTTTGCTCATCTTCTACCTTGGTAAGTATATGGCTTTCTTATGCAACGTTTTCCTTGTATCCTTAACATGCATATAACGTGTGTTCAATATGCAAGTGTACGTATCGAAGTAATAAGGCTCTGTGAGGCCCGAGTCGAACACACAGAAGTGTTTCTCTAGTAGACTACTACTAACTACAGATCAACCAGCTACACCGGTGATGGTTGTTTGAATTGAGTTGAATTATCAAATGAACCATAAGGTAAACAAATTAAAGGTTGAAGTAAATCAGAAAGAGGATGAATTCTTTAGGAGGTGGTTTCACCGCAGATACCACTCACAACCAATTCCACACACTAATATCTATTATCTCAATCTCTGGATAAGGAGCATGTATCCAGAATTACCTGCTTCCGCAGTGTAATTCACTACCTAATCTAATGACAATCCCACTCCCATGGTTATTGGTTTGATTAGTTAGGTACTTTATACTTATACTCTAGGTTTCTCCTCTCGTATATTCTCCACTTTTCCCAAATGGTGCAATATATGAGTAATCCTATGCTTTCCAACCCTTAATCTCTCTCCCGAGATGACTAAGCTTCTAATAATCCATTCATGGTTATCAAGCACAAATAGAACATGAAAATTTCATATAATTATATCCATTAATAAAGAAATAACTTGATATTAATGCATGGAATTCAATTGTAGTGTATATCCGGGCTACTCCTGGATCCTAAAGAACACATGTTTTTATCCTTGCATGGTTTTCATCATAAAACACATAGAAGGGAAGAAGAAAAACGTGGGGAACATAGTAGAAACTAAGGTAACCCCTGGATCTTTTCCTATTCAGATGATCCCTTCCATAGCACGTGCATTTTGCTGTCTTCTGACTTTAGAACTGTCCTTTGTAGGTGCTCATATCTTCCCAGGTGAAGCGTTCGGTCCTCCATTCTTCTCTTCTCTCTCTCTCTAGTGGTCATATGATCAAAATGATGGCTCCCTTAGGTCTGGTCATAGTCCCCCTAAGTCATAGCAATCACTTAGGGTCCGAAATTACATCCATTGTTGGATTAGAACACATATGTGGTTGGCCTGATCAGACAGACTCGGTAGTATCATCTACTAATCGATAGTACTGAGTCACTTAGGTTTAGTCACATGATCTCAATCCCATCGGTACCATCGACTGGGACTCGATAGCATCGACTTTTGTGATTTCAAACAACCTCTCTGACATCAACTCAGTAACACCGAGTTTGGTACTCGGTAGAATCGAGTTTTCTTGGTTCACGCTGGGCTTATTGATGCTATCTCGAAAGCATTGACTTTTCTATCAGTATCACTGAGATGTTGCTGGTCTTCAGGCACATCCCTGAAGGTAAGTCAGTACCACCAACTCTTTAAGGTCAGTAGCACCGAGCTGTGTAGAACTGCCTTGTATAAAATCATATTAAGTATTTAGAATGCGTAAAATGCTGGTAAAAATGGTTGAAATCATATAATTTGATGCATTCAAGGAAATATAGGCTATCAATGACAATCCATGCATAATAGGTCAAATAAAGGCCCAAACTACACATGAAAATAAGGGGAAATGAGCCTATAATAACGACTAAAAACACATGCATCAAACTCCCCTAAGCTTGAATGTTGCTCGTCCTCGAGCAACACTCTCTCGAATCTGTTTGATAAAAGTCAGCAATAGGATAAAACACATATATTCTCTTCTTAAATAACTCCACCTAGAAAGCCCTGAACCGGCCTTCACTGACCATTGAACTGATAACTGCTCTAAAGTGACCAAAAACTTCCATAAGAGATGTCAACCATTAGGCCTCTTGCTTTCATTCAACTATTAAAATTGTTTCTTTTTCTTCTTTTCTTTCTACAATATTCTTCATAACCCTAAATTTGAAATCCACATGGCAAAGGAAATATGCATGCTATGGTGAAATGTATGCAACTATATGAATTGTTTATGTATGCTAATATGGTATGCAATATAGTTAATGGCTACAAATGCAACATTTTTTTCTTCTGTTTATACAAGCAAACTACCCAATATGTCCCTATTGTACTATGCGATGCAATCAAAGGAAATAGCTTGGAGTACTCAAGAATTTTTGAGGCAGTGAGTCAAAATGAATAGATGGAACAGGTGGAATCACACAACTAAGAGACAATTCCTTTCATTATATTATGACGTGTCCCTCTTTAATGACATGTGTTCAAGGTGATCTAAAGGTTTCTATCTCATATATTCATTTAAGATCTCACTATGGTTTGGTCATCTTAGGCTCAACATCTTCATCATTCACATTCCCAAGTTGATTTAGATTTTCATGTGTGTCCTAAGTCCTAATGCTGACTAATCCAAACACTTCCCTAAGTGGTGTTACAAAAGGATTTTGCATTTTAAGCTTTTAAGGACATGACATTCATTTCATTAAACACCATGGAGAGTACAAAACATTCGAGACTAAAACCATGCAATTACTACTCCACGATTACACTAGATAGATGTGGATCTTACACTTGCACAACTAAAAACAAGCAACTAAAATGGCAAATGAAAATAAAGATAAAAATTGGGATAGAATGATGTTCCAGCACCCCCCCAAGCTTGAATATGACTATGTCCTCATAGTCAATACTCTCACCCAAGAGGTGGAACAGCGGTACCATGAATAGAATGGTGGAGGTGGCATGTTCGGGTTGTGGGGAGGAAACATCCCATAGAAAGAACGATCAGTGGGAGGCATCGACGATGACTGTGGGTACTCCCCAAAGTATCCACAGTTCTAGTAGTTGTCAAAGAAGGGTTGTTGGTACTGCTCCATCCTCTGCAAGTGTATATGAACATTCTCTTAGTTGGCTAAGAGAAGGTGTTCATTCTCGTAGATTGCATGTTGGTTCTAGTACAACTGCCCTTGTATATCCCGCACGCCGGCTAAAGCCACCTGGTGCTACTACTGGTCAGTCTGAATCTTCTACAACATCTCATACATGCCCTACATGTTGTAAGGGTCATGCTCCTCCTGGGAAGGTGGTGGGGCTGAGGAAGTCGAGGCAGCATATGTGCGGGCCTTTTGGCGTGGGACCGGTCTCCTGCTCATTGGGATGGGAGGCTCCACCTCCTCAACTCCGTCACTATTGCCACTATGCTCCTCATCATCACCTTGAGCTTCCTCTCTAGGTGGATCTTCATGTTCTCTCTCATTCAGTGGCCATCTGAGATGTTCCACCCCACGTACATTGAAGATAGGGTCGGTAGCCTCCTCTCCCAAAATATTCCACGATGATTGCAATATGCATAAAGGATGTTGTGGTGATACCTGAGAAGGTCCGCCTTTTAGAAATGTTGGAGGTCCAACTTTGTATTATCCTCCAATTGCTCGAGGGTGGACAGATCAAGGAACAGGTGGAGAGTGATAGGAGTGATGAGAGCCCCAAATAGGATCAACATCTTCCTTCTCACGTTTCTCCTCACAGAAAGCATATGGAGCAACATAAAGGATCCAAAATTGATTGTCTCCCATTCTAGTAGTCGGTATAGAAAGTAAAGGTCGTGCCTATAGACCTTCCCTTATGCTTTCCCGGACCTAGAAAAGATGGTGTTGACACATAGACAGTGCAACATATGAGAAAATGGATGCTTAATATCAGTCACAAAACTGATGTACCAGTTGATGCGGAATCCCGCAGGCACCTCAGTCAGCTGCTCCCAGGCCCAGTCAAAATCAAAATTAGATGGCACTGAGTGTTCTAGGACATGAGCCCAGTTGAAGATGTGATTGAATGCACATAGTGTGATGGAGTAGCTGTTGTTGAATAACCAAAAATTGACCTTGCCCTCCTGCCATTCACCTCATATCTTCTATTTGGGGGCGACGAGGACATCCGTTGATGCCAAGAACTCCAAGACCAAGTCTGGGTAGGTCTTCCAGTCGTTGAAAAAGGGATTGTCTCCCTCCATGGCCTTCTGCTAACATACCCATTGCATGTGTTCAGTAAAACCCGCCACCTCGATCAACGTGCGATTGCCATATCTGGTCGGGATGACTTCCCTTGTCTGCAACTCTTCATAGAGCTGCCTTATCTCTGTAGATGGATGTTGGATGTGAGTTGTTTGGGGGACCAATTCACCCTACGGGGAACAACACCTCTTCTATGAGCCATGTCGTAGATGTGAGAAGGAGATTAGGAGAATGGAAGCTCGAGGAAGACTATCGGTGTCGGGACCCACTCTTTTGATCAGCACAAATACCAACCATTAGAGGTAATCCCAAAACCTAAACCCAGATTATGGAATAAAACAATGAATTCTCGACAAAGGCGATTAAACAATATACGAAAAACACAGATAAATTTTTCCTTTTTCTTTGTTCACAAATTCATAAATCAATGTCGTATCAAGGACATCACATTCAGATATCACAAATCATATTCAACTCCATTAAATCTAGAATCAAATCTTATTCTCATATGAGGTTCAGTTTACATCAGATACATGTACATTGATGAACAAACTTAATCTACAACCCGAAAGAGAGAGTACAAGGACATTCTAATCTATCTAAATTATATTATTTATATCTTATTCATCACGATCTCTCCGTTGGATAGCATTATACCTAAAAACATTTGAAACAATCTCATGAGACTCATATAGAGCCCTAGTGAGTGGATACCTCCTACTCAAGCTAGGTACATGCATCATCATCAGATTAAGTATAAAACTTAAAAGAAGCATGCATATATTGAAGAGTATAGCAAAAGTTCTATAATGAGTCAAATCTATCTTCCAATGGTAATCTAATCCAACAGATAAGGCAATAACTTGAACTAATTATAACCTTGAAACATCTTTTAGAGCATTTCTATGAACAAATCAGCAGATACTTCTCAGTTCAGATTAAGAATCTTACTACATGAGTAATAAGTCAAGTTCTAACCATTTTGAACCAATACTTAACCATAACATTATCTTTGTGACACTCCACCAGCCGGACCAGGAACACATCCTATAGTCCTTGAACTGAAGTACACATAAAACATTTTGACCAAACAATACTATCAAATAGCAAGCAATCCAACTCATATTCAGAATGGATATAAATCCCATCATTTATAACTTGTCAGCATGACATATCATAATATCAAATAGAAAATATCCATATCAACATGATTACTTTCCTCAACAAGAAGCATAATCAACAATAACAAATCATCAAGTAGCAGTACAAAGAATGTAACAACCATTCAAATCATGTTCTACACGGCTTATCATCTTTTATTCATTTGCCCTGAAACTACTTGGCTTGTACCTCACCAAGTAGAAGTCGCCACGCCTGATTCTCGTGTCAACAACTCACCGTCACTATCTTAGGGTTTAGCCGGCCACCCTAAGATATCAACAACAGACCCTGGCCACCTCAGGGTTGCCTAAAGAGGCTCACATCCTCATCTCGGGTACACGAGATAGGAACCAGCAAAACAGTATATCACATATCACAATATTTCACATATTTTTCATTTCACATTTCACATATTTCATTTCAACAGAGTCTATTCCATCTGGACATAGACTTTCATAGCAAGGATTTAGGGCCAGAGCCACTCCAGATGACTCACTCCTAAATCCTGGTGGTTTAACCTTTAAGGTCTCGATCCACACTCTGGAAATCCTTCTCATAATTCATCGATTACTACAAGGAGATCCGTTTTGTTTCCCTAGTGTGGTCTTCGGGGGAAACTCACAGTATTCAGGGCACCTAACTAGATGTTCCATCATTTCACTTGTTATTAATCTCTTTTACTCATCTTACAAGAATTCAAAACATCATATATCATATCTATGTATTCTCACGTAACTATAATAACATGAATCAGATTAAGTTTATCAATAAGGGAAATGATCAAAGCAAGAATCACAATAAGTCTATAGATTGCAAAAATTATAATTATTTCTATCTTCTACATCAACTCATAGCAATCATCAATAGTGGGCCTTCAGCCCAAGACATAATCTTATTGTTCATCATTTACCCCATCAAGGTTTTATCATCATCATTGGGCCTTCAGCCCTAGACATAATCCCATTATGCAACATTTACCCTTATCAGGGTTTCTCAATATAAGAAGTGCATATTAAATTCCATTTCAACATAAATCTTATCAGCTCATTATATATCACAGTTCTGAACAAATATTAGCAGAGGCATTAAAACTGGCAACAGTAAAAGCATATAGATATCATATATCATTCCTCATACCCAGAATAGATTTATCATACAACATATGCATGTTCCATCCAATCTGAATAGATGCCAATAAATTTCATGCATATACATGCATACCAGACTTAGTTCTCTTCTTCTTTTATTTCACATTCTTCATATGGGGTTACTAGTCATCACATGTTCACTATCAATTGAAGTTTGTACTATTAGTCCATTCTCAGAGTACAATTCACAATTCAAGAACATATTCTTATAAATCAATTCAAATACTTGACTTTCATCTTTTTGTTGAATTCAATTACAGTTATGTGCATCTCTTAATTCCCCATTTGATATTATCATTCACTAACATCATCAAACTCATCATTTTAGGGTAAGAGTTACATTCTTAGAATCATCTATTAATTCCTATCTTTTTCCATCATTTTATACTCAGTAGTCTCAACTTCTTTCATTTCATGTTCATTACATTATCTGGACCAATCTTTCTTGATTCACTTTACATACAATGCTTCTCTTCTACATAACATTTATCAAAGTACAGTTCTTAGTATATTTTATTTAATTTGGGTTAATCCATATGTAATTAATTTAAAGAAAAAATACTTTATCATACTATCTTCATTAGTTTCATGTTTATCTTGCAATCACCATTAAGTACATCTTGTTCATATTGTCTCTTATATTCAGATAAGTGTACCTTGATGTTGATCCTAGTAATGTCATTCCCATAATCAACAATGATCATCCTTTATTATACTAAAACAAATGCATTAGACTTAGATGATATTAGTAAGACTCATCATATTCAATTGAAGTATTAATACCTTCAACTTCAATAGTTGATCACATTTACAACATCATATACAAGTTCTAGCTTTATCACTGATAATATTCTTAATAATAAACTTTTAGGGTTTTCAAGAAGTCATTCATTAGTTCAACATATCATAAGAATCATATCATTTAGTAATCTAATCATGATCCAAGGGTTCATTATGGTTATTCACAAACATGGAAACCCTAGTTTCCATCTTCACACATTTCATTCATCAATCATAAATATACATTGATTAATTGACTCATTTGATTCACTTCCTCAACACAAATCCAAATCAGGATATGTGATCATTCAACTCCATTAAGATCCAACAATACACTTGTATAATACAATCTAGTACAATTCAAATATGACTTTTTACATGTAAATTCAATTCCAAGCATATCGGCCATTGGGCTGATTTTTAGGCAAAATTCACATGAAATACCATAGTCATCTACCCATAAGAATACCCATGCATCCTCAATCAAGAATCTTCCTGCTCCTCTTCACTCAAGAACCTTGAAGAAGAAGAATTGAAGAAGAAAGAATGAAAGAAGAGATCAATTTAGATTCCTTTGATCCAAATCAGGGAAGTGATGAGTTATATACATAGGAGAGAATATAAGCAAATAAACCTAGTAAAGATTTATAATCTATACATAATTACCAACCTTGGAAAGAGAAAACCCAGAAATCTGAAATTTCCACTTCAGATTCTCCAAACCCTAAAATCCCCTCCTATCTCAAGAATTACAAATCTCTGAAGTGTGGGATGGAAATGAGAGGTGATTGGGTCGTAATAGAGTCCTATATACTCATTAAGGTGCTTGGAATAATTGATTATAAACATTTTCAGTCTTTTTATTTTTCCAGAAAAATATGGTCGGTGAGTTTGTCTCTCTCAGAACTCGACCGATCAAGGTTCTGTTGTGATACAAAATGTATTCCAAAAATTATGAAAATTTAATATGTTGTTGAAATCGTAGTATCAATACTTCAGATAAAATTTGAGCTTAATTGGATAATCCAATAAATTTAAAAAAAAATACTACACTGCTATACTACAGTCAGCAGCATGGTCGGTCGAGTTTGTCCTGCACAGAACACGACTGACACCCTCTCTGTAGAGATTGAAAGTCATCCAAAAATTACACCAATTTAACATAGTGTCTATAATTGAGTTTTTCAAGTACTGTTAAAATTTTAGATCAATTGGATATACCAATAAAAATATAAAATTCAATTACCACACTGCTATATCAATCTAAAAATATGATCGGTCGAGTTTGAAACTCGACCGATAAACAGGTCATAACATTCTTCAAAAATTCTGATTGTTTTCAATATTGTTCAAATTTTATATATACAAATCATATACAAATTTGATATAAATCAGAGTTACACATAAAATACTAAAAATCATTTAGTGAGACACTATATTTATCAAATTCTGTATTCATGTCATCAAAACCCTTATTTGGGCCGATTAGGGTTTCCAAGCCTTAACCCTAATTATGTGAATCAAAGTATGATTAAAACTTCTCATTATATTTAAAACATAAAAAATTAAGTACCATCACTAATCGAGCTTTAAACAATGATCAACTTAGTTAAGCATACAATCATCTAAGTAAACCCTAATTAGATGAGTAATTTGAAAATGGGTCATTACAAATTCTCCCCTCCTTTTAGGATTTTGTCCCAAAATCCTAGAAAAGATATGGAAGAATATCATATCATCTAATCGTTCACCTCTCTGAGCATCAAATTATAAATTCTTTCATTTTATCTTTCTTTCATATGACATTTTTTTGCATTAAATGAATATTTCTTCCCTTGTAATCATCACATCTCTCTTTGAGTATGACAAACACTCACTTCACAAATATTAGTAATACATCATTTATCAAGATCTGATTCACATCACCTTTCACATCCTTTTTTTATTGTGTATCTCATGGATTACGATTATGAATCATTCACATATTATCATCTGCATTCATCAATTTCCTTTATAAAGAAGATCATCTAGTATGCATCTTAGTTCATAGCGTTTTCTCACAATTTCATATTTCATACTCAAATTCAAACTCATTAGAGATTTTCTTCATAATCCATTAAGATTTCATCTTTCTTATATGAAATTTCATATTTTCCATAGGTTCCATATTGAATTATAAAATCCTTTTCTCTTTCACCATTTTATCGACATTCTTCTCTTTTTCATCATGTATCTTATTATACTGCCAAACTATGTTCATCTGGATACTTGGTCAAGGCATCCTGAAGAAGTATAGTCAGCAGTTTCATACTAGCTTAGCTCAATACCCAAATACTTGACCAAAATATCTAGATACTGAGTACAGTCAGTATGCACATCATTCAGGTTATATTCAACATCGACATTATCAATTAGTCCTAGATCCTATTGTCCCTGTAGACTCGTCTAACCTAGGCTCTGATACCACGTCTGTCGGGACCCACTCTTTTGATCAGCACAAATACCAACCATTAGAGGTAATCCCAAAACCTAAAACCAGATTATGGAATAAAATAATGAATTCTCGACAAAGGCGATTAAATAATATACAAAAAACACAGATAAAATTTTCCTTTTTCTTTGTTCACAAATTCATAAATCAATGTCGCATCAAGGACATCACATTCAGATATCACAAATCATATTCAACTCCATTAAATCTAGAATCAAATCTTGTTCTTATATGAGATTCAGTTTACATCAGATACATGTACATTGATGAACAAACTTAATCTACAACCCATCCTGGGAAAGAGAGAGTACATGGACATTCTAATCTATCTAAATTATATTATTTATATCTTCTTCATCACGATCTCTCCGCTGGATAGCATTATACCTAAAAACATTTGAAACAACCTCATGAGACTCATATAGAGCCCCAGTGAGTGGATACCTCCCACTCAAGTTAGGTACATGCATCAACATCAGATTAAGTATAAAACTTAAAAGAAACATGCATATATTGAAAAGTATAGCAAAAGTTCTATAATGAGTCAAATCTATCTTGCAATGGTAATCTAATCCAATAGATAAGGCAATCACTTGAACCAATTATAACCTTGAAACATCTTTTAGAGCATGTCTATGAACAAATCAACAGATACTTCTCAGTTCAGATTAAGAATCTTACTATATGAGTAATAAGTCAAGTTCTAGGCATTTTGAACCAATACTTAACCATAACATTATCTTTGTGACACTCCACCAGCCGGACCAGGAACACATCTTGTAGTCCTGAAACTGAAGTACACATAAAACATTTTAACCAAACAATACTATCAAATAGCAAGCAATCCAACTCATATTCAGAATGGATATAAATCCCATCATTTATAACTTGTCAGCATGACATATCATAATATCAAATAGAAAATATCCATATCAACATGATTACTTTCCTCAACAAGAAGCATAATCAACAATAACAAATCATCAAGTAGCGGTACAAAGAATGTAACAACCACTCAAATCATGTTCTACACGGCTTATCATCTTTTATTCATTTGCCCTGAAACTACTTGGCTTGTACCTCACCAAGTAGAAGTCACCACGCCTGATTCTCGTGTCAATGACTCACCGTCACTATCTTAGGGTTTAGCCGGCCACCCTAAGATATCAACAACAGACCCTGGCCACCTCAGGGTTGCCTAAATAGGCTCACGTCCTCATCTCGGGTACACGAGATAGGAACCAGCAAAATAGTATATCACATATCACAATATTTCACATATTTTTCATTTCACATTTCACATATTTCATTTCAACAGAGTCTATTCCATCCGGACATAGACTTTCACAGCAAGGATTTAGGGCTAGAGCCACTCCAGATGACTCACTCCTAAATCTTGGTGGTCTAACCTTTAAGGTCTCGATCCACACTCCGAAAATCCTTCTCATAATTCATCGATTACTACAAGGAGATCCGTTTTGTTTCCCCAGTGTGGTCCTCGGGGGAACTCAAGGTGTTTAGGGCACCTAACTAGATGTTCCATCATTTCACTTGTTATTAATCTCTTTTACTCATCTTACAAGAATTCAAAACATCATATATCATATATGTGTATTCTCGCGTAACTATAATAACATGAATCAGATTAAGTTTATCAATAAGGGCAATGATCAAAGCAAGAAGCACAATAAGTCTATAGATTGCAACAATTATGATTATTTCTATCTTCTACATCAACTCATAGCAATCATCAATAGTGGGCCTTCATCCCAAGACATAATCTTATTGTCCATCATTTACCCCATCAGGGTTTTATCATCATCATTGGGCCTTCAGTCCTAGACATAATTTCATTATGCAACATTTACCCTTATCAGGGTTTCTCAATATAAGGAGTGAATTCCATTTCAACATAAATCTTATCAGCTCATTATATATCACAGTTCTGAACAAATATTAGCAGAGGCATTAAAACTAGCAACAGTAAAAGCATATAGATATCATGTATCATTCCTCATACCCAGAATAGATTTATCATACAACATATGCATGTTCCATCCAATCTGAATAGATGCCAATAAATTTCATGCATATACATGCATACCAGACTTAGTTCTCTTCTTCTTTTATTTCACATTCTTCATATGGGGTTACTAGTCATCACATGTTCACTGTCAATTGAAGTTTGTACTATTAGTCCATTCTCAGAGTACAATTCACAATTCAAGAACACATTCTTATAAATCAATTCAAATACTTGACTTTCATCTTTTCGTTGAATTCAATTACAGTTATGTGCATCTCTTAATTCCCCATTTGATATTATCATTCACTAACATCATCAAACTCATCATTTTAGGGTAAGAGTTACATTCTTAGAATCATCTATTAATTCCTATCTTTTTCCATCATTTTATACTCAGTAGTCTCAACTTCTTTCATTTCATGTTCATTACATTATCTGGACCAATCTTTCTTGATTCACTTTACATACAATGCTTCTCTTCTACATAACATTTATCAAAGTATAGTTCTTAGTATATTTTATTTAATTTGGGTTAATCCATATGTAATTAATTTAAAGAAAAAATACTTCATCATACTATCTTCATTAGTTTCATCTTTATCTTGCAATCACCATTAAGTACATCTTGTTCATATTGTCTCTTATATTCAGATAAGTATACCTTGATGTTGATCCTAGTAATGTCATTCCCATAATCAACAATGATCATCCTTTATTATACTAAAACAAATGCATTAGACTTAGATGATATTAGTAAGACTCATCATATTCAATTGAAGTATTAATACCTTCAACTTCAACGTTTGATCACATTTATAACATCATATACAAGTTATAGCTTTATAACTCATAATATTCTTAATAATAAACTTTTAGGGTTTTCAAGAAGTCATTCCTTAGTTCAACATATCATAAGAATCATATCATTCAGTAATCCAATCATGATCCCAGGGTTCATTACGGTTATTCACAAACATGGATACCCTAGTTTCCATCTTCACACATTTCATTCATCAATCATAAATATACATTGAGTAATTGACTCATTTGATTCACTTCCTCAACACAAATCCTAATCAGGATATGTGATCATTCAGCTCCATTAACATTCAACAATACACTTGTATAATACAATCTAGTACAATTCAAATATGACTTTATACATGTAAATTCAATTCCAAGCATATCGGCCATTGGGCTGATTTTTAGGCAAAATTCACAAGAAATACCATAGTCATCTACCCATAATAATGCCCATGCATCCTTAATCAATATAACAAGAACTAATCAAGTTTCAATTAATGAGAAATAATCAAAATCAGTAAAAATTGGATTCCCCAATATCTTTCCCAAATCAAATCCAATCACATACATATACAAACAAGGTTTCTGATTATTTTAGCCGCATTGAATTAGGCTTTCAACATGGATACAAAGCTTAGGAGGGAGAAAAACACTCACCTCAAATGCAAAACATCTGAAATTCGTAGCTCAGCTACTACTGCTAATTCTTGAATCAAGTCCTTACTTCAAGAAAATAGAATCTTCCTGCTCCTCTTCACTCAAGAACCTAGAAGAAGAAGAATTGAAGAAGAAAGAATGAAAGAAGAGATCAATTTGGATTCTTTTGATCCAAATCAGGGAAGTGACGATTTCTATACATAGGAGAGAATAGAAGCAAATAAACCTAGTAAAGATTTATAATCTATACAGAATTTACCAACCTTGGAAAGAGAAAACCCAGAAATCTGAAATTTCCACTTCAGATTCTCCAAACCCTAAAATGCCCTCCTCTCTCAAGAATTACGAAGCTCTAAAGTGTGGAACGGAAATGAGAGGTGCTTGGGTCGTAATAGAGTCCTATATACTCATTAAGGTGCTTGGAATAATTAATTATAAACATTTTTCAATCTTTTTTATTTTTCCAGAAAAATCTGGTCGGTGAGTTTGTCTCTCTCAGAACTTGACCGATCAAGGCTCTGTTGTGATACAAAATGTCTTCCAAAAATTATGAAATTTAATATGTTGTTGAAATTGAGTATCAATACTTCATTTAAAATTTGAGCTTAATTGGATTATCCAATAAATTATAAAAAATATAATACTACACTGCTATACTGCAGTCAGCAGCATGGTCAGTCGAGTTTGTCCTGCACAGAACTCGACTGACACCCTCTCTGTAGAGATCAAAAGTCATCCACAAATTACACCAATTTAACATAGTATCTATGATTGAGTTTTTCAAGTACAGTTAAAATTTGAGATCAATTGGATATACCAATAAAAATATAAAATTCAATTACAACACTGCTATATCAATCTGAAAATATCATCGGTCGAGTTTGAAAAATAACCGATACACAGGTCATAACATTCTTCAAAAATTTTGATATTTTTCAATATTGTTCACATTTTATATATACAAATTTGATATAAATCAGAGTTACACATAAAATACTAAAAATCATTTAGTGAGACACTATATTTATCAAATTATGTATTCATGTCATCAAAACCCTAATTTGGGCCGATTAGGGTTTCCAAACCTTAACCCTAATTATGTGTATCAAAGTATGATTAAAACTTCTCATTATATTTAAAACATCAAAAATTAAGTACCATCACTAATCGAGCTTTAAACAATGATCAACTTAGTTAAGCATACAATCATCCAAGTAAACCCTAATTAGATGAGTAATTTGAAAACGGGTCATTACAAATTCTCCCCTCCTTTTAGGATTTCATCCTGAAATCCTAGAAAAGATATGGAAGAATATCATATCATCTAATTGTTCACCTCTCTGAGCATCAAATTATAAAGACTTTCATTTTATCTTTCTTTCATATGACATTTTTTTGCATTAAATGAATATTTCTTCCCTTGTAATCATCACATCTCTCCTTGAGTATGAAAAACACTCACTTCACAAATATTAGTAATACATAATTTATCAAGATCTGATTCACATCACCTTTCACATCCTTTTTTTTATTGTGTATCTCATGGATTAAGATTATGACTCATTCACATATTATCATTTGCATTCATCAATTTCCTTTATAAAGAAGATCATCTAGTATGCATCTTAGTTCATAGCGTTTTCTCACAATTTCATATTTCATACTCAAATTCAAACTCATTAGAGATTGTCTTCATAATCCATTAAGATTTCATCTTTCTTATATGAAATTTCATATTTTCCATAGGTTCCATATTGAATTATAAAATCCTTTTCTCTTTCACCATTTTATCGACATTCTTCTCTTTTTCATCATGTATCTTATTATACTGCCAAACTATGTTCATTTGGATACTTGGTCAGGGCATCCAGAAGAAGTATAGTCGGCAGTTCCATACTAGCATAGCTCAATACCCAATTACTTGACCAAAATTTCTAGATACTGAGTTCAGTCAGTATGCACATCATTCAAGTTATATTCAACATCGACATTATCAATTAGTCCTAGATCCTATTGTCCCTGTAGACTCGTCTAACCTAGGCTCTGATACCACGTCTGTCGGGACCCACTCTTTTGATCAGCACACATACCAACCATTAGATGTAATTCCAAAACCTAAACCCAGATTATGGAATAAAACAATGAATTCTCGACAATGGCGATTAAACAATATACGAAAAACACAGATAAATTTTTCCTTTCTCTTTGTTCACAAATTCATAAATCAATGTCGCATCAAGGACATCACATTCAGATATCACAAATCATATTCAAGTCCATTAAATCTGGAATCAAATCTTGTTATCATATGAGGTTCAGTTTACATCAGATACATGTACATTGATGAACAAACTTAATCTACAACCCATCCCGGGAAAGAGAGAGTACATGGACATTCTAATCTATCTAAATTATATTATTTATATCTTCTTCATCACGATCTCTCCGCTGGATAGCATTATACCTAAAAACATTTGAAACAACCTCAAGAAACTCATATAGAGCCCCAGTGAGTGGATACCTCCCACTCAAGCTAGGTACATGCATCAGCATCAGATTAAGTATAAAACTTAAAAGAAACATGCATATATTGAAAAGTATAGAAAAAGTTCTATAATGAGTCAAATCTATCTTGCGATGGTAATCTAATCCAACAGATAAGGCAATCACTTGAACCAATTATAACCTTGAAACATCTTTTAGAGCATGTCTAGAAACAAATCAGCAGATACTTCTCAGTTCAGATTAAGAATCTTACTACATGAGTAATAAGTCAAGTTCTAAGCATTTTGACCCAATACTTAACCATAACATTATCTTTGTGACACTCCACCAGCCGGACCAGGAACACATCCTGTAGTCCTGAAACTGAAGTACACATAAAACATTTTGACTAAACAATATTATCAAATAGCAAGCAATCCAACTCATATTCAGAATGGATATAAATCCCATCATTTATAACTTGTTAGCATGACATATCATAATATCAAATAGAAAATATCCATATCAACATGATTACTTTCCTCAACAAGAAGCATAATCAACAATAACAAATCATCAAGTCGCAGTACAAAGAATGTAACAACCATTCAAATCATGTTCTACAAGGCTTATCATCTTTTATTCATTTGCCCTAAAACTACTTGGCTTGTACCTCACCAAGTAGAAGTCGCCACGCCTGATTCTCGTGTCAACGACTCACCGTTACTATCTTAGGGTTTAGCCGGCCACCCTAAGATATCAACAACAGACCCTAGCCACCTCAGGGTTTCCTAAAGAGGCTCACGTCCTCATCTCGGGTACACGAGATAGGAACCAGCAAAATAGTATATCACATATCACAGTATTTCACATATTTTTCATTTCACATTTCGCATATTTCATTTCATCAGAATCTATTCCATCTGGACATAGACTTTCACAGCAAGGATTTAGGGCCAGAGCCACTCCAGATGACTCACTCCTAAATCCTGGTGGTCTAACCTTTAAGGTCTCGATCCACACTCTGAAAATCCTTCTCATAATTCATCGATTACTACAAGGAGATCTGTTTTGTTTCCCCAGTGTGGTCCTCGGGGGAAAGTCATGGTGTTCAGGGCACCTAACTAGATGTTCCATCATTTAACTTGTTATTAATCTCTTTTACTCATCTTACAAGAATTCAAAACATCATATATCATATATGTGTATTCTCGCATAACTATAATAACATGAATCATATTAAGTTTATCAATAAGGGCAATGATCAAAGCAAGAAGCACAATAAGTCTATAGATTGCAACAATTATGATTATTTCTATCTTCTACATCAACTCATAGCAATCATCAATGGTGGTCCTTCAGCCCAAGACATAATCTTATTGTCCATCATTTACCCCATCAGGGTTTTATCATCATCATTGGGCCTTCAGCCCTAGACATAATCTCATTATGCAACATTTACCCTTATCAGGGTTTCTCAATATAAGGAGTTCATATTAAATTCCATTTCAACATAAATCTTATAAGCTCATTGTATATCACAGTTCTGAACAAATATTAGCAGAGGAATTAAAACTAGCAACAGTAAAAGCATATAGATATCATGTATCATTCCTCATACCCAGAATATATTTATCATACAACATATGCATGTTCCATCCAATCTGAATAGATTCCAATAAATTTCATGAATATACATGCATACCAGACTTAGTTCTCTTCTTTTATTTCACATTCTTCATATGGGGTTACTAGTCATCACATGTTTACTATCAATTGAAGTTTGTACTATTAGTCCATTCTTAGAGTACAATTCACAATTCAAGAACACATTCTTATAAATCAATTCAAATACTTGACTTTCATCTTTTCGTTGAATTCAATTACAGTTATGTGCATCTCTTAATTCCCCATTTGATATTATCATTCACTAACATCATCAAACTCATCATTTTAGGGTAAGAGTTACATTCTTAGAATCATCTATTAATTCCTATCTTTTTCCATCATTTTATACTCAGTAGTCTCAACTTCTTTCATTCCATGTTCATTACATTATCTGGACCAATATTTCTTGATTCACTTTACATACAATGCTTCTCTTCTACATAACATTTATCAAAGTACAGTTCTTAGTATATTTTATTGAATTTGGGTTAATCCATATGTAATTAATTTAAAGAAAAAATACTTCATCATACTATCTTCATTAGTTTCATCTTTATCTTGCAATCACCATTAAGTACATCTTGTTCATATTGTCTCTTATATTCAGATAAGTGTACCTTGATGTTGATCCTAGTAATGTCATTCCCATAATCAACAATGATCATCCTTTATTATACTAAAACAAATGCATTAGACTTAGATGATATTAGTAAGACTCATCATATTCAATTGAAGTATTAATACCTTCAACTTCAACATTTGATCACATTTACAACATCATATACAAGTTCTAGATTTATCACTCATAATATTCTTAATAATAAACTTTTAGGGTTTTCAAGAATTCATTCATTAGTTCAACATATCATAAGAATCATATCATTCAGTAATCCAATCATGATCCAAGGGTTCATTATGGTTATTCACAAACATGGAAACCCTAGTTTCCATCTTCACACATTTCATTCATCAATCAAAAAAATACATTGATTAATTGACTCATTTGATTCACTTCCTCAACACAAATCCTAATCAGGATATGTGATCATTCAACTCCATTAACATTCAACAATACACTTGTATAATACAATCTAGTACAATTCAAATATGACTTTATACATGTCAATTCAATTCCAAGCATATCGGCCATTGGGCTGATTTTTAGGCAAAATTCACATGAAAGACCATAGTCATCTACCCATAATAATACCCATGCATCCTCAATCAATATAACAAGAACTAATCAAGTTTCAATTAATGAGAAATAATCAAAATTAGTAAAAATTGGATTCCCCAATATCTTTCCCAAATCAAATCCAATCACATACATATATAAACAAGGTTTCTGATTATCTTAGCCGCATTGAATTAGGATTTCAACATGGATACAAAGCTTAGGAGAGAGAAAAACACTCATCTCAGGTGTGAAACACCTGAAATTCGTAGCCCAGCTACTACTACTAATTCTTGAATCAAGTCCTTACTTCAAGAAAACAGAATCTTCCTGCTCCTCTTCACTCAAGAACCTAGAAGAAGAAGAATTGAAGTAGAAAGAATGAAAGAAGAGATCAATTTGGATTCTTTTGATCCAAATTAGGTTAGTGACGAGTTCTATACATAGGAGAGAATAGAAGCAAATAAACCTAGTAAAGATTTATAATCTATACATAATTTACCAACCTTGGAAAGAGAAAACCCAGAAATCTAAAATTTCCACTTCAGATTCTCCAAACCCTAAAATCCCCTCCTCTCTCAAGAATTACGAAGCTCTGAAGTGTGGGACAGAAATGAGAGGTTCTTGGGTCGTAATAGAGTCCTATATACTCATTAAGGTGCTTGGAATAATTAATTATAAACATTTTTCAGTCTTTTTTATTTTTCCAGAAAAATCTGGTCGGTCGAGTTTGTCTCTCTCAGAACTCGACCGATCAAGGTTCTGTTGTGATACAAAACATCTTCAAAAAATTCTGAAAATTTAATATGTTGTTGAAAACTGAGTATCAATACTTCAGTTAAAAGTTGAGCATAATTGGATAATCCAATAAATTAAAAAAAAATACTATACTGCTATACTGCAATCAGCAGCATGGTCGGTCGAGTTTGTCCTGTACAAAACTCGACCGACACCCTCTCTATAGAGATCAAAAGTCATCCAAAAATTACACCAATTTAACATATTGTCTATAATTGAGTTTATCAAGTATAGTTAAAATTTGCGATCAATTTCATATACCAATAAAAATATAAAATTCAATTACCACACTGCTATATCAATATGAAAATATGATCGGTCGAGTTTGAAACTTGACCAATAAACAGGTCATAACATTCCTCAAAAATTCTGATATTTTTCAATATTGTTCAAATTTTATATATACAAATCATATAAAAATTTGATATAAATCATAGTTACACATAAAATACTAAAAATCATTTAGTGAGACATTATATTTATCAAATTCTGTATTCATGTCATCAAAACCCTAATTTGGGCCGATTAGGGTTTCCAAACCTTAACCCTAATTATGTGAATCAAAGTATGATTAAAACTTCTCATTATATTTAAAACATCAAAAATTAAGTACCATCACTAATCGAGCTTTAAACAATGATCAACTTAGTTAAGCATACAATCATCCAAGTAAACCCTAATTAGATGAGTAATTTGAAAATGGGTCATTACAGTTGGTTCCTGGTGTAGCCCTGCTCTAAAGTGTAGGAGGAGTGGGAGTAGAAGGTGTGAAGAAAATGGCTCCACCACCCCTCCTTTTATAACTTCTCACGACGGAGTCAGTATCACTGACTTCTGAGTCGGTGACACCGACTTGAGTAGCACAATCCGAGGGTCGGTCGTATCGACACTTACGATTGGCTGACGTACTTGGCACAGATCATCCTACGTTGGTGGTACCAATGGCACGTCAGTGGTACCAACATATGCCACGGATCGGTGCCACCGACTGCTATATTAAGTGTATCGTGGTGGTTGGATCTTAATTTTCCTGCATTGCTGACATGGCCTTCATTAGTACCGACATTTATGGTCGGTAGTATCGAGATTTTTGAACTATCAGTGTTGTCAAGAAATTGGACTCGGTATTCTGAACCTAGGGGTGTCCAGAAGTCGGTATCACCAACTGAATTTGTCAATGGTACTGAGTCCTTATCAATGAGCCTTCAAAAAATCTTCATAGGCTCAATGGTACCAACATGCATGGTCGGTAGCACTGAGTTTTGCTACTGCTCTGCCCAAAACACTGACCCATTCTCAGTACCATCGACTGATAAACTCAGTGGTACTAACTGTTATGTCCTACGCACTCCACAAAATGAGTAAGGTACCATTTTTACACAAATTTGAATAAAGTGCCAACTAAAAATGAAAAATGATCATAAAACAAATAAAATAAAGGTTGGGTTGCCTCCCAACAAGCGTCATTATTTAACGTCCTAGACTAGACAGTGCGTAGAGTAAGAAATCTATGGAATGGTGCAAAGTTGCACCTCCTCTATTTGTATCTCTACTTCCTCTCCAAAATAGTGCTTAAGTCTTTGGCCATTAACAAGGAATGACCTATTCCCATCTACAATGTTCACAGCACCATGGGGAAGAACTTTGTCAATCACAAATGGTCCACTCCACTTGGACCTCAACTTGCTTGGATGCAATCTCAGCCTAGAATTACAAAGGAGGACTTTCTGACCAGGGAGAAACACCCTATCTAGAATGTGTCTATTGTGAATTTTCTTTGTCCTCTCCTTGTATATCCTAGATCTCTCATAAGTGTTCATCCTCATCTCATCTAATTCATTTAATTCCAAAAACCTCTTCCCACCTGCTTCATCAATGTTGAAGTTTAGTTTCTTCATAGCCCATCTAGCTTTGTGTTCAAGCTCTACAGGTAAGTGGCATGCACGGCGATAGATTAGCCTAAAAGGTGTAGTTCCTATTGGAGATTTATAAGCTATTCTATAAGCCCAGAGTGCATCATTTAGCACATTACTCCAATTCGTCTTGTTGGTTGAGACAGTCTTTTCTAAGATTTTCTTAACTTCCATGTTCGATGCCTCAACTTGTCCTTGAATCTATAGGTGATATGGAGTACCCACTCGGTGTTTTACCCCATATTTTCTCAAAAGAGCTCCAAATTACCTATTAGTGAAATGTGAGCCACCATAACTAATGATTAGGTGGGGGACACCAAACCTACAAAAGATGTAATCCTTCACAAATTTGCACACTACATGCGCATTCTTGGTGTGGGTTGGAATTGCTTCTACCCACTTAGACACATAATCAACTACAAGTAAAATGTACATGTATGAATTAGACAACACAACTGGACCCATAAAATATATTCCCCAAAGATCAAAAACCTTGACCTCTTGAAACACATTTAAGGGCATCTCGTGTCGCTTGGAGATAGTACGTGCACACTGACATGTGTCACAACAACGAACATAGTTATGAGAATCCTTAAACAAAGTGGGCCAATTTCCAAGACTTTGGCAGTAGTCCCGGAACTAGCATGGTGCCCACCTATGGGTAGAGAGTGACAGTGTGATAAGATGCTCTCTACCTCACACTTGGGTACACACCTTCTTAACAGCCCATCCCTGCATTGTTTAAGAAGAATTGAGTCATCCAAAATATAAAATCTCAAAGAATGAAAAAACTATTCTTTTTCTCCTGGTAACCCCAATCCGTAGATATCTCCTTACAAGCCAGGTATTTACTATATCTACAAACCAAGGGTCTTTAGTTTCAACTGCAAATAGTTTTTCATCTAGAAATTCCTCAACTATGGGGATAGAAACATCTCTTTCATATGACCTTTCTAACCTAGATAGATGATCATCCACTACATTCTCCACATTAGCAAAAGAATCCACCTAATAAGTCTGGGTTTGGTGTCCTTCTTTTGTAACAAGTATTTAATAGTAGTGTGGTCGGTCCAAAGTATCACCTTGGCTCCTACCAGGTATTGTCAAAAAATTTCAAAGGCAACCACTACCGCTAACAAGTCTTTCTCAGTAGTAGTGTAGTTCATCTGCACATCATTTAAGGTTTTCGACGCATGATATATGACAGTTGGAGTTTTGTCCTGGTGTTGACCCAACACCGATCCCACTGCATAATCTGATGTATCACACATCAGTTCAAATGGGAGGCTCCAATCAGGAGCCTACACAATAGGTGCAGAAATTAGTTTTTCCTTAAGTATCTCAAAGGCTTTCAAACAACACTCGTCAAAAGAAAAATCGATGTCTTTCTCTAAAAGCTCAGATAATGGTTTAGAAATCTTTGAAAAATCTTATATGAATCGACAATAAAATCCAGTGTGTCCTAAAAAGCTCCTAACTCCCTTCACCGATGTTGGTGGGGATAGTGAGGAAATAACCTCAATCTTCACCGGATCAACTTCCATGCCTTTGTGGGACACCTTGTGTCCAAGAACTATCCATTCACTCACCATCATGTGACACTTCTCCCAGTTAAGCACTAGGTGAGTGTCCTTACATCTTTGTAGCACCCTATCCAAATTGTGCAGGCAATCATTAAATGATTCCCCATAGATAGAAAAATTGTCCATGAATACCTCTAGGCACCGCTCTACCATACCAAAAAAAATGGAGAACATACATCGTTGAAACGTGGCAGGGGCATTTCAAAGACTAAAAGGCATTTGACAGTGTGCAAAAGTGCCATAAGGACAGGTGAAAGCGGATTTCTCCTGGTCCTTAGGCTCTATAGAAATCTGGTTATACCCAGAATACCCGTCAAGAAAACAAAAGTGAGAGCGGCTGGAGAGACGTTCCAAGATTTGATCAATAAATGGTAGGGGAAAATGGTCTTTAAGAGTGACTGCATTTGACCTATGATAATCAATACACACACGCCATCATGTCACTAACCTAGTGGAAATCAGTTCATTAGATGCATTTGTAGTGACTTTGATCCCCCCTTTCTTTGGAATGACTTGAGTAGGACTAACCCACATTGAATCAGAGATAGCGTATATTATACCTGCCGATAGAAGTTTGACGGCTTCCTTCTTTACTACCTCTTTCATGATTGGATTGAGGCGTCACTGAGGTTGGATAATTGCCTTCGCCCCTTCTTCAAGTCAAATTTTATGTTAGCATAAGCCTGGGGAAATTCCTTTAATATCATCTATCGACCAAACGAATGCAGCTTGATGGTTCTTCAACATAGTGAGTAGCTGCTCCTCCTCCTCACCACTAAGAGAATATGAAATGATCACTGGGAGTTTTCCTTCTACAGTGAGGAACACATATTTCAAGTGTGGAGGTAATAACTTCAGCTCCAACTCTGGTGGGGTCAAAAGAGATGAGACCAACGGTGGGGGTGGCGGTCCTAAGTCTTAAAATCACCTCACATAGTAACAAGGTATTACATTAAACAGAAAGATGAACTCCTCCAGATAGTTGTTGCTTAAGCTTCCTACCATTCTATTTATCAAGCATGCCTCCAAGGGTAGCTGTGGAGATGACTCTATCACAGAAATAGCCATGGCTTCTTCTTTTACAGTTGGGTCATAGTCCTCCCCGTCATCTCCTGGGTAGTGCATAACTTGGGTCAAAGAGAGAAATTTTGTGTTTTCTAGGATTTCCACATCCAGAGTGTCTTTGTCCACTCTATTCATCACATGAGCCATATCCAGAAATGGCTTTCCTAGAAATAATGAGAATTTGTTGTCCACATGCTGAAGCATATTGCACTGCACCTTATCTCCCCTAGCTTGAGAGTGCCCTAACATCTTTATCTCAAACATGTCATATTGGATTCCCATAGTGAGACATCCTCTACCCATCTCAAGTATCATATCTACAATAGCTTGAAATGGTCTCCCCAAAAGAAATTCATTGCCATGATCACCCTGCATTTCCATCACTATAAAATCTACAGGGAATACAAACTTGTCCACCTTAACCAACACATCCTCACATATACCATATGGCATCATGACTGAATTATCTGCCAATTGGATTGTCATGCTGCTCTTTCTAGTTTCTTTGAGTCCAAGCTTCTTGAATGTAGATAATGGAATCAGATTGATGCTTGCTCCTGAATTACATAAAGCCTCTCCAAATTTTGTCTTCCCTATAAAGCATGTGATATTGAAACACCCTAGATCTTGTCTTTTAGGTGGCGGTGTGCCCAAAATGAAAGCACTGACTTGTTCCTTGAGCACTACCACATCAGATTCTGGGATCTTCCTTTTCTTTGTAATGATATCTTTAAAGAACTTCCCATAAGATGGTATTTTCTCTATTGCATCAATCAAGGAAATGTTCACAGACAACTTCTAAAAGTTATCTAGAAACTTCTTGAACTGCTTGTCCATCTTGGTAGCCTTCAGACTGTTTGGGAAAGGCATAGGAATCACAAGTGCCTGGTTTGAAGTCTTCCTCACACCCACGATCCGTGAGATGGTGGAGGCAGTCATGGCCTCGTCTGCCCCCCACATTTCTCAAAGCCACCCCATCGTGGAAGGCCATCGGCATGGTCAAGAGGCAACTGCCATGAAGGTGACAACTTAAAAACCATTCGATCCAGCATATCCAAGGGTAGAGAAAACCCCACGCAGTCAATCTGTGGCTTCTAATCTTTACTGAACTGCTTGGGTGCAACTACTGGGTCCACGATAAATAGAAAGGCCACGCGCCCATCCAAAAACCAAAAGGGGTGTGACACATTAAAACCAACTTAGGTCTATAAATCCTCAAAAATGTCTATTATTTCTCAAATTGCAAACCTTCATAACTCCTTCTAGGAATATCTAAATGTCACCAAATTTTAACGATTGCTTCCTCACCACTCAGACTATCTTCTACTCAAATTTAGTGCCAAAACTCAACGGTTATACCATTCAATTAAATTCCTCAAAAGACATGAAAAGAGAGATCTTAATCATTATATAAATCTCCATCAACATTCCAACTTTACTAACATACTTGGAACTCTCATTATAACTCACGATATGGATTCTAATATGTTATTAGAGATTTATGGATTTCAAAAATCCACTCCATCACATCCTACACACCTTAAAAGATATTCCGTCCTCGGAATTAGTACAAAAAAACCACTTTGTCACGTCATATACATCTTAAAAGAACTTTCGTCCTCGAAAGTAAACCATACTTGTACTTCCAGGGGAAACCTTATCTTATCGTCATCCACATGTAGGCACTATCCTATGTGTAACATTTCCGTAAAGGTTACCTAGAACCATGTATCCCAAGCACTATTAGGAGGTTTCAAAAGCATCAAGGGTGAAACCTCACTCCATAAAAGGCTCAAACAAGGGTTTAGAAGCTTAGGTTATGTCATTACATATCTCATATGTTGGATTTACTTCCTTATATTTAGCCATGCATTAGGGTTCCCACATCATATTACCAGGTTCTAAATGAGTTAACTAAGATTAACTCATACATTAAGGTGTCATCCACATGTTATTTAGCTCATTGTAAGAATATGTTCATCATCAACATACGCCTTTTAGGAGGGAGTTAACTAATGTTAACCCACTTTATCCATCTAGATCATATCAGGGTATCATAATCATTATGTTGTGCTAGTTGTCAAACCATAATTTTCCATCTTTTTTAAGCACTAAGATTAACATCTCATGCAACACGTTTCATTCATATGATATTATTTCATTGTTCATACTAAATTGCAACATTTATTCAGGTTTTCATCGCAAGATTAACCAACTATATCACATTATCATCATTATTCATGTATGTGGTTAACCATTTATGCATTGATATCTATTAAACCATCTCTAGGTTTCCATCATATCATATCCATATCCCACGTCTCGAGATTAGATCACATTCTTACATATATTATATTATGGTTGTGCTAAAAAAACTTATGGCAGTGGCTTATTAAACATATATCAAAACTTTATCTAGTCCAATCGAGTTTCCCCTGAACCATATCATGAGGGTAGCGTCATGCTCAGTCTCTCTGAGCTAACTCAACTCTATGAGTATCTCATATGCATATACTTTATCTTTCCTCTCGGTCTAGGGTTCTCGGATTACCTCATTGGCACTAGTGATCGACTTCACAAGCTTTAGCCACATAAGCACAAACCAAAGCATGTTATGACATACTCTTCATAGGTTCTAACCATTTAACATCATACCCAAAGCTCTCTTATATACACCACTAGATTCCTATGTGGGAAACCATCAACCCGAGCATGAGGCTTCTCAAAAACTAACATAGCTACCTCCTCCAGGGTCTTGGGCTCTCTCCCTCACCCAGATGGTAGGCACTCATATATATGTTCACATATGCACATATAGCCAGCCTCTCCTTGTCTCTAGGTTTGGTCCTCCCAAGGACATCTAGGGTTCAACAAAACTATAGGAATCATACATAAAGCAACTCAACTCAATCACTCAGGAATAGTCTAGTTTAGGACATATCATATCACATATCTCAGAATTCTCATATCTTGGAGTTTAGGTTCTCTAACCTTCTCCCATTGGGTCTCACTCTTTCTGGAGTTAACCCTGAAATTGGTCCTAACACTAGAGGTCCTCCTTCGTAAAAGAGCTTGAGGCTCATGCTGACTCACAACCTGTCTTAACTTAGCATATCTTATCTCATAAAAGCCTATTTACTTGCACCATCAACACTTATCTCAAAACCTCAAACCTAACTCATGTCCTCAAAGACAAACATAAATCAGCATACTCATCTTATATCATTTATGTAAGACTTACATCAAAGCTTATTTCATCTATTCCATCTATCATATATATCAAAAAGGCTCTAGACATCTAATCTAGAACTACTCTCTCTTCTAGACTGATGTCATTCACTTTCACTTAGGTTACATGACCACCTCCTACTCATACATGTGTGGGGACACATTTTTGTAATACATATACATAATAAAATATTATATAGTTTTTCTCTGATAAAACAAGCGTCAGAGAAAACTATCGAGGTTCGATCCGTTTGGAATCAAAAACCAAATCCTGAAAACGAGTGTCCCACACATAGTAGAGAGTCCAGTGTCATGAAAACTAATGAAAAGAGTGAGAACATGGTGTAGACTAGCGTAGCTACTCTAGACAACGAGCGCCATATGTCTAGGGTTTCTCTTCCCTTGATGCACGTCATTTCCAAATAGTGCAACGTCGCATACCGCTGCACCATAAGGAAAGAAAGACATCTAAGGACTTGCTACTCAACAAGCACCAGTCTAGACCTAGTTCTCAGACATCTAGGTGCTAACCTAGAGGCTAGGTCAGATCTAGTCTCTAAAAGACAACTAATCTAACCCTAAAGATTATTAAGTTCAAGGTTCTTTAGTTTTGAGTTGCATAATGAGCAAATGTCAGGCTTTGCTATTGTTCATGCTCTGATACCACCTGTGACGTCCCCAAATTTTCAAAATCTTAATCTGATGTGTGACGTCCAAATTGAAACACTCACCTCAGTGAGAATCCCAATTTAAACACCACACACTAGGCTAAGAAGGAGAAAATCAAGGGAGTCAGAAGGAAAACAATCAGTAGCACATGTACATGAACAATAATAAAACCATACACACATGTTCACCATTCAACATATAATTACAACATGAATTGTTACAACATTTGATATTACATATTGAACAACAAACTATACATATACATGTACTACCACTAAACTATAGGATCTTAAGACAATAGGTCCACATGTACATCAGCTTGCCACACAACTCTCAACTATCCTGGATCTTCAAGAGCAAACCACAACCTAACAAAAGATTACATGCGGTACACGTCAGCACAATATTCAAGAATATTGTACTGAGTACGCCTACGTGTCTTTTATTTACCTCTCATCATATCTTGGCAATGAGATAAAACTAATACTTGGCAGCATTAAATAAAATATAAGAAAAGGCATATAGTTGCACAAAGATATTTGTTACCAGAAGAGAACACATATTTTAGGCACATTTCCATTATATGTAAACTTGATCAACCACATGCACTATTCTACCAAAGAGATTTAGTGCTCACATGTACTATTCTGCCAAAGAGATTTAGTACTTCACAAATGCACTATTCTGCCAAAGAGATTTAGTGCTCACATGTACTATTCTGCCAAAGAGATTTAGTACTATCATCAATGCACTATTCTACCAAAGAGATTTAGTGCTATCATATAATGGACCAGATATCTTATGTTTCATGTGTTCATAGCAATAAGTATGGAAAAACACGCAACATATCATACAAGAACAATCATTTCAATCAATATCATATGCCAAGTTTGTACTACCATATAATGCAAGCATATTATATAATAAGCCAAGTAAGAGGTAATGGCGTACCTTCCAAAGAGATATATCATACTAAACACATATCACTGATGTCAACTATAAGCTTGGTCAAACCTGATCAAAACAAGACCATATACTATCATCAGGTTCTCATCTTATTATATCTCATCTTAACCCTATTTATATCCATTTTAGGGTTTACCTTAGCTCATTAAGATATGTGCATCATTACTTATCTTATCTTCTTGTAATTATGTTACTAATATTATATTCCAGATTAGGATACATAATCTGAATATCATGTTCTGTATCATTCTTTATACATATTAAACCTAGGTTACATGTATTGTACAAATTAGGATTTCATCTCATATATTAAGGGTCATCTTCATATAACATTAGTTCCAAGCATCTAACTGATATTCGAGTTACATATTAGCCTCACATTACTGATATGAAGGTATTTTGTAATTACCATGATTTATTGAGCATGCATGTATTTATTGCATTTTATTGAGGGTTATTAGCCCTAATTAGCCGTATTAAGCAAATTACAAGATTTCGTACATCACCATGGTCATATCTGACATCACATGCGTTATAAACGTTATTATGGAGTTACTGACATTTTTTCATAATTTTAGGCCACTGTTTGATATTTATTATCCATCAAATGAGCATTTCACAACTAACAAGATATCTCTGATATTAGTGCAACTAAAGACTGATATTACAATTTCATATTGTTCTACACATTTTTTTTGAGAATTTCGGTATATAATTTGTATTTTTCGGACATCGAAGCTATTTTCTATGATTTATCTAAGATCTGAGCATATATGAGGATTTTACCTTTTGCATCCAATCGGGGACTACCACGTGGCTCCCAGGGTTGGCGTTTCTTTACTTGGGACCGGCCGGTTCCCTCTCCTGGCTCGCACTGGGCCGGCCGGTTCTCATCTTATGAACCCAGTTCAAATGGGTTTGGCCAAAACGCCGTCTTCCCTCAGTTCCTGTCTCACGATTGTGTGTGTCGTCTGCTGGAACAGCGGGCGCCGCCAGAGTCCCGAGCGGGACTCCCATCTTCAGTGAGGCACCGCCGCCATTAGATCCCCCTCCTTGCAGCCGCTGTCATGGCTCATTTCTTCTTCGTGATCCCTACTGAGTTCCTTGTCTACGGAAGATCCAGCCTAGGGATTGAGATCACGGAGTCCATCCTTCTCTGCGATCACGATCTCTGAGTCTGTGGGACTGAAATTCATGGCCGCTGGCGTGATCTCTGCATCTTCTCTGAGCTCGAGGAACTCGCCCCCTCAGCCTCGCATCGCTATGTCCCCCACTTCTTCTCGCATCACGCGAACTTCACAGACTCTACTCCTCCACGAAGCGCCACTGCACGCAGGAAGGGCGGCAGGGAACCCTGCGCTCCTCGAGCATCCTCGCCATCAGGAAAAACCACGGTGGTATTTGTTGGTGTCTCCTCCGGAGAGAACTAGGCACCATTCTCCTCTGCCTCGAGGACAGGGAACACCAGAAAAGGGTTCATAAGAAGATGCCGTCGTTGATCTGTTGTGCTCTCTGAGTAGTGACATCCGGCCTCCTCCTCCTCATCCCTACTGCATTCTCCCTAATCTACTATTTTCATGCTCTCCCTACGACTGACGATGGAGAGGTGGGTCAAAAGGGAACTCCTCCCATTCCAAAACCAACTACCTGGTTTGAAGTCTTCCTCACACCCACGATCCGTGAGATGGTGGAGGAAGTCATGGCCTCGTCTACCCCCCACATTTCTCAAAGCCACCCCATCGTGGAAGGCCATCGACATGGTCAAGAGGCATTTGCCATGAAGGTGAAAACTTAAAAACCATTCGATCCAGCATATCCAAGGGTAGAGAAAAGCCCACATAGTCAATCTGTGGCTTCTAATCTTTACTGAACTGCTTGGGTGCAACTATTGGGTCCACGAGAAATAGAAAGGCCACGCGCCCATCCAAAAAACAAAAGGGGTGTGACACTTATTAAAACCAACTTAGGTCTATAAATCCTCAAAAATGTCTATTATTTCTCAAATTGCAAACCTTCATAACTCCTTCTAGGAATATCTAAATGTCACCAAATTTTAACGATTTCTTCCTCACCACTCAAACTATCTTCTACTCAAATTTAGTGCCAAAACTCAACGGTTATACCATTCAATTAAATTCCTCAAAAGACATGAAAAGAGAGATCTTAATCATTATATAAATCTCCATCAACATTCCAACTTTACTAACATACTTGGAACTCTCATTATAACTCACGATATGGATTCTAATATGTTATTAGAGATTTATGGATTTCAAAAATCCACTCCATCACATCCTACACACCTTAAAAGATATTTCGTCCTCGGAATTAGTCCAGAAAAACCACTTTGTCACATCATATACATCTTAAAAGAACTTTCATCCTCGAAAGTAAACCATACTTGTACTTCCAGGGGAAACCTTATCTTATCATCATGCACATGTAGGCACTGTCCTATGTGTAACATTTCCGTAAAGGTTACCTAGAACCATGTATCCCAAGCACTATTAGGAGGTTTCAAAAGCATCAAGGGTGAAACCTCACTCCATAAAAGGCTCAAACAAGGGTTTAGAAGCTTAGGTTATGTCATTACATATCTCATATGTTGGATTTACTTCCTTATATTTAGCCATGCATTAGGGTTCCCACATCATATTACCAGGTTCTAAATGAGTTAACTAAGATTAACTCATACATTAAGGTGTCATCCACATGTTATTTAGCTCATTGTAAGAATATGTTCATCATCAACATATGCCTTTTAGGAGGGAGTTAACTAAAGTTAACCCACTTTATCCATCTAGATCATATCAGGGTATCATAATCATTATGTTGTGCTAGCTGTCAAACCATAATTTTCCATCTTTGTTAAGCACTAAGATTAACATCTCATGTAAAATGTTTCATTCATATGATATTATTTCATTGTTCATACTAAATTGCAACATTTATTCAGGTTTTCATCGCAAGATTAACCAACTATATCACATTATCATCAATATTCATGTATGTGGTTAACCATTTATGCATTGATATCTATTAAACCATCTCTAGGTTTCCATCATATCATATCCATATCCCACGTCTCGAGATTAGATCACATTCTTACATATATTATATTATGGTTGTGCTAAACAAACTTATGTCAGTGGCTTATTAAACATATATCAAAACTTTATCTAGTCCAATCGAGTTTCCCCTGAACCATATCATGAGGGTAGCGTCATGCTCAGTCTCTCTGAGCTAACTCAACTCTATGAGTATCTCATATGCATACACTTTATCTTTCCTCTCAGTCTAGGGTTCTCGGATTACCTCATTGGCACTAGTGATTGACTTCACAAACTTTAGCCACATCAGCACAAACCAAAGCATGTTATGACATACTCTTCATAGGTTCTAACCATTTAACATCATACCCAAAGCTCTCTTATATACACCACTAGATTCCTATGTGGGAAACCATCAACCCGAGCATGAGGCTTCTCAAAAACTAACATAGCTACCTCCTCCAGGGTCTTGGGCTCTCTCCCTCACCCAGATGGTAGGCACTCATATATATGTTCACATATGCACATATAGCCAGCCTCTCCTTGTCTCTAGGTTTGGTCCTCCCAAGGACATCTAGGGTTCAACAAAACTATAGGAATCATACATAAAGCAACTCAACTCAATCACTCAGGAATAGTCTAGTTTAGGAAATATCATATCACATATCTCAGAATTCTCATATCTTGGAGTTTAGGTTCTCTAACCTTCTCCCATTGGGTCTCACTCTCTTTGGAGTTAACCCCGAAACTGGTCCTAGAACTAGAGGTCCTCCTTCGTAAAAGAGCTTGAGGCTCATGCTGACTCACAACCTGTCTTAACTTAGCATATCTTATCTCATAAAAGCCTATTTACTTGCACCATCAACACTTATCTCAAAACCTCAAACCTAACTCATGTCCTCAAAGACAAACATAAATCAGCATACTCATCTTATATCATTTATGTAAGACTTACATCAAATCTTATTTCATCTATTCCATCTATCATATATATCAAAAAGGCTCTAGACATCTAATCTAGAACTACTCTCTCTTCTAGACTGATGTCATTCACTTTCGCTTAGGTTACATGACCACCTCCTACTCGTACATGTGTGGGGACACATTTTTGTAATACATATACATAATAAATATTATATAGTTTTTCTCCAATAAAACAAGCGTCAGAGAAAACTATCGAGGTTCGATCCGTTTGGAATCAAAAACCAAATCCTGAAAACGAGTGTCCCACACATAGTAGAGAGTCCAGTGTCATGAAAACTAATGAAAAGAGTGAGAACATGGTGTAGACTAGCGTAGCTACTCTAGACAACGAGCGCCATATGTCTAGGGTTTCTCTTCCCTTGATGCACATCATTTCCAAATAGTGCAACGTCCCATACCGCTGCACCACAAGGAAAGAACGACATCTAAGGACTTGCTACTCAACAAGCACCAGTCTAGACCTAGTTCTCGGACATCTAGGTGCTAACCTAGAGGCTAGGTCAGATCTAGTCTCTAAAAGACAACTAATCTAACCCTAAAGATTATTAAGTTCAAGGTTCTTTAGTTTTGAGTTGCATAATGAGCAAATGTCAGGCTTTGCTATTGTTCATGCTCTGATACTACCTGTAACGTCCCCGAATTTTCAAAAACTTAATCTGATGTGTGACGTCCAAATTGAAACCCTCACCTCAGCGAGAATCCCAATTTAAACACCACAAACTAGGCTAAGAAGGAGAAAATCAAGGGAGTCAGAAGGAAAACAATCAGTAGCACATGTACATGAACAATAATAAAACCATACACACATGTTCACCATTCAACATATAATTACAACATGAATTGTTACAACATTTGATATTACATATTGAACAACAAACTATACATATACATGTACTACCACTAAACTATAGGATCTTAAGACAACAAGTCCACATGTACATCAGCTCGCCACACAACTCTCAACCATCCTGGATCTTCAAGAGCAAACCACAACCTAACAAAAGATTACATGCAGTACACGTCAGCACAATATTCAAGAATATTGTACTGAGTACACCTACGTGTCTTTTATTTACCTCTCATCATATCTTGGCAATAAGATAAAACTAATACTTGGCATCATTAAACAAAATATAAGAAAATGCGTATAGTTGCACAAAGATATTTGTTACCGGAAGAGAACACATATTTTAGGCACATTTCCATTATATGTAAACTTGATCAACCACATGCACTATTCTACCAAAGAGATTTAGTGCTCACATGTACTATTCTGCCAAAGAGATTTAGTACTTCACAAATGCACTATTCTGCCAAAGAGATTTAGTGCTCACATGTACTATTCTGCCAAAGAGATTTAGTACTATCATCAATGCACTATTCTACCAAAGAGATTTAGTGCTATCATATAATGGACCAGATATCTTATGTTTCATGTGTTCATAGCAATAAGTATGGAAAAACACGCAACATATCATACAAGAACAATCATTTCAATCAATATCATATGCCAAGTTTGTACTACCATATAATGCAAGCATATTATACAATAAGCCAAGTAAGAGGTAATGGCGTACCTTCCAAAGAGATATATCATACTAAACACATATCACTGATGTCAACTATAAGCTTGGTCAAACCTGATCAAAACAAGACCATATACTATCATCAGGTTCTCATCTTATTATATCTCATCTTAACCCTATTTATATCCATTTTAGGGTTTACCTTAGCTCATTAAGATATGTGCATCATTACTTATCTTATCTTCTTGTAATTATGTTACTAATATTATATTCCAGATTAGGATACATAATCTGAATATCATGTTCTGTATCATTCTTTATACATATTAAACCTAGGTTACATGTATTGTACAAATTAGGATTTCATCTTATATATTAAGGGTCATCTTCATATAACATTAGTTCCAAGCATCTAACTGATATTCGAGTTACATATTAGCATCACATTACTGATATGAAGGTATTTTGTAATTACCATGATTTATTGAGCATGCATGTATTTATTGCATTTTATTTAGGGTTATTAGCCCTAATTAGCCATATTAAGAAAATTACATGATTTCGTACATCACCATGGTCATATCTGACATCACATGCGTTATAAACGTTATTATGGAGTTACTAACATTTTTTCATAATTTTAGGCCACTGTTTGATATTTATTATCCATCAAATGAGCATTTCACAACTAACAAGATATCTCTGATATTAGTGCAACTAAAGACTGATATTACAATTTCATATTGTTCTACACATTTTTTTGAGAATTTCTATATATAATTTGTATTTTTCGGACATCGGAGCTATTTTCTATGATTTATCTAAGATCTGAGCATATATGAGGATTTTACCTTTTGTAGCCAATCGGGGACTGCCACGTGGCTCCCAGGGTTGGTGTTTCTTTGCTTGGGACCGGCCGGTTCCCTCTCCTGGCTCGCACTGGGCCGGCTGGTTCTCATCTTATGAACCCGGTTCAAATGGGTTTGGCCAAAACGCCTTCTTCCCTCAGTTCCTGTCTCGCGATTGTGTGCGTCGTCTGCTGCAACAGCGGGCGCCACCAGAGTCCCGAGCAGGACTCCCATCTTCAGCAAGGCACCTACGCCATTGGATCCCCCTCCTTGCAGCCGCTGTCATGGCTCGTTTCTTCTTCGTGATCCCTACTGAGTTCCTTGTCTACGGAAGATCCAGCCTAGGGATTGAGATCACGAAGTCCATCCTTCTCTGCGATCACGATCTCTGAGTCTGTGGGACTGAAATTCATGGCCGCTGGCGTGATCTCTGCATCTTCTCTGAGCTCGAGGAACTCGCCCCCTCAGCCTCGCATTGCTATGTCCCCCACTTCTTCTCACATCACGTGAACTTCACAGACTCTACTCCTCCACGAAGTGCCACTGCACGCAGGAAGGGCGGCAGGGAACCCTGCGCTCCTCGAGCCTCCTCGCCATCAGGAAAAACCACGGTGGTCTTCGTTGGTGTCTCCTCCGGAGACAACTAGGCACCATTCTCCTCTGCCTCGAGGACAGGGAACACCAGAAAAGGGTTCATAAGAAGCTGTCGTCGTTGATCTGTTGTGCTCTCTGAGTAGTGACGTCCGACCTCCTCCTCCTCGTCCCTACTGCATTCTCCATAATCTACTATTCTCATGCTCTCCCTACGACTGACGATGGAGAGGTGGGTCAAAAGGGAACTCCTCCCATTCCAAAACCAACTACCTGGTTTGAAGTCTTCCTCACACCCATGATCCGTGAGATGGTGGAGGTAGTCATGGCCTCATCTGCCCCCCACATTTCTCAAAGCCACCCCATCGTGGAAGGCCATCGACATGGTCAAGAGGCAACTGCCATGAAGGTGAAAACTTAAAAACCATTCGATCCAGCATATCCAAGGGTAGAGAAAAGCCCACATAGTCAATCTGTGGCTTCTAATCTTTACTGAACTGCTTGGGTGCAACTACTGGGTCCACGAGAAATAGAAAGGCCACACACCCATCCAAAAACCAAAAGGGGTGTGACACTTATTAAAACCAACTTAGGTCTATAAATCCTCGAAAATGTCTATTATTTCTCAAATTGCAAACCTTCATAACTCCTTCTAGGAATATCTAAATGTCACCAAATTTTAACGATTGCTTCCTCACCACTCAAACTATCTTCTACTCAAATTTAGTGCCAAAACTCAATGGTTATACCATTCAATTAAATTCCTCAAAAGACATGAAAAGAGAGATCTTAATCATTATATAAATCTCCATCAACATTCCAACTTTACTAACATACTTGGAACTCTCATTATAACTCACGATATGGATTCTAATATGTTATTAGAGATTTATGGATTTCAAAAATCCACTCCATCACATCCTACACACCTTAAAAGATATTCCGTCCTCAGAATTAGTCCAGAAAAACCACTTTGTCACACGATGAAAATAGCTTAAGGTAGATTGTGCTAGCTAGAATCATGTCTATCGTCACTGTATCATAACTTTCCATAAAGTTCCTAATGTGTGTCATCTTAGAAGGACACCAAAAACTTGACAATATAATGTGCGTGCAATACGCAAGTGTATGTATTGAAGTAATAAGGCCATGTGAGGCCCGAGTCAAACACAGGGAAGCGTTTCTCTAGTAGACTACTACTAACTACAGATCAATCAGCTAGGTTGGTGATAGTTGTTTGAATTGAGTTGAATTGTCAAATGAACCCTAAGGTAAATGAATTAAAGGTTGAAGTAAATCATAAAAAGGATTAATTGTTTAGGAGGTGGTTTCACCACAGATACCACTAACAACCAATTCCACACACTAATATATATTATCTCAATCCATGGATAAGGAGCATGTATCCAGAATCACCTGCTTCCATAGTGTAATTCACTACCTAATCTAATGCCAATCTCACTCCTGTAGTTATTGGTTTGATTAGTTAGGTGCTTTATGCTTATACTCTGGGTTTCTCCTCTCGTATATTCTCTACTTTTCCCAAAGGGTGAAATATATGAGTAATCTTATGCTTTCCAACCCTTAATCCCTCTCCCAAGATGACTAAGCTTCTAATAATCCATTCATGGTGATCAAGCACAAATAGAACATGAAACTTTCATAGAATTATATCTAGTACTAAAGAGATAATGTTACAACCCCAATTTTTGGGTTCTTTTGGTGGGAAATGTAATTTCCTCAACAAATGTGTGATTTAGTAATTTGTATGATTTAAGTAAATTGATTAGTTTACTTTGATAAATAGCCTTGTTTGATTTCATGGGCATTATTTTCTATTGGGCCCAATAACAAGGAAAAAGAAAATAAAAAGGAAAAGAAATCAATTAATAAAGAAATAACTGAGATAATAAGAAAAGAAAGACGTAGAAGCATCTAGAAGGCTAGGAATTATCCTTCAAAGATGGATTTAGTATCTTTGGGATTTCTTGGGTTCCAAGCAGTCCAAGTTGCAAAGATAATAGGAGAAGAAAAAGATAAAATCAAATAAAGTAGTATTAAGAAGGAAAGTTGAGATAATGATGAAAAAATAAGGAATATGTAGAAATATGGATAATGGAATCATTATAGAGTGGTTTCAATTCCAATTGCCTTATAATGTTATCAAAATCAACATAGAGAAAATAGGAAAGAAGGAAAGAGAAAATATGTGTTTTTATACATAATACATGCTTTATAAGTCATTGACTTGCAAATGAAGAAAAGGGGTTATTCCTTTTGAGTTTCATCTTCATACTTGGAATATAAGTAGATTAAGTCTTTATAGACTTTCCCTTAAAATTGGGATCAAATGGGTAAGCGGTTTGGGAGATACAATTTTTGAAAGTATTCCTAAAGTGTGGAGGAAATCAATAAATGTCACAATTTGAATTAATTAGAAATCAGGGACCGATTCAATTTGAATTAATTAGAAATCAGGGACTGATTTCCTTTGTTCTTCGCATGGCACGTCAGCCATTAGATCAAGATCCAAGGGTGACTCAGTCATCACCTACCCCAAACGGAATAGGAAAGGGGAGCAGTACGATCAGTTTTTCCAAATCAAATTTCTCGCGAAAGGATGGATGAGAAGACTTAGAAATTGGATCAATGACTTCAGGAGAAAGGAACACACCCACCTACCCTAGGTTTTACCTAGTTTGGGAATCTCTAGAAGATACGCCCAATTCACAGTTCCTAGTTAGCTACATGTTGACCCCGAGGCTATATGTATGTATGTCTATATATATATATATATATATATATATATATATATATATATATATATATAGCCAATCCATTAAATTTCAAGGCAACATAATGGTCATGAGACCCTGCCAAACTGATGGCTTCAAAACCAAGGTCCAATTCCACTCTGCGAGCCATGTTCTTCTCCCTTTTCTTCTCTTTTCCCGCCGACAAGGTTCCATCTTGCTCTCCCAGTACGAGCCGACTCCAAAGGAATTAAGACCTCCAGTGAGTTCAGAGAGGGCCGACGCTACAATCTGTATCTTGGCCGACTCTTTGGCGCCCTATAGCACCGGGTCAACATGTGGGTTGACCACGGCCTGGAGTCGTGGAGCTCCTATTCGCAGATTCATGGAGTTGGGAGGAAGAAGATAGGAAAGAATGGAATGACGAGAACGCCCATGAGCGCTTGCGATAGCCTTGAGACCGGCGGAGGGGCAATAGCATCCTTTCATTCTAAATTCGGCCCTTTATCCTCTTGAGGCGGATCTCTGACAAGGTCGAAGCCCATTGGATGGCCGAGGTCCGCATGGAAAGAGAGAGGCTGCAATGCTGACGTGGCAACATTCTATTGGTCCAAAGGTAATGAATCTTGCAAAAATTGTAACTAATTATTTGTAGCTTGGATTAAGAAGTATTGTATATGAAAATTGATCATAAAAATGCAAGGAATTATATAAAAATATATTTAGAGCCTAAATCTATTTCTAGTTAAAAAAGTGGTTAAAGTTTCCATCCTTAATGTGTTTATGACTAAGATAAACCCTAATTTGATGATTAATGAGTTGAGGGGATTAATATGGATGTTTTATGATAATATTAACATGTTGTTAATAAGAAAGATGTTTTTATGTAAATAGAATGATCCATATGATTAATAGTTTAATTTAGGGTTTTGATATGTTAATGAGCATTAATGGGTTAGAAACCCTAATTTTGATAATGATGGATTTTAATTGTTTTAATTGTGCAAATCCATGAATAAAATAGAGATATGATGATCCTAAGCTAACTTGAGTATAAAAGATCCTTTATGTGGATTATTTGTGTAATTAGGGTTTTTAAGAGTAGAAAAGTGGTTTTAGGGTTTGTTGACCTAAAAAGGATAAGGTTTGAGAAATTGATCTAAGGAACCCTAATGCATCCTAAAGAGACTTAGAAACCCTAGAAAGGTATCTCAAGTCAATAAAGAGTTGTTTGGGATATATGGTAACAATTAGGTGTTATACATATTTTTAGGATCAAGATTGCTTGATTGGTTTCTTGTCTTGCTTGATTGGACATCTTGATTTGGATTGGATATCTTGCTCCAAAATAGGTAAGTGGTTATTTATGAATAATCGATTTAGTTTCACGGTGTTTCCCGAACATTTTATCGATTGGATGCAACCTAAACTATTGGATGTTTAATTCTGCAATTCTATAAAGTCCCTATGAGTATCATAATTCATTATGTATGTGTATTCTCGAGCCTACATGCCACCCTGATGTAAGTTGCAAGACCAAGCTCCGGAGGGAAGGTCTGAGTTGGTCAAGCCCCGGAGGGAAGACCATTGGGCACCCGAGAAGTGACCCCAGACACCAAGCTCAGGATGGAGAAGGTGGCCTTATGTCCCTTGCATGGACAAAACCCTAAGAGAGGGTAATCCAGAGTTTAGGGAAAAAGTGGTTGAGAATGTCAAATTGAAAACATAATTTGGATTGTTAATAACTTATTTGTGATAATTAGGTTGTTAGAAACTATTTGTGGAAATTTTTTATTATTCCCCAATATCAGTATAGCAATATACTGACCGACGTTTTGTTTGTCGACGTTTTAGGTATTATCTGAAAAGGATAAACAGTAAAGCAAAATCTGTGAATATCAGTTTAAGTAATTCAATGGAGGATTAGATAGTTAAATTTCTACTGTGGATATAAGTCTTAGATCCTATTTTGAAAAGGTATGCAAAAGTTTTATTTTATACTTGCTTTCCAATTTAGTTAGTAGAATTTGATAATTATTTTTGATTAAATTGTTAAATCATTGATCCTAAATTTTGGGATAATGCCTCCGACCTCTTGGTCTCCCTTGATTGGGGGTTATCGGGAAGCAGAGTCGTTACAGATAACTTGATATTAATGCATGGAATTCAATCGCAGTGTATATCTGGGTTACTCCCAGATCCTAAAGAACACATGTTTTTAGCCTTGCATGGTTTTCATCACAAAACATGTAGAAGGGAAGAAGAAAAATGTAGGGAACATAGTAGAAACTAAGGTAACCCTTGGATCTTTGCCCGTCTAGATGATCCCCTCCATAGAACATGTGTTCCGCTGTCTTCCGGTTGTAGAACCGTCCTCTATAGGTGCTCGGATCTTCCTGGATGAAGTTTTCAGTCCTCCATTCTTCTCTTCTCTCTCTCCAGTAGTCATATGATCAAAATGATGGTTCCCTTAGGTCTGGCAGTAGTCCCCCTAAGTCATAGAAATCACTTAGGGTCCAAAATTATGTCCACCGTTGGATTAGAACAGATCTGTGGTCAGCCTAGGTGGTACTACCGAGTCACTTAGGTTTAGTCGCGTGATCCTGATCCCATCAGTACCATCGACTGGGACTCGATAGCACTGACTTTTGTGATTTTGAACAACCTCTCTAATGTCAACTCGGTAGCACTGAGTTTGGTACTCGGTAGCACTGAGTTTTCTTGATTCACACTGGGCTTACTGATGCTATCTCAGAAGCACCAACTTTTTCTATCGATAGCACCAAGATGTTACTGGTCTTCGAGCACATCCCTGAAGGTAAGTCGGTACCACCGACTCTTGCAAGGTCGATAGCACTAAGCTGTGTAGAACTGCCTTGTACCTAAAATTGCATAAAAGCATAATAAGTACTTAGTTAGTGTAAAATGTTGGTAAAAATCATATGATTTGATGTATTCAAGGAAATATAGGCTATCAATGACAATATGTGCATAATAGGTCAAATAAAGGCCCAAACTACGCATGAAAATAAGGGAAAATGAGCCTATAATAATGACTGAAAACACATGCATCAATCCCCCACCCCATCTTCTTCTCCTACCTTTGACGTATACTATGTTTTGGCATGGTAGCCATTCTTGAGAGGGAACTCCTTATCACGAGGGTAATAGGCCATGTTTTGACAAGGTGACACCCAAGTGAGAGGAAGTTTCTCCTCTCTTTTCCCCTTCCTTCTTTGGTTCAGCCTAGGGTTCTTTCTTACCCTTCTCTTGAGAAACTTTTGACATTGATGTCTTATCCTTCTTGAGGTGCTTTTGTGTCTGAGAGTGGAGCTTTTAGTGGAGCTTATTTCTCCTACGATGATTGTGTGCTTGGAGCTTGCAAACCTTGAAGTGATCTTCTTTAAGGCGAGTTATATAACACTTAACCATCTCTATTATTGCACTTTTCATACCTCCATGTTACTATTTTCTCTCTCTAAAATGTGTCCTAATATGCTAATAGAAGATACCATGCTCAAGAACTTGGTTGATGATGGTTAACATGCTTGGTTTGCTTGAAATATGAAACCCTAATCCAATGCACCCAGTTTTGGTGATTGTTGTGTCATGGTGATTTTCTCCTACCTTTAGACCTTGGTTTTGCTTACATGTGTGATGTTTGTATACCTAGAGGTTATGAGGAGGTGAGGTTCTATTTTGGGATCTTTAAATGTGGTTTTCTCTCTCTTGCATAAGGTCATATCCTGGTGGTTTCATGATACAAGTTTTTAGGGTTTTGATGACTATTTTGCATGAGGTTTTCTCCTCCATGTTGATGATGGATTTCCTTGTTTCCATATTTTATTTTTGGGTCAAGCATGTATTTGTTTTGGTCATGACATGTCCCTGGTTGGAGGTCGTGACATGCTCTTGTTTTGGGTTGAGACATCCCTTGTTTCTTGAAGTCTGCGACCTATTCTTCCATGGGTGATCGAAACCCTAGTTTTGAGATGGTCGAGACAAGTCTCCCCTTTGGTGTGTCGCGGTTGTGACACCATGGTTCATCATAGTCGAGACACCATGGTAGGTGATCAAGACACCTTTATGTTGTGATATGCATATGATGGGTGGTTGCAACACATGGACGATGGGTGGTTAAGACACATGCTTGAGCACATAATCAATACATGTGTATGATTAATGAATGAACCATGTAGAGTGTTGTTTGGATAAGGTCTAATCAACTTTAATCATGCTACTTAACCCTAATATGTTCCAAGAAAGTGGGAGGTTGTGTACCTAGGGTTTGGAGATCGTTTATAACTATAAAACCCTAATCGACTATGTGTGGAACCCTAACCCTAATGACATGCAATGTGATATGTTTGTTTCTCTCTCATGGAATGGTTATTGTGTTATGTTGCTCTTTCTCTCTTTTTTATATGAATCTCTAACCTTACAGGTGATGTGCATTTGAATATTGTAGCTAGTGTATGATATGGTTATAATGATATGGCACATTATGTTAGTTTTGATCCTTTATGAGGCATGTTGAAACAAATGTGATACATGAATAATGTGACAGGGGTCTTATGACCTGGAAGAGGCTTATTGCCTAGTTTGAGGTGTTAACCTCCAGTGATGAATGAGGGATTGATATCCCATGCCTAAATTTGGAAATGATGTTATCCATGAGTGGCAGTGACATTACATAATGTGGTGACAACTTTATGATCCAAACATTATATATCTTCTAAAGTAGTATCATACCCTTACTTTTGTAGGATTTGTTTATGGGTTATACATTGTAACTTGATTGATGATAAAGGACATGCAATGGACATAATTAATCAAGTGGAACCTAATCATGTAGTTTTCCCTGTGCCATAGATCCATCTTTAGTGTCAGTACTTGCTGGATGGTGAAATAGGTTTTCCCTTAGGGTGTGACTGGTTTGATGTAATTTTTCTGGAAAATAGTGGAAGTGGATTTCCTTTTCTAGTTTTATGTGATTGGTTAGATGAAAGTCGGGAACTTGAGTTCCTTAGATTTCCTTGGACTTCTGGTTGTATATATACGGTTTAAAAAATGAGTTCCGTAACGAATCATCCAGAAAACAAGTTCCGCCCTTGATATGTCTTGCCCGCTCCCTTCTTTCTATCATCGAGCACGACTCGACAAGGCCAGCGACCGTCCGGCAAGAAGGCAGTGTTGTAAATCTGTTGCACATCCTTCGACAACCTGGCTGCCTCATATGGCGAACAATGCCCAGCCGCACCAATCGCGAATCTCTCATGGATCTGTGATCTCAGTTCCAAGCCAGCGAACCACTGGCAAAAACCACCGGAAACTAGGGTAAATATCTTCACCGTTCATAGAATGTAGGAAACTCAATCACCAAGTGTAATCCTTCCGATTTATCCTTCTCAGTAAGGAGAGAATAAAATAATCATCCAAATCCCAACGTGATGGCACTGACATCTCACTCCTTCCGAATAAAGTCTCCTTCAATTCTTGCCCTAGTCCCTTTTTAACCACCCAGATTACGCCGTCTATTTTCAAGAAAATTGATTACAAACCAATCACCAGGAACCTGTTTTTCAGGAATCCCATTTCAATTTTGGGAAAATGACTTCCATGAAAATGTCAGTTGCACATAACCAATCAGACCCTTAGTGGAAGCTCAGAGTCGTATACTATTGAGTATACACATTCACAGTATTGGTTGTGATCCATATCTTGGAAGGATAAGGGTCGAGGCTGTATCTCAATTATGTGATACAGATTATATATGTGATATCTTTTGAGGATGGATGTGGTCATTCCTCGACAGGAGTGTGGTTGCAATCATAACTCATTTTCACTAGTATTGTGTCTATATACCAAGGCAAGATAGGTTTTTTTTGTAGTTAGACTTTACATGTCACTGCGGAGGACTCAGAATGACTGAGGGTGTGGTGAGATCATGGATTTTGGCTCTTCCATTGATCCTTGACAAGAGTATGAATAAGCTGAGGAAGAAGGATATCTCTTTGGTTTAGGTTTTGTGGCATCACCATGGCATTGAGGAAGCCACATGGGAGCTTGAGGAAGAGACGAAGAGGAAGTACCCATCTCTTATAAGCATCTTTAAAATGTGATGGACAATAAAAACTACTTTCTAATACATTGGTCGTTGTCCTAGAGCTATCATGGTGTCCCCTAGTAGGTAGGGAGTGACAATGTGCCAAGATACTCTCAATCTCATATCCATGCACACACTTTCTCAAAATCCCATCCCTACATTTTTTTAGTAAGATAGGATCATTCCACACATAGAACCTCAATGAGTGGGAAAAAATCTTCTTGTCTTGATACCCCCAATCTCCTAACAGCTCACCACATGCCAAGTAGTTCACAATATTTGCAAACCATGGGTCTTTGTTTTTCATGGATAACAATTGCTCATATGGGAACTCCTCAACAATAGGTATCTCTAGATCCTTCTCATCCACTCTTTCCAACCTAGACAAATGATCTGCTACCACATTTTTTGTCCCTGCCTTATCCTTGATATCTAGATCAAATTCCTATAGTAGAAAAATCCATCTTATCAATCTAGACTTGGCATCTTTCTTTTATAGCATATACATTATCGTTGCATGGTCATTCCAAACAATAACCCTTGCCCAGTTAAATATTGGAAAAAAAATTCAAAAGCAAAATTTTACCGCCAAAAGCTCTTTTTTTATTGTTGTGTAATTAAGTTCGGCATCATTATAATAAATGACATCAGAAGTTTTATTCTTGTGTTGTCCTAGAACAACACCTACCGCATAGTCTTATGTTGTTACGACTCTCGACAAAACCATTACTGATTAATGCGGAATTAAACATTAGTAGTGGATTACTAAAAATCATTAAAAATTAAAACCATTTACAAAGAGATCTATTTCCAGGAAACTCTTATAACAAGAACCAAAATATTATATACATTCTGGTCCACAAAGTACATACCATGTACCTTCTCTTCTCGAGGATTACATACAACAGTTGCTTTGTTAAATCTACACATAAGCAACATAAAACCCCAAGGCATTCAATGCCAAAATATCAGATCGATCATAAAAACACTAACTACTAACTCCTAGGACCTGAGAGTATAGAGACGACTCATATGACTCATATTTAAAAGACACGACAGTCAGTATCTCCACCTGAGATGTTACTACTGTCCCTAATGCTGTTGTCCTTCCCCTGCTGTAGGGTTCCTACCTCCTCATCCTCGTCCACCTAAAAAGGTTGGATCCCACGGGGGTGAGACAATTGAAATTGTCCCAGCGAGAGATATAACTCTCCACCAGAAACATTATTATTGCAGATAAATAGTAATAAATTGAGCAGAACAATCTCTATTGAACAGTAGGATTAAATCATTCTTAAGCAGAATGGAGCAATATCATCTATTCGTTTTAATAAGGAATATGAAGAACATGTATAATATTTATCTACTTCAGGATACAATAAGAAATGTAACATCAACCAATGTTTTTCATATTTCGTCCTTAAGCGAATACGCTACATGGCTGATTACATTTTACAATCATACTTATGCCCTGAGGAAGTGAGTCGTACCGCTCAAATCCAACCTTCGGTTGTGAAACCCAAAGCCGATGTCATACAAGATCAAATGAAGAGTCAGACTCCTCGATCTCATCCATCTCGGTCAGTGCGAGACCACAAGTAGGACCGTAGTCTCTTGCTTAAGTGACCTCAGTCACAGGGTTATCTCTCATAGGCTACCCATCCTCTAGCCCACCTTGGTACAGGTCTCGGCGCTAGTAAATATGAGCTACAGGCCAGTTCACCATGCTCTCTGAGCCATGAACGCATTCATGCTCCATCACACTAAGCCATGGGCCTATTCACCATGTTCTTATTCATATCTTGAGTCTACAACCGAAGTTTCACTCTAATCCTCCTATTTTCAGCTAGGAGTAACCCCACATATTCAATAATATACGCTCCGGATTAACCAGCAGGAAAACACGTTTCACCATCACTAGCTACTTACGATGATGGATCTATGGCCAGGGCTCTACATGATAATATTCCACTTGATTATTTAAGTACATTACCGTATTCTTTTAGCATCAGTCAAGTTTTCAAATAAGAATTATTATGACAAATGTTACAAAGAAACAATACTCTTATCAAGTACTTTTCAAAACTTTATAAAACATTGGGATCTCAATCCCTTGTCTCATTACTGGGAATTCACATCCCTCAACAACATCATCATCATGTTTGCTGGATCTGGGTATTCAAACCCTTAGTTCATCACTGAACATAGTTACCACTATCAGGTAACTATTACCTCCAGGTCATTTGACCAAGGTATTCATGATACTTGTTACACAAGCATCTCACATAGTTCACCAGGAATATTCAACTTCTTGTCACCTCTCACTAGGCAACAAATAAAATTATGGCTCACAAGGCCCATTAACATCATAGCTCATACCTGGTTATGCTCATCATCTCATAATACCTGCATGGTTAGTATACTTGATAACAACCATATCAATTACATATCAGCATTATGAAATACAAAGATAACATCACTATTCCCTCATTAGAGTTAGGGTTTCTCATCTTTATCAATCAGGGTTTCACATAACATCACCCTGTATTAGGGTTTCACATAACATCACCCTGTATTAGGGTTTCACATAACATCACCATGTATTAGGGTTTTACATAACATAACCCTATATTAGGGTTTCACATAGCATTACCTAAAATTAGGGTTTCTCAACCCATAGCCCAAAATTAGGGTTAGGGTTTCCCATCTTTATCAATTAGTTAGGGTTTTATGATTATCTCATTAATCCAAACCCTAAGTCAGTGCTTCCACATATCTTGGAGCACATAGCATTATTTAAGTGCTAAATCATACTTATCATTGTTCTATGTACTTAGGAACACACATCATCATCATCATACCTTAATAGGTTGACTTAACCTCTTACTAAAGTACATGCAACTATGCTTATCATGGTGTATTGAATTTATTACTTTTATAAGCATTGAGTGATAATTACTCTAATTATACCAATCACCTAAGTACTTTAGAAGTACTTCCATTGAAATCATCCTTGAGATACTCTTCAACCACTTATGGGTTATTAGTACTTACATGGATTGAATCAATTGAACCTTCCAAACGTTTTGAACTAATTGAACCTCCAAATGGTTTGGGACCGTTTAGACCTTCAAACGGTCTTGAGGTTACTTGACCTTCAAATGGTCTTGAGGTTACTTGACCTTCAAACGGTCTTAAGGTTACTTGACCTTCAAACGGTCTTGAACCAAACCTCCAAATGGTCTGAAGACCGTTAGACCTTAAACGATCTTGACCTAAATCCTTTAAATGGTTTTGAAGACCGTTAGACCTTAAACGGTCTTGCCCTAAATCCTTTAAATAGTTTTGAAGACCGTTAGACCTCAAACGGTCTTGCCCTAAATCTTCAATCAGTTTTGAAACTGTTTGATCTTATTAGGGTTTGAAACCATTTGACCTTTGAACGGTTTGAAACTAGTTGATAAAATTAACTTTGAAAACATTTAACCCTAAACGGTTTGAGACCGTTTGGTCCTCAAACGGTTTGAGACTTATTGGTTCTCAAATGGTTTGAGACCGTTTGGTCACAACAACTTGAAACTGTTTAACCCTAAATTAGGGTTTTGTCATCAATTGACCTAGGGTTTTGAAACCAATTGAGTTCTAATTGATTGGTCATCCAAGGTTGAGACCATGTGAACTAAATCAGATTGAAACCTTTAGAATTTTACACCTTCTTGAAACCATTTAACCCCTAACGGTTTGAAACCATTTGACCTCTAACGGTTTTGGAACTGTTTGGTCACCAAACGGTTTTGAAACCGTTTGGTCTGTAACGGTTTGAAACCGTTTCACCAACACCATGAAACTGTTTGCTTATAATTTTCTTGAGGTTTGTGATAATATGATGTCATCATCATCAAGCTTCATACCTCCAAATACTACTGTAATATATATGAAAAATTCATCAATTGTTCAAGAAGAAAACAAAAAATCAACATATGATGAGGAATTGAAATCAATAATAACATTGATGGGTTCAAGTTATATAAACCACCTTCAAAGTAGCTTCAAAGCTTCAAGCTTCACGTATTTAATGGTGAAATAAGGTCCTTCAACTATCTGAGGTCTGTTTCCAACTTTTTGGATGCAAAAGATGGCCAAGGTTGAGCATTGGATAGAAGAGAGAAGAAAATGAATGTTGAAATCCGATTTCAACCATCAATTCAAGGTTTAAGATGATCATGGAGCTTACCTTCAGATTGGGGAACGTTTTCCTCCTCCTCATAATCTCCTTGGTCATCGGCCAAAGAAAGGGGAGAAAGTGGTTTGCAAAATAACCTTTCAAGTAAGGAGAAAATCAAGTATATGTAATTGATTTTCTAGGAGAGAGAAAGTAGGGGGGAAATCATCCATTTTCTTTCCACATGCCCCCTCCCTTACTTGCATTCGAAGCCATCTTTCTTTTCCCTCAAAATTCTTTCGTTTATCCTTGAATTAAAAGCAACCACTTAAGCACCTTAATTAATATAATATTATTATCCATTTTTAGTGGACATTACTTTTTAATTAACAAATGTGAGTGGGTTTCTTCACCTACTTAGGATATTTCGGTGCAACTCAAGGCATTTGAACGTCCTTGAACTATAGGATTTCAACCACAGCCTTTTTAGTTGATGGACACTTCAATTAATATATTTATTTTTGCTACAAAATAAATTAGGGTTTTAATTATGCTTAAATCTTGATTATTTTATTATCAAGATTATCTTTCCTCAAAAGTAGTTCAAACAAGATGCCCCTTTCTTTATATTTTCTCTAAATGGTACTAAGAAATAGTAGGGACATTCTTGAAGTGGTATTTTACATATTCAACCCTAGATTTTGGGTAATTTGCAAATTACACCAAAACTAGCATTCAATTCACAAACATTACTCAAACAAGCTTCTTCTTGGAACTTAGGCTTGTGGAAGCCATACCTCAGCATCATTCTCATTCTTATGATGATATAACACTTGAGGAACATTTATCATGTAACATTTGAAAGGTAACCCCTTAAATTGGGTAAATTGCACTTTAGTCCAAAATAGGTAAAATATTGTTTCAACATTATTCAAATAGGACCAAAATTGAAGCATAAGTTCTCCTTTAGTCTTAATTATTTTTTTTCAAAAGTTAAAGACAAGAATATAAAAGACTTACTTAAGTAAAACTTCTAGGGTTAAGATATAACCCAAGTCAGGGATGTTACAGATGTATCACACATCAGCTCAAATGGTTGGCTCGAATATGGATCTTGTATCACGGGTACGGAGGCCAATTTCTCCTTCAACACATCAAACGTCTTCAAACACCATTGGACAAAATTAAACTCGGTGTCTGTTACGACCCCAACTCCCGATAACCCCCAATTAATGGAGACCAAGAGGTTGAAGCTGCACCCATTAATCCCGGATCAAAGGTTCGACATATAACCATAAACAATTATTAAATTCTAACAGACTATACTGAAAATGGTAATAAAAATTTTCTTTGCATACCTTGAAAAGTTGGGAACAAACTAACTTCTAACCTCAGCTGAACTATTCTATCTAATTCCTCCTTGTTCTGTAATTCTTGAATTCACAAGGTGTCGCTTTACTGTTTGTTCTTTTCATTGTACCTAAAACGCTGACAAACAAAACATCGGTCAGCCGAAGCTGGTATGTGGACGAAACAGATAATGTTCAACTATGTTAACAATATAATCATTAAATTAATCATTTAACAATCAATATTACATTTTAAGCCATACAACTCAATCCATACATATTCTCAAACTTTGGGTTGTCCCTGCAGTGGACATGGATATCACCTCTCTTTTAGGTAATAGAGTCGCATGGCACCATCCGAAGATAGCCCAATATCTAACTCATTGTGACTTGATGGTCCTACCTCAAGGGTAGCCATGTACTAAGTCAACCATAGACCTGATGGACCTACCCAATAGGTAGCCATGTACTAGGTCATCCATAGACCTGATGGACCTACCCAATAGGTAGCCATGTACTAGGTCATCCATAGACCTGATGGACCTACCCAATAGATAGCCATGTACTAGGCCTTTCTCTAACCTGATGGACCTACCCATAGGTAGCCATGTACTAGGTTAGCTATAATGCCACAGAGAGAACCAAGATCTGAGTTTGTAGGCATATATCCTTTGTGATAGTCATAGCCACATTATAGTTTACAATATGAACATCCAAACAGTTTAGTTGCATTCAATGCGATTAAACATCCAGGAATCCATCGGAAAACTAAAGCGGTTATTCATAATTAACCACGTACCTATCTTGGAGATCTCAAGCAACAATTTATCCCAATCCAACTAGATGTCCAATCAAGCAAGCCAATCAATCAATCAGGCAAACATTGATCCTGAAAACATGTATAATGTCTATTTGTCACAAGCATATCCCAAACAACTCCTTATTGACTTGGGACACTTTTCTAAGGTTTCTAAGTCTCGTTAGGATGCATTAGGGTTTCTTAGATCAATTTCTCAAACTTTATCCTTTTTAAGATAACAAACCCTAAAATACTCTTTTCCATTTATATAAACCCTAATTGCTCAAACTATTCATTTTAACACCCAAATTGACTTAGGATCATCACATCCCTAATTATTCATGGATTTGAACATTTAAACAATTAAAAGACATATTCTCCTAAATTAGGGTTTTCAAACTCATTAATGCATATTCACGCACTAAACCCTAAATTAAACCAAATATATAAAAAGATCATCTTTTTAGATCCTATCCTTACTTTTATTAACATCAGGTGAATTTCAACTTGAATTATCTAAATAATGTCATTAAGACTATTTACCATCCAATCTAAGGGTTTTCCCTTAATTAACACACTAAAGATGATAACTTTATGTACTTTCCAATTTCAAGCATATAAACTCTAAATTAGACTAATCATATGCAAAGTTCTTCCTTTTTTAACTCAATGTTCCTTTTTACATTTAACAGATTAATATCAACTCTAAAGATCCATTAAACCCTATTAAACACATTAATCATATCAAAATAGGGTTTCTTAACCTTTAATTCATTAACTATGATAATTTACACTATATTTCGAACTATGATCAGATTCAGGCTACAAAACTATTTTTATTGGATTCCTTGTGTTCTCCTGATCAAAATTCATATATAACTTGTTTTAATCTGAGCTACAGTTAAATAAATATGATGTTTGCATTAAACCACTTACCTTGCACCAATCACAGAGAGCCACGTCACCCTGGCTCATGCAATGCGGATTACTTGAGAAATATAACAGAATTACAAACTTGCCCCCGCGTAAATGGGCTGTTTCCTCAGCCCACAGAGGGCAAATTGGTCCAAAGCACCCTTCGCCCTTCTTCTTCCTCGGGCGGATGGCGCACCTTGGCTCATCTGCAAGGCCCGCAAACAGTCGCTAAGGTGGCGCGAGTCAGGCTGGGAGGACCTCCGATCTATCCGCTTCATGCAGCCGTGTTGCTGCCATGGTGGGTAGCTTAGGGCTTGGCGGCTCTGTCCAGGTCTTACTTTGTCTCCTCCTCGTGACCTACCACCATCGAAACCCCTCCTTGGTTCCTCGTTTCTCTAGTATCATGAAGTTTCTTGTGGTTAGGGTTTACGGAAGGAAACAAGGAAGAAGAAGATAGGGAAGAGAGAGGAAGACGTGGGTTTTCTTCTTTGAACTCGACCAGGGGGTCTACCCCTTTTATGGGGGAGGATATCCTCGCCCTAAGATACCCATCTAAGAGGAAATAAGTCCTCTCTTATAATAAAACCACCTTCCTTCATTGTGTAGAAAACTTCTCTCTCTTATTTGCTCTTTTAAAATCCTTGATTATTTAGATATTAGGAAATTCGAAATTCCCTTTCCCTTATTTAATTTATGGTTGCTTTTTAATTCCTTGGCACAAGTTCCTATTTTCCTTTTATAGAAAAAATATCATCCTTTTAAACGATACCACATAATTCATTAATAAAGCAACACATTATCCTCTTATTTTGCCTTTTTAGTATTTTCTCTTTCTTTCCTCTTTATTGGGACTCCTTGGATCCCAAGATACTCCATTATTTCGAAATTCTCTTTATTGGATACTTATTATCCTTCTAGATGCATCATTATGCATTGTTTCACATTATCTTGTTTATTTCTCATTTAAACATCTCTTTTTGAGGATTTCTTTTTATTTCTCTTTTATTTTCCTCATTGGTATTCCTTTTATCATTATTAATCCTTGGGATACCAAATTCCACAAAGGATAACTCAATTATATCTCTTTTCACTTGTTTTCCACATATTAACATTATTTCCAATTCCTTTCTTAAAAAGAAATACTTAATTAATCTTTTCTTTTATTATTGCTTTCTTTATGCAACTTTGTACTCCTTGGAACCCAAGGAACCCAAGAGGCATGAAATCCTCTTTGGATTTGCCTTCTAGAGGCTTCCACATATTTCTTTTATAAATTATTCAATTATTCATTCACTAATTGAATTTTCTTTATTATTTCCTTGTTATTGGGCCCAATAGCCAATAAAGCCCACAAATCAAACAACAAGGCTATTTTAAACGAAATCCATTTATTTGAAGAAAATTATATCATTATTTGTTCAAATATCTTTAATATGAGAAATTACATTTCTCACCAATTGAACCCAAAAATTGGGGTTATAACATCCTTCCCCTCTTATAGGAATTTTGTCCTCAAAATTCAAACAAGCAAACAAACAATTCAGGATAAGACTTTTCCATGTCCATCCTTGGCCCCTATGTGGCTTTGCCGTACCCATGGCATTTTCAAAGAACCTTTATTATCACATATTCTTTTCTCTGAGTCCTTTCATCCCGGCGTTTATAAACTGCATAGGTGACTCAGGCCATGTCAGCCTCCCTTGGGGTTCACTAGGTTCATTGCTCAGTACATGGTCGGGGTACCTCACATAGTGCTCTAAATCAGACACATGGAACTCATCACACATTACTTTATCCCGAGGGGTTAGGTCAATCTTAACCTTCTCCACCCATCCATTTCCCATGTATCGGGGACTCAGCTCTCTTAGCTATAACTTAGAGGGGTCGGATTTTCATGTCACATTTTCTCCCACAGTAACTTGTATGCTTGCATATGCTCACGACTCTCATCATTTCTAGGCTCCTTTCAGCCCTTGCACAATCAAAGTGACTTCATCTACACGCACTGTGGTCCCTTTTCTAACCATCATGTGGCCCTTTTCTAACCATCATGTGGTCTTTTTCTAACCATCAGGTGGCCTTTTTCTAACCATCATGTGGTCCTTTCACCAACATCACCTTACTGAAGTGGTGACCGACACAACCTCCCTTGCAGAGCTTCTTAGAGTCCCGATACTGGCTATGGTGGTCATCAACACATCTTTCATAGGACAAGAACTGTCTCTAGCTATCACCCTGAACGAGCACATGTGCTCTCATCAGACCCTTTAGTATGGATCATACTAACCATAGTTAGGGGTGATAAACTATACCATTGCATTCTTCATGTACCCACTTCCACCTTTTGGAAGGGAACCTTTAGGTCAAACTCAAAAACCTTTGAACTCACTTTATAGTTGAACCATCTCTCTCTCATGGGTAGTTCAACCAGATCTGTCCCTTGACAGAACTCCTTCTTTATCATGTCATCTAGGTAAGGCGAACTACCATAACCCATATTTCATCTCAACCTTCCTTGATTTAGGGGAGACTTACAACACCCATTGTGATGAACTCCCTTTCTCTTTTGGGGACTTTTATCCTTTATAACAATGCACTGGGGTACTGGTGTCTGTCCTTTACCTCCTGGCTTGCATGGCCACATGCCACATGCAACCTCATCTTAGGAATCTAAAGTACTACTGTCACTCATTATCTTGGTAGTACCACGGTGTATGGTGATCATGATCTCATGTATGTCAATATTCTTCAAGATCAATACCTCAAAAACCCTAAACCATTTTATTGGGGTTTCATCACTTTCTTTTCCAAAGAGGTGCACTTGAGGTTCTACCACCATCCTTTCATCGTATCAAGGACTAGACTGGCTAACCAAACAACCCTTAACTTTTCAACGTACCTTGTTACATCTGAGTGTTGTCCAAACACCTCTCCTTTCCAAACTTAAGGTTAGCAAAACAACCTCTTCAAACAAGTCAGATGTATCTCAACCAGTGCCTCCATTACCACTTCACATTCTTAGGTATTAGGTAACATTGAATGCATACACTTCCATGTATTTCACTTATCATTTCACCTCAAATTCTATGTCTATTTTCATTACGAACACTCTCTGATTTCATCATCATGGTGATCAAACTCAACCTGGTATAACTTGTAAGTTCCACATAGCTCATGATAAATAAATAAAAACATCCTCATAAGGTGACTACCTCATTCCTCTTAGTGTTTGCAAACCATCCATGTATCTTTCACTCTACCAGGGTAGGTTATCTTCTCTATCTCCATTGCTTGTGGCAACGTTCCAACCTACATCATCTCTTATCCTTAGTGTATGGCATGCGTAATGTCCTATCTCTCACCCCCATAACAAGAGGAAATAAGAATTTGGCTACAGTCCAAATACAGAGTTCTTCCTGTTCCAAGAGTAGAGATGGTACATCCCACCTTGCCAATACACTTTTACATCTAAGTTGAAACGTGCCACATATGTCTCTACATCACAGACATCATGTTATCAAGGCTACCTCCATGGAAAACTAGTCTTGAGCCTACTGAGGTTTATATCCTTGGTCATCTCCTCTAGGTCTATAGGGTACCGGCTCTTTTGGGGTCATCCCTCTTCCCTCATGCATCAAAAGAGTGCCCTACTCATCTGCCCTTCGGGTCCCATGAGTTCATGAAGGTGATCAATCTCCTAACCCATGGCCCTCAGACAATGATAGTTGTTACCTCCCGACCCTATGGTCATGTGCAACTAAGGAATTAGGCAACTCCTACTTTCATCGGTCTTATCCCTACCTGACCCTAGGATAGACTTAGGATTCTCCATTACAATACATGTTCACTTAGAACCTTACCCAAGTCTTCATCATCTCTCTTTCTGCATTCATGGGCTGACTCTCATCCGTTCATAGGCATCATGGCAACCTGCCTACCTTGGTCAAGCCCCATACTGGTTACCTCCATGGTAACACATTCACATGCAATAGAGATGGATATCTATGGGTCTGTAGATTCAATCTCATACTATGTACCTTTCACTTAGCTTCTCAAGATCCTATGAGACCTCTTTAGGTTACCTTGAACCACCAAAACTGACATACACCCTTCCAAAGGGGTCCCTCTCCCAGGATGGGAGGAAAACTATCTATAAGGTCACAAAAACTGTTAGGTCTAGGGTTTACATCCACACGAGCCTTCTTAACCCTAGCAAGCCATTAAGGCACGATCAGATCACTTACTATACCATGCTAGGTCATACTTGTCCTCTTTCCTCAATGTTGGATCAAGATCATACCTTTCTTTATCATTAACCTAGCTATGAGGGGTTCATCAAACACACCTTAAACTTCATGGGCTTCTCTCTTCCTCTATACATGAGGAGTACCATGCCAACCTCTATAGGAACTCAACTTCTCATCATGAGCCTTAGGTACACCACTTCCCCCTCTTAGGACTAGGAACCCTAGGTTCACTGTATGCTCTGTCTCTTAACTACGAACCCAGCATGATATGCACTCCTTGTCATCCTTCAACTCAAGCAACACTTAGAGTTGGGTCCTCCTTAAGGACAACCAACAAGGTACAAGGCCTCATAACCTGCTACTAAACCTTTCTAGGTCTAAGGAACTCTTCTTCCTTCCTCGAAAGGTAAACATCTATACCATGAGCACGTAGGTTCTAGAAGCTTCATCCTTCCTCTAGGTTTGGTCCCTCTAAAGACAACCAAGGTATCATCAACTTTCAGGGATCGATCATGAGGCAACCACTATCATCCATTGTTCAGAGTTTTAGGCTTCCAACCTTCTTGCTGGGTTTCCTGCTCTCTCTAGAGCTAACCCTACATCCAACCTCACCATTAGAGGTCCTTTCTTCATGAAGGATCATCCTCAAAACATGCTCTACGTGGGTGAAGCCTAAGTTTGAACTTATGTTTGTTCAAGATCATCCATAACCCTTTGTGCTCCCTCATGATTCCTTATCCAGGGTTTCATCCTACTGTCAGCCCCATGACGTGCCCTAGGTTCCAGCTATGCCCTAATTGCACAAGTCCATAGGACTTCTAAGGTCCCTCACTAACGTCGTCATCTAAGGGGCTATCCTTTACCCTTGCACGACCCTTCCCAGGGTTGGGTTGCCAAAAGGTGCTAGGTCACCCATGGATCGTATGGCATCCCAAAGGCATGTCCTTTTAAACACCTGGTCCAACTCATCTCTCTCTAACCTTCACTTAGGGTTAGGGTTAGCATCATCCTCAGAGGATGTGCCAGGTCTCTACTTGAAATGGAGATCTTTATCTCTAAGACTAACTTATCCTCCTGTCACGAAGGTCTAACCTTAGGTCCCTTCTGGGGACATGACAACTTATGCCATACGACCTAATCATGTATCTATTATTCATTTTGTGCTTGATCTATTAAGCTTATGTCCATGACATCTTATTTACATGCCTTTCATTAATTTAGTGGAGGATTCCTTAAACCTTATTAACCTTACCCATACCTTAAGAGGGTGAGGAGAAGAAAGAAAAACCTAATCCTTTATGTCCGTATCAGAATTTTGTGATGAGAAGGGATGAATAAGATGAGAAGTCCTAAAGGTATCTTATTTCGATTCATACCCTAAGACTTTGGCCAGGCAGTCACACGGATCCGGGAGTCCTCGTATTCCGAATAGCGGTGCAGAGGAAAATATTGCCAGCCCCCAGTCATGATCCTTTTCTAGACACCTCCATCTTTCGGATAATCCTCTAATAACTCCCTTGGGTTCTATGGAGTTTGTAAAATTTAATAATTATTAATGGTTAAATGAGGAACATACGCTCTGATACCAAATGTTATCATTTGGGGTCGTAACAGTGTCTTTCTCTAACAATTCGGAAAGCGCCTTTGCAATTTTCAAAATATCCTTTAGAAACATTGATAAAAGTTGGCATGTCCTAGAAAATTCCTAACACCCTTCACAATGATGGTGAAGGTAGTTTAGATATCATTTCAATATTTATCGGGTCAACCTCCATTCCTCTATTGGACACCTTGTGTCCCAACACTATCCCTTCACTCACCATCATGTGACACTTCTCCTAATTCAACACTAAGTGAGTGTCCTCACACTTTTGCAAAACTTTATCAAGATTGTCAATACAGTACTCAAAAGACTCTCCATAGACAAAAAAAATCCATAAAAACCTCGAGACAACGCTCTACCATATCTAAAAAAATAGCAAGGATACATATCTGAAAGGTATCTGGTGTACTACAAAGGCCAAATGGCATCTGACGGTAAGTGAATGTTCCATAATGACAAGTGAAGGTAGAATTCTCTTGGTCATTTGGCCCGGTAGAAAACTGATTATACTCATAATACCCGTCAAGAAAATAGAAGTGAGAACGTCTAACGAACCACAAGGATTTGTTCAGTAAAGGGAAGTGGAAAGTTATCTTTAAGCGTGGAGGCATTCAATTGGAGGTAATCAACTCACACATGCCACCATGTTACTAATCTAGTAGATAAAAACTCACTCACTAAATTTGTCATGACCGTTATTCCCACTTTCTTAGGAACCGATTGGGTTGGACTAACCCAATTTTAATCATAAATAGTGTAGATTATACCAGCTGATAGAAGCTTCACTACCTCTTTCTTCACCATCTCAGTCATGATTGGATTGATACACTATCAGTTTGGCTCCTTCTCATTTTGTATATTATGTTGGTAAAAGCTAGGGGATATCCCCTTGATGTCTGCAACGGACCACCCAAATGTTGCCCAGTGGTTCTTTAGCACCACAAGCAATCACTCCTCCTCATGCACACTCAATGAGACTGAAATGATGACTGGGAGCTTCTCATTTTTTGCTAAGAAAATGTACTTCAGATGCGATAGGTGTGGCTTCAACTCAAGCTCTAGAGGACTCTGCAATGATGGAATAAATAGTGGTAGAGGGGGCCCTAAATCTTCATAGTGCCTGGTGTAAAAACATGGCAATGCCTTCAGAAATAGAACACACTCCTCCAAAGAATGACAACGAGTGTAGTCATCCACCAAATTCATGATACACACCTCGAATGGTAGTTGTGGGTATGCTTGGGTGAGAGTGGAAGATGTTGCCTCTTCAATTTTCATTGGACAGGCCTCCTCCTCTACATCATTGGGATATTGTACTACCTTTATCAAAGAAACCTCCTTGGTATGCTCCATGATATCCACTTCCAAAGTTTCTTTTGAACCTTTGTCATGACATGATCCATATATAGAAATGGCTTCCCTAGAAATAGAAACACCTCTCCTTTTAACTGATGTAACTTGTGACATTGTGCCTTATCATCAGCTGATTGTTGAGAATCCTACATCTTTATTTCAAAATGGTCATGGAATACCCAATGCCAGTCTTCCTCTGCCCATCTCTAGGATCATGTCTTCTGTAGCTTGGAATGGCCTCCCTAAGAGTAGTCCATTTCCATGATCATCCTACATCCCCATAACTAGAAAGACTATTGGGAAAAAAATTGCCAACCTTGACTAACACATCTTCACATATACCATATGGCCTAACCATTGAATTTTCTTCTAGTTGTATGGTCATGTTTCTCTTCTTGGATTCCTTTAGTCCCTATTTCTTGAATGTGGTCAAGGACATGAGATTAATGCTTGCCCCTGAGTCTCATAGAGCCTCTTCAAACTTAGTCCTTCCGATGTAACATGGTATATAGAAATAGCCTGGATCTTGTCTCTTCTGAGGAAATTTTCTTTGAATAAGTGCACTGACTTCCTCCTTCAAAACCACTACATATGAATCATCTATCCTCCTCTTTTTATTGATGATGTCCTTCAAACATTTGTCATAGGACCAGATATGTTTTATTGCATCTACTAGAGGGATATTGACATGAAGTTTTCAGAAAGTATCTAGAAATTTCTGGAATTTTTGGTCGACCTTCTTTGCTTTCAAGCTGTTTAGGAATGGCACTGGAGTTATCAACTTCCTTTGGTGAGGTGTAACATATGCTTCCTTTCTAGCCTCCTTTAGCTCTTCAGTTTCCTAGTCACCTTCCTTCTCTTGTGATGGAATGTCTCACTTGCATTGTTGTTTGCTTCTAGGATGGTCTTTTGTTCATTCAACAATTTCTTCCCATTATAAAAGTAAAACTACCTTCACCTACTGGTTATTAGATGGAATGTCAGTATTAGCTGGAAATCCCTATTGGGTTGCCTTCTTTGAGGATGATACTTCTACTGCTATATGAGAAATATGGTTCTCTATATTATTGATCTTTGGTCCTTGATTCTCCAAGTCCCTCTGTGTTTGGCCTATAATTGTATCATTTTGACTTACCAACTTGCCTAGCATGTAATCTATGTGGTCTATCTTATCGGGGGCTCTATCCTGCTGATGATGTTGTTGTTCACTATCTTTTCGAGGCTTGTCTTTTTATTCTTAAGACGGGCCCTTCTGAAAGTTGTTGGGATCCTTCCATGAGAATTTAGGATCCTTCCTCAATGAATATTCATTGCTGCCCCTATAGTTCTATTGTTGCATATACATGCATTCTTCTTCCTTACCTCCTGATAAATTTCTTGACTTTTGATTTAATTTCTTGGAAAGGTTGTCCAACTTATCACTCAATATAGTGATGACTTTGGACTCTCCAACACTTTTGACTATTGCTGGAGCTTCTCTTTCCTCTCCCCATAACCAATTTTTAGCCATGTTCATGGCACCTAGTTGCCTTATTATTGAGAAAAAATCTTAACCCTACACCATCAAGTGAAGTTCTCTCTTCCTTATACAGCCAGTAGTAGAAAGTCTTTGCTTGGTGGTAGATATTGATCATGTGATGAGGAACCTTCCTCAACACATTCTAAAATATCTCCCATGCTTTGGAATAAGATTCCTCTGCATGTTGCTTGAAGTTATAGATCTTCCTAACTAGCTCATTTGTCTTCTGGGGCAGAAAATAGCATCCAAAGAAGACATCAATCATCTGATACCAGGTTTCTATTAATTCTAGAGGAAGGCTTAAAAAACACTCTTTTGCTTTATCTACTAGTGAATAAGAAAATAACTTCAAATAAATCACTGTCGTTGGGACCCTTTCAATTTTCAACATGTCACAAATTTCCACAATATTGTTTATGTGAGACATTAGATCTTCCATATTGTTCCTGTGAAAATCCTATGATTTTATAAGAGCTACCAAACCTGGATCAATTTTGTAGCTTCCCACATTTACTGCATGCCTTCTTATTAGTCCCAACTGAACTGTAGTTGAGGATGCCTTAATTTTCTTCCAAATAGTCTGCTCTTCAACTTACACATTACCATCACTCATTTCAAGCTATTCTAGTTGTGTCGTATGTGGTGGTGGAGTTGGGATAAGTCCTCCTATAGAATCTTTTACTCTCTTGTCCTATGCAAGAGTTCCTCCTGGCTCAAATCTTATGGAGTTGACTCTCCGTAGTCTGTGGTTCTGGTTTGAACTATACACTAGTACCTGAAAATAGTAAGATCATTGTGAGAAATGGATACTAGGGATTGAATGAAAATCTGAATTTTTATCTTAAAAATAATAAATAGAAAAAAAGGTTGCCTAGAGTGGTTGGTCAAAGAACTCATAGTGCTAGATTTTTTCATTTTCTCGACAACGACGCCATAAACTTGATGCATATTTACTACACGTATTAAATGCAAGTACACGTATCAAAGTAATATAGGCCAAATGTACACATGAAAATGTGAATCCAAAGACTACTACTAACTATGAATCGATCAACTAGAACTAATGAAAAATTGATTGACTGATTCATTAACTAATTCTAAAATTAAAACTAAGTTACTGAGATTGTGATGACAAATAGAATGGATTCCCTAGGAATACAATTTCACCATGTTTTATACTAAAATTAATGTTATTTATCAGTATTCAGTTCTCCTAACCTATAGAAAGAATTACTTGCTCTCATAGCACAATTCACTACCTAGTCTCTAATACATATCCCACTCTTATAGTGATTTAATTATTTGTTAGGTTCTTTAACGACACCTTTGGGCTATAACCTTCACATCTGTAAGCCATCTCTTGAGGCACAGTCTAGGATATGTAAATCTACGACATGTCCAACCCTTAATCCCTCTCTCAACATAATTAAAAGTCTTAAGAAATCAACTATGGTGATCAAGCATAGATAATTCATGAAGCAATCATAGAGTTATGTACAAAAATTAGGGAAATATAAATATTAACTCATAATTGTCAATTATAGTACATAACTAGGCTACTTCCAGATCCTAAGGGATTAGGGGATTATCCCTACATGATTTCAATTTCCATACAAATAGATGGAGAAGGGAAAGATTGGGAAAACATTAAAGAATCAATGAAAAACCCCTGGAGAAGACGATCCAGTTGACTCCCTCTGATGAACATAGTGATTTGTTATCTTTTAACTGTGAATCTGTGCAGTAAAAGTTACTTAAATGTCCAGGGTGTAGCTTTATCCTCTCCTTTTCTTCTCACAACTCTCCTCTATCATGCAACAACTCTAGCTTGATTCTCAGGTCTGGTTGAAATCCTCCCTAGTCATAAGATTGACTTAGAGTGTCATTAAGTTGTAGTCGTTGGATTAATTGCCATCTTTAATGTCGTCTGATTGCAACAAGTCGGTATGAATGATAGGATGTCGATGGAACCAAGTTATTTTCTAGATCGTGACTCCATGTGAAATGTTGGTACTACTGCCAGAGGCGTCGGTAGCACTGAGTTGATCCCTGGCATCTCCTAATGATTTTCCAGGTACAAGTTGGTACCATTGACTTGAGATTGGTGGCACCAGACCACTTTATTTTTTGTTACTATTGATCATGTCATTAGCACTGATTCTTCTATATGTACCACTGAGTTTCTTCGACTCAACTTTGTTCTTCTCTTCAATTGTCGGTACCACCAACAATGGTGTCGGTAGCACCGAGCTGATCTAGGACTTATCGAATTACCTAAAATTCAACAAAGAAGAAAATAAGTCACATAAATATTAATAAATCAATATCAAATGGTAGAAATAGAAAATATTTGATCGAAATGTATGTCACATGATGATAATGACAAACCATGCACAAATAACATCAAATCAAGCAAATGTGCACAAAATACATAGTGAAATAGCCAGTGAAAAGCAATTATTATTCAATGCATCAATCCACCACCACCACATCAGTGACATCTACCATATCATTCCTAAACTTAGTTTCATTTTGAGGACAACATGATTCAAAAGTTTGGTGTTGTAGGATAATACACCCTCTTTTCTTTCTCAACTTATTTTGATTATGCATGTTTCACCTTGTCCTACCTATTTTGTGATGACAGTATCCTATCTAGTGTAGAATTTTTTTTCTTACATTCATGCATACCATGTAGTTTAATTTCATGCATTTTAATGTAATTTTTCAAAAAAAATGTTTTTCATGCCGTGCATTGCATTTCGTGTAGATATTTGGTAATTTAGTTGTTTTAGTTAGGATTTGTTGATTTATGCTTTAAATTCCCTAAAATAGGTTTGGATGTGATTGAATGCAAATTGGTACCCTTTTGTCCAATTTTTCCCGAATTTGAAACATCTTTCCTAAAAAGCTTGTTTTTACTTAATCTCGACATTTTAAACTAGAAATTTTGATATATGACAAATGCATGTTATGTTCCTATGTTCTATTGCTAAATGGTCTTAATTGTTGCCCTACATGTGCATCATTTCTCTTATGTTTGTGACTGGTTTGGTTGAATTGTGACTTGAGCAAGCTATGACCACTTAGGGACTATGGAATCATTTGATAGAAGTATGAATTTCATGTTGTTCACTCATGTGGTGTGATATAATTTGATGAAGTGTTGGAATAATTTTCATTCAGGAGAGCATAAGTTGAGATCCACACTAGTGACCCCTTTTGGACCCAATCTTTCTTTCATCATCTTCTTACCTCTCCACCTCATGAAAGGATGCCAAAGTGCACACATTCATCCTTAGTCACCCCCAAAAGAGGGTTGTCCATATTAAATCTTCCCACTTCACTCTCGCCGCCATGTACCCTAGCTACACAGGAGCAAAAGAAAAGATAAAAGAAAATAAAATAAAGGATGCTCCCATGTAATAGCATCTAAATAAAGATAAGATGAGTGCTCTATGTAATAGCACTCCCACCTCTTACGACAATCGTTTCTTCTATTTTTGTACCTATTGAGCTAAGAAACATCAAACGTAGCTCACTTCTCCTTTTTTTTTCAGCCATGTAAGTCACATAGTGTGGTTTGAATCATGAGATTGAATGCATGAATGTGAAACAACACTCCTGGTCATCTTTGATTGACGCCATCATGAAACGATCTACCCGGAGCTACATGAAAGCCATATGTATGGATTATGTGTTCTATGCCCTTTGTTTGAAGTTTGTAGGCTCAATTCTCTTTTCATGATTGGTTCATGAAACTGGAGATGTGAGAGGTGGAATACATGTACTTAGTCAACATTAATCCCATTAAGCAAATAAGCATCCATTGCAATTCATTTATCATTCTTATTTATCGAAAGAAATAGAAGAGAGATTAAGTTGGAGCATACTTGAGGACAAGTATGGTTTAAGTTAGGGGTGGTGGTTTAGCCTTATTTTATGGCTCCATGTTGTGTATTTTTGCATCTCAATCACATCTAAACATGTTAGAACGCGGGTTAATTCCTTCAATATGCATATTTTTGTCAAATGCACTTATGGACATTCTTTGCATGATTTTTAGGTATGTGGACCATGTTCAGATGCATGAGTGAGATAGAGGGGTCCAAATAAGATCCCAAAGCTCCCCCAACCTACCCCTAGTGGTCAAGGGTCAAACTAAAGTAAATAAGTCCATGGATCTCAAAGAATGAAGTGCAAAGTGCAGCTGAAGACACTAGCACGGCCATGGTGACACAGAAGGGTTGTGCTGGTAGAGCAAAAATCACATGTTCATGTGAGAAATGAACAAGGCTACAATAATCTCATCGGTATAGTCATTCCATCCAGAATGCTCATGCCAAAAAGACCCGAGCAAGGTCATGCTAGTCAGAAAGGTTGTGTTGGCCACGAGTAGAATGAGCATTCTAGGTAGAACAAACAAGTCCCTAACCCACTTACCATGGTTGTGCTATCCAGCACAACCATTCTACCTACCCCCCACCAGAGTCGTGCTTCTCAATACATTCATGCTTCCTAGTATGGGCATGCTATCAGCCTCCATTTCCCCATTTTCCACTTACATTTTTCACTTCCCAGAATGACCACTCCTTCTTAGTACAGACATGCCACACTCTTCCCACCACAATCGTTCTATCCTGAATGATTGTGCTGCCACCCAAAAGCCCACCTTTTTGTGCATTGAATTTCCATTAAAACCCCAAACTTATCCTAGTGCTTCCCCACCACTTATATATACATAGGTGGCAGCCACAACATGAGGGTTAGCATTCATTACACTCCCTTATCATTCAAGATCTCCCACCTACTCTCATCCATCACCCACTTCATTTCCACCTTCCTCTAACCCAAAACCCTAGTTTTATAGGGTTTTGCCCACTTCCACCAACCATCCTATGCTCTTTTGCTACCAAGGAGGGAGGAATTTGAGTGTTTGTTGTTGGAGGTGAAGAAGGAGAATATCTTCCATGAGTTCATGGATTTTCCCTCTTCTTATACCTCCTCTTTTACTCTTTGTTGCATCATGTACATCTAAACCCCTTGTGGTGGGTTGTTTCAGTTTATAATGTTACTTCGATACCATATTGGGGGAATGTATCTTGTAAAACTATATATTAGCACTCTATGATGATTGCATTCTACTTCTTTCTCATTTCCCATTATTTTGGTTATGCTTCTAAGCATGGGTTGCTTGTTGTTTCATGGTTGAAAACACCAAGATTCTAGGGAAAAATGAATTGTATGTGACTATCTAAGGAATTGCTCCTAGGTCCAACTAGTAGAACCCTAGATAGCACCCTATGTTCCTACATACAAATATTTTATCCTAAAACTAAGTGTGAGATCGAAGTACCTAGTGTAAGAGTGATTAGTGTAATTGCCTAGAGTTTTCTAAAGACTAGATGATGAGTAACATGAAGTGAAGCACCCTCATCTCTACTTCTCCTTCCTACTCTTGGCTCTCAATTACCCTAATAACACTTACCCTAGAAACCTAGATTAGTTGAATCCAATTGAACCCCCACCTAGACCTTGGTCCAATTGAGCCTCGTAAGGCTAGATAGGGTGTAAGGGTGTAGTGTTCCGTACACACTCTATTATATCCATGGCAAACTAATAGTCTAGGGCATGCCATTGCATTTGATTATTTGTTTGGTTTAGCAATCGAGAATGATGATTAGGCTTGGCTTGGTATGTTCCCCCAACTAATATCTTAGTATCATTACCCCAAACGGCCCACCTATCTTTAGCATTGCTTAAAACCCATCTTGATCTCTTATCCGTTTCATGCTAGTTTAGTTGCTTAGTCTAATTTCTTCTTAGTCAATTGCTTAGTTCTTAGTATTTAACCTTGCTTAATTAGTTAGTGCTCTTTTGAGCTTGCTAGTGTTAATCTTCCTAGTTAGTGATAACCTAGGTCATTAATTTCTTTAGTGTAACTTGTATTTCTAGTGTAACTTAGTTGCAATCTCTTGCTTTGGATTAGTTAATTGCCTTCCTTTGTTAACTAGACTTAACTTTCTTAGGGTTAAATTAGGGTTTGCTTATCTTGCTTGTCTTGTTTCCTTTCTTGCTTTCAATTGCTTGCACCATAAGTGTAATCAACCCAAATCAAGATGAAACCCTAAAAATCCTACTCTCCACTTTAGGAACGTAGTCCACACTAAGTTAGCTCTAGTTCCCCCTCTCTCCATGTGAATCAACCCCTTTACTCGCCACTCACCTATACTACAATATAATCAGGTGCGCTTGTGGGTGATATATTGCGGTCTATGTGATTGTGTTAGTATGGGAACAATTATAAATTCAAAAGATCCTAAGTGTGTGAAAGTGCACCAGTGTTCATATGTGATAGAGAATGGAATGAAGTGTGGATGCAAACTCTTGTATGTGTTTGTTGTTGCATATTTTATAGGTGCTACTGGCTTGTTACTAAGTTGTACACTTGCAGAGCATGCAATCTAATGAACTACAAGTCCATCTTGTTGAAGATCCGCACAACAACTCTATAGAACTGCCATACAAATTGTGATGTTGGTTGTCTTAAAAATTCAATGAGGTACATTTGTATCATCTATTTATGGATGAAAGATGATGACACAGATACCCATATTAGTTAAATGTTAAATAATAAGGAACTACAACATCAATTTGCATATGACACTGACGTTAAGACAATTGTTCATCATCGGTATGTCGATATAATTAAACAACACAAACATCCTTATCATTAAAGGATTTAATTGATATTAGATTACAATGCCAGTTTGATTAAGTCACCATTGATGTCTCGCCTCTACGTTGTTGATTACACTAAGGAAAACCAATGAGTATATCCCAAGAACAATCTTATATTTATTGTTGATATTTAGATTACATTGTCGATTTCTTTTTGTTAAACCAATGACACATAGCTATTTTTATTTCGATTTTGCCTGTCATAGCAATCGGTATTGGGTCTATCTCATTGATTCCCTCGTATAATGGAAATCGACACGAAAAGGCTTCAGTTGTGGTTTCACCCACTTAGGTATTGCTAGGTAACTGATTTCATAGGCCTAAAATAACTGATGTTACAGAATGAATTTGTACCAACGAAACAAAAATACATTATCCTCTAGAAGAAGATTGGCCATTGGCTTTGTCATTTTTAAGAACTCTTTGATGAGTTGGTTGTACAAACTAGAATGACCCAATCAAGCCCAAACTTCTTTGACATTTGATGGTGGAGTGAGTTTTGCGATGACTTCAATCTTTTTTTTATCGACTTAAATGCCTCTATTTCCCAACCTATGGCCAAGGACAATGCCCTCCTTTACCATGAAGTGACACTTCTATGAATATAGCATCAAATGTCTACCCTATGATGGGAATGAGCTTGTTCTTATCATTCTTCACAATAGTAGTGCCACCTTTATTAGAACAACCTGCATGGGGCTTACTCAAGGGGAATTTGAAATGGGGCAAATAATTCCTATTGTGAGTAATTCAATAACCTCTATGCAGACCTTTGTATATTAGGATTCATTTTATTCTTGGGACTCTAGATGATTTGTAATCATATAACATGGGGATCTTGTGCATGCAGATGGCTTGATTTACCCATGTCAAGTTAGTCATTTTATATCCCAAGGATGCCTTTCTTTTCTTCAACTTGGTCATCAATTTCTCTTCTTGTTCTTGAGTGAGGCATGGATTTATGATCATTGGGAAAATTTGCTGCTCATCAAGGAAAAGATACTTCAGCCCCTAGGGTAGAGCCTTCATCTCTGATTATTTGGGTGGTTCTAGTTTCTCTTCAACAACATTTATCATTTTTGGCTCTTCAAATTCAGCATTGGGATCTTCTTTGTAGGTATCCAAGTGAAACTAGCATTAGCTAACTTGTTCATCATCAAATTATACCTGTATGGGAGGTAAGGGGATGTAGGCAATGGGTCTTTAGTTAATTCACAATCCTATCTAAGTTGGGATAGCTTGTCAATACATTCAAGCAAGAAGACCTCCTCATGGATGCTAGGGCCCTTCATGCTTCAAACACATTGGATTGGAGAGTTTCTTTTCCTAACATCAGAAGAATGGTTTGTGCTTATACATCAATAAAAGCTAGGAATGGGTGGTTGAAGATGAGAGGATACCAAAGATCCTCCTTGATGTCCATAATCACAAAGTCACAAGGGACATGGGCATCCTTTCAACTTTCATAACAACATCATCCATGATACCCATAGGCTTTGTCATGGAGGAATATTCTAGTTGAATGGTCATGGTAGTAGGAATCATCTAAGTGATACCCAATCTTTGGCATAAGATGTATGGCATGATGGAGATGATAGCACCTAAATGTGCAAAACCTTATATACATGTATTGTCACTATGATAGCAGCCAATCCCAAAGGAACATGGACCCTTGTTGATCACTAGAGGCAAACAAAGTTTTAAATAACTAAATGTCTTAACTCATCAATCACCCACAAATATATGGGATCAATTGTATTCAAGGTTGAACCACATGGAGCTAGGCTAGTTAGGTGAAAAACTATTAACTTTCTACATTCTAGATCGATTACAATAGAAAGGTTGGTTTTGGATCAAACTAAATTGTGAATATTAAGGAAAGAAAACAAAAGCACTAATCACTTATAGAATGATTAAAGTTATATCAAGAGAATATTGGATATGGGATTTCAGTTCCACATCATAACCCAATAAAGAACCACAAATTTCATTCATACTAGTCAATTTTCAAAAATATAGGTTGTTGTCATCTAAATACATCTCCTGATGATATAAGATGGTCCCAACCCTATATAGCATTCCCATGCATGGATAGGGAGTCAAACTACAATGTAGAATCCTCAACATAATCCTAGCCATTCCTATGTTCAATTTTATAAAGTCAAAACATCTACTCTCTACCTCTTAATATCTCTTCCCAAAAAATAATAAGAAGCATAAAACATGTAAACATGATGGCCAGCCATGCATACAATAAAAGAAACACCAGAGCTCATTTTGAAATAGAAGTTTAATACTGATATGAAATTTGAGTTTGCATGAGTCATGGAATGGGAACTACTCTCCCATGCCTAAGAAAAGGAGTTCTACTCACTCATGGTGAGAAAATACGAGCACAAATGATAAACCATTGACTCAAACATGAGTAGAGAGAGGAATAACAAATAAGTTCATAGGAGTGAAGAACATATGTAAATCTCCAATCAAAGGATGGAGATTCATCTCTTCAACTGCTCGTCACTTCAAAAACCTTCTCTCTACATCTTCATAATGGAATGGGTAAGAGAAATGGAGTCAAGAATGGGTTCTCTCCATAGAAACCCTACCTTTCTCTCCAAAATTACCACTCCTAAGATCCAGGCTCGTCTCTGGTCTCCAAGCACGCAAAAAATACGCGACCTACTTCCCAAGGGGTAGAGTTTGTTATGTATTATTGAAATGAGCATTTCTTTCTAGAATGTGCATAAAATAAGTTTCACACGTCGTGTATATAAGTCAACACATTGTGTGAGATTAGTTTCCACTTTGGTCAAGCCATGATCACAAGTGACACATCGTGTGGAGAGTCCACACGGTGCAAGGAAGACTTTGTGGAAAATTTTGCATTTTTGGAGCCGCGTCGTGTAGCTGAGCATCATGTTGTAGCTTGGCTTGACTGAGGAGATTGTTGTCTTAGAGTCACAGGCCATGTGGAGTGGTCCACACGCCATGTGGCTTTTTGTCTATTAAACATTGAACTCTAGAATTTGAGGAGACATTGGAAATGTCAAATGGGTCAGATTTTGGCATTTTTTATTTAATACGAGTGAAATATGGGTACTTATGATTGAAATTATGTCACAACTAATAAAAACAAGAAACAAACATTCTATAATGAATAAGAGTAGAAATATGGCTAAATTGAGTGAAATGTGCAACCAAAATGGCATCAAAATTTGATATGATTTGTGCACATAAATCCTTTTTGTTTTTAGGATTTTTTTTAGGATGACTTCAAAAGTTTTTATTGCTAATTTTATTGTCTCGTACTCTTCACTAATGTACTTCCTAGTCAACAACATCTTAACATATTTGGACCAACTGGAATTTTAGAATGTGAATCTAAGAAGGGGATGCCCACATGAAGCTTCTTTATAGCTTCCTTGAATCTCATGGGATTAGCATCTATCCTTGTTTGCTTGAGACATTCTTGATAGGGAGGCCTTGGCTTATGAATTGGCATGTCAGGCTCAATAGAATTAACCTATGGTTTTGAATCACTAGTAGCTTTACATGCATCAACATCTACAACTACGTGTTGTACATGTTCCTTTTCAACCATCCCAATATCATCATCACCAAAGTCAATAGGAAACATTATTGGATTTGTTGGAGGAGGAGGAGGAGCATACATGTTTCTTGAATGTGTAGAAATGAATTTCAGTTGCTCATGATGTTTGGGATTGTTCTAAGGATGTCAATCAAAGGTACTTGTAGGAGGGCGTAGAGAGGCAGATAACCAAGTCAATAGTGTATCCAATGGAATTTTGGTAACCTTGTTGATTTGAAAGCATGGCTAGTTGGCTAGAAATCATGGACTGTTGAGATTGGATAATCTTTTAAATGGATAGAAGCATATCATTTGTGGAAGAAGGAGTGATCTATGATATATGTGGCATTTTGTTGGATTTTGTATTTCTTGTCCTTGATTGTATCCACGGTTATGGAGTTTTCCTTTATTTCTAAAATTTTGTTGTTGATTGTATTGGAACTAGGCATGGCTACATACTTGGTTGTTTTTTGGGATAGATGTTATTGTGATGCATTCTCCACTCAGGTTGGATTGTTATATTGGAAAATTGGATGTTTCTAGTTTGGTTTGGGTTGTTGTGGCCTTGACTAGGAATGTTGTGGATGGAGTTGAGCTCCTCCATCTACCATTTGTCATCTTTCACTAGGGAGTTGTTCACCATCACATTATATAATCTCATAGCTAAGAGTGGAGCAATCATGTCCCATGCAAGCCTCACAGAAGACATCTATAGATTTCACTTATTGTTGCAAATGTTATGGATGTCCTCTTCTTTAATATGCATTAAAAGAGGACTAAAGGTTGTCTTGATACAAGGCTAGCTTCTTGAGGGGTTGAACTATAGATTTGAATTCCAATCTACCTTTAGATATATATACCTTGAGGATAATTCATTGTCCTCAGCTGGAATGGGACCATAATGATTTTCTAAGCCTCTTTTGACAACCTCCAATCCATTGTCAAAGTTCTAGAAAATGAATCTTCCTCCAGACGTGGAATCTATTGACTCTAGGTCAATGTTGACTCAAGGTCTAAATAAACTAAACCCTTGTTTTTATGATGAGTAAGCAATTTCAAGTATTTTTGTCTAATGTCTCTACTTGAGTGATTTTAGATTAGCTATAGACACACTCCAAATGCCCTAAATTGTGCATCCTAACTTGGAGAAAAGATAAGTCAAAGTCAATACAAGTGCACTTTTGTGGAATATGTTGTAAATCCATTAGAATCATGTTGTAAATCACTTGTAATGATTGTATGACTTGTAATTAAGCTTAGAAAAAAATTCAAGAGCACTTAAATCAAATATTTGATCACTTTAATGACATTTTCCATAATTCATTACATGCACTTTATCGGTCAAGTTAAAATTTCAACTGATCCTTGATGGATTTTGAGAATGTTGTTGATCAATCGAGTTTCCTATACTCAAAACTCGACCGACCATTACACTGGAACAAAATTTCTTTAATCTATCAGTCGAGTTCCTACCAGGACAAACTCGATTGGTCGGTCAAATTAGCTTTGTCGAGTAGTGCATACGGTCAAGTTACCTTTATAGAAACTCAACTGATTGCATTATACAAAAAAGTGCAGAAAAGTGTTTCTAGCCATTAGAATGTTGCAAAACTCAAAAAAATATCTATTGCAACATCCCAAATGGCTAGTATTCATCCTTAAGTGTTCCCAAAGGCTTATAGGCATCAAAAACTATAAATAGGACCCCTTGGGCTTCATCCCATGGTTAGCCAAGCACTATGAAGGTCCCTATTCTATAGTTGAGTGGTTCTATAGCCTCCTCTCTCTCTAGGCTTAATCACTTGCTACATCCATTAGAGTGAGTAGGAGATTTGTAAGATAGCTAGTCTTACATGTATATTTTGTGAGGCTCTCACTTCCACCACCTATGAATCTCTCATTCAACCATGAAGATGAAGGTCCTCTCTCTTGGCTAAGAGAGGTGAAGAAGAACAAGGGAAGGAGTCCCTTAGTGAAGAAGAAGAAGAAGGCAAGGCATAAGATTCAGAGCAGGAGTGTAATCCCTTGGTGAAGGAAGAAGACTCCTTGATCAAGTGGGTAAGTACTTGGTGAAAGCTTCTCTGAGTTAAGGTGAAGTCAAAGGTGGAAGATCCAAGAAGAGTGGGTAATCCCTGGAAGGCCAAAAACTTGATGCAAGTGTGGGTAAGACCTTGGTGAAGGCTAAAGACATCTTGATCAAGTGGGTAAGTCCTTGTGTAGGCTGAAGACTCTTGGCTTGGATAGGTAAGTCCTTTACAAGGTCATGTATTGTAAGTCTTATTAATGAATATAAGAGTGCAATGGTTAAGAAATCCTAGAGGTTGACCTCTCTAGGTAACGGAGTGACATACCTCTAGTTTGAAGTGTGGAACCACTATACATAGCTTGTTAATTGGTTCATGTTCAATATCTCTCATCCTTGCTATGTATGTTTACTTGCACATCAAATTACCTATTTAGAAACCTTATCTTGTGATATAATTCGTAGGTCTAATGATTTTTTAAGTGCATTCAGCTCTATTCACCCCCCTAGAGCATCCAATCACCCATCCTAGGATCTAACAGAATCCAAGAACTCCTTGATGTCATCATCAACACCTCTATAGAAGGTCTCTATCAATTGAACTTGTGGGATGTCATGGTATGGGTAATGAAAAAAAAATATCTTTAAACCTCTCCTAAGATTCAACTATTTTTCTCCTGGTTACATGGAAAACTATGTGAATTGTCCTATGATATAGTAGGTGAGGGATTGTGGGTAATACTTCTCCAAAAACTTGAATTTGAGACCCTCTCATGTCGAGATGTTGTCTCACTCTATGGTGATGTACCAACTCCTTGCCTTGTATGTCAAGGAGTACCTAAACAATCAAATTTTGAGGGTGTCAATTAATATGCCAAGTTGCTTGTTCAAAGCACAAAGTTCAAAAAAATGTTGTAAGTGATCTCTACATTTATTTCCTCTATAACCAGGGAAGGTTTATTTGTATCATGGTGATGCACTATGTGTAGATATCGAACTATGGAGCAGTATATGTGGCAGGTACCACTACATGATGTACATCAATAGCTTCAAGGATGGAGAAGTCCTTCAGCTACTTTTGTCATTCTTCCTCAAGGTTGGCAACCTCTATGGCTCTCATCTTTGTGGAAATAGATGATCTTATTTCCTAGATAAGATCCTCACCTTGGGATGCAAGGGCCAAGTTCACTTTGCAACTGATTTCTTCTTCATCCGCCATGTTTTGATATGCTCAATTAAAGCAATAAAAAGTTCTATAAATCTCGAAATCAAACTCAGAAGGTGTAGAGTCAATTCTTTAGTATCTGAAGAGAGGATTTGTAATGATAGATTTTAGGAAGTAAAATTTGAGTAATTTTGAGAGAATATCAATTGAAAAAGAAAATGCTAATTATTCAAAACAATTGGATTTTAAGGCTATTATATTGTACCCAATAATGGTGCCAGAATATAGATGTGTGTTTTATTGCACATCAAATTTCCCAAGAAGAATTATCCTAGGTTTTAAACCTTTAGTACAATCATAAACTAATCACCCACAAGAAGATATAAACTATAGAATAGAAAAGGGTTGAACCTTAAAGACAATGTTTTTAAGAAATTACCTTCAAAACTAGTAATTAATAACAATATTTAAAATTGATTGCCCTCAGAATGATTGCATACTAATGATTGAGTGAAAGGATTGTAAAGAAAATAAATGAACTAAAAAGGTGGTTGAAATCAATACTAAAGAACACTAGGACATTTTAATTTCATCACCATCACCTACATATCTATCTTGATTGTTACAACTCAAGAACAATAGAAATCAAACTTTCACCAAGTGGATTCACCTCCTTTCATAATGCAAATACATAAGGACTAAATTCCATGTGGGCTCAAGGTCTCATTACCTACGATTCGTGAGTCAATCGTCATGTAGGATCCCTTCCATGATACCATCTAAGATCCTACATATTCATTAAGGGATCTAATCCTAAGTTTTTTGGTCTCTACTCTAACAAATATATGAAACATGCTAATTGAGAGATCAATTCAACAAGAAAGTATAGATTGGATGAATAATAGTTCAAAATATTGAGAAAAGTTGAGTTTGATAACAAATAAAATAAATTAGGGATGATAGGGATATTCCCTATACTCTAGGGAGAAGGTATACTTGCTCATTGTCATGGCAAGAACACAAATACAAGAAGAGAGAGAGAATAAATCATGTCACTAATAGAGAAGAAAGAATCATACATAAATCTCTAGCTTTGGCAATCCACTTCGATAGTCACTAGTTTTAGAAATTTGGGAGGATGGTATTATTGGTTGTCTTATCCTCTAGATCCCTTCTCTAAAATGTTCTCTAGACTGAGAGTGGATGGAATGATTCATTTTAGGTCATGCCTCTTTTTTGTTGCAAAATAGCCTCTAGTTGGTGGTTGTACAAATTTGCTTTATCTGTCATACTGATTGGGCAACCATGTGGTCTACTAAAATCACCCACTTGGTGATGCGCCTGATGGACTATTGGTTGTCTGAAGAACAAGACTGACTATCTTATCATTATTTTGATAAGTCTTCTGGAGAGTAAATGGATCAGTTGATCCAAGGAGTGGATCAACATATCAAGTGGATGCTTGAAGTTGTTGTTGGCTTCTGACTATAAAAGCATTATGTTGGTTAGTCGAACAATGGGGAGGATTGGCTGATCAGACTCATCTTTGAGGCACTTTGATATAGGTCGATCAGCTGATCAAGTATGGGGATTGGATGATTATTTAGAATTGAAGATTTGTCAAAGTTTATTGTCAATCGGTACGACCTTCTAATCAACTGATCATTGATGGAGAATGGCCAATTTGATGCTTGACTTGGACATGCTTTAGATGGGAAAGTTTGTCATCCAATCAGGAGATCTGATTGCCCAATCAATAAGCATGACTTGTGTTATTTATCTCCAATTGGTTTTGAAATCCTTTCCTAATATTTAAACATGACCTTGGGCAAGGAAATCAATTTTCTCTTGAGTTGATGTGTGATTTCTTCTACATTAGAGAAATAAATATAATCAAATTATATCATTTAAGAAAAAAGAAAAAAATAATGGAGCTAAGAAAAACAAGATGCAAATGTCAACAAAGATGAGCAAAACTAATCTAGAATTTACAATGAAAATGTGATGAATATGAATTCATCAATATGTATTTGACAAACTCTAGTGTTGGATTGTGTGAATACTTGTGAGTTTTTGGATTTCTCATCTTTATATTGAAATCCTTGTAAATAAATGGTATTGGGTATGGTGATGATGAAGTGGTTTTGTGAAGTGAAGCCAAAAACAAGGATATGGCCAGTTGTGTTCCGTGATATCAGGAGTTTGGGTTGCTTAGTCATATTGGTGGTAGTGATTCAAACATGATGCAAATATGAGGTAGGTACATTGGTTGAAAGCATTTAGTTGGGGGAGTGTTTTAGATTTTGTATCACTCAAGGATGATAAAAATTTAATCTCAGGGTTGTGATGAATGTCTATTCAACATTTTTAGTTGCATTTCAGATTTAATTTTGCATATTTTGTTTACATTCTACTCCACATTTCACTTCTTTTATGTTTTGAGTAATTTATGCAATTTGTTTGATATTTGATATAGTTTTATTATTTTATATGTATTTTGATGAAAAAGAATATAGAAGTAATAATGCCTCCATTAAAATCCCAAGAGAATGATTAATGATCCCCACTTTGACAATTAAAGTGGGGATCATCAAAATATAGATGGTCACTCAAATGGTCATAACTTTTATATACAGACTCAGAATTGGATGATTTAAATTTCATTGGATGGATAGTTAAATTATATACAATATATATATATACTACTACATGATGGTAGGATGACAGATTGGAGAGTCTAGTAGGAAACACTACAACTCTATAAAAATTATACCATGTCACTAAAATGGCTCTATATTCCCCATCCAATGTCAAACTTGAGTGATTCAAGTTGAATTGAATATATAATTTGATTATATATGCAATGAATATCTTTATTGACTACTATAGGTCATCTAAATGGTCCTACATGTTTCTAAAACTCCTATTATGGAAATATACAACAAAGGCTGAAAATCGTTGGATTAGTTTGGATGGATCTAATATATTGCAGGCTAATACACTATACTTGGGAGACTTGTATGGAAATGGTTCATGGCTTATTCTCTCCCATACACAACCCTATATTCCTCCAAGGGGAGGCAGAGATGAAAGCCAATAGATTGATGTGGAGACACATTATTCCATAGATTTGGACTAGGGACTGAAGATATAATTCTAGACTTGTGACAAGACCACTTGACTTATCCTCAATCATGCTCCTTTATTCATGAGATTCTTATTCTATATATCTCTCTCTTTTACATCATGAACATGTTTAGAAAGTATATCTATTACTAGGACACATGGATTAACCATTCTTACCTTTTTCATTTCTATAATGTTAATTGTTACATTTATGAACATCTGGATTGATAACTGATTATTTAATGTCTGATTTATAACATCATCATCAATCTTGCACTATTGTTAAAATCATAGATGTAGAGACATCAAAATCTATGATTAGAACATCATACGAAATCATTGAACCCCAAATGAGACTATGGAAGGGCATTCTCTAGGGTGACGGATTAAGGATCCATAGGTAATGAGACCTCGAGCCTACAATGAGATCAATCCATGTAGATTTCATATTCTAAAAGGATATAAAGACCCTTGTTCCCAATCCAGTATTCATATGAATGAATGATGCAATGTTTGAACAATTACATAGGCAGTGGTGTTGAATCCCATCATCTTGGTGATATTGTCTTAGTGTTAAAAATCAATATTCTTACTTATTTTTATTGTCTTTCTTGCATAATTAATTAAATTAACCAAGAAATCTTCATATAGTTGTCTTTGTTATTTTTTTCTCTTAATTATGTAAGAAATACATTTTGTTCTTAAAAACTTGTCCTTTTGGGTTTGATACTTACATATAATATGATAAGACCCCTCTACTTGCATGTGGTGATTATTGTAAATATTTTAGGTAAAAATATGGGGACTTCCCCTAGTTTAATTTTTTATTCTATAATCTTCCACATAAAATTTTCTCAGGCTGACTATCGGGATGAGGATCCTTTGAATATTTAATTTTGTAGGAGAATTTGGAGTGTTAGTAGGAAGCCGTTTGTAGATGGTTAATCATCCTTTTCCCTTTCTAGGGATAAAGAAGCTTACACTAAGGTGGGTTGGGTCACAACCAATGTTGGTGAAGGGATGCAGATCTGTTCCTCCTTGGTTTTGTGGTGTCGCCATCAATGTGGCTGCCTTAGACTTGAACGTTCATGGTATGATGGTTGGTGTAGTGTTGACTGGAGAAAGGTGTTGGCTTAGGCATCCAAATTGGTTGAGAATTAGGACAAGTCCGTTCCTGTAGTATGATGGCTGACCTTTGAATTTCTCAATGGTTCACACACTTAGTTATTGAATAATAGGAATAATGTTTGAACTTTTGCACCAGTTGTAAAGGGTCTTTTTTAAAGGGTGAATGGAACATGTTGTTGGATCCTCAATGGTGGTAATGGCTTCCGCATCATTGGAGGATGATGATGCATCTTCAAAAGAAGCCTTATTGACTTGTCCTGACTTCATTACATCTTCAAGACCATGTCTTAGAGTGAAACATGTGCCTATATTATGTGCTTTGGTATGATGATAATTGTAGTGGGTGTTGGGGTTATACCCTTATAATATGGGATTGAAGGGTCCCTTGTGGCTAGGAATTCCAAGAGATGTTGAATAGTTGGAAGAACGGTGTTGAGGGAGGTTACCATAGGAGTGAACATCCTCTTAGATTTTTAGGATCTTTTGCAAATGTGATAGATACTCATGCATCCCCTTGAGGTGATAATTAGTTGTAACAAGTTATTACACTAACATCTAGAAAGGTGGTGGTGCATACCAGTAGAGTTGGATGGGTTGATTTTGATATTGCATGTATTGCAGTTGAGATTTAAGTAGTGTACATTGGCTCAGACCATTTTCACCGATTATTGTAGCATTACAGAGGCATTGTTATTTTGAGCAAGTTGATATTGGGTTGGCCGCTTGGGTAGGTAACTATTTTTGCCTCATTATTTTTGGATGAAATCAATATTGTCCCTACTATAGAATCTATATTATTTTCATTGTAAGTCTTGTCCATTTTGTCTTATATTTTGTCATAATTGATTGTGAAAAGGTTGAAAAGTGAGGCCTATATTCTGATATACTCCTCGTTGGTGGATTTTTTCAATATGTACCTCATCCTGAATTGGCTATGAGAAAGTATTGAAGTATTGTAAAGAGAGGAACAAAATGAGTGTGGGCTAGGTCACCCTTCTTACCATATTGAGGGCTTTCTTTTTTTGTTTATATTTTAGTTGTGATGCCAACTCTTCCCATCTCGCTCCAAACTCCCATCTTGCACCATACCTAGATTTGAGGCCTAAGATTAAATGTTCTTAAAAGGAATGATTAGACTACCCATATCAACAAGATGCACCTTGTCCTACCAGAGTAATCTAACTAGTAAGAGCTTGCTAGGTCCCAATGAAGGACCCAAGTTCAAATCAGAGTGAAAGGTACTCTACAAATGACATTTCATGTTGATTGGCCACAGGAGGGGGGCAATCGGACCACACCCTCTCAGGCCTTGAGAGTTTACCATGTTGGGGTGGGTCTAGTAGTGGATCCCTACTTGGGGGTGGGTTCTCTCGTAAACAAAAAACAAGATACACCTCCTTTTTAGGGAGCCAAATCATAAATAACTCTATGGTTAAGCGTGATAAGCCTAGAGTAGTACTAAGATGGGTAACTTGTCAAGAAGTTGAACTCAAGATAAGTGTGAGTGAGGATAAAGCATGCAGTTAGGGTATGGTGTGGTCTATAAGGCTAGTTGTAATTCCTAAAGCTCTACTGGAGCTTTGAGAGGTGGTCTCAATCATTACACATCTATCTTCTACTACAGAGGCTCTAAATCTTCCTTGTTTAGGCCCCACTCGAGGTTCCAATCGTATTGGTCAATGAAATTCTCATCTACTTGTGTTTAGGTGGAGAGGAACACCAAGTTCTATTTATTGCACCATGTTAAGGTGGTCCCTAATTGGGTTCAATAAAAATATCTGATTAATATCTTGTCTTTGTCTTGTACCTCCATGAGCAATAGGACTTGACGTGAGTGAGTGAATTTCCTTTCCCTGAATACATATAGAACTTTGGCATCTCAAAGTTGTTTGGTAGCTTCACATTAAGAAAGTGACATAAGTCCAAAAATTTCTTAACCCCTCCTTCCTTCTCCTTCAACTATTCCAGCTTATGAAGGATGTCCACATGATGGGATGATGGTAGATTTAAATTTGACAAGCTTATTTTCATTTGCACAATCACTCATGTAACATACATGTTGATTGTTGTTGGTGATGTTATACACATTGTAGGGGGTAACCATAACCCCCCATATACGATTGTACCACAAATGAGGTGGTTGGTAGAATATGTGATGTAAGTGTGGGTTGTGCTTGTGTTTCCGTGATGATCATGGCTAATGTTGTTGGAAGTGGTTCCCTTTGGCTCGGTTTACTCTTTAGTGCCCTTGACTTCCTTAATCTTACCTTCTTTTTTCTAGGCACCCTTATAGAAATCAAGTCATGTTTTTTTGGTTCAGGAGGTGTCTGCACTGAAGCATTATGTGATCTAGAATGCGGCGGATATTGATATGTCCCTAATTTGATGAGAATCAATAGATGCATATAATACTTCCATGAGTTTATGGTTATGAGCTTGCATACAATCCTCATAGATTGGTGATGTAGATAGATATTTGCTCACCTATTAATCATATTTGAATGGATGCATGAAATTAGTATTGGGTGGTTGTTTAGAAGTAGTTAAATGTGAATTGGTGTTTCAATAGGAATCTCTAGATGTTCAAGATTTCCTTTTGGAAGCAGTGGTGGTCTAATGAAATTTTTCATTTTGTGTGGGTTTCTACTATTTTTCTTTGTTGACTGATGTGTGACTGTTTCTACCACATGTGTACATATATATCTACTATGTTTTTCTACCTTTTGCATTCTGCATGGCATCCTTCTATCCTCTATGTAATATTTGTCTGACGACTACCAAGTTGGATGGTTCTAACAATGACATCTGGGCAGTCTCTTTTTCCCTTTTGTCAAGGACCATGGATGCTATTCCCATCTTACGACTAAAGGAATAGACTTTCTGGATGTTATTGTTGATGACAAGACAAAATAGGCTTATGACCTATGGTCTAAGGATGACTCTTAAGTTATGACTTGGATAGTCAACAATGTGGACTCAAAAATCTACCAAAACCTTATGCGCCTACACACAGCTAAGGATATGTTGGATCAACTCTCTCACGTATACTCTCATCAAGAAAATCCCAAAAAGTTGTTTAACCTATTCAAACAATTGGTCAAAAAGGAATACTCTACTATGGATTTTGTTGAAGACTACTGCAATCAACGTTGTGCACTCTGGGATGAGTTTGATGTTTATCAACCTATATCTTCTGATATTAAGGAAGACCATCGCCAATGGAATGAACTACAACTTGTTCAGATTCTTGCTAGCTTACCACCCTCCTTTATGGGTGTAGTTGATCAGACTCGCTCTAGCGATTTGTTTCCCACCTTACGTGATGTTCTAAAATACATAAATGCTTTCCTTCTATCTCTCAGGAAACACCTAATCTATCTGATAATGCTTCTCTTACTATCCGTTCAGGGGACTCCTTCCATGACTGAGGTCGCGGTCATGGTCGTGGACGCGGTCACTCCACTCCTGATGTTGGTCGTGGTTCACACTTCTCTGGATCTGATGTCACAACGGAATCTCGCTACTACATTTTTTACAAGCATCACAATCATACTAAAGACTGCTACTGGATCAAACACGGAAAACCTACTTGGGCAAATCAGGTTTCTTCAGAGAAACATGACACTACTACCTCTATAACTGGTCACCTTCTGTTGATTGGCTCCGATCAGAAATTGAGAAGCTACTTCAGGATCGTCATGTTGCCTCTGTTGAAACCTTTGTTGCTGGCAATTTTTCTCTTCTGACACAATATGCTCTCCTGGAACAATATGGTAAAAATACATGGGTTATTAACTCTGGTGCCACTTCTAATATTACTGGCAATTTGTCTTTATTTTATACTCTGCATAAAACTACTAGTATTCTGCCAGTCACTATAGCAGATGGTTCTCAAACACCTATTTTAGGGATCAGAAATATCTATACTTCTAGTCATCTTGCTTTACACTCTGCTCTTTTTGTTCTTAAGTTTCCTATCAACTTGTTATCTATGAGTAGAAATGTTAAGAGCATACAATGCTCAATTACCTTTGATCTGAATGGTGTTATCTTTCAAGATTTAGCCACGAATATGAAGATTGGTTCGGGCCATGAGGGACTAGATGCACTTTACTACTTGGATGCACTAAAAATGATAGCTTATCTTACCACTTCTATGACAGACATCCATTGGCACCATCTCCTTGGGTATCCTTCTCTAGAAAAATTTAAGCAATTAGTACCTGACATTTCTGATTCTAAACATGCTAGTTAGGGAAATAGACTCAATCTACTTTTTCTGAGAAAAATTATATTAGTTCAAAACATCCCTTTGATATTGTGCATGTTGATATTTGTTGACCATGTTTGTTGTGAGTTTTTCTAGATTTTGGTACTTTATAAGCTTCATTGATGATTTTACTAGAACTACCTAGTTATTTTTATTGAGAGATCAATCTCAAATACTTTATACTATCATATCATTCTTTGCTAAGATAAGTGCCCAATTTGATACAACTATAAAAAATTTTCTGATTGATAATGCTCTTAAAGTTATGCAAACGTCTGTCAATCTATTTTGCACCAAAATGGGTACTATTCACCAAACCTTCTATGCATATACACCCTAGAAGAATGGCATGGCTAAATGCAAAAATTTCCATCTTCTTGAAGTTGCCTGTACCTTTTATTTCATTATCATGTTCCTTAAAAGTTTTGGCCAAAAGCTATTTCCACAATGTGTTGTCTGATTAACCACATGCATTCTTCTATTATTGGAAACCAAGTGCCCTTTAAGATTCCATAACCTAACACTCCCTTATTCACTATGTCGCCTCGTATATTTGAGAGTATGTGTTTTGTAAGGAATTTTCATCCTGCCCTTACCAAACTGGATCCTCGTGCCACGAAGTGTATTTTTCTGGGGCACTCTAGGACACAAAATGGGTATCACCATTCTGATCTAGTTTCTAAGAAAGGGATGGTCTCGGTTGATCTTGTCTTTTTTGAACATATGTCGTTCTATTCTTATACTAGCTAAGCTTTGACTACTGACTTAATATCCGACTCCCCTTTACCTTTACCTGTTGATACTACACTGCTAGTAGATCTTGTTCCTACTCCTCCAACAACACCTACTCCCTCTCTGGCCCAACCAAGTCTTCCATCCTCATCTATAGCTATATCCACCTCTCAGGTATTTTTTTGACTTAGATGTACATATTAGTTTATTCAAAGGCACACGGTCTTGCACCCAACATATCATTGGGAATTTTATGTACTACTGCTAACCTGGGTACTAATTTTGACATTTCACTTCTGCCTAAGTGTTGTTACTATCCCTAAGAATGCTACCCAGGCTCTTCAGCATTCAACATGGTTACAAGTCATGGACAATGAGATGCAAGCACTCAATGACCGACATACTTGGTATTTGATTGATGCATCCCCGAGTTTCTCCCCAGTTGGTTGTTGATGGAGTTTCATAATAAAATATCAACATGATGGCACTATTGAGTGACTTAAAGCCCACTTGGTAGCCAAGGGCTACACCCAGACTTACAGAGTTGATTACTTTGAAACATTCTCTCTTATGGCTTAGCTTAATTATGTTTGTATCCTCATTTTTGTAGTTGTAACTATCACTGACCTTTGTTTCAACTAGATGTTAAAATGCATTTTTGTATGGGGACATGCATGAGGAGGTGTACATGGAGAAGCCTCCTAGATTTATGACTCAGGGGGAGTATTCAAAAGTTTGTCACCTTGTCAAAGCTATTTATGGTCTTAAGCAAAGTCACTGATCCTGGTTTGACAAACTCTTCTCTATTCTTAAAAAAGTTGACTTTCATCATTCTCGACCTGATCACTTTATGTTTTTTAAATACTCTACCTCTGGTCTTGTGGTTCTCATTGTGTATTTTGATGACATTATCCTCTCTAGAAGTGACTCAATAGGCAACCATGCTACTAAGACATACTTGGAGAAGCACTTTATTACAAAAGATTTGGGCACACTGAGGTACTTTTTTGGGTATTGAGGCCTCTCGTTCCTCTTCTAGAATCTGTTTGTCACAGTGCAAGTATGTTTTAGATCTCCTATCAGAGATATGAATGCTTGGGGCTAAACCAGCCAATACACCCTTGGATCCCAACACTGACAGTATTTCTCCTCCTTATCCTAACCATCATTAGTATAGTAGAGTTGTTGGAAAACTCATCTACCTTACTGCAACTCAAGCTAACATCACTTATGTTGTTGGCCTAGTTAGTAGAAATCAAGAGAATCCCCGTCAATGCCATTGGGATGTTGTCTGCCATATCCTAAAATATTTGAAAAGTTCTCCTGGAAAGGGCCTGCTTTACAAAACACATGGGCATTGTAACCTTACTGGATATTTTGATTCTGACTATGTTGGAAGCAGGATAGATCGTAGGTCCACCTATGGATACTTAGCGGAGCAAGAAGAAAATTGTAGTTGCTCACTCCAGTGCTACATCAAAATATAGAGTTATGGCTCACACAACTTGTGAACTTTTCTAGGTACGTAGTCTCATGTAAGACTTTGGTATTTCTGTTGATTCATCTATTACAATGTATTGTGACAACAAAGCTACTATCTTTATTGCCAACAACCCCAACTATCATGAACACATCAAACACATTGAAGTTGATTGTCATTTTGTTCGGGAAGTTGTCTTATCTGGTCAGATTTATACTCCTTATACACCTACTGTAGATAGGTTGTAGATATTTTCACCAAAATTCTACCCAAGACCATATTCACTACTCTAACATCTAATTTGGGCATGATTGACATCTATGCTCCAGCTTGAGGGGGGTATTAGTATATATATTTTCCTAATTTTATTTGTCTCTTATTATTATGTTATGGGCCTTTGTTTTATTAGCATTTTTCCTTATTGTAGAATACTCTTGTTTGAAACTATTCTGACTCTCTAAACTCCTATATAAGAGAGTCTCTTGTACTTATTTTCATCAAATAAAACAACTATTTTTCACAATCTAGAGAATCTATATTATTTGCATTGTAAGTCTTTGTCCATTTTGTCTTATATTTTGTCATAATCGATTGTGAAAAGGTTGAAAATTGAGGCCTATATTCTGATATACTCCTCTTTGATGGATTTTTCAATATGTACCTCATCCTAAATTGGCTATGAGAAAGTATTGAAGTATTATAAAGAGAGGAACAAAATGAGTGTGGGTTAGGTCACCCTTGTTACCATACCGAGGCTTGCTTTTTTTGGGTTATATTTCAGTTGTGATGCCAACTCTTCCCATCTCCCTACAAACTCTGAGAAACTCCCAACTTGTAACATCCATATATTTGAGGCCTAAAATTAAATGATCTTAAAAGGAATGATGAAAGTACCCATATCAAAAAGATGCACCTTGTCCTACCAGAGTAATCTGACTAGTAATAGCTTGCTAAGTCCCAATGAAGGACCCGAGTTCAAATCATAATGAAAGGTACTCTACAAACAACATTTCACGATGATTGGCCACAGGAGAGGGGGCAACCAGACCACACCCTCTCAGGCCTCGAGAGTTTACCATCTTGTGTAGGTCTAGTGGCCCTACTTGGGGGTGGGTTCTCTCAAAAATAAAAAAACAAGATACACCTCATTTTTAGGGAGCCCATCACAAAGAAATCTATGGTTAACCGTGATAAGCCTAGAGTAGTACTAAGATGGGTAACTTGTCAAGAAGTTGAACCCAAGATAAGTGTGAGTGAGGACAAAGCATGCATTTAGGTTATGCCATGGTCTATAAGGATAGTTGTCATTCTTGAAACTCTACTAGAGCTTTGAGAGGTGGTCTCAATAATTACACATCTATATCCTACTATAGATACTTTAAATCTTCCTTGTTTAGGCTCCAGTCGAGGTTCCAATCATATTGGTCAACAAAATTCTCATCTACTTGTGTTTAGGTGGAGAGGAACACCAAGTCATGTTTATTATACCATGTTAGGGTGGGCCCTAATAGGGTTCGAGAAAAATATCTTATTAATATCTTGTCATTGTCTTGTACCTCCATGAGCAATAGGACTTGACGTGAGCGAGTGAATTTCCTTTCCCTAAATACATATAGAACTTTGGCATCTCAGGGTTGTTTGGTAGCTTCACATCAAGAAAGTGATATAAGCCCAAAAATGTCTTAGCCCCACCTTGCTTCTCCTTCAACTATTTCAGATTATGAAGGATCTCCACATGATGGGGTCATAGTAGATTTAAATTCGATAAACTTATTTTCATTTGCACAATCACTCATGTAACATTCATGTTGATTGTTTTTGGCGATGTTGTACACATTGGAGGGGGGTAACCATAACCCCCCATGTACGATTGTACCATAAAGGAGGTGGTTGGTAGAATATGTGATCGTGGGTGTGGGTTGTGCTTATGTTTCCATGATGGACTTGGATAATGTTGTTGGAAGTGTTGCCCTTTGGCTCATTTTACTCTTTAGTGCTCTTGTCTTCCTTAGTCTTGCCTTCTTTTTTCTAGGCACCCTTATAGAAATCAAGACATGTTTTTTTTGTTCAGGAGGTGTCTACATTGAAGCATTGTGTGAGCTAGCATGTGGTGGATATTGATATGGCCCTAGTTTGATGAGAATCAATTAATGCAGATACAACTTCCATGAGTTTAGGTTATGAGCTTACATATGATCCTCATATATTGTGATCTAGATAGATATCTGCTCACCTAGTAATTGAATTTGAATGGATGCATGAAAGTAGTATTGGGTGGTTGTTCAAAATTAGTTTTATGTGAAGATTTTGGTGTTTCAATAGGAATCTCTGGATGCTTAGGATTTCCTTTGGAAGCACTGGTAATCTAATGAAATTTTTCATTTTTGTTGAATATGGATCCTGCCTCTGAGAGCTCATCATCCTACTTGTTGGTAGTACTTGATCTTGCCATCTCAACTGAGTGTGTGTAAGTTCGAGTGAAATACATACTCTTGGAACAACCTATGATGACCTACAAATCATACATATATGTATCTAGCACACAATTTTATCCACACTTCAAAGAATATAGAACTTTCGAGTATTGCACATTTAAGGCATAAAAACAATTTGCTTCTTCTTTCATGAGGTGTATTAAAGATAGATTTGATCTCCCATGGTCCTTTAGTTGGGATCTTTCTTGTATGGATTCTCACTAGGAATCTCAATATAGGATAGATCAGAGGATACCTAATCCTAGCTCAGATGGAATAGTAATATGGATTGCTTATTCAGTACATGTGAAACTATACATATATTGATCTGAGCAATATGATAAGATGGACGTCATGCTGAACTGTCTATTAATGAAGCCATCTAGTTTTGGAACATGTTGTTATTTATCCCTGAAGAGGGATATACCTTGAGGAGGAATGATCCAAGCATAGGAGGCTACAGGTTTTGGCTAGAAAGTCAAACCTCAAATTATAATGTGATATATGATGAAAGCCTTAATCTAAACTACTTCTGAAATAGAAGAGTTACAGCAATTCATGTTTAGATATGATGGTGTTAGAAACCCTATATGTCCTAATGGGGTTATATATACATATATATACACACAAATATATATATATATCCTAACAGGGTTATATATACATATATACACACAAATATATATATATATAAAGAAGGGCTATGGTTTGTATTCCCAATGAACCTTACATCTGAGTGAGGGAAGATTCTCAAGACCCATGAGGAGGAATTCTATAATTATCCTTACATTTGGGTGAGGGAAGAGTCCTAAGACCCTGGAGGAGGTATATTGATAAAGCCTTGTCCTCGTGTTAATGGTCCCTGATATAGGAATGTAGTGGTTGTAACCCAAATACATGATCATGAGTAGATGTTTTGACTTAGTTAGACCTTACCTTGAGTGACCTAAACCTTGAGATTCATTTTAATCTTCTTGTGAGGTCAACCTTGAAACAATATATGTTGTAGAAGGATTGTGTGCCTTTTAGATAATGATGATGATAAAGAGACCTTGCTTGAGATATCCATGTTGATGCATAAAGATTAACTTGATAATTTTGGCTTAAACTAACATAATGGAATGCTTTGATACAAATAAGACTTATTATTTTGTAATTCTTAATGATTTTTGATCCACCTTGGATATGCTCTATTTAAATTTGAGTGCCCAACCATGAAAAAAATCCTATGTTAAATGTATGGACTTACCCATGTACTTGGGAGATCACACACTACTAAGAATCCAACCCATCCATGACATTAACATTAGGAAAATTGAACCGCATGCATGAAGGTCCTTTACAATTTTGGAATATATTGGTGAGACTGTTTATCATCTTGCCCTACCAACCCCTATATGACCTAATTCATGATGCATTCCAAGTGTCAAACTAAAATCAACATGTGAAGGATCCTACTCATCTGTGGAATCTAAAATTTTTGGATGCTCTAACGTATCTTAACCTACCCATAGGAACATGTAAGATCTTGTATTCAATTGTGAAGGATCTTCAAAATAAAAGATATAAATAATGAAGGTTGTTGAAACATCATGGAGAAGATGAAGTCACATGAGACCTGAAAGTTGATATGGGATAAGATCACCCCAACCTTTTTTATAGTTGAACCACATTTTATGGGAAGCATTCATTTAAGGGGAGGGGGTATATGTGAGGAGTTCTTTTTTCCTCCTTTTTTGTAGATATTGTAATTGAAAAGTATTGTTTGAAATAATATTCTAAATAACTAAAGTTGGTTGCATCTTTACCATTAAGTCCTTTGGGACAAAAAATCATGAAGATTATGGTGCAATAGTGTGAACACCATTTTTTTAAATCAACTGATGCCTTGAATTAAGTTTTGTCAATATTAGTTAAATTATCCTTGTTATTTCCTCATAAAACCACACACAAATTTTATCCAAGTTTGAAGTTTTTTATGTATAATTATCACAATTATGGATTAATTTGGGTATAACTTGAGGGGTAACCTATGCATAATAGTTTCCAAATTATATCCCATTTTTTATCATAGTATGACAAACATGATAGGGAGCTTAGTCAGGGATTTCATTTCAACTGTATCACTTAGAAACTTTAAAGATTCCATTTAAATAGAAGATCAAAGATGGTAGGTTCAGATGTGATTGATAACATTAAAAGATGTTTCATGTAGGCACAAGCCCTTAGATTAGGGATCAATGGTCTGTTGACTCAAGGTCAATTAGGTCAATGTTGACTCACGTATAAATTGACTAAACCCATGTTTTGATGATGACTAACCATTCCACATATTGGTGTCTAATGCTTCTACTTGAGTGATTTCAGATTAGGTATAGACACACTCCAAATGCCCTAACTTGCGCATATCAAATTGGAGAAAAGACAAGTCAAAGTCATACAAGTGCACGTTTTTGTAATATGATGTATATCCATTAGAATCATGTTGTAAATCACTTGTAATGATTGTATGACTTGTAATTAAGCTTAGAAAAATATCAGGAGCACTTAGATCGAATATTAAAGCACTTTAAATGCATCTTTGAAAATCAATTACAGGCACTTGATCGGTCCAGTTTCCCACCCTGAAACTCGACCGATCAACCTTGATCGATTTTCTGAAGATTGCATTGGTCGAGTTGTGCACTCACAGAACTCGACCGATTGGGTAGTAGGCCATTTCCAGTTGAATGGTCGGTCGAGTTTCCTCAGGACAAACTCAACCGATCCTTTGAACATCAGTTTGCCTCCTACTTGATCGGTCGAGTTACACCCATAGAAACTCGACCGATTGCACTGTACGGAAAAGTGCAGAAAAGTGCTACTAGCCGTTGTGGAGTTGCAACAAGTGAAAATAGATCCGTTGCAAGCCACAAAACAGCTAGTTTTCATTCATAAGTGTTCCCAAAGGCTAAGAGGCATCCCCAGCTATAAATAGGACCCCTTGGGCTTCATTCCAAGGTTGAGCATTCATTGCAAACTCTTTGTGAGGTTCCTATTCTATAGTTGAGTGCTTCCTACAGCCTCCTCTCTCTCTCTAAGCTTAATCACTTGCTACATCCATTAGAGCGAGTAGGAGATTTTTAAGAGAGCTAGTTTCTACTTGTATATCTTGTGAGGCTCTCACTTCCACCACCTCCCCATCTCTCATTTACTATCTTGAAGATGAAGGTTCTCTCTCTTGTCTAAGAGAGGTGAAGAAGAACAAGGGAAGGAGTCCCTTGGTGAAGATCAAGGCCGAAGACTTGGAGCTAGAGTGGGTAAGCCCTTGGAGAAGGCAAAAGACTCAAGCTCAAGTAGGTAAGACCTTGGTGGAAGCTTCTCCGAGTGAAGGTGAAGTCAAAGGCAGAAGATCCAAGAAGAGTGGGTAATTCCTAAAAGGCCGAAGACTTGTGCAAGAGTGGGTAAGTCCTTGGAGAAGGCCGAAGACTCTTGCAAAGTGGGTAAGTCCTTGGTAAGGTTGAAGACTCTTTGTATTGGATAGGTAAGTCCTTTGTTGGCCATGTATTGTATGTCTTATTAATGAATATAAGAGTGCAATTGTTTGAAGTCCTAGAGGTTGACCTCTCTAGGCAAGTGGACTGACACACTTCTAGTTTGAAGTGTGGAACCACTCTAAATAGCTTGTCTAATTGGTGCATGTTCAATCTCTCTTATCCTTTCTATGCATGATTTAGTTGCACTCAAATTACCTATTTAGCAACCTTATTTTTTGATATATCTTGAAGGTTTGATGAGTTTTGTTTAAGTGCTTTCAGCTCTATTCACCCCCCCTCTATAGCATCTAATCACCCATTTAGGATCCAACAATTGGCATCAAAGCGGGTCTTCTCCAAGCATATTTCAACAAGTAGGAGAAGATGGGTGACTACCTAGGAGGGAGACTCTCGACCAGCCTTCCAATCTTTGATGGGAGCAACTTCCTCTATTGGAGAAGAAGACTTCAATTCTACATCCAAGGATCAAGTCTCGAGATGTGGCAAATGGTGAACAACCCATACATTCTACCAAAGACAAATATTGAAGAATGGGATGATGCCACCTTGATGAAAGCAACCTTGAATGCTAGAGCAATGCACATCTTATATGCCTCCATGACCCCCACCGAGTTCAACCGGATTTCTTCTTGTGAGATGGCTTATGAGGTATGGAGAAAGCTTTGCATCACTTATGAAGGGACAGATCAAGTGAAGGAAAGCAAAGTCTACATGCTCAAAGGGTTGCTTGAGAACTTCAAGATGGGAAAGGAGGAGAGCATAGCCAACATGTACTCAAGGCTCAACACCATCTTGAATGGTCTTGCTGTTCTAGGACATCCTATGTCTAATGGAGAGATCAACTCAAAGATCCTTAGAACTCTCCCCAAGAGGTGGGAATCCAAGGTGACTTCTATTGAAGAAGCAAGGTCTCTTAGGGATATTCCTATTGAAGAGCTCATTGGAAATCTACAAGCACATGAAGCCACACTTGACAAGAGGGAGGAAGTAGAAAGACTAGAGAAGAAAGAGCTAAAGAGAATGAAGAAGGCTGAAATAAAGGCTCAAATTGAAGCTATCATGGAACAAGTCTCTCCATCCTCTCAAGCTAAAGAAGATGCCATGTACTCCAAGGGTAAACCCTACAAAGGCAAGTCCTCCTCCATCTGGTGCTTCACATGTGGAAAGAAGGGTCACTACAAGGAAGATTGCCCACAAGGCAAAAAGACCCATCTTCACAAGAAGAAATGGCAATCAAGCTCAAGTGGCTCCTCCAACTCAAGCTCAAGTGAAGATTCATGTGAAGGATAAAGCTCAAGCTCTAGTGATGAAGGAGAATGCCATTTTGCCCTTATAGCTTCAACAAGTGAAGACTCAAGTGAGGTAAATCTAGACTCTTTAGATAAAGAATCTTTAATTGCTATTATTCATGATATTTGTGCCTCTTATAAGTCTTCTAAAAAGAAAAAGAAAAAACTTGCTAAAATTGTTGATAATTTGCATATAGAACTAGATGATCTTGAATATGCTAATTCTTGCTTGCTTATTGATAAAAATGATTGTCTTAGCCAAGTAGACTCTATTAAACTTGAAAATGCTAGTTTGCTTGATAAGATTAAATTTCTAGAAGTTCAACCTCTCATGCCTAGTTCTAATGAAGAGCATACTTTAATTATTGATTCTCTCATGCATGACATTGATGTTCTCAAATCTGAAATCAAGGACAAAGATTTTGTTTTGCATGAATTAGAAATAGAAAATGCCTCCTTGCTTGCTAAAATCAATGGGCATGAATCTTGTTCTAGCTCTACAAATAGAGAGAATGATTTTGCTGCTCTTCATATTGATAGAGATTCTTATTCAACTAAATCTCTTTGCTTAGAAAATGATCTTTTGCATGATAGAGATAATATCAATAATTTGTCTTCTACTATTGCTTCTCTTAAGCATGATAATGATAGTTTGAGATCATCTTTGCAAAGATTCTTAGTTGGTAAAAAGAGTCTTAATGACATCCTACACTACACTACTAAACAAATTGGTAGACATGGTTTGGGATATGATAGTAGTCAAGGGAACAACAAAGATAAAGGACCTACAATATTCCATGGGGAATCCTCTAGTTCCAAGACTATGGGCACATGCAACTATTGCAATGATTTTGGTCATTATTCAAATTGTTGTCCTTTTAGGAAAGCACCCAAGAGCAATAGGATTTGGGTTGCTAAACTAACCCCTCCGGACCCAAATATATGATTGGGGACCATTTCATCTTTCTTCTTGTAGGTACTTGAAAATGGATTGACTTGAGCTATTGAATTGCAAATTGACTCCTCAATCCACATGAAAGAAGAAAGGTGAGATGTGTAGAGGGTGACAACAAGTGGAAAAAGCAATGGTAAGCACAAAGGTAAAGGTTTCATTGTGTATAACCATTTCTAACTTGTTTTTGTCAAGTTAGTATGCACTATACATATGGTTTTTGAGTCAAAAGTGGTATTTTGTGATTCTCTTCACACTCTTGCTCAAAAACTATTTCTAATTCTTCTATAGTACATTAATAACTTGCTTAGACATGTTTGGATATGGTTTGTATTTTTAGCATGCCTTTAAATATGTTTTTATGAAATATATGTGCTCTTTGACAGCTGGTCTGTCGGTCGAGTTTGCCCTAGTGAAACTCGACCGATAGGCACTAAGAGTGTTGCCAGCAGCTGTCATCGGTCGAGTTGTCAATGCACAGAACTCGACCGATCACACTGTGCACAGAATATACAGTTGGCTTATTGGATGAGAATTTCTCTCTAAACTAGATTTTCTCAACCAATAGCCTTATTCTTTGGCACTCCCTTGGTATCTTTATATATGCATATTGCCATGTTCTAAATTGCCTATTTTTCTTACAACTCTATCTCTCTAATTGCTCTAAATTGGTATTTCTATATCTTGCAATTACTTGCTTTGAGTTGTTTTGCAGATTTTGATGATGATCTCTTTGGATCTCTTGGTTGTGTCTAAAATTGCTTCTGTTGTACTCTAACTTTGTACATCTCTATAGGTGTATATCTTGTTTTGATACAACCTTGAGGTTCATAGGGGTAATCATATTATGGTAAGGATGCATATCTAGTGAGTTATATCCTTTCATGCTTCTAAAATTGCATATCTCTTTGTTTGGATATATCTCTATATCTACTCATAGCTTGCTTTATCTTGTGTATCTCTTGCTATGATCTAGATCCTACTAGTAGTCCTAACTTGTGATATCATCTACTAGTAGATCATATACATGTAGTTCTAACCCTGTTTATAATTGGCTTCTTTTCTCATCTATATGCTATGCTCATACATGCTCAAGCTTGTTCCGTAAATTGCATATCTACTATCTTGAGTTGCTTGCATAACATTGTGATGCAGGGTACATAGATCTACATGATATGTGGGAATTGGAGTATTTATGGATTTTTATGCAGATTTTGCTCCAGTTTCAATTTTTGGTGCAAGACTAGTGTTTTTCATGCAGAAACGACCTTCTGAGCAAGACTCGTCGCTTTGTCATGAGCTCTGATGGTTTTTGGTCAAATTCCATCATCTTGAGGGTCAAAATTGTGATTTGTTGTTTTTCTACAGTACCTTATCTTGCATTTTGGGTTGTTCAAGTATATGCTTTAACTTGCTTTTCTTTCTATGCTTGGACAAGCCCCTATCTGTGCTCTTCTACTCTCCTTATATATATTTGTGTTATCTCCTTTCTCTTTAACAAAGTGATGTTTCTTCATAACCCCACTTTTTGAAATGACAAAGGGGGAGAAAGGTATGTCTTCTTTTAAAAAGAGGAAGAAGGCATGTCTTACATGAAGAGGAGAAGCATGTTCATGTAAAGGGAGAAGGTAAAGGGGAGAAGACATACATGTGTAGAACATATATGAGTAGAAGACATAGTATTCTATAAATGTTATGAAAGCTAACCATGTAGGAGAAATAGCATCAATTGAGGGGGAGTATGAAAACTCCATGTGCATCAATTGAGGGGGAGCATATGAACTCAATTCTATTGAAACCCCTAGGTTTCTCCAAAGGTATGAATTTACTTTAAAGCTTTCAATACATTTATGGAATGGTTTGTCATCTTCAAAAAGGGGGAGAATGTTGACTCAAGGTCAATTAGGTCAATGTTGACACACGTCTAAATTGACTAAACCCATGTTTTGATGATGACTAACCATTCCACATATTGGTGTCTAATGCTTCTACTTGAGTGATTTCAGATTAGGTATAGACACACTCCAAATGCCCTAACTTGCGCATATCAAATTGGAGAAAAGACAAGTCAAAGTCATACAAGTGCACGTTTTTGTAATATGATGTATATCCATTAGAATCATGTTGTAAATCACTTGTAATGATTGTATGACTTGTAATTAAGCTTAGAAAAATATCAGGAGCACTTAGATCGAATATTAAAGCACTTTATATGCATCTTTGAAAATCAATTGCAGGCACTTGATCGGTCCAGTTTCCCACCCTGAATCTCGACCGATCAACCTTGATCGATTTTCTGAAGATTGCATCGGTCGATTTGTGCACTCACAGAACTCGACCGATTGGGTAGTAGGCCATTTCCAGTTGAATGGTCGGTCGAGTTTCCTCAGGACAAACTCGACCGATCCTTTGAACATCGGTTTGCCTCCTACTTGATTGGTTGAGTTACACCCATAGAAACTCGACCGATTGCACTGTACGGAAAAGTGCAGAAAAGTGCTACTAGCCGTTGTGGAGTTGCAACAAGTGAAAATAGATCCGTTGCAAGCCACAAAATGGCTAGTTTTCGTTCATAAGTGTTCCCAAAGGCTAAGAGGCATCCCCAGCTATAAATAGGACCCCTTGGGCTTCATTCCAAGGTTGAGCATTCATTGCAAACTCTTTGTGAGGTTCCTATTCTATAGTTGAGTGCTTCCTACAGCCTCCTCTCTCTCTCTAAGCTTAATCACTTGCTACATCCATTAGAATGAGTAGGAGATTTGTAAGAGAGCTAGTTTCTACTTGTATATCTTGTGAGGCTCTCACTTCCACCACCTCCCCATCTCTCATTTGCTATCTTGAAGATGAAGGTTCTCTCTCTTGTCCAAGAGAGGTGAAGAAGAACATGGGAAGGAGTCCCTTGGTGAAGATCAAGGCCGAAGACTTGGAGCTAGAGTGAGTAAGCCCTTGGAGAAGGCAAAAGACTCAATCTCAAGTAGGTAAGACCTTGGTGGAAGCTTCTTCGAGTGAAGGTGAAGTCAAAGGTGGAAGATCCAAGAAGAGTGGGTAATTCCTACAAGGCCAAAGACTTGTGTAAGAGTGGGTAAGTCCTTAGAGAAGGCCGAAGACTCTTGCAAAGTGGGTAAGTCCTTGGTAAGGTTGAAGACTCTTTGTATTGGATAGGTAAGTCCTTTGTTGGTCATGTATTGTATGTCTTATTAATGAATATAAGAGTGCAATTGTTTGAAGTCCTAGAGGTTGACCTCTCTAGGCAAGTAGACTGACACACTTCTAGTTTGAAGTGTGGAACCACTCTAAATAGCTTGTCTAATTGGTGCATGTTCAATCTCTCTTATCCTTGCTATGCATGATTTAGTTGCACTCAAATTACCTATTTAGCAACCTTATTTTTTGATATATCTTGAAGGTTTGATGAGTTTTGTTTAAGTGCTTTCAGCTCTATTCACCCCCCCCCTTTAGAGCATCTAATCACCCATTTAGGATCCAACATGGTCAACAGACCATCCCTAACTTCCATCTAGAGAAGAAAGAACCAACGAAGACCCTCTCTTCCTAATCATTTCTCTCTTCGTCTATCTTCTTATGTGATTCATACTTTCTCATGGAAATCAAGGCAATATGTTTGAGAGCCTGGGATCTCTCCAACACCCTTGAAAATCTAGCCCCATGGGAGCATTAGGAAATACCATATCGGTCTCTTTGAACTCTCCCCCTCATTTACTTTATAGCCTATTTCCCTTTGCCGGTCCTTTAAAAGGAAGTAGAAGCACCACCCTGACGCCCACAACTTGTTAAGACCCTCACTTTTTCTCCACTTTGTCCCCAATCATCTTCCTCAACAACACCAATCCTCCTTCTCACAATTGATTGAATTGAGGCCACCCCTAGCCTCACAATCATAAGTTGTGGCTGACTAACAGCTTGCTCGACCCTCAAGAGGCCTACCTTCCTAGTTTGCCCTTTTTCTTGAAAGGAGCTCTGCATTACACCGCACCTCTCTCGTGTGGCATGGACATGCAAGGATAGCAATCTCCATACCTAGGATATGGGTCCACCGTGGACCATGTCCAAGATCCAAAGCTTCCAACACCCACTCATAACATCCTAATATTTTAACCTTAAATAAAATAATCTTCGAAGGAATGATCAGACTACCCATCTCACCAAGGTGCACCTCCTTTTTTGGGAACCCATCTCTAGGAGATCTATGGCTAAGTTTGCTTAACCCAAAGTAGTACTAGGATGGTTGACCTATTGGAAAGTTGATCTTGAGCTGTGCATGAGTGAGGACAAAGCACACAACCAAAGCTAGTGGTGATCTGTGGGGACAATCATCATTCCCTAAGCTCTACTAGAGTCTTGGGCAGTAGGACTAGGCATTACCAATGGTGTCAAATCCAAATCCCTTTCAATAGCCAAGGTGCTCTTGGGCATGTGGCATGCCAATATTTAGGCATGCAATCTAGGAATCTTGTAAAGGGCTATTCATGGTGATGGAGCCACCCTTATGCTTTAAGAGTTGGGCATAGATGATTGATTTCGATTCTACATTAAAACGAGTTAAGATTATGATGCCATATAGTTGAGCTTTGATTACAACATCAAGTGTCTAAATGATGGTGATTGTGACATCTTGTGATATGATTCCTAGGGCAAAATGACCTTAAAAGGAATGATTAGGCTAATCATATCACCAAGTTGCACCTCCTTTTTAGGGAGTTCATCACTAAGAACTCTCTAATTAAGCATGCTCAACCCAGAGTAGTACAAGGATGGGTGACATGTCAGAAAGTTGACCCCGGGTTGGGAGTGAGTGATGATAAAGGCCATTCATCATCCCTGAAGCTATACTATATCCTTGGGCAATGGTCCCATAGTTCTAATCCAAAGGGGATCCACAATGGTCCTAGCTCTAACAAACACCTCTTTTCCCAATCAAAGGTATTATCCTCCTCTCTGTTGACAAATTAGGGAAATGCCATGAACTATAAGAATTTTTAATAAATCAACCCTAGATCCAAATATGATATATTAGTACTTAAAGTTGATCAAAAGAGGGATCCAATAAATTATTTGCATATGTTATTTTAAATCTAGTTTCATGTTTTGCTTATAGATAGATTTTTTTGGTAATTATGATGTGTTAATAACCTAACTATGATGATTATGATTCTTTTACCCCATATCCAACAATACTGGTAACAATAAAGGCTTGTATCACATGTTGAAGCTCGAATTTAGATACAACCACTTTTCATGTGAAGACACTAAGAATTCTTTGAAGCATGATGAAACATGTAACTTGAGATCCTTATGTACTAAACCCTACTCTATTCTTTGAACCATGATGAAACATGTAACTTAAGATGCTTACGTAGTAAACACTAGTCTTAGTAACTTAGCGAGACTAATTTGCCCCTAAAATTTACACTTGATTATGAATTCAAGTACAAGTCATTTAGGACTAATCATGTGAACAAATAATGATATCTCTAATATTGTTGTATACTTCCCTTAATATGGAAAATGAAAGTATGAATAAAGGAATTTAAGGTTCAAAATGATGATTTGGGACCTCTAACCCTAAATTAATATCCATGAAATCATATGTTAATAGTCGATCCAAACTCTAAATCAGACCTTAAAACCCTATGATAAGGAATTTTGAGAAGTTATTAACATATGCATGTTGAACATTGAATTTCATGTTGAATCTTATTGAAAACATGTATAGAGTTGATTAGACATATTCCACTCCTTGAATAAGGTAAATGGATAAATTATGAGAAACCACTCTTAACTGTGTTTGCTTTTTGAATTCTCAGAATTTACTCAAAAGTGTACTCATTTTGTAAAATTGAATTGGATGATTCAATAGTTATAATTCATAAATATACGAGTGCATTGGTTATATAGTCAACATGATACTTGACCCTAATAATGAATATCACAAGGGTGTTATAGGGAGATAATCACTCCCAAAACATAAGGGATGGTCACTAGAGAGTGATCAAAACAATCTGATAAGATGAAGAAAGCCCATTGTAGAGACAATCACCATGGAACCCATTACTGGCTCAAACTCCGTAGAATCCAATGTTGGAATAAGGAAGGGAATATAAAAAAAGATGAAATACTCATAGGTTGAAATGAATAGTTAATTTCTAGCAATTATCTAATCTTGTATTGTTATGCATGTTGTTAATATTACATACACACATTTTCTATACCACCCATGCACACATCATAGTTCTATAGTGATTCATGTATTATTTGTTGTCATTTTAAGTTATCCACATACTGAAGTAAAAGATACAAAATCCAATAGGGAAAATCCATGATATGTAAGGTTGATGATACAAGGAGGATTTTTTAGGAAAATATGGCCATAGAGATGGCATTGGAAACAAAAAAATCTTACCATGTTCCCCATTGACCAATGGATTGTGTAAACAAATATGGATTGGGAAGGAAGGTTGCAAGCATATTCCTAGTCATGGAGCAAGTCCATCAACTATCCTTACACTATACCTTCTTTCACAAGCAACACCCGAATGATTGTCGAAGACATCCTTCTAGTGTAGCATCATGGATGGGAGCTGACAACATCCTCCTAGTGTGTTGGACACAACCTTCACGCTTCTACATAATTCACGCGGACTACTGAAAACTCCTGTCGTTCTTCTAAAACTGACATGAAGGAGTTGTCCCTTTGATGTCAATGTGCTAGTGTTGACTTGTTCTCCCTTTTTGTCTCTCCCTTTTATAGGTTAGACTTGCTTTGAACTCTCACGTTACCAAAATTGTGAGAGGACAATGTTTGTTAGTGTTAGTTGTATCTTCAGAAAGTCTTGACTTCCCCCTTTAATATATGAGGGTCAGGGTCAGGCTCAGACCAATTGGGAGCAAAGAGATAACTTATTCATGAACTTTTGGCTTCTGTGGGTCATGAGTTGGTCGAATCACACCTTAAGTCAGTGAAATTTATTGCTTTCCTATTGACAAACATATTGGCAATTAATGCACAACATGAAGTCATCATCAATCATTGACCTAATCTTATTGATCATTGAATCAAGAAATTCACATGCTGAAGTGGTTGGTTCAGACTCTAAAATGGTCACTTCACATTCTAAACTGGTCGGTCCATTTTCCAGTTCTGCTAATGTTCAACCCATGTTGTTTAAATGACTCGACACTTGAATTAGTCGACTCGATACTTGAGTCAGTCAACACAAATTATCAGTCAGTGAATTTTGAGCCAATGTTGTTTAAATTAAAAACCTAAACACTTTAGTAATCAAGCTAAACCTTATTCATGAGTAAACTCCTATTCCAACTGTATCATATGTGTCTTACTCTATATGTCCCAAGTTACATTGGCAGTGAATGTTCATAACTAATATATGGCTATGAAATCACAAGCAATGTTCAGTATCTAGCAACACATTATTTCTACCCAAGTAATTGGAAAGTTGGAGAACAACTTCAACCAACAAATCGTGATTAGTGTTATAGTGATTGTATAGTTCCTTTCTCTCTTATATCCATATTAGACTCGAGGCATGGAAACATCATCCTCTCAACATTCAATCCATGTTCTTGAACTAGAGTAGACTGTCCGAAATGCATGTGCACTTACATATCATATATTGATTCACTTAAATATGGCCATGCATTTCTCAGACTCACTTATCAAGTGGCCCAGATATCAACTCCAGTAGGAGGGACAAATCCCACCTACATCATTCACAGTCATTCCCCATGTGTCACAATGTATCTGAGCATCACCTTTATGGTAACCTTTATTCAAGGTCACATTAGATGATGTCAAAGTACATAGAGTGATATCTGATGAATGTAGTGATTTCAGGTCTAAGAACTACAATCACCACTACCACTATGAGAGTTATTTTTTACTAACATTTAATGGATTCCATGTATCACTCTCAAGGTAGATCTGTCTGGTACATTGTTCCCTAACAAGTACCTATGTGTTTGGTTTGATATCACATATCATGACTAATGAGATTCTATCATCAACCAACACACACTCTGGTCTGATGTATTATTGGTGTCTATTAGCTTCCACAATAACATCTGAATAGGGACATAACAAGCATGTATGTACTCTTATCATACATATGATATCATTGCTCATGTCCTCAAGATGAAGAGAGTAACATCATTCTTTAGACATCTATCATGTTATGCCATTATCTTGTAATTAAACAAACATATAGATGAAGATTGTGTTCATTATTTAATCAAATAGTTTATAAGATATGCAATTACAATCATCATATGATTGCCTCTTTTTGGGCATACATACCAACAGATTTAGCTATAAGTAATTAATTTCCCACTTCTAAACTTATATACTCCTTATAGGATATATTTATTCCCTACTAATGTAAACAATACCTTGGTTTGGAACTATAATGACCATTGGTTGGTTGTCAAAAATATGGATCTTGAAATTATCATATGATGGAACATGCCCCACCTAGTGGAGACTCTTGACGTCCTCATCAAAGCTCAACCATATGGCCTCATAATAATTTCCCAAATTAGTGCACACTCAGAATGACCCATGGACACCCAGCTCTTGATCACGACTACCAGTGCAAGGGTGTATACATCACCATAAACAATTGTTTCCAACATGTTTGGATTGCATGCCTAATAATTGGCACGCCACATGCCCATGTGGGCCCCACCTAGTGGAAGGGTTATGGCTTTGATACCAATTATAACTCCCGAGTCTAGTTCCCAAAGATCTAGTAGAGTTTCAAAAATGACGATTAGTCCAAAAACTTCAATAGAAATTATCATTAAGTGGTCAAGTAATGAATGTTCAAATGATTAAAAACTCAAAATAATTCTGGCTAATAGATGATAGCAAAGACCGACTGGTAGCCTTGCGTCCAGTACTAATCATCTAGTTAGTCAGACTAACTAATGACTACTTGGCCAACCAATGGCCCAACTAGTAGAAGACCAGGTTAGCAATCCTAAATAGTGACGTGGCACACTTTTTGTCAGTATCCATTTAGTTCGGTTTATGAAATAGTAATATATAAAGTAACTACTTTATTAGGGTCAAAACTAACGATAAAGTTCTAAATTTGGCATATGAATAAGTGGTGGAATAGTCAACTAAGTAAACTCCCAAGTCGGCTAACTAAAGTAAACGCCTAGCTAAGGTCAACTAATTACCAATGAGGTCTCATTAGAGCCCTAAGGGTTTCTAAACCCTAAATAATGTTTGAAATTCTTGAAATCAAGTCCAAAACAATCAAGAAACATTATTTATCAAATTTGGGTGATTTATTCATGTTTATTTCTTTGCAAAGATAGAAGTGCTCATAGAACTCAAATAAATTGTCATTAGGGTTCCAAACACACCAAAAATTAACTATGCACATATAAATGTTGCAACCATGTATTTCAAATATAAATTCAACATATTATCATTCAATACTAATTCTCATGCATGAGGCAATGAAATGTGAGTAGGGTAAACCATGAAACATAGTACCACAATCTTAGGACTTAGGGATTTGGCATTTTGGGCCTTGTTTTATTAAGGAATAGTTACACGTGATCTATTCCTTGGGAAATATTTACCTAGAACTGAAACCATTTAGATTAATTAACTAAGAATCATCTTACCACCAAACATTCTAAAACTAGAGTGTAATTTATATTTTCAATGTGGAAATGTCACCTGACTAACCTTCACCCTACATCAAACATATTGTATCTCGCTCTCACCCCTTTCCCTAATGTTTCCCTTGTCCTTTCTTACTCTTCCCTACATTGACCTCCACACCCACCTATCTATCCCAAAACAATGAGGTCCCCTAACAATTAGCATCCTACTTCGTCCTTGTCATTTTTTATATATTAGATATAAAAGGGGAAAACATTTTGTGATGGAAAAAGTGGGGACAAGCCTAAAAATGTCATTATTTTGTATATAAAAATTGTAACAAATATCATGTTATTTCAAATATATTATTTCATTTTCCTATATTGAGAAAACACAATTGATTTGTTTGTAAAATTCATCCCAAAGAGACACTACCAAATTATATTTTGATACCTTGTGGCTTAAGGTCTTCATGAAAAATACACAATGATATGGACAAAATATCATCTTGAGTCAATTTCTAGATTTTATTCTCTTTTTTTGGTTATTCTCTTGTCACAATATCCTTCTTGAATTGTGTTATATAAATCTTCTTCTAATAATGTTCTTATATCATCACTTTCATATCTAATTGTATTTATTTTTTAATCTAAGAAATAAAGTGTAATTCTCAGTATGGACATATTCATTTATTTGCTAAAACTTCTATCTCACGCATCTCCATCACGTAACATGTTCTACATGACTTCTTATGTCAGTCATATACTAGCAATATATGACAAAGATAACATCTTCCTATAAACGGTGAACTATATGGCCAATATTATCCCTGGTATTTGTTGGGTGACTTACCTAGGACTCCTATATTAATATCATAACTACAATTATAGAGTTATTATAGGGATTTATTATCTTTTTTTGTTCAAAGAACATTCATCAATGGCTACTCACAATTCATGTTTAATTCACTTTAGTTTCTTTTATAGGTTTATTATATCCTTGCAATTCAAGGATATGCCATGCACATTCATAATCCATTTGTTAACCAATTTTACACCATTCATGAATATGTTTCAACAAAATCTATTACTATCATTTTGATAAAATGCCCATACATGATTTTTTGTGGGACTCTAGGCAATATTTCATATATACATGTGGAATCATTAGAAATTATCATATATAAATGAGAACAATTGTAACATACACAAACCTAGCATCTTAACTCTAGAAATCATATTCCTACAATTAGGAGACCAAAAAGTTTGGTTATTTAGATTTGACCAAACAAGGATAAAGTAACACCTGAAGGGTACATTTTTAATACATATAACATGAATAACTCAAAGATAACCCATAACATACATATACCTAAAAATAAATATAACATATTAAGTGACATATTAACATAATAACATGTATATGTGCTAACATGTGAATAAGTTCATGAAATATGTCACATATGTTCCTTTTGCTAACAAATGCAAATAATAGATAAAATATGTTTAGTAAGAAATATAATGTGCTTTGGATAATAATTGTCGTTCCCATGACCGTACATATAAATAATGTGTTGTCATTTAAAATAAATATTGATTCAAAGAAGAAATATGTAAATAAGTCAAATATATACTTGCATGCATAATAGTATATGGAGCCTCTTTTAGAAACGAATTGAGGATAATAAGGCTCAAATTAAGTGAAAGTTGACAATAAATATATAATGTTTTGATAAATATATTGGTAATGAGACAAAATCCTAATCATGATATAACTCATAAAAGGAAATCTCGAAAGTGAAATGTAATAGAAAAAACTCATGTTCTTCGGTTCCCAATTAGCTTGGGTGCCAAGTTTTACATTGTTTTAACAATCATAACTATCTAATCTCATTAGGGAAATAAATTGTAAGATAAAATCAAAATATCAAATAATATACTTAATGTCATTAAAAATGGAAACTCGTGTCAAATCAAATTATAAATGCTTTAATTTAGTCTAGGTATTGATTTTCATACTAGTTGGATCATGTTTAAGCCCTCAAATAATTTAGGGAAAATTACATTATAAATACTCTAATATGATAAATATTAAGTCGATTTTCTTGCTTCCCTATAGTTCTCGAATTTTTATTGTTTCACGGTCATTTCCTGATCTGGGTTGGACTCCAGGTTTGCATCCTGCTCACCCTTCTCACCCACTTCTTTCCTTCTGTGGGACATTTTAGACACTGAATTTCCTTTTCTTTCTCCGATTCTTCCTCTCCTTTCTCTACCTACTTTCTTCCTTTTTCTTCTCTAATTTTCCCTTTTCGATCCACTAGCTTTTATGCACCCTTCCTTGGTATCTCTTCTAGGGTTTTAATGCCCCCTATTTCCTAGTAGTGAGACCACTCACCTCTCCCCAACCTCCTCTTTGATTTTCTTTTTTCCCTTCTCCTCATCTTCTCAGGACTTCAAATCTCTATATAACACCAGCTAGACCATTTTTGATACACGGGGAACCATATCACATCCTTCGCTTTGCCTCTCTATGTTTCCTTACCTCTTTCAACTCTACCTTTCTTCCGTGGTCAACCTTGGCTTGTCGCCCCTTGAATTCAACAGTGAGGATCTCAACTCGGTGCAACCAAGAGATCTCTCATTACATATTCCCCGTAACCTGACAAATCTCCTTGTACCTTCAATTTGCATCTCGGGTCTATCTTATACATTGTTATCTAACAAGTATCTATGTGCTTGGTTTGATATCACATATTATGACTAATGAGATTCTATCATCAATCAATTCACACTCTAGTCTTATGTGTTATTATTGTCTATTCACCTTCCACAACAACATCTAACTAGGGAAATAACAAGAATGCATATAATCTTGACATTTGTATGATCTCATTGTTCAGGTCCTCAACCAGAAGCATACGTCGTTGAGTAACATCATTCTTTAGACATTTATTATGTTACATCACTATCTCATAATTGAATAACAGAATAGATTGGAATATTACCTTTATTATTAATCAAGTCATTTACAAGATATGCCATTACAATCATCATATGGTTGACTCTCTGGGCATACATACCAATAGACTCCCACTTGCACTTAGAGCCAATCACCCATGAATTTAATCCCAAGTTATCTAGCATGACCTTCATGTCTCTGTTGTAAAAGTTCTTTGCCAAGGGGTCAGACTAATGTATTAAAAAATGGGAAGCGGGAGGCGTGCGGAAGGGACCTTGTAGCCGCTCAAGCGGCAGGCGGACGATTAAGCAGGCAATTTTTGAAAAAGTAAATGCTTAAACTCTTATATATTTATATACAAAATTACATGTATGTGTATATAAAAAATATATTTCTAAGGAAATCAGTAATACTAACCAGTAGTATCAATTACTAATGAACGAAATCTGTAAGAATATCAGTAAAATCAATAAAATCATTAGAAGTATAATAGAGTAATATGATATTTACTTGGATATATTACAACACTACCCTATTATATATAGCTTACATACAAAGTTTGCATTCTAAAGTAGGACTAGGTATATCATAGAACATTTAATGTATACAAGCTTCATATATTATACTCAATACTACTTGGATTATATAATTAATTAACATTACATGCTTACAACATCATTTTTTTAAAAAAAGTGGGAAAAAAGCGGGCAAAAAGTGAGTGAAGCGGGAAAAAAATGGGCGTTTTTTAAAAACCCACTCAAGCGGGCGCTTAAGGGTGATATTAGGAGGATAGGATTTGCTGCCTGCTTAAGCAGCCAGACGGCCATTTTTTAATTCACTGGGTCAGACAAATTGCTCTCGGTTGGTACTCTACAAATCTTCACATCTCCTCATTGTACAATTTCTCATATGAGATGGAATTGTCTTTGTATATGCTTGGAAAATTGATGCAATCTAGGTTCCTTAGCTTGCGTAATAGCTCCATTTTTTTCATAATATAGCTTGATTGCCTTATTGATGCTTGGAACCATTCCAAGTTCTAAAACAAACTTCTTGATCCAAACATCCTCCTTTGATGCATTGGATGCAGCTATATACTCAACCCCTATTATAGAATCTGTAATTGTCTCTTGCTTAGAACTCAACAAGCTCATAGTTCCATTGTTGAGCCAAAACATAAATCCTGATTGTGATCGATAATCATCTTTGTCAATTTGGAAGGTTGCATTAGTGTAACCCTTTACAACCAACTCTTCCTCTCTTCTGTAGACAATGAACTCATCTTAGTTCTTCTAAAGTACTTAAAGATGTTCTTCGTGATAGTCCAGTGACCTTCATCAAGACCTGATTGATATCTTCTTATCATGCTCAAAGCATACGAGACATCCATATGGGTACATAACATTGTGTACATGATAGATTCTAATTGCAGAAGCATATGGTATCTTACTCATGCGCTCCCTTTCTACACAAGAACTGGGACATTGAGCTCTATATATGGTAACACCATGAGACATGGATAGGTTGCCTCTCTTTGAGTTCTCTATGTTGAACCTCTTCAACACGTTGTCAATGTATGTGCTCTGACTTAGTCCAAGAAGCCTTCTATATCTATATCTATAGATCTTGATTCCTAGTATATAGGATGCTTCTCCCAAGTATTTCATTGAGAATGTATTTCCTATCCAGGACTTTACCCTTTATAAAGTAGGGATTTCATTCACCATTAACAATATGTCATCCACGTACAATATGAGGAATACAATCATGCTCACACTAACCTTCTTGTACACACAAGGTTCATCTTCATTTTGAAAAAAGTCAAACTCTTTGATTGTTTTTTCGAATTGAGATTCTAGCTTCAAGATGCTTGCTTCAATCCGTTGATTGACATTTGAATCTTATAGACTTTATCTGCATCCTTTGGATTAGTAAACACTCAGGTTGTGTCATATACACATCCTCAAGAAGATTCCCGTTAAGGAATGTAGTTTTAACATCCATCTTCCAAATCTCATAGTCATGATACGATGTAATGGCAAGCATGGTACTGATGAACTTAACCAAGGCAATTGGAGAAAAGGTTTTTCATAGTCAACACCTTAAACTTGTTTGAATCCCTTTGCAACCAATCAAACTTTGTAAGTTTGTACATTACCATCCATGTTGATCTTCTTCTTGAAGACCCACTTGCACCCTATGGGTTTTACCCCTTCAGGTAGATCCACCAAGGTCCATACCTTGTTAGTGTACATAGATTCCATCTTAGATCTCATGGCCTCAAGCTATTTCTTGAACTATGGTCCCTTAACAACTTCTAGGTGAGTAGTTGGCTCATCATCAATGACCAGATCATCCCCTTCTTGAATTAGTAGATAACCAAATCTATGTGGCTCAAGGCTTGTCCTACTAGATCTGCGAGGTTCCTGTGTTACATGAGGAATTTGAAATTCTACAATAGTTTGTGGATCTCTGTGTTCCTCTTATACCTCTATAGGTTCAATGCTTTCTTGTTGGTCTCGAACTTCTTTGAGTTCTATCTTGTTCCCATTGATTCCTTTAGAAATAGATTCCTTTTCTAGGAATGAAGCATCCCTAGCAACATACACTTTATTTTCAATTGGGTTGTATAAGTAGTACCCCTTGGTTTCCCTGGGATAACCAACAAAATAAAATTTATCTGATATGGGGTAAACTTTTCAGGAAACATTTTCTTGTCATAAACTTCAGATCTCCAAATCCTCATAAATGACATTTTGGGATGCTTCTCAATCCATATCTCATATGGTGTCTTTTGAACCAATTTAGAAGGTACATAGTTAAGTGTAAACATTGCGGTTTCTAGAGTATAGCCCCCAAAAAAAAGTTGGAAGATTGACAAAACTCATCATTCATCACCCAATATCTAGCAATGTGTTATTCCTTCTTTCTAATACACCATTGTGCTATGGCGTTCCAAGCGGAGTCCATTGTGATACAATACCACATGCTCACAGAAGGTCCTCAAACTCTTGGCTTAAATATTCTCCACCTTGATCAGATTGAAGTGCCTTAATACTTTTATCAAGTTGGTTATGTATTTCGTTCATGAAATTCTTGAACTTTTCTATGTTTCATCAAGTAAACATAGCCATACTTACTGAATTCATCAGTAAAGGTAATGAAGTACTGATAACTACCTCTAGCATTTGTTCTAAAAGGATTGCATACATCAGTATGTATGAGTCTTAATAGATCACTAGCCCTCTCATTGTTACCAATGAAGGGAGTTTTGGCCATCTTGCCCAACAAACAAGACTCACATATCTCTATTGATTCAAAATCAAAAGAGTCTAGATAACCATCTTTATGGAGTCTAGAAATATGTTTCTCACTGATATGCCCTATATGATAATGGTAAAGATATATTTTGTTTGAGTTATCAAGTTTTAACCTTTTGGTATTTACATTATAAACATTTGTCTCAAGATATAACAAATAAAGACCATATAAAATTGGGGCACTGTCATAAAAGATATCACATTGACCATTCTTGATATGAAATTCATATCCATCCTTGTCCATATAAGATAACGAAATAATGTTTCTATTTATGACATGTATGAAATAGAAGTTCTTTAACTCTATTACAAACCCTGTAATGAATTATAAGTTCCAACTGTAGTGGCAACAGCTCTTGCTCCATTTACAATGCGTCGTTCAACCTCACCCTTTTGTAAAGGCTTGCTTCTTTTCAGATCCTGTATATGCGAGTATATGTGAGATCCACATCTGGTATCTAGTACCCAAGATGAATAAGTAGACAAATTTACATCTACTATGTATATACCTAAAGTGGAGATCTTTATCCCCTCCTTCTTCTTCCTCAGTTCCTCCTGGTAAGGAGGAAAATTTCTTTTCCAATGTCCAGGCTGGTGACAGTGGTGACAATTCCCTCCCTTATTCACCCATCTCTTTACTTTGAGTGCAGAAGACTTGGGTTTGTGGACAACTTTAGAACTCTTCTTAGATTTGCCATTTCCCTTTGAATTCCCTTTTCTGATGATCATCATCACAAAGTTGGGCTTGCCTTTCTTCATTTGCGCTTCATCTATTCTCAACATGTTAAGCAACTCTAACAATGGCTTGTCAAAATTGTTCATGTTGTAGTTCATCACATCTGGTTGTATGACTCTGGCAGGGATTGCATAATCACATGTGTGGCCAACTCTTGACCCAAAGGAAATCCCAGTCTAGAAAGGTTCTCCACATACCCAATAGGCTTGAGCACATAGAAACCTACTGGATCTTCTTCTGCCATGTTGCACTTGAACAATGCCTTGGAGACATCATATCTCTCCTGTCAGGACTGATCTTGGTACACATACTTAAGATACCATCTCAATCACATCCATGTTTTCATATTGTCTCTGCAACTCATAGTTCATTAAGTATAGCATCAGGCACTTGACGTCTATGACATCTTTAGAGTGCTTCTTGTAAGGATCCCTTTCAGCCTTAGGCGCATTGGGAGTAGGTTCTTCTGGCTCAGGTGTTTCTAGGACATAGATCTTGCTCTCCTGTGTGAGAAAAATTCTCACTGTCCTAAACCAGTCATGAAAATTATTCCCAATCAACTTGTCTTTTTTAAGGATCGATCGCAAGGAAAATGTGTTATTCGTCATCATTTGATTCTACAAAAGAAATTTGCAATTTGTAAAAAGACTTGATTTGATTTGATTAAAATAAGATTTAATGATATTTAATTAGGCCTTCAATTAATTATTTCCCCCACTACCTTGTTCAAATTGATAACCCTCACTTACCAATTCGTAAGATTGCATCGTACAACCTTCTAGTAACCCAAGATCCACATTTAATCACATCATGAGTTAGCTTTGGTTGATCATCCACAACATGATTATTTAGGTAGGTAACATTTGCCAATTGCATTATATGCAATTCTTAGATAGATGGTATGCACAACTCTTTGCCATGTTCCATCTCTATGCTTCTAAATACTTAATCTTATTAAGATCACCTAGTTAAGCCTGACCCAAAAGCCAACATGATAGAATACACACCCTACTTTAACAAATCTATATATCTACCATCACACTTCCATGAGATGGACGACGCACCATGCTTTGATGTAACCTACACTTAGTTGATCAAACTTTTCATGTGTTCTACTTATGGAAATCATCTAAGACTTGATATTTTATTTGAGGGATTATACATATATATATATATATATATATATGTATATATATATCCAAACACCACATACTTATAATATGTATCATACACATACTACATCCAATCCACTGACATGCAATCTGCAAACATAAAAGCATTGGTTATGGTCATACTACTGTAATCCTTTGGAGCCACAAAGGATCACTATCCACCTATGATCTTTCACATATTATGCAATGAAAAAAATCATATTTTTCATAGTCTACCCTTTCCAACATGTCAAAAATAACACATCTGCGGCATATGTCGAATTAAGTTTAGATATACATACTAACAGTTTAAGTTTGCATCGCATGCAACCATAGAAAATGGTATACAAAAATTCCAGTCACATCAAATTGAATCTAAATACACCGTACATCGATGTGGCTCTGATACCACTGTTGGGTTTGTAGAGGTGACAGATGCAATGGAAGCAATAAAATTTTCTCCACATACCCTACTTGAGGATTTCATCGACAATAACATATTTAGAAGGGGGGGATAGGGATATACCTCATCCCAGAGCAAGTCGTTCCTAGCATGCACATACAAACCTCATCTCTCCTCTGAACACAAGCAACTCAATATCTACGTCTTTACTTCATCCACATGGATGGACTGGAACTCCATGTCGCGCTTCTTAAGCCAGCGGGAAAGAGCAGCCTTCTGCTTGACAACGTGCTAACATCGATTTCTCTCATTGTTTCTTACCTGGGGCTAATGACGACTAGGGTTCACGTACAAGAGTGTGTTAGAACATCTCTATCTAATCCAACTATCATGCCCCTATAAATAGAAGAATAAAGGAAGGATGGTTTTCCAAAACCCTTGGGAAAACAAAAAGGTTGTGGTTACATTAAAATGAGCCACTCTTGAACAATTAAAATAATAGTTGATAATCACTTATTTAACTAATTATTCATATTATTTGGTTAACTAATTTTCATTACCCGTCTCTAGTTAATCGCTCTGGATCATGCAGTTGACTTAACAATAAAATATAATTAATTGACTTAAAAACTTTAACCAATTAACTCAGATTATATTCCGATATTATAGTGGTTCTCTTAAAAGTTTTAGTAATCAATTTGATTTGGAACATTTCCAATCACACCCAAAATTATACTCCTATTCCAATCACATCCTATGTGTGTGACCCCGTAGGCTCCATATTACATTGGTAATAATATTCATAATCATATTATGATATAACAAGCAATGATTGGTATTTAGCAAGACTTCATTTCTACACAAGTAATTGGAGAAGTTGGAGAACAACTTAACCTATCATCTATGACTGGCGTTACAATGAATATATAGTTCCTTTGTCTCTGGTATCCAGATTGAACTTGAGGCATTAAATCATCATCCTCTTCAATATTCGATCCATGTTCCTTGAACTAGAGCAAACAATATGAGATACATGTAAAATCAGTATCACACATTGACTCAAACCAACATGGCCATGCATTTCTCAGTCTCACTTATCGAGTGTCCAGGATATCAAACTCATGTAGGAGGGACAAATTCTATCTACATCACTCACTGTCATCCCCATGTGTCATAATGCACCTGAGCACCACCTTTATGACAACCCTTGTTTAGGATCACAATGGATGATGTCAAATCACACTAATGACAATTGATGATTGTAGCGACTTTAGGTCAAAGAAACACAATCACCACCATCACCATGAGAGATGACTCTAACTACCTGTCATGATTTCCATGTGTCACTCTCATGGTGGGTCTATCCAGATACACTGTTCTCTAACAATTATCAATGTGCTTGGTTTGATATCACATATCATGACTAATGAGATGTCTCATCAACCAATGCACATTCTAGTCTTATGTTTAATTCTTTTCTATTATCCTTCCACAATAACATCGAACTAGGGACATAACAAGAATGCATATACTCTTGACATTTATATGATCTCATTGTTCAAGTCCTCAACCTGAAGATATACGTCATTGAGTAATATCATTCTTTAGACATTTATTATGTTACATCATTATCTCATAACTAAACAACAGAATAAATTGGAAGATTGCCTTTATTATTAAACAAATAACTTACAAGATATTCCATTACAATCATCATATATTTGGCTCTCGGGGCATACATACCAATAGAAATAAACTTGCTAGGTGAAGCTCTTGGGGAGATAGACTTGAGATAGCCGGATATCCCTATGTTTAGATCATTATGTTGTTGTTATCACGTAAACCCTAAATGAGAGAATATTTTGTAATCATGTTTAAATTGAATATTTTCATGAAATATAGCTCTACTACTATACTTTGATCTTTTGTTTACCATCAATTTTTAAATAAAAAATTTGCACCTATTCTAACATATATTTAGTATGTTTGGAATAGATGGATTTGTTCCTCAAATTTAGTAGGGAGTGGATCCCCTCTCAAGTCCCACTTTTTATAGGAATATATAAGTGGCATTACTTTTGGATATTTGCTAGTCTCCTAAAAATATGCACACGAGTTTTAATTCTATCATAATTGTGGATCCATGACACATTTTTTTACTTATTGACATGTGATTCAACAAGAACTCAAACACGTGAAATACAATGTGTTGTCTACTTCTATATGCATCATCATACAAAATTATAGTTGGTTTAGTTAAGAATCAATGTTATATCTTTTAGAATATGTAAGATATGGTACATTTGAATAACATACATCTCCATTTATAATTAAGATTCCACATTGTTATGTTTTATGTCATCAATACTTAAGATAAGTAGGCATGCTTCCTTTTCTGATGATAGTTGAACTATATTTTTGAGCCATTTATGGATGTATAAGTATGACAAATATATATGATTTTTTAAACATATTGGACATCATGCTAGCTTTAAATTTTCAAAATACAATAAAATATATAATACCTTGATGAATTAAACTTTTCATCCTATAGAATGACAATAGTCATGTAAAATTCAATCAACAACTTATTATAGGACATGTCTACTAAAGATGACATGAATAATATTTATACAATATTTCCTTATATAATATGGGTTGAAAGGAATTTATGGGTACTACACATAAAAATAACGCATACATCCTTTCTGGGAGACCAACACCAAAAACTACAAAGTAAACTGTGCTTGGTTGGAGCAGTATTCTGACCAGACATCATGTGAAGTCTTTCCCAATATGTGTGTGAATGAGAACAAAATATGCAAAGGAGGCCTATGTTTCATTCTTGGGCCAATCAATATGTTTTAGTAAATGTAGCACCATAATCTTGGGGTTGTAGCCACATGATTACTCAATGGATTATGAAGTACTTGTACAAAGGAGCTTCCACTTAAATACTTCTTATGAACTTCATAAAAAATACACAACGTACAAAAGAGATATACTAAATGTCACCACTTCATGATTTCATCAACTATAATCACACCATTGTTGGCTAAATGGACATCTATAAATCCCTTTGTTTTGATTATGACAAACATTTCATTCTTATTGATCTAACGAGCTACTTGAGTGTGCAGGATCAAGGTGGATGACAAAGCAACTAGGGAATCCATATGCTTACATGTTTATGTTTTTCATGCAATGTAATCGCTTTGTAAAAACTTGTACAAATATATAATGTACAAGTACTTAGATTGCATGTAAATCAAGCGTTAGATCTTCCCTAGCTAAACACCACATTTAGATAAGTCATCCCCTTCAAATAGGATCACATATGCACACTCATACATACAATTAGTGCCTAAATTGAAACAGGATCAATCTCGGTCGACAAACTCCTCGACCGAGACACTCTCGGTCGACAATCTTCTCGACCGAGAAAGATCCAGAGTAGCCGTTAGACACAACTGACAAGGTAGTTGGCAGTTGGAGATAGACGTTGCAAATCACTTGTTCCAGAGAGCCTGTCGGTCGACAATTGTTTGACCGAGTAGGTGTCTCGGTCGACCATTCCTCGACCGAGATGGTCTCTGACAGCAACTGCAGAATTAATTAATTAGCCGTTGTTAAAGCAACAAACTTGTACCTAACGGCTAGTTAAGCACTTAGAAACCCCTAGAAGTTGTCTAGAACGTCCTTAAGCATCCTTAGGCCATTCCTATAAATAGGACAAGCCATAGGACACTAAAACTCACTTGTTACACTTGAGAATTCTTTGAGCATACTTTGAGCAATCTATTTGTGAGAAAATTGAGCATTGTGAACATTGGCTACTTCCTTCCTTAGCTCATAATTCGTGTCCTATAGGCTAGTATCTCCTACCCACTGCAATCACAAGTTCACACATTTGGTTAGAAGATCTATACGCTTGATCTAGGCAAATCAAGCCTTGGGCTACAAAGGATAAGTTGTAATTTCCTTTTTCTTTCTTGTTCTCTATTACCGTTTGTACTCTCCTTGCTACTCCTAGGTTGGAGGCTGCTGATTGGAGAGGGTGAAGATCTTCTTGGTGAAGAAGGTGACTTTGAGCTACTTCAGAAGGCTGGTGCAACGGGAGGTTACTTCTAGAGAGGAAGGCTACTTCAAGGGGGAGCTTGGAGTTACTTCAAGAAGGCTACCTCAAAGTTGGTGCACCTACTTCAAGTGAAGGCTGTTCAAAGGGTGTAAAGGAAAGTATTGTATTTTGTATAAATCCTTGGGAAGGTAATAAAATAAATACTTTCAAAATCCCAGTTGGGTAAGCAACCGGGTAGTGGACTGACAACTTTAGTAGTTGCTAAAGTTGGAACCACTCTAAACACATGTCTCCTTCTTCCAATTTTCAATTGTGGTTGTTTGAGTTCAATAAATTGTTAAAATTATTTAAAAACTCTATTCACCCCCCCTCTAGTGTTTTTCAATTGGTATCAGAGCAGGCTTCAAGGAACCCTAACCAGGTCTTGAAGAATGGAGGGTAATGATGATTACAATCACAACAAAAGGTGTTGCTTGGACAAAACTACAACATGTTGCAATTGGTGCTTAGGAACAAGCCACACAACAACTAGATGCCCTTGGAGATCAAAGAAGGAAGATGAGCACAAAGATTGTCTTATTGCTACAACTAGTGAAGAAGAAGAAGAGGTAAGTCTTTTTGATTTATCTAAAGAAGAACTAGTTGCTAGTCTTGAAGAAACACATATTAAATATATTGAGTGCAAGAAGAAATTAAAGAAATCTATTAAAGCAAATGATGAATTACATGCTAAGCTTCTTTCTATTACATCTGAAAACGAAGATCTTAAAAAGATCATTGAAGATCATGATATTAAGATAAAATCTATAGAGGCAAATTGTAATCTACTCTCCTTAGAGAAGAATAATTTGCAAAGTCAAGTGAATGATCTTCAAAAACAACCCATTTTATGCAACCATATAGATTATGATTATATTGTCAAAGAAAGAAATTCATTGTCATCTAATCTAGATCAAGCAAAATTAGATATCAAAAAGAGAATGGAAGAGATTGCCAAGTTACAACAAAAAGTTAGTAGTTTAAATAACAATGGCATTCTTGATCAAATCTTAGATAATTCCTATCATCAAATTGGGAGAAGAGGACTAGGTTACAAGCCTAAAGGGAAATCCTATCAACAACCTAGTTGGAGAAAGTCACAAACCCATCAATCTATATATGTACCTAAAGGAACATCTTCACCCAAGGATAACACAGAACACAACCATAGAAAAAGATATGAGGTTGACTCGACATGTTTTCATTATTGTTTGCGTCTTGGTCACTATTCTTTTTCATGCCCTTACAAGAGAAAAGATGTCGAGTTAGTTTGGGTTCCAAAACCTCCAAACTAAATGAACAGAATCAAGTTGAGATATGACCAAGAACCTTAGTTGCAAATCTCTCTGTCTATCTCAACTCAAACATAATGGGATAACAAATAAATTTAAATATCTAAATATTTAACTTGCATAGTTATGTCTTATTTGGAAGCAATTAACAATTTCAGGAATATTGTCGGTCGAGAGACTGTCGACCGAGATACTATCGGTCGAGAAAATATCGACCGAGCATATCACTGATTTCCAGTCTGTTGCAAAATTGCTGAATTCTTTGATAAAATTGCTATCTATTCATGATTAATGATTGGATATACATTTTTTTGAAATCATCCCTACAAATTTAAATTAGTCTATTCCTTAAATGATTTAAGTTTAAACTGAAATTATGCTTAGTTTAATGAAAAGAAAATTTCTATAATTATTCACCTGATCTCTTTATTTTCTGGTCTATCCATATAGAAATCATGTGATTATTTACTGTTATTGTTCTGTTATTACATCATGGATATGCTTTCACCATTTGGTACTGTGATTAGCTTGGATAGATAATTGTCTGCATGGATCCGTGATGATATATATAGGCAAGCAAATGCTTTATTGGTAATATATTATGCTTGCAACACATAAGATAAAATCTCTCAATTAGTATCCTTAAAAGACTTGAGATATTTAGTGTGCCTTCAGTAAAGAATCTTATAAGGATACTAAACGACGTGAAATTTGATATTCATATTACTACAGCAAAGCCTATATTTTAAGAAAAGGACAAATGTTTTCATATTAAGTATTATGCTTCAACTTGATACTTAATCAAATCTTATGCAGATATTATACTTCATAATGTTCAATTTGAAAAATCTGCAAATCTGCCTCTTGGTTAAAATGAAACTTGACCAAGGGGCGCTATGGTCGTAGTCAAAATCGACCTAAAATAAGTTTGACACAAAAACTAACTTTCTTTCTTGGTTTTCAAATTAAGCAAACACCTGCTGGAATATTCATAAGCCAAGAAAAATATACTAAAGAACTCTTAAAACGTTTTGGGATGGATCAGTGCAAACATGCTACTACTCCTATGGCTACTTCTATTAAAATTGATAAGGATGAAAATGGGGAACCTATTGATGATTCTTTATATAGAGCCATGATTGGTAGTTTGCTTTACTTAACTGCTTCTAGACCGGACATTATGTTTCCCGTTGGTCTTTGTGCTTGATTTCAATCACAACCTATGCACTCTCATTTTCTAGCAGTTAAACGAATTCTTCGTTACCTAGCCGGCACTACTTGCTTTGGTTTATGGTATCCTAAAGGACAATCCTTGGATTTTAAAGCTTATACTGATGCAGATTATGTTGGTTGTCGCCTTGATCGCAAAAGTACTAGTGGTGGCTGTTTCTTGTTAGGAAGAGCTTTAGTATCTTGGTTTAGCAAGAAACGAAATACGGTTGCCCTATCTACAACTGAAGCTGAATATATGGCAGCTGGGTCTTGTTGTGCTCAAGTGCTTTATATGCAACAAGTGTTAAACGATTATGGTTTTACTCTTTCTTCTACGCCTATTTTTTGTGACAACACGAGCGCTATAAACTTAGCACACAATCCTATTTTACACAGCCGAGCTAAACATATTGAAATCCGTCATCACTTTTTAAGGGATCATATCTCCAAGAATCATGTTTCCCTTCATCATGTTGATACGGAAGATCAATTGGCTGATATTTTCACAAAACCGCTTCCACTAGATCAATTTAACAAAATCAGGAAGCAACTGCTTATCACTCCTTTGGAAGATGTTTTCTTTGATATTTGTGCTACTTAAACAAAAACTCTTCCTTGCATTGTGATAGTTTGGCTTTTAATGGACATATTTATCATTTGATGGGACATCAAATTAAGGGGGAGTTTTTATTTCTAACGGATATCTTTTTGAAATGACAAAGGGGGAGAAATAAATATAAAACTAAAACTTAGTAATTATGAAAAACTCAATCAATGAGTTTCATAAATAAACTCTTGGCTTTACATTGAAAGTTGCTATATTCCTAGTGAATTGGATTTCATGTTCCATAATTCAAAGGGAATAATAAGCACACATTTTATAAACAAGAGGAAAAGCTACAAAAGGTAATCTAAAGGTATGAAACTCATATGTTTTATATTTCCTTCATTTATATTTTGGAAATATTTGTCATCTTCAAAAAGGGGGAGATTGTTGGCTAAATGGACATCTATAAATCCCTTTGTTTTGATTATGACAAACATTTCATTCTTATTGATCTAACGAGCTACTTGAGTGTGCAGGATCAAGGTGGATGACAAAGCAACTAGGGAATCCATATGCTTACATGTTTATGTTTTTCATGCAATGTAATCGCTTTGTAAAAACTTGTACAAATATATAATGTACAAGTACTTAGATTGCATGTAAATCAAGCGTTAGATCTTCCCTAGCTAAACACCACATTTAGATAAGTCATCCCCTTCAAATAGGATCACATATGCACACTCATACATACAATTAGTGCCTAAATTGAAACATTGAAACAGGATCAATCTCGGTCGACAAACTCCTCGATCGAGACACTCTCGGTCGACAATCTTCTCGACCGAGAAAGATCCAGAGTAGCCGTTAGACACAACTGACAAGGTAGTTGGCAGTTGGAGATAGACGTTGCAAATCACTTGTTCCAGAGAGCCTTTCGGTCGACAATTGTTCGACCGAGTAGGTGTCTCGGTCGACCATTCCTCGACCGAGATGGTCTCTGACAGCAACTGCAGAATTAATTAATTAGCCGTTGTTAAAGCAACAAACTTGTACCTAACGGCTAGTTAAGCACTTAGAAACCCCTAGAAGTTGTCTAGAACGTCCTTAAGCATCCTTAGGCCATTCCTATAAATAGGACAAGCCATAGGACACTAAAACTCACTTGTTACACTTGAGAATTCTTTGAGCATACTTTGAGCAATCTGTTTGTGAGAAAATTGAGCATTGTGAACATTGGCTACTTCCTTCCTTAGCTCATAATTCGTGTCCTATAGGCTAGTATCTCCTACCCACTGCAATCACAAGTTCACACATTTGGTTAGGAGATCTATACGCTTGATCTAGGCAAATCAAGCCTTGGGCTACAAAGGATAAGTTGTAATTTCCTTTTTCTTTCTTGTTCTCTATTACCGTTTGTACTCTCCTTGCTACTCCTAGGTTGGAGGCTGCTGATTGGAGAGGGTGAAGATCTTCTTGGTGAAGAAGGTGACTTTGAGCTACTTCAGAAGGCTGGTGCAACGGGAGGTTACTTCTAGAGAGGAAGGCTACTTCAAGGGGGAGCTTGGAGTTACTTCAAGAAGGCTACCTCAAAGTTGGTGCACCTACTTCAAGTGAAGGTTGTTCAAAGGGTGTAAGGGAAAGTATTGTATTTTGTATAAATCCTTGGGAAGGTAATAAAATAAATACTTTCAAAATCCCGGTTGGGTAAGCAACCGGGTAGTGGACTGACAACTTTAGTAGTTTCTAAAGTTGTAACCACTCTAAACACCTGTCTCCTTCTTCCAATTTTCAATTGTGGTTGTTTGAGTTCAATAAATTGTTAAAATTATTTAAAAACTCTATTCACCCCCCCCTCTAGTGTTTTTCAACCATGAAAGGGAACTTCAACTTATATACTAAATGTTACAACTTCATGATTTCATCAACTATAATCACACCATGAAAGGGATCTTCAACTTGATTACCACCCAACTATTTGGTCAACTAGTCAGAAATTTATGAACTCCAGATGATTATTATTATCAAAACCTCATGGCATTGATGGTTGAGTCTCAATAAAACCCAAATGAGAATAGTTATAAGTATGAAGTCCTCTAATGAACATGAGGATTTTATGAATATGTATCCCTAGGTTCCAGGTAGACAAGAGATTGCCCATCATACGTTTTAAGTACTTAACCATATAAGAGAATTTGGATCATATTGAAATAATTTAGGCTTTACTAAACCTATGATAATCTCAAAGTAAAACTTGAACTATTATTAGTTTACTAAGAGCCAATGAGTTTTGGTTAATTCTTTCTTTCAAAAACTTTTACATGAGGAATTTGGCTATAAGTATATACTAAACTTTTTGCTTGTAGTTTTCCACTAAGAAAACTCAACATAAGAATTGCAGTACAATTGTGTTTATGCAAGTTTTCGATAAATATCCTGCAGAAAAACTTTTACATATAATACACCAAACATGATATAAAGTGAAACCCATTTATTAAAACTCTTAACAAAAATCATTTGTTGGGTGTCAAAGGCTAGTTGTAGTGTTATATTACTCTTCATGGAGCCCTTTGATCATCATCATGGTATATTTTGACTTTTTCTAAGTAGGGTGCTCCTTGATGGGAGACTCTTGATCATGAAGTTTGTATGTGTCTTGCTTCTTGTTTGTTTCTCCTTTATATTAAATATTATTCATGAAGTATGTAGATGATTTAATCAAATTATGTGACACTCCTTTGTGGATGTTTTAAATGAAGTCCTTGAGAAGCTATTCATTTTGAATTTTTCTCTATATAGTAAGTTCACCATGAAGTCTTTGGGTGAAGTCTTCATGTCACATTATTGTATGCTTTCTTAATTATTTTCCCTCATTGAATTGCATTCTTCTATGCCATATAGTTGTTTATTTAAAGTGACACATCTTTCATGACTCATTTCATTTATCCTTCAAAGTAGTCTGCATTTTCATACATATCATCACACTAGGACAATTATTTGTGTTTTTCAACCACATTTTTGTATCCTTTCAAACGACGTAGGATTTCACATAGTGTTCACACACTAGTAGTCATATACTTTTACTTGTCTAAGCATCTCAACACACATTGTTATTTTCTGATAAAGGATGAGATTTATGGTAATAATAAAATGTGTCATTTTGTTGGTTTCATTTTTTATGCATGGACATCCTCCATGGATGAATATATGTTCTCCTTTACATCCAAAACTAGTCCAAAAATAGCCCTATTCTCATCATCCCACTCTCTATGTTTTTCTTCTTGCTACAATCGACACATTTATACTATACACGCTTTGCAATTTTTTCATTTATATTTTTGGTACTATATAAGAGAGCTTGTGAAGGACTTTCTCTGCAATATTCTCTTCTATGCTTCTAAATTACAAATGTGCCCTTACATTCTAATCTATAATGTATACAAAAATACAAGAGGCATTAAATGCAATCTTTTATGCTTCAAAAACATGCGAAGGTTTTTATCATAAATTTTTCTTTTATGTTTCTCAAATACAAAGAGTTCTTTATTCTAATCTATAATTTATAGAAAAAATACGAGAGGGTTTTGTTTGAAATTTTAATACTTTTACTAAAAATTTGTCTGTTATTTTAATAAAATAGTTTTCAAAAAGCATATAAATGTTTGGGCACAAATTTTTTATATAGCTTTTATATTATAAATCGGTCAATGTGCATTCTAATAGAACTATATGAAAGGTCGTAGAAAGAGTTGAATGTAATTTGTATACGTAGTTTTTCAACTTTATGAATTGGCATTTGTCTTAATATATATGGCAGGTAATGAGAAGAATTTTATACAATTTTTACCTTTAGTTTTTGGAATTATTAACTAAAACTTTTATGTTCTAACAAGGTTATATGTATCGCGGTAGTGGGAGCTGACGGTCCACTCTCCATATTGGCAGGTCTTTTAACATTTGAGAGTGTGACACAACCACGATGGAGGAGGTGAAAGGTACAATTGTTGTGACACTAAGGCTGCATTTGGTATATGGTTGTGATATGTTTGCTTGCCATGTATAAATTAACTAGTGATGTGTTAATTTGTGTAAGATGATTGCTGTTTGGAGTTACGAAAAATAAATATGATGGTAAGATGTTCGTCGTCTGGTACACATGTAAGTAATCTTTCGTTATTTGGACAAAATCTATTATGCCCAAGGCATGAATAACGTTGTATGCATTGAGCAATTCGTTAGGAGTTTTGTGAAAAATAGATATCTATGACAAATAAATTTATTCTCTGTTGAACGACACGTTATCAAGATTTCTTTTGATTAATTCATTCGTACAACATTTTATTGTCTTTTAAGCCGCATAACAAATATCAATTAAAATGTCTGATCACATTTCTTTGCCGTGTCGGCGTTAGGACGGTGCAACCAACACAGCCTAAGAATATTGACACAAAGAAGCAAATTGCTATTACATTCATTCTTTTCTTCTCTTTTTAATTTCACGTATATCTTTGAATTTTTTTCCAAACCCCCCTCAAGTATCCTAAAATTCCAGCAAACCCCCTCATGTTTACAAAATCCTACCCAACCCCTCTCTTTTTCTCAAAATTCCAAATAGCCCCCTCGGTACACCTTTTTTAGCCACACCGTTGGCTGCCGTTAAGAAACTATTTTTATATTGCTTTTCATTCTTTTTTTCCCGCTCCGTTCCTTTTCATTGGCTATGTTCCCCCAATTCAATATTAATCTTGTATATATTATTATAACATTTGTATAATTATATAATATTGAAGTACTACTAATTATTCATCTTAGTTGTATATGATAATTTAACTTTTCAATCCTCGCCAATACAGTTCGACCCAGCTAATTCAAAAATTCAAGGTATTGGAATTTGTCCACAATTTGAGTCAGGTCAAATTTCGTTCAAGTCAATGTCACGTCGTGTCTGATCTAGATCAAGTTGGGTTCAATTTACAGTTCAACATATTATTATTAGTTTCTTTATTAATATTCATTATACATTTTATGATGTTGGATTTTTTCTTGTCTATATGTTTTTGGGTCAGTCATGGTTAAATCTTACAATTCTTGTTCGAGTCAAGTTTTGGTTCACGTTGAACACATGTCCTAGTGGGTTGGGATTTGTGTTTACATCTTATAATCACATCAATTTCAGCAAACCCAACCTTCTCCCATGCTTAATGTTAGGTATATATGAAATTGAGGGTTTTAATTTCAAGCTTGAAATGTCTTTTTTCTATTTCTTATTCATATTTATAGTATTTTTTTATGATTTTTGGGTTATTACTTGTCGGGTTGAGTCAATATCAGTTTGAGTCAAATCTTTTACAACTCTTGTCTGGGACGAGTTCGGATTTACATATCATGTGATTGAGTTGAGTTGGTTTCAACATGGTTCAAATTTATATATTAACGAAACACAACCTTTCCATATATAATATCATATAATAACAAAATAATAATAAATAACGACAACAACAACAATAATAGTGGTAGAAGTAGTAGTAACAACAACAATAATAATAACTAACATATATTACCTCTTAGTAATATAATCTAACACGTGATCTCGATTCAAACCCGCTTACTGACAAACATTGAGTCATCTCGAACTCCATTTGACCCATTTTGAAAACCAATCAAATTTCAAATAGCTCATGATATTCAAGTTGGTCATGTTAGATGTATTATCATGAAAATCATTCACCATAAATAGCTCATGATATTTAAGTTGGTCATGTCAAACTTGAAATTGGAACCAAATGGATTAGACCCAATAAGATCTGAATCGGTTTATATAAAGATTGAGCAGACCTGAAATATAGACAAACTCATAATATTTGAATTTTCATGTTAGCTTGCCGAACTGCGTTAGCCGAGATTGATCATAAAAATATCATATAATACTTGTTAATGTGTCACTTAGCACTTACAATCACTAAGATAATTATCCTAGAGTTTAATCCTTTTTCTACTTCCGATTAAGGCTAGTATAGAAAGGGTCGATCCCACATGACAACTTATTAAGATTGTTATCTCTAATCCCAATTGTTTGAAGAACTTGTTATTTGTTTTTGATATTTTTTAGAATGGAAATAAAAGTTGGGTTGGGAATTTGTGATTAACACTAAGGAAAGAAATGCAAGAATGAAAATGCACTTAACAAAAATATAAATTTGCCCTGTCACAAGGAAAATTAAGATTGTTGTTGCACAAGAAAAACTATTATGAATGAAAAGACTATAGATTAAAGAAAGCAAAAGCAAGCGGTGATTAAATCAAGAGATGAGAATCGAGGCTTTAGGGGTTTTTACCACCTTAGCCTAGGCAAAAATAAACTAATCCTTAAAAATAACGGATTCGATGAAGGCAAGTGAATTAATTAAAATCCACTAAAGATGGACTCCACATGAGCCCATTGGTCCTGGTGCTCATGCTTCTTAGTTCATCATCCTAAAAGAAGAAGATCCATGGTCATTTCAAAACTCCTATGTAAATGGGTTTTTTGTTCTAAATCCGAACTTCTATGGTCATATCCATCTAGATTAACTTTTGATCAAATCAATTAATTACTTTGATAGATCAATTAGTTATCAAACCCAAAATCCATCTAGAATCATTTTTAAGGAAAAGTCAATAAAGTCATGGCTAAGGGATTATTCCCCTTACCTCAATAGAGAACTACTCACTCATGCTTGTGGAGAAAAGGGAGATAGAGGGAAGAAGAGTTCTAGCCATAGTCTAGTCTTACTAAAGGATAGTCCTTCGGCTAGAGTCAATGAAATGATTGACGCTTAATCCCTTGCTCCAGTCCACGGAAGAATAATAGGAAGAAGAAACTAGATCTAAACGAGCAAAGTAAAAGAATAACAATTTAAGGAAACACTTAGCATGCAAAAACTATTCTTTATTGATAGAAAGAACAATAACATAAGAGCACAAGAAGATTGCTTAGAAATCCCGTACAAAGATGATACAAAATATGATATTTGGGAGGAGGAAGTGCCCTTCCTTTTATAGGAGGAGGGGTAGATTATAAAAAAAAAGAGGGAGCTATCCTTTTGAATTTTCAAGATTTGGTCAATAGGAATTTGATAGACTTTAATTGTCTTGATCATGTAACTCTCTTCAATGTAGATTCCCACAGTAGCGATTTCGAACGTATTTCACTCCCGTAAAAAGCACAAAAGAGGTCCAAATAATAGGATATTATTTTAGAAAATTAAATTTTCTTTCCAATGAATAATTGTACACTCAATTTGGACTTTGGATGTAAGAGTTATGACACTTTTGGTGACAGATAGACAATAATTACAGGACTGCTGCAAATTGTGCAATTATACTCCAAGAATATTTATCCCATTTCCTAAAAAATCCAAGAAAATATAATTAAAATTCTTCTTGAAGAAAAAAATATAATATAATGTAATTAATTATAAAACTAAGAAAATAAACAATAAAACAATCATAAAAAGATATCTAAAAGATGCAAATAAAAGTGATGAAAACACATTTATCAAAATACCTCGGACTTGAATCTTTGCTTGTCCTCAAGCAAGTAAAATCACAAATAAACTCCAATTTATACTCCCAATATGCCATACTCTACTTAATAACATCACTACAATCCTCACCTCCAAATTTTGGCCAAGTGACCCGATCTCCTAGAACCACATAGTATAAAATTCTATATTCCCTATCAAAACAATTGTCAAATCTATCTTCTAAAATAAGAATTTGTAGAAAAATAGGCATCTCTTACTTTCGCTTTGACACTATCAATTTTTTATTCTTTTTTTTAAAAGTTATTACATAAGAATAGGATGAATTTAGAGGTGTGAAAACAAATAAAGAAGTGATGAAAATATATTGATCCCTCCTCTATTCGACTCGGGATATGAATTTATGGAGTTGTGGCTACATTGGTCATAAATTTTTTTCATGTGCACTTTTGGCATCTTTTGATGGTACACCCCTTTGTGGGGTATGGAGTTTTCATTTTGGGAAGCATGCCACCCCAGACTTGATTTTTGTCTGGTGGTGATTCATTGCTTCTCTTTTTTAGAAGAAAAATAGAGGAAAGGAAGAGATGTTCTTGTGCTTATAACTTTTAGTTTTTTTTCATATATTTTTGTCAGAGAGTGTCATTGCTCTAGTTAGAATATTCCTATAAATCACATCATACAAATTTTATAACAAGATAATCCATTGTTTAAATATAGGAAAAATTATATTTGGTTCTGGTCGATTCCTTATGACTTGCTAACTATTCCGAGGAGTGATGTTATTAAGGATCCTAGGTGACATGGTGGTTTCAGACATGGCAATTTGTAATAGTCTTTGCAAAAAGTTTACAAAATTCAATTTGGGGTAAAATGATATATGTCTAATTAATGGGCCGACTAGATAAAGGCCAAAACTTCTAGAAAAAGAAAAGTACATGCAATATAATAAAAGGTACAGAAAAGAAATGTGGAAAAATGGAAGATAATGGGGTGGATCACGTACCACTCACCCCACCCCGGACTTAGAATTTTGCTCATCCCGAGAAACCCTTAGACTGAGATGGAGGGAAGAAGATCATTGTTGCGGAGGTGGAAGTTTCCCCTAGTAAGGGGAGTTGGGATCCGGGTAAGCCTACAGGCCCCCATACTCCTCATATGATGGGCGGCTAGGAGCATAGTGCCGCAATCTACATGCCAGGACTCCTACGAGTGCTACATGAGATACATGTGGTTCAGAGAAAAAGCAGAACGAAAGCAAAACATGGAAAGAAATAGATGGAAGGAAAGATAGCATTGGGTTTCCTCCCAACTAACGTCGTGTTTAACGTCGTGGCCTGATAGAAAATGATCAGTTATTGGGATTTGGTGAAGTCATGGGGTCGGACTAGGTCAGATCTTGTAGGGATGATTGTTTATTTGAATCAGAAGTGACAAGGTCTTCAGCGACAATGTATCTTTTGAGTCAGTGTCCATTGACCTTAAATTCCCCTAAGACTTTATCCCACAGTAGAAATGTACCATGAGGATAGGCACATTTGACAATATAGGAGTTGTACCATCTTGATTTGAGTTTTCTTGGAAAAAGTCTTAATCGTGAATTGAAAACTAAAACCCGGTCCCCTTCTCTAATGTCCTTTCGCCTTATGTGACCATCATGCCATATTTTGGTTCGGTCCTTGTAAATTCTGGCATTTTCATAGGTGATCATCCTAAGTTCATCAAGCTCATTCAATTGGAGAAGACGATTTTCTCCTGTGGAAGAGAGGTCAAAATTAAGGCTTTTGATAGCCCAACCGGCCTTGTGCTCTAACTCAATTGGCAAGTGACATGACCTGTCGTAGATCAGTCTAAAGGGTATAGTGCCAATGGGCATTTTGTAAGCTATTCTGTATGCCCACAGAGAGTGATTAATTTTTAACGCCCAATCTTTCCTAGTGTGACCCATCATTTTTTCTAAAATGGATTTGATTTGTTTATTGGAGACCTCTACTTGCCCACTAGTATGAGGATGATAAGGGGTGGAAACTTTGTGGTGAACTCTATATTTTTTCAATAATGCTTCAAAACTTTTTTCTAAAAAGTGGGATCCCCTGTCAGAAATAACGGTGTGCGGGACCCCAAATCTAGGGAAGATAATATCTTTGAAAAGTTTTTTAACAGGTTTAGAGTCGCAAGTTTTTGTGGGAACAACTTCAACCCATTTGGACACGTAATCTACCGCAACCAAGATGTAAGAAAACCTATAAGAAGAAGGAAATGGGCCCATATATTCGATTCCCCAAACATCAAAAATTTCTAGTTCTTGCCAAGATGTTAGGGGCATTTGGTCACGTTTAGAAATGTTACCCGTCCTTTGACATTGATCACAAGAAAGCACATAGTCATAGGAATCCTTAAAAATGGTGGGCCAATAGAAACCACATTGCAAGACCTTTCTAGTGGTTTTTTGGGAACTCATGTGCCCACCACATGGGCCAGAGTGGCATTGCTCTAGGATTTCAATGCTTTCTTCTTGGGAAACACAATGCCGATACAAACCGTCGGCGCAAAGTCTGAAAAGATAAGGTTCATCCCAATAGTAATTTTTGACGTCATGTAAAAATTTAGCTTTAGAGTGTCCCTTGTATTCAGGATGCAATACACCTGCAGTGAAATAATTCACAAAATCGGCAAACCAAGGAAATTGAGAGTCTACCTTAAGCAATTGGTCATTGGGCAAGGATTCATTTATGGGATATTCATCAATAGGACTATAACTAAGTCTACTGAGGTGGTTAGCTACAACATTCTATGATCCCTTTTTGTCTAGGATTTCTAGATCAAATTCCTGTAATAACAAAATCCATCTTATGAGTCTAGGCTTGGCATCTTTCTTGGTCATAAGGTAGCGAATGACTACATGATCAGTATAAATGATAACCTTTGAACCAATAAGATAAGAGCAAAATTTGTCAAATGCATAAACAATGGCTAGCATTTCTTTTCCAGTGATAGTGTAATTTTGCTGAGCTTCATCTAGGGTCTTAGATGCATAATAGATGACATTATGTTTTTTGTCAACTCTTTGTCCTAAAATGGATCCTACAATAAAGTCGCTAGTATCACACATGATTTCGAAAGGTAGGACCCAGTCAGGAGCACAAATGATGGGAGTGGAGGTGAGAGCATCTTTCAAGCATAGGAAGCTGTCCATGCAAGCTTGGTCAAAATGAAAGGGGACCTCCTTTTGAAGAAGGTTGGTGAGAGGTTTGGTGATTTTTGAGAAATCACGAATGAATCATCGATAGAACCCAGCGTATCCTAAGAAGGTCTGAATGTCTTTGACAGAGGAGGGAGGGGGGAGCTTGGTGATGACCTCAATCTTAGCTTTGTCCACTTCAATACCTTGATTGCTTACTTTGTGGCCCAAAACAATTTCTTCTTTAACCAGGAAGTGACACTTCTCCCAATTAAGGACTAAGTGTGACTCAATGCATCTATCAAGAACAAAGGAAAGGTTTCTAAGGCAAGAATTGAAACTATCTCCATAGACGGAGAAGTCGTCCATGAAAACTTCCATGACAGTTTCTGTTAATCCTGAAAAAATGGCAGACATACATCTTTGATAGGTGGTCGGTGCATTGCATAGGCCAAAGGGAATTCGTCTAAAGGCATATGTACCAAAAGGGCATATGAAGGTGGTTTTCTCTTGATCTTCAGGATGAATGGGAATTTGATAAAAACCCGAATAGCCATCTAGATAACAAAAGTATTGTTGATGAGCTAAACGTTCAAGAACTTGATCTAGGAAAGGAAGTGGGAAGTGGTCTTTCCTAGTTTCTTTGTTGAGTTTCCTATAGTCGATACACATCCTCCACCCTGTGACAGTGCGGGTGTGGATGAGCTCATTCTTTTCATTCCTAATGACTGTGGTCCCACCCTTTTTGGGGACAACTTGGACAGAGCTGACCCAAGGGGAGTCAGAGATGGGGTAGATGATTCCTGCAGTCAAAAGTTTAATAACTTCAAGACGGACAACCTCCTTCATGTTTGGGTTGAGTTTCCTCTGTGGGTCTCGGGATGGTTTGTTGTCTTCAATCATAGGGATCTTATGGATGCAAATGGATTGATCAGTCCCAACTAAATCCGTCATTTTATACCATAAAGCCATTTTTCTTTTCCTAAGTTCTCCCAGAAGTGTGTTTTCCTATTCAATGGTGAGGTCAGAATTGATAATGACAGGACATAATTGTTGTTCATCAAGAAACACATATTTTAGCCCTATGGGGAGAGTCTTCATTTCTGGGACTTTAGGTGCTTCAGGTTCTCCCTCCACGGTGGAAATCATCTTAAGGCTCTCAATTTCAGCATTAGGGATCCCCTCAAAATAGTCTAGATGGGTGATGCATTGGTCAAATTGTTCATTGCTAAAGTTACAATCAGGAGAGCTAGTAAGGGTTGTGTATAGAGGATCATCTACTAGCTCCCATTCTTGTCTTAGCTGAGATAGTTTGTCAATGCAATCAAGGAGATAAACTTCTTCTTGGAAACTAGGCCCTTTCATGCTCTCAAAGACTCTAAATTCTAGTGTTTGCCTTCCTAACCTTAAGAGAATGGTTCTAGCCTCAACATCAATCAAGGCTCTGGATTTGGCTAGGAAGGGACGGCCAAAGATGAGGGGTAACGTAAATCTTCCTTGATGTCCATGATCACAAAGTCACATGGAACATAGGCATCTTTCCCAACCTGAACGGGAATGTCTTCTATGATTCCCATGGGCTTGGTCATTGATGCGATGATTTTGAGTCGCATTTATAGACTTTTTTTACTCGTGTTTTATGCATTTATTGGTCATTTTGGTGGTTAATATAGCATAATTCACTTCCTTTAGTCTATGATCCTTCTCAGTGTCAAATCTCTCTTATTTTATTGTTTTGAGCATAAATGATTACAATATTAGGTTTTATCTCGGCTTATGTGGTTTTGTTTTGCAATTTTAGGAAAACACATATCTGCAGCTGTCGATACCATCGACGGCTGTCGATACTATCAACACAACCACAGGTAGCCAGCCGCAAGGAGCAGTGCAGAGTCGATACCATCGACAGGGAAGTCTATGGTAGCAACTTACCATCAGGTTGCCAGCGACTAGCCAATCGATACTATCTACCCCAAAGTCGATACTATCGACACATGTAGCTTTAGTGACGGAAAAGGGATAAAACTGACGCCTAAGGGTGTCGATACCATCGACCCTCATCGATGGTATCGAGTCAGCATCAGGCGCAATGACGAAAAGAAAAGAAGGCTTGCCAATATCACGAGGGGTCGATACCATCGACCCGCGTCGATGGTATCGACGCCGTCAGATTAAAGTTTGTTTTAGATCGGATCTAATCCAACGGTTGTAATATTTTTGCAACCTAACTCGGTGATTATACCTAATGACGGCAGCCAAGAGCAGGGGATCACATCATTAGTCGTTGCACACGTCCCGAGAAGGTGTAGAGAGAAGAACGGAGCCCAGAAGCACGCCCCAGCCGTTCCGGAAGCCGAAGAAGACATTTTCCACCGCCGAAAGGCTGGAGATCGTGCATTCTACGCCAAGGAGCGATTGGATCTTCTCCGTTCAGGGGTTTCATCACTTATTCACATTTTTCCCCATGTTTCCCCTTTCTTCAACCATGTCTTGCTCTGAGATGAACATGTGGGGCTAATCCCCTTTATCTTTAGGACCGGGAGTAGCCCGGGGAAGCATTGTATGACATTTTATCATAGTAATTCATAATTTATCTCTTATAATCCGTTGTATGATTTCGTTTTCTCAATTATATTGTTATTCTTGATCACCATAATGATAATCTAATTCCTTTAATTACTTTGAAAGAAGAATTAACGATTGAAAAGAGATGAAATTCACATTAATTAACAAATCCCTTGAACAAGGTGATGTAAGGTTAATGGTGGAAACCCAGAGGTCAATTCTAATGCACCTAGTTTAGGGTATAGGTTACTACGATGGTGGAACTGACCTAGACATAGGTAGTGAATTGTACCACGACAGTGGGCAATTCTGACTACAGGCCACTATCCGGATTGAGAGATGAACCTAAATTATTATATGGAAATTCATCCAATGAAAACCCGTAGTGAAACTGCAATCCTAAAGATCTCCATTTGAATTGATTAAACTAAACATTTAATCGATTGCTTTGTTTTATTTTATTTTCTTTTATTTTTAAAACAACTCTCATAACCTTTTTATTGGTCTAGCTGATTGTGAGTAGTTAGTAGTAGTCTACCGATAATTTAGTGTCCCTGAGTTTGACTCGGGCCTCACAAGGGCCTATACTACATTAACACATGCACTTGCGTTATATGTATGGTAAAATCGTGTCAAGTTTTTGGCGCCGTTGCCGGGGACACGGCAATTGTCGACACTACGAGTGTTGTAAGCGGCCACTCTAGGCCACATTTTTTATTTTTTTATTATCATTTTTTAATTCATAGTTTATCATTCATATTTAGAAACCGTCTAGCATGTACTGAACCTAAATTATTATTTTGTAGATATTGGTGCATGGTGAGGACGCGTAGCACTGACTACACGCAACAATCACCAGAGGTTCCACTGCCAGGACCAGACGATGAGCAAAACTATATTCAAGATCAATCAGACAAAATAGATTCCGAATCAGAACAAGAAGCCATGGCAGAAGAGCAGACGATATGGGAGAAGATCAATGCGTCTTCTACATCTGCATCTAAAGGGCCAATTAAGAGGCAGGCTATTAACATTCCCAATTATAAGATCGATCCAGGCCTAATAAATTTGATCAAATCAAATGCATTTCATGGGCTCAAAAACAAAGACCCGGTAACTCACATTAGCCAGTTTATGGAGAACTGTGACATGATTAAGATAGACATGTTTCCACAGGAGACATTGTACTTGAAGCTATTCCCCAGCTCTCTGGCGGGAAATGCACGAGAATGGCTACACAATCTTGATGATGAGTATTTGGAATCGTGGGACCAGATGATCGAAGTGTTCTTTGAGAGGTTCTTTCCACCCGAGAAGACCAACGATCTGATACGGAAGATTCATAACTTCAGTCAAAAGGCTGGGGAGACTTATTCCGAGACCTGGGAACGGTTTCAGATCATGCTAAGGAGGTGCCCGCATCATGGGCTTGACAAGGAGAAGCAGGTTAAAATCTTCTATTTTGCTCTTTCCGAGCATGATAGAAGTAACTTAGATTCTGCAGGTTCAGGATTCTTCTTAAACAACACAGACACGAGGTGTTGGAAAATTTTAAAAAACATGGCTAAGAAGCAATATTGGGGCAACAGAGACGTTGTAGAGCATGTCCGGGCTGTAGGTGAGTCAAAGGCCATCAAAGAGCTAAATGAGAAGATGGACCTTCTCGCCAAGAAACTACTTGCAAAAGAAGATACAGAAGTCAAGGATGAAGCCCAAGTGAAATTTATGCGCCAGCAGCAGGGGTACAGAAACAATGACTACTCGTGGAGGAAAGACAAGAAATTCTCCTGGAAGGACCCAAATAATTTCTTGCAAGACCCTGAAGCAAAACCTCAATCGGCGCCATAGGATAAGAGCAATTAGTTGCTCAACCAAGTGATTAAGCAGAATCAAGAACTAATGAGCATGTTTGGCCAGCAGATAAAGCAACAAGGGGAATTCATGAATCAATTCGGATAGATCCTACAAAGACATGGGGCTCAGATGAGGACGATAGAGACATCCTTGGTGCAAATGGTAGTTGAGATAGCAAATCTGAAGAAGCCAGCGCAGCAAGGCTTTCCGGGTAATACAAACATTCCAGGAGGAAACCAACAGGCTAAGGCAATCTTACTATGGAGCGGTAAGAAGATTTTAAACCCCAGGGCCAATGAACCAAGCAATCCCCAGTCAACAACCACAAGTGAGGCCACAGAGGAGGTTTCGATTCCAATCACAGAGCCAGTTGAGGATATAGCAGAGGATGTCACAGCAGGATCAGTTGTTGAGGAGGAGACACAGAAGAGGACGCCATGTGTGCCGCCACATCAGAGGGCACAGAATGTTCTGGTCCCATATCCCAATAGTGTGAAAGCCAAGAAAGTGGACGCTCAATTCAAGAAATTTCTAGATAGCTTTAGAAAGCTTTCTGTCAACATTCCATTGTTAGAGGCAATAGAGCATATTCCCTCTTACGGAAAGTTTCTAAAAGACATCATTACAAAGAAAAGGAAAACCCCAGATACCGAGGTTGTGGTTCTTAAGGAACAGGTGAGTGCTTTCATCATGGGCACATTGCCACCTAAAAGGCAAGATCTGGGCTGCTTCAATATTTCATGATATATTGGTAAAGTGAAATTCGGCGAAGCACTGTGTGATTCAGGGGCAAGTATAAACCTGATGCCTCTCTCTACGTTCAAGAAGCTGGGACTGAAAGAATCAAGGCCAAACAACATGACAATACAGTTGGCGGATAATTCTGTGGTGAAGCCGTATGGTATTTGCGAAGATGTGTTAGTCAAAATCGATCGGTTTGTGTTTCCAGCAGACTTTGTAGTGATGGAAATGTAAGATGAACAGGGTAATGAGCTACTCCTTGGAAGACCCTTCCAAGCTACTACTGATATGATACTTGAGATGGGAAGAGGTCGTTTGACCTTGGGTATCGCTGATGATCGGTTTGAGATGGTCATGCCTTCCAGCACAACACAATCAAAAATGAAGGAGCACTGCCGCATGGTGAAACACTTTGATCAGAATATCTCTCTCTGTCTAGGGAAGCCATTTTTAGATATGGCTCATGTAATGACTAAGGTGGAGAAGGGGACACTGATTGTAGACATCATGGAGCAGACCAAGGTTGTGTCTCTTAGTAAGTCTGTGGGTTTTCCCGATGATGATGAGGAGGACATCTGTGGCGACCGTCTTGCGAAAACATGATTAACTAATGCGGAAGAAAATTATTTGCAGCGGATTACTGAAAATCACTGAAAATTTAAAACTTTTTCAAGAGATCCATTCACAGGAAAACTCTTTAACCAAGAACCAAAGTATTTAAAATTCATCCTGGTTCACAAGTATACAACCTGTACCATTCCTTCTCAAAGATTACAACATCAACTATCTTATAAACATTATATATATACACTATACGAATCTCGAGGCATCAAGCCAAAACCTCAGATTGATTCATAAGACACTGACTAAAAACTCTGAGGACCTGAGAGTACAGAGACGAAACATAGGACTACTATCTGTATGACTAGATAGGCAATATCTCCACCTGAGATCTTATTGATGTCCCTGCTGTTGTTGTTGCTGTTGCTCTTTCCTTGTTCTAGGATTTCTGTTTTGCCTCCCATGCATACCTAAAAATGTTTCCCATGGGGTGAGACAATTGAAAATTGCCCCAGTGAGAGATATAACTCTCCGCCAAAAACATTATTATTGCAGTTTATTAAATTAAAACTAAGCAGGGGTTATTTTTACATTATCAGGCAGAGTTATTCATCATAGAATAGAATAAGATAATCTCCATTCTCAAGGAGGTCATTGCATCTACCCATGGTAGATAAGTAATTCATCTGTCTACCTTGCAGAGAATATAAAGAAACATAATTAACATTTAACTACTAAGGAATGCACAAAGAAATGCAACATCAGCCAATGAATCTCCGTATTCAATCCTTAAGCAAACATGCTATACGGGTGATTACATTTTACAATCACACTTATGCTCTGAGGAGATGAGATAGACCGCTCATACTCCAACTGACCATTACGAAATCGCCTCGATACCATACATAGGTCATCAAAAGAGTCGGATTCTTATGACCTCATCTGTCTCGGTCAGTACGAGACCACATGCAGGACATCTCGTGTCTCTGCTAACTAGCTAGCCAGGGTATTCTGGCACCTTCTCTACAGAGTTACATCGTCAACTGCGCTCTCATCGCCAATCGAGAGATTTCTTATTTATCTCCTCGATCCGACATTAAGTATCATTGGGAGATTCTTTATACATCCATCCCGACATATTCATGAAGGATTGAGAGGTTTCTTGTTTACCTTCCAACAATCTCTTCAAGAGGACGTAAGGATATTTTCGCCCATTTACCCCCACATATTCAAAATATGTGCTCCGAGTTTTGCCGCAGGCACCTGTTTCACCATCACCTATTCCTGACGATGATGGATCTATGTTCAGAGCACTACATGAATATATTTCACTTGATTTATTAAGTACATTCTCATATTTTTTTAGCATCAGTCAAGTTCTCAAACACAACTTATTACAACAATGCTATAAAGAGACATGTACTACTTTTATCAGATATTTATCAGTCTTTCCAAGACCCTGGGAACTCAGTCCCTCATTTCAATACTGGGAATTCTCATCCCTTCACATTCTCATCACCATAATCATATGGTTCTGGGTATTCAAACCCTTAACTCATCATTGAGCATTATTATACCTTTTTCAGGTAATTATCACCTTCAGGTCATCTGACCAAGGCATTCATGATACTTGTTACACAAGCATCACACCTGGCTCACAAGGCCATGAAATATCTTGTCACCTCTCACTAGGTAACAACTTACTCATGTGACTCATAAAAGTCCATGCATATTGCTTCTTTTACTAAGAAACAACAACATTAAGGCACATAATGCCAATCAACATTTGTTATATAAATGTCACAGCTCAAACTAGCTATATACATCACCTTATAATATATGTATGGTTATTAGGCATGATAACAGTCATACAATATATTCATCACATCATGTGATGCAATAGTAACACCATTATTCCTCTACCAGGAATTAGGGTTTACTATCAAATAGGGCTTTTCATTCCCTTTACCCAAAATAGGGTTAGGGTTCCCCATTTCTCATTAATAAAGATTTCATGATCTCATTATCTGTCCAACCCTTAGTACATTATTCCATACCTCTGGGGCATTCAAGGATATCATATTTTATTATTCTAGAACATTACTTTCATCATATAGCATTAATGATCATCAATTCAAGGTATGAGTTCATTTCTCATCCTCATCATGGTATGATTATATCATACACATCATTTGGGCTTAACCCCATTCTCAAGGTACATTAATTAACACTCATCAAGGTGTAACAACTCATTACATTTCATTGTAATAGTTGCATAACACACTTCATATGTTTCTTGCCCAATTATATTGGATTTGAAGTACATCAAGGCATATAAACCTTGAAATGTTGAATGTGATAACTATCATATTTTGATGTATCACTTTCTCATCACTTCAGACTCTCCTGAATTAGCCATCTTATCTTGTATTAAGGTATTTCCCTTCTTAATACATTCCATCACTAATCACTTACCTATAACATATAATGCATAGGCCACACATTAGAGTTGTCCAACTATCTTTAATGATATGGGCTTGTCTAATGGTAAAGACATTGCTTACAATTAGGTTGCATATATTCAACCACATGAAATGTTTCACCTTTATAAGGCCATTCCTTCTATATCATCATTAGGGTTTCTTTATACCCTTACTTAAGATTAGAATTATGATTCATTGTCATATTATCCAAGATTAGGGCTTTATGTATTATGACTCCTCATTAGAATCTCACATGCCTTCACCCTGCTTAGGGCCTCTTATCACAACATAACATTAGTATGTCATGTGGTGTTAATACTTAGTTAAGGCTTCTCATGGAATCACCCTCAACTAGGGTTTCTCTTGGAATCACCCTCAACTAGGGTTTCCACCATAGTTTCCCACAATTTGGGTTTACTATTCATCTCTATTAGGATTTCATTCAATTATCCATAATTGGAGATTCACTATTCATCCCAATTAGGGATTTACATATCTTTTTCCTAAATTAGAGTTTCACTTATGATTACCCTAGATTAGGGCTACATCCTTACCCTGGATTAGGGTTTCATTTAGAATTGCCCTCAATTAGGGTTAGAATTCAATAACCCTGTCAATTAGGGCTTATGTTCATGATTAGGGTTTCATGATCTCTTTACTTAAGGATCATACCCTTAATCACCACATGAATCATATTCATGTTATGAATTCATGCTAACATCATCTCAACTTGATAAGGTCATATCATCCCTTCAATCAAGTACATACAACAATGAATGACATAGTGTACCAAGTCATTGATCCTATAAGCAATTAGGGTTCATCCCTTAATTGGAACTAATCACTTAGGTACTAATAGGGTTTCAATCTTTGTACCTTCATTGATTATCATTACTAATGATCATTGAATCAATGAGTCATTCATCATCTCTATTCTTGAGAGATTCAATCACCTTGGACCTCCATTACATAAGGTATCCAATTGAATTGAAAAATTGAATCTACAATCAAATTTGACTACTTGACCCCCAAATGGTCTTGGTCTTTCAAAGTTCAAAAGGTTTGAAACCATTTGGTAAAGGTGGTGCTTCAGACCGTTTGCCCAAGTAGGTGAAGACTGTTTGCCCAAGTAGGTGAAGACCGTTTGGCCAAGTAGGTGAAGACCGTTTGGCCAAGTAGGTGAAGACCGTTTGGCCAAGTAGGTGAAGACCGTTTGCCCAAGTAGGTGAAGACCATTTGCCCATCACATCATCAAAATCCAAGTCAACCAATTAGGGTTTGGATCATTGGATTGATCACCAAATCGGTAATTGATTACACTTTAACTTAGTATCATTGGATCATCAATTGCTTAACCATACTCATCCCTAGACCTCCAAACGGTCTTGGGTGACCTCCAAACGGTCTTGAGACCATTTGGATGAGCTCCAAACGGTCTTGGGACCGTTTGGCTCATCCAAACCTTGGATTCTAGTGAAAAATCATTAGGGTTTGAGCTATTGAGTTGATCATCAAATCAGCACTTAATTGCAAATTGGTTTGGTACCTTTAGACCTTCAATTGGTCAACTATGCTTAACCCTAGACCTCCAAACGGTCTTGGGTGATCCCCAAAAGGTCAACCATGCTTAACCCTAGACCTCCAAACGGTTTTGGGTGATCCCCAAATGGTCTTGAGACCGTTTGGGTGATTCCCAAACTGTTTTGAAACCGTTTGGGTCAATCAACCCAAAACATCAACTCATCCCAATGCAAAATCAGCACTTAGCCGATTAGGGTTAACACCATATCTTTGGATCTTCAAACACACATATATACTTAACCCTAGACCTTCAAACGGTCTTGGGTGACCATCAAACGGTTTTTAAACCGTTTGGGTGATCCCCAAACGGTTTTGAAACCGTTTGGGCTAATCAACCCAAAATCTCAAATCAACTCATTGGAATTTCAGCACTAATTCCAATTAGGGTTTGCCTAATTGATTAGCCTTCAACTCACGATTCCTTGGTAATTAACCTCTAAAATTTGGTGAGTCATTAACCAACATAATTAGGATCAGGAATCTCAAACGGTAAACCCTTGTTCAATGCTCTCAAACGGTTTTGAAACCGTTTGACCAAAAAGTCGAATTAATCAAGCTGAAAAATCAGCACTTAATCCAATTAGGTTTCCCTAATTGATTAGCCTTCAACTCATTATTCCTTGGGAATTAACCCCTAAAATTTGGTAAGTCATTAACCAACATAATTATAAACAGGAATCGCAAACGGTCAACCCTTGGTCAACTCCCTCAAACGGTTTTGAAACCGTTTTCCCAAAAAGGTCAAGTTAATCAGGTTGGAAATCAGCACTTAATCCAATTAGATTTACCTAATTGATTAGCCTTCAACTCACGATTCCTTTGGAGTTAATCCATAAAATTTGGTGGGTCATTAACCAACATAATTAGGAATAGTAATCTAAAACTTTCAACCTTTGGTCAACCCTCTCAAACAGTTTTGAAACCATTTGCTCCCAAATGGTTTGCAAACTGTTTGGTCACCAAACGGTTTGGTGAAACCGTTTGGTCCCAACTTCCAAACCGTTTTCCCAAGATATTTGGGGAGGTGTGTGCTTATGATGATGTAATCATCATCAAGATTCGTCCCTAAAGTTCTAACAACTTCTAATTTCATAAATTAATCAATTTCAACCAGCAATTAATCAAGATAATGAAGGAATCATTGAAATTACAAGATTAATGGTTGAATAACAATGAAAAAGGGTTCAAGTTATAAAACCCACCTCAAATCTGATCTCCAAGCTCCAAGCTACACTTCTCTAATGGTGAATAAAGCTTCTCCAACTATTCCAAGGCTCAACTTCAAGATTTGGAGTGAAATGATCGGCTAGAATTGAAGATTGAGTGAAGAAATGAAGGAATTACACATTGTTTTATGATTTTCACCATGAAATCATGAAGAACGAAGATCAAAGGCTTACCAACAGGTTGGGGACGTGCTCCCTGCTGTCCTTAACCTTATTGGTCGGTTTTGCAAGCAAGGAGAAGAAGTGGGGTCGTAAAAGCCTTTCATTTGGCTTGGAAAAGGTACTTTTATAAGAAAATTGAGGAGAGAGAAGATACTTTATAAAAGTCTTTTCATTCCAAAATTGTTGCCACCACTTCCCCCTTGGTTTCTTGAATGCAAGGGCATCTCTATCCCTACCTAACTCCCTTCCATTATCCATGAATTAAGGGAAAAGAAATTAAGCACCTTAACCCTTATAATAAGAATATCCTTATTTGAGTGGAAATTCTTTTTCTTATAATAATGGTGAGTGGAATTTCACCTCCTTAGGATATGCTCGTGCCTTTGCAAGGCTTTAGGCTTATCCACACACATCTGAATCCAACCATTTTAATTTTGGTTGAAGGCCCTTTAATTAATACATTCATTTTTGCCCTAAATTGGATTAGGGTTTCACTTAGGATTAAATCTTGATTATTTTAATATCAAGATTCTCTCTCCTCCGTCTTAATTCAAATGAGAACTCCCTCTCATTTTATTTGCTCTACATTATGCCAAGAAACATTAGGGACCTTATTGAAGTGCTAATTTATATATTTCACCCTAGGTTTTGGGTAAATTGTACATTACACCAAAATAGGGTTTTCATGCACATACATTGCTTTATCAACTCTTTATTGGTATTCAGGCTTCCATAAGCCACACCTCATCATCATATTCACTCTCATGATGCTTCAACACATGAGTAACATATTATCATGCACAATTTGCACTTAAACCCCTCAACATGGGTAATTTGCACTTTAGTCCAATACAAACAAACCATTAATTTCAACAATGTTCAAAAAGGACTAGAATTGCAACATAAGTTCCTCTTGAGGCCTAATTACTTTTCATAAGATGAGATTAAGCATTTAATCACATTTCTTAATCAAAACACCTAGGGTTAAAGTATAACCCAAGTCAGGGTTGTTACAACATCCCTCCTTCTACTGAAGATGAGGCCATAGCAAGTTCTATCTTCAATGCATATCTAGAACTACCTCTTGAAGCCTACCTGGTTAATATAACACATGATTGAATGATAATAAAGTCACTACAAGAATGCGCCAAGATGCTTCAGGTGTTTTCGTGTTTCTACGTTAGGTACTATGAAGACCTTAGAGAACTCCCACTTCAGTCATCCTTGATCAGCCCGCCAGATTTAGAATTGAAGCCACTACCACCTCATTTGAAATATGAATTTCTAGCTGAGGGTGAGAAGATGCCAGTGATTATTTCAGCATATCTGAGTGTCGAGGAGGAGGATCAACTACTGATGGTGCTGAAGACATTCGGGTGGTTGGTTGCTGACATCAAGGGGATCTCCCCTACATTGTGCCAGCACAAGATTCGGCTCGAGGAGGGAGCCAAACCTGTAGTTCAACCACAACGTAGATTAAATCCTAGCATGATGGAGGTCGTCAATAAGGAGGTGATCAAGCTCCTTTATGCAGGTATCATCTATGCTATATCTGACTCAACGTGGGTGAGTCCTACACAGGTAGTCCCTAAAAAGGGGGGAATTACTGTTACACATAATTTGTTAAATGAGCCAGTCACGACCCGTCTGGTAACCGGGTGGCGTGTATGTATAGACTACCGTAGATTGAATGCTGCTACACTTAAGGATCATTTTCCTCTCCCATTCATTGATCAGATTTTAGAGCGATTAGCTGGTCGATCTCATTTTTGTTTTCTCGATGGTTATTTGGGCTACAATCAGATTTCCATTGATCCTAAGGACCAAGAGAAGTCCACCTTCACTTGTCCTTATGGAACATTTGCATACCGCCATATGCCCTTTGGTTTGTGTAACGCACCAGCAACCTTTCAGTGTTGCATGCTTTCCATTTTATCTGATATGGTTGAACACTGTTTGGAAGTCTTTATGGACAATTTCTCTGTCTATGGTGCGTCTTTTGATGAATGCTTATACAATTTGGATAAGGTTTTGCAACGATGTGAGGACACACATTTGGTTCTCAACTGGGAAAAATGTCATATGATGGTTAGCGAAGGGATCGTGCTTGGACATAAAGTGTCTAGCAAGGGGTTGGATGTAGATCCGGTGAAGATTGAAGTTATTTCCAAATTACCCCCACCGAATTCAGTAAAAGGGGTAAGGAGTTTTCTAGGTCACGCCGGGTTTTATCGCCGCTTTATAAAAGATTTATCAAAAATCACCAAACCATTATCTGAACTGTAGGAGAAGGATGATGTCTTTGATTTTAACAAAAAGTGTTTACATGCTTTTAATGTGCTTAAAGAAAAATTAATTTCTGCTCCAATTGTGCAAACACCGGACTGGACAAAACTGTTTGAATTGGTGTGTGATGCTTCATATTTCGCGGTTGGGGCAGTTTTAGGACAGTGTTTGGACAACAAACCCGCTGTGATTTATGCGTCCAAAACCTTAAATGAAGCACAACTGAATTACACGAAAACTGAAAAAGAGCTTCTCGCTGTTGTTTTTGCTTTTGAAAAATTCCGGCAATATCTTGTAGGATCTAAAGTCGTGGTATGGACGGACCACGCCGCCATAAAGTATTTGATGGAAAAGAAAGATGCCAAACCTAGATTGATTAGGTGGATCTTACTGTTACATAAATTTGATATTGAAATCAAAGATAAGGCGGGCATAGAAAATGTGGTTGCGGATCATTTTTCGAGTTTGGAAAGGGTAGATGAGAAGGACGTGCATATACCCATTACCGAGACGTTTCCTGATGAACACATTCTATCTATGAAATCTAAAGATCCTTGGTTTTCTTATATTGTTAATTATCTTGCCTGCAAAATTATCCTAGATGATTGGACATACCAAGAGAAAAAAGAAAATTTTTCCATTCTTTGCTTTATTATTTCTGGGATGACCCCATTTTGTTGAAGCAGTGTAGGGATGGTGTGTTGTGCATGTGTGTACCGGAGGTGGAATATGAAAGTGTCTTTCATCATTGCCATACTCTACCGACTGGTGTCCACCATGCTAGTTCCAGAAAGGCGGCCAAGGTACTTGAGAGTGGCCTTTACTGGCCTACTTTGTTCCGGGACGCATATGACTATGTGCGGCAATGTGATTCATGCCAACGGGCAGGTAACATTTCAAAGTGACAGGAGATGCCCCTCAATGTATTTCAAGAAGTTGAAGTGTTCGATCTATGAGGTATTGATTTTATGGGACCCTTTGTGTCCTCCAACTCTAACTTGTACATTCTATTAGCTGTTGACTACGTATCGAAGTGGGTAAAGGCAATACCCACTAGGACTAATGATGTCGTTGTAGTGTGCAGGTTTGTCAAAGAATACATTTTCTACAGGTTTGGTGTACCAAGAATGATTATTAGTGATGGAGGTACACATTTTCGAAATTAGAAGTTCGTGACATTATTGAGAAAGTACGGGGTAAAGCACAACATTGGTACCCCGTACCACCCACAGACACAGGGGCAAGTGGAAGTCTCCAATAGAGAAATTAAGAAGATCTTGGAGCGCATTGTGGCTTTGAAGAGAAAAAACTAGAGTACCTTGCTACCGGATGCTTTGTGGGCATACAGGACGGAATTTAAGACATCTATAGGCACTACGCCTTTTAGGTTGGCTTACGATCGGGCTTGCCATTTGCCGGTGGAATTGGAGCATAAGGCGCACTGGGCGCTGAGGAAGCTAAATTTGAACTATGATGAGGCAGGAAAGAAATGCTTGTTAGAGCTAAATGAACTTGACGAGCTGAGGATGAATGCATATGAAAGCTCGCGGATTTACAAGGAACGAACAAAGCTGATTCACGATCGACACATTCAGATGCATGTCTTCAAGAAGGGATATCGTGTGCTCTTGTTCAATTCAAGGTTGAAGATGCATCCCGGGAAATTGAAATCCCAATGGAGTGAACCTTTCACTATAGAGGAGGTCAGGCCACATGGAGCAATCATGGTGCGTGATGGCGAGACAATATTTTGGGTTAATGGGCAATAATTAAAGTTATACTTCGGTGAGGATTACACGAGGAGAGTGCATGAGGTCAAACTCATTGCACTTACGGATGCATGAGGAGCTTGATTTCATCTAGCCTAAGACGTTAAATAAGGGCGCTTGTTGGGAGGCAACCCAGCCATTGGTAATTTCATTTAGTTTCTTTTACAATTGTACATTAGTTTGATTCGATTTTGTTTTTAGTGTAAACAAGATACCTTGATCGTTTGTTCAATGTGCAGGAATGAGGCAGGGTCGATAGTATCGACCCTTGTGTCGATGGTATCGATGAGGGCACATTTAGGCGGTTGCAAAGATCTCTCTAAGTAGATACTATCAACGGCCTCGTCGATGGTATCGACCTACCATCAGGTTGCTCGCTAGAACAGGGTCGATAGTATCGACATGGATGTCGATACTCACGAGATCCCTGAAGATATTCAGACGAAATTTGTCTCAGTGAAGTCGATACCATCGACGGGCCTGTCAATGGTATCGACCCGGTTACAGGCAGAAGGCGGCAGCCGGGCCTCACGAGGGTGTGTGCCCTAAGATGAGTCAATAAACCATCGACGCTACTGATAACCTTCTATTTTAGTCGATTATCTTAGTCCTTTTCTTTAGTTTTCCATACTTTTTCTAAAACTTAAACCATACATAATCCTAATTTTACCCTTTTTTGTAAATATACCATCAGACTAACTTTCCTTTCTATATATGCAGAAAAAGCACAAAAAAATCATAAAAGAATAACTCAACCTCAAGACCGCATGGATTCAAACGGTCCCAAGACCGCATGAAGCCAATCGGTCTCGAGACCGCATGGAGTCACACGGTCCCAAGACTGCATGAAGCCAAATGGTCCCAAGACCGCATGAAGCCAATCGGTCTCGAGACCGCATGAAGCCAACCGGTCCCGAGACCGCATGGAGTCACACGGTCCCAAGACCGCATGGAGTCAAACGGTCCAAAGACCGCATGAAGCCAATCGGTCTCGAGACCGCATGGAGTCACACGGTCCCAAGACCGCATGAAGCCAACCGGTCCTGAGACCGCATGGAGTCAAACGGTCCAAAGACCGCATGAAGACAACTGGTCCTGAGACCGCATGGAGTTCAAACGGTCTCAAGGTTCAAATGGTCTCAAGATTCAAACGGTCTCAGGACCAAACGATCTTGAGGTCCAAACGGTCTTGAGGTCCAAACGGTCTCCAAACCGTTTGGACTTCACTTAAGGCCTATAAATAAGACCCCAAGGGTCCTCTACCAAGAGGGAAGTTTTCATACGTCCAAAGGCTATCTCAATCATTCCAGAGCTCTTGCTACTTCCATCCCCCGCCCTGGGGCTGCCGGTATGAGACCCATACTCCATCTTGAAGATGCTTTCTCCTTCTTCGCCAAAGAAGGTGGGAAGGGGAGATCTCATCATCGTGCAACCTTTGAAGACTGGTGGATCGTTGCTCTCTCTCCAAGGGGTTGACCTTCCAATCTCCTTCATGGGGATGATGCTCTCTCTCTCTCTCTTCTTGCTTCCTTCTTTGTCCTAGTCATGAGCGAGTAGTCTCTCTCACTAGGGTGTGGGGAGTAGCCCCGCTACCCATGTTTTCATATCATGCAAATGTAATCCATATCTTGTAATATAGAGTTCTTATCTTTTTTAGTTCGACATCAAACGATTAATGAATGCATGTTGCTTGATCTCCAACTTGTGTTATCCTTTATCTTTTAGTATGAATTGTCTACGTTTGTACTATTAGATTCGAAACTCATTTGTATGTTGGTTCTTGGTGCATGTATCCACCATGCGTCTGTTTCGGTATCTAGAAGTGTATCTCAAGAAGTGGAGTAAACTCACTACCATCCGTTGCACTTTCATACTATGAAATGGAATCAGTTGACGTATGGAAGTGCAACCTTGGTAAGTCGAGGAACACACTTTGCGAGGGGAATGATGCAAAGTAATATGACCATTTGTTCGGGAATGGCTGGCGTTGTAACATTCCCGCACTTCTCATAGTTAGTTCTCCGAAAGGAAACTAAGTCTACAAGGATACTAACTGACTAGACTCTTTTGCAGGTTATGTTTTTGCCTTGCATGTGTTGATCCATGTGTAGTGGCAGTGAAAAACCGATCACACCCTAGTGATCTTTTATCATAGTATAACTCATAGATTCATTTGCTTTCTTTACTTGCATTTAGCTTAAAAACAACGAAATCAACCTTTTGATTTAAATACCTACTACTAAAGAGATTAAGTGAAATTATTACGTTTTCCATCTTGTTGGCAACAACAAGATCGTTGTCTCGAGGATTCGACCCTTAACTATACTACGATAAGACTTCCACGTATCTTAGCATACGTGGGTGGAGTTCTCTATCTAGTATAAGCAAGGCTAAACTTAAAGACTTACAATCTTTAGGATTTTTAGTGGTGCACGCAATTCCACGTGAGTGGAAGCTCCATCAAAAATTGGTGTCGTTGCCGGGGACAACGGAACGTTGTAATTTCACTTAGTACCTTTCTAGTTGGATAGGATTTTACACTTTCTTTTTAATCATAACACTATATTCTCTTGAAACTATCATATCTTTGTCATTATCTAAAGGTGTTTTCTTTTCTCTACTCAGGTAGAAATCATGTATGCAACATGTGCATAGCCTCAGATTCTCCCCTGATCCAGAGTTTGACTCTGAGGTAGAGAGAAGCTTCCACCGCCGCATTCGACTCAATCACCAAAGGGCCAGGCAAATGGCTGAAGATCAACGCCAGGCTGCTTTGGTAATGGAGAGGGTCAACGCTGCCATCGCCGCTCAAAGGGCACAACTCATCACTGAAACTCGTGCCCAAATCCAAGTGGAGATTCGTGCGGAAGAGCAAGCTCGCATCAGAGCTGAAACTGAGGCAGCAACCCAAGCTGCTCAGTTGGAGTTAAGAAACAAACAACTAAGGGACTACGCAGTCCCAAAGAACTATGAGGATAACCACCCAGTCCGACCTCCGATTATTAATATCCCCAACTTTGAGATTCGGACCCAGTGGATCCAGACCATGCAAGGCATATCTTTCTCCGGAGGTTCTGGAGATGATTGCATGGATCATTTAAAAAGGTTTAAGGCGTTGTGCCGCCTGGTTCCACAAGTTGGTGTCGCTTATGATGCGATAATGCTTGATCTGTTCCATTTCACCCTATCTGGGAGGGCCTTGAGTTGGTATAACTCACTTGACAGAGAACCAATAATAACCACCTGGGCTCCTCTTGAGGAAACGTTCTTAGAGAAGTTCTTTCCACCCTCACTGACCTATGAAATCAGAGGGCAGATCAATCACTTCTCTCAGCTGCCTGGAGAAACCCTTACTGAGGCATGGGAGAGATTTAAAGAACTTCTGCGTAAATGCCCTCATCATGGAATCTCCCAGAATCAACTGATAGAAACCTTCTACCAGGGAGTAAGTGATGATATTAAACAGTTCTTAGATTCCTCTTCTGGAGGAAACTTCATGAGGAAAAATTACGAGGATGCATGGAAGATTGTTACTCTCGGAGCTGAAAACCAGTCCAACTGGGGACGGTCAGCCAGTAAAGGTGTCATCAAAGTTTTCAAAGCTGAAGAATCAATAGAGATGAAAGAAATAGCTGAAGTCCTGAAAACCATAGTTCATAAACAGCAAGCTCTTGAGACTTCTCTCGGAGAGATCGATAAGAAGAAAACTCTGCTAGTTCAACAAGTCAAAGCTGTCACGGGATCCTGTGACGCTTGTCATGCTTCTGACCATCCGACCCTTTCCTATGATATGCTATATAATGTGATGATGGATATGCATCTACCACCACAACAATATGAACCTATCATTGATCAGTCGGAAGAGCAACTACCGGAACAAGTTAACTCTATCCACTCTATCCCTAGGCAAGTCTACTACAACCCTAATCAGCCAAGGAATCATCCAGGGTTTCAATATGGAAACACTGTTGGGACTGCCAATCCCCAACATCAAACACAGGGGGGATCTACTAGTAGGCTAACACCTGGATTCCCAAACAACTTCAACCAAAACCAAGGGAATTCCAGGAGTAACTTTCCTAGGGCTAACTACCCCAGGAACCAATCAGCCTACTGCCAGTACACTCATCCCCCGCTCCATCCACAGCTGCATACTCGGCAACCTCAGCTGGCGTTACCACCCCAACAATCTCAACAAGCCCAGCAATCAATTCCTCCGAAAAATGCTCCTGCCCAACCGAAAGATGAAATATCCTTGATTAGGCAGATGTTACAATCGCAGCAAACTATGCTAGCTAACCAGCAGGCTCAGCAAAAAGCAGTTAAAGCTCAGCTTGCTCAGATCGCTGCACAATTGAAGCCCCCAGCAGGTACATTTGCTGGGCAGCCTGAATCAAATCCTAAGCACGGACAAAATAGACATGAGCAGTTGAATGCCGTCACCACCAGATCTGGACGCATTCTTCATGAGACTACCAAGATCACCCTGGATAATGATGTTATCCCTGCTTTCATGACGAATGAGAACCCGCAACAAGGAATGGAGAAGCCCTCCGAGGACACAAAGGGCAAAGATAAAGTGTTCACAGAACCTGAAGTTTTGCAATATAAAGCAAGAATCCCGTACCCAGGAAGATTACGAGAAACAAAGATGGACACCAGGTTTCAAAAGTTCAAAGAGGCAATGAAGAAACTATACATTGATATCCCACTCCTTGATGCTCTTTCCGAAGTGCCAGCCTGGGCGAAATACCTCAAGACCTTATTATCAAGAAAGTACATAACCGAGGAGCAAGAAACTGTTAAGCTTGCTTAGACCACTTCGGACATCATCTTAAACAAGATGCCCAAAAAGAAGAAGGACCCAGGCTCCTTCGGAATCCAATGTTGCATTGGCAACACATCTTCTAAAAAGGGATTAGCTGACCTTGGGGCCAGCATATCTATTATGCCTTACTCAATGTGCAAATGTCTGGGTTTCACTGAATTGCTGCCTACAGCAATGACTATCCAATTAGCTGATTCCACTATAACCGCACCTTTGGGGATCATTGAAGATATCCCGGTAAGGATAGGCAAGGATGCTTATGTACCATGCGACTTCGTTGTCATGGACATTAAAAAAGACCTGAGGTATCCAATCATTTTTGGCAGACCATTTCTCGCTACTGCCAGAGCGCTGATTGACGTTGAAGCTGGTACCATCATTCTTAGGCTCGGAAAAGAAGCAATTCAATTTCGAGTCCTTAATAGTATGAAAGGGCCCAGCATCCAAGAGGAGGTTTTTCTCCTTGATGATATTCAACAAATGTCACAGTTGGAAATCTCCGAGCCAGTTGACGAACTTGAAATTGTTCTAATCAATCCGGATGTTGAATTCTCTGCGAACGAGCTAGTTCAACAATTTCTGCAACATCTAGAAAAGGCCGAAGAAATGCCAAAGGCCACTTTTGAAGAACTTAAAGCCGTTATTGCTATAGAAGCAGCTGAGCCACCAAAAGCCCCTGAAATGAAGACCTTACCCATAGGGCTTAAACATGCTTTCTTAGATAAGGAAAAACTATGCCCAGTTATCATCAGCTCCACCCTTACAAGAGATCAAGAGGAAAAGCTTCTAAACGAGCTGAGGAAGCATAAAAAGGTCATAGGATATAAGATAACTGACCTAACGGGCATAAATCCAGCCTTGTGTATGCATAGACTTCCTATGGTTGACGAATTCAAGCCCTCTCGAGAACATCAAAGAAAACTAAATCCTAATCTAAAAGAGGTAGTGCATCTGGAGGTTCTTAAATTACTCAAATCCGGTATGATCTATCCTATTTCTGACTCCCAATGGGTCAGCCCCGTTCAGGTTGTTCCAAAAAAAGGAGGCACTACTGTAGTGCTAAATGACAAAAATGAACTAGTGCCTACCAGGACTGTAACTGGATGGCGAATGTGTATTGATTATAGAAAGTTGAACAAAGCCACAAGGAAAGACCACTACCCTCTACCTTTCCTTGATGAAGTCCTGGAACGCCTAGCTCACCAAAAATATTTTTGTTACCTCGACGGTTACTCTGGGTTTTACCAAATACCCATACACCCGGAGGACCAGGAAAAAACCACCTTCACATGTCCTTTTGGGACTTATGCCTTTAGAAGAATGCCGTTTGGGCTATGTAACACACCTGCCACTTTCCAACGATGTATGCCTGCTATCTTCGCCGGTTTAACAGAATCCGTCATGGAGGTGTTTATGGACCATTTCTCAGTGTACGGAGATTCTTTCGACAACTGTTTAATAAATCTTGGACAAGTTCTGCAACGCTGTGAGGAAACGAACCTTATCTTGAATTGGGAGAAATGCCATTTTATGGTAACAGAAGGTGTCGTCCTCGGATATAGGGTAAGTGATAGAGGAATAGAGGTTGATAAATCAAAAATCGATGTTATCTTAAAGCTGTCACCTCCAAAGGACATAAGAGGAGTTCGAGCTTTCCTGGGTCATGCAGGATTCTATAGGAGATTCATCAAGGATTTCTCAAAGATTGCCAAACCTATGACCCAACTCCTAACTAAAGATGTTGAGTTCATATTCAATCAGGAGTGTATGAAAAGTTTCTCTACCCTTAAGGATGCGTTAATCTCCGCTCCTATCCTAAGAGCTCCAGATTGGTCATTGCCCTTCGAAATCATGTGCGACGCAAGTGATTATGCCATAGGGGCCGTTCTAGGACAGCGGATTGATAAGAAACCCTATGTTATCTACTACGCATCTAAAACGCTAGATGAAGCGCAGAAAAACTACACCACTACGGAGAAAGAGTTTCTGGCTATCATCTATGCATTTGAAAAATTTCACGCATATTTGATTGGCTCTAAGGTCATTGTTTATACCGACCACTCCACTATTCGATACCTGATTCAAAAGCAAGATGCCAAACCTAGGCTCATCTGCTGGGTGCTGATGCTTCAGGAATTTGACTTGGAAATTAAGGATAAAAGTGGAGTGGAGAATGTTGTAGTTGATCACCTCAGTCGTATCGAGGTTGAAGAAGAGGATAAAATCCCTATCCGGGATTCCCTTCCAGATGACCAACTTATGAAGGCCACCCATGGATTCCCTTGGTACGCGGATATCGTCAATTATCTAGCCATGGGGATTATCCACCCCTCTGCTTCTTATCATGACAAAAGGAAGTTCCTTCATGACATAAAACAATATCATTGGGATGAACCCTATCTTTTTCGCCTTTGCGCTGACGGACTTTTCCGTCACTGCTTGCCAGAAGAGGAAATAACCCCGGTCCTAGAGCATTGCCATTCGGGACCTACAGGGGGGCACATGAGTGCTAAGAAAACAGCTATAAAAGTTTTACAATCCGGTTTCTTCTGGCCCACCATATCAAAGGATTCATACGATTTTGTGAAAGCCTGTAACAAATGCCAATTTTCTGGCAACATATCAAAAAGAGACGAAATGCCCCTCACCATGTGGCAGGAAATTGAGCTTTTCCACGTATGGGGGGTAGACTACATGGGCCCTTCCCCCCATCCTATGACTTCTCTTACATCTTGGTCGCAGTAGACTACGTCTCTAAATGGGTCAAAGTTGTACCCACTGTATCCAGTGATTCCAAACCTGTTATTAAATTGTTCAAAGACGTTATTTTCCCAAGATTTGGAGTTCCAATAACTGTCATATCGGACGGCGGGACCCATTTCTTGGAACGCAGTTTTGAAGCTTTACTGAAAAAGTATGGAGTCAATCACAAAGTCACCACGCCCTACCACCCACAGACAAGTGGTCAGGTCGAAATATCCAATAGACAACTAAAGGTGATTCTTGAAAAAACGGTGAACAGAAACCGCACTGATTGGTCCACCAAACTTCCTGATGCCCTTTGGGCATACCGAACTGCATATAAAACACCAATCGGAACAACCCTGTTCCGTTTGGTGTACGGGAAGTCCTGTCATCTGCCAGTAGAGCTGGAACATAAAGCCTGGTGGGCAATCAAACAATTAAACTTCGATCTTAAAAATGCATGTGAGAATAGACAACTCCAGTTACAGGAGTTATAAGAGCTCTGAATGACCGCCTATCACAGTTCCAGAATCTATAAGGAGCAAACAAAAATGTGGCATGATGGTCATCTCAAGAGAAAAGATATCACCGTTGGCGACAAAGTGCTCCTTTTCAACTCCAAGCTCAAATTATTTCCTGGAAAACTTAGAACAAAATGGTCTGGGCCCTTTACTATAAAACATATTTACCCAACTGGAGCTGCCATTATTATAGACAACAAAGGAGGAGAAAGGACGGTCAACGGTCACCGTTTAAAAAGATACTACACCCCGGAAGACAAAATGCCTAGACAAACCATCGAAATTAAAGATGCTATACCAAAAACATAACTCTATTACAGCTTCGTCGAGCCAGCGACGTAAAACCCAGGCGCTACTTGGGAGGCAACCCAAGATTTCATTCTTTTCTCGTTTTCCCGTTCTTTTTACCTTAGGTTTATCTTATGAAAATACAAAAAAAATTATCATAACAAACATAAAAATAGAAAAACGATAATATACAAAAAAAATTCACATAACTAAAACAAACATAAAAATATCAAATTTTCGTTCGACCTTAACCCTACCAATCGGTTCTGAAACCGTTTGGAACCAAACGGTCTCCAAACCGTTTGGAACCAAACGGTCTCCAAACCATTTGGAACCAAACGGTCTCCAAACTGTTTCGAACCAAATGGTCTTCAAACCGTTTGGAGTCCAAACGGTCGCTAAAATCGTTTAACTTAGGGATTTTGTCAGGTCAACCCCCTGTTTCCTATAAATATAAACCCTACCCCTTCGTCTTTCTTTCCTTCGACTCCCGAGCAATCTGCAACTCCTGTGCTAGCCCTGTTTCACTGCCTTTGTTCCCGCGCGATCGCACCTCCGTCAACCTCACCTCCGTCGCTCTCCCTGCAACAAGGTGAGCGCGTCACCATCGCGACGCCGGCAACATTGCCTTTGCTTGCGCACCGCCGCCGTTCTGGTCACCCCCAGCTCCTCACGGTGCTGCTGAACTCCTTCTCTATCGCCGACATCACCATCGTCTTCGCTGTTTTCACCAACGTCTCTGTCCATCCTCGCCGTCTTCACCACCGTCCTCACCGCCGTTTTCATCGCCAGAGTCACCGTCGTTTTTATCGTCTTTTTCACCATAGCTTTTATCGCCGCTGTTAACCGCCGCTTTCGCCGTCGTCACCGACGCCCCCGCCGTTTCCGTGACATTTCACCTTCATCTTCTTCTTCATGCTTCACTTTCCAAACGGTCTTCAAACCGTTTGGAACCAAACGGTCTTGAAACCGTTTGGGACCAAACGGTCTTGGAACCGTTTGGGACCAGACGGTCTTGAAACCATCTGGGATCAAACGGTCTTTAAAATGTTTGGGACCAAACGGTTTTGAAACCATTTGGAACCAAACGGTCTTGAAACCGTCTGGGATCAAACGGTCTTGAAACCGTCTGGGATCAAACGGTCTTGAAACCGTCTGGAACCAAACGGTCTTGAAACCGTTTGGGACCAAACGGTCTTGGAACCGTCTGGGACCAGACGGTCTTGAAACCATGTGGGACCAAACGGTCTTGAAACCGTTTGGCACCAAACGGTCTTGAAACCGTTTGGGACCAAACGGTCTTGAAACCGTTTGGAACCAAACGGTCTTGAAACTGTTTGGGACCAAACGGTCTTGAAACCCTTTGGAACCAAACGGTCCTGAAACCGTTTGGGATCAAACGGTCTTCAAACCGTTTGGCCTTGCACATTCATCTAATTTCCATAAACATACATAAATTAATAAAATCAAATCTCTCTAATATGATTTTCTAACTCTTGATCTCCCATTTTGCAGCCATGACATCATCGGCGAAGAAAACCATCAGATCTGAAGCTGCTCCTTCTCTGACAAGGGAGCAAATGATGGAAGAGCTAGCCCAACTCCAGAATATCAGAGATGTCTTCAACCAAACTGGGAAGGCCCCTCCAAAAATCAAAATTATGGAGGTTCTGGTTGACATTGACCGACTCACCAACTGTCTAACAGAAGCGACCGACGAAGACGTAGAAGATATTTCTTCTGACGATGACGAAGCCTCAGAATACGAGCCAAATCTCGAGGAGGAATCCCCAGCCGCAGAACAAAAGGGGAAGCGCAAGGTCCAGGAAACTGCATCTGGGTAGCCCTCCAAGAAACGAGCAAGGAAATAAGTTCGACCTGCCTCGGCCATGGATCAACCCTTTGCAACACCAACCACCACCATCCCAGCCACCACCCCCACCTTCTCAATTCTCACCACCTCCGCACCCCCACCTGAAAACCTTTACATCCACACCATCCACTCCATCGACAAAATCCTGAAACCAACAAAGTACGTCTGCTCAAGCGTACTGCTGAAGATGGGGATCTATGACAGAGTCCTCACAATGCTCGATAACGCCAACCTATCCAGACTCTGTCTTATCCCCGAAGTCTCATATGTCGAACCCACCACAGAATTCTTCACCCATCTTATTAAAGAAACGGTGGAAATTACACAGAGAGCAAGGGATGGTGGTGATCGTCGACTGGTCACAAAGCTCTTTGGGAATGATGTTGTGATAACAGAAAATCTTTTAAATGCTATCTTCATTGACAATCCTGAGCAGCTCAAAAAGGCCAGAGTTGTAGGAATAGAGAATGACCCGTTCAATAAACATACCTTCTGGAAGTCACTAACAGGGATCCCAACTTATGAGCCAAAAACATGTTAAGCCTCCAACATTCACTTAGGGTTTGTGCGCACACTTCACAAAATAATTACCAGTGCGCTGCTCCCCAGATCAGAGGGAGGAAACGTCATCACTGCCGATCTTTTTATCCTATGGTCAATCCTGCATGGAAAGTCAGTCAACATCGGACGACTTTTGATACAAAAGTTCTCCAACTACGCCATAGGAAAGGAAATTTGCATGGGAGGTCATGTCACATCCATCATAAAATATCTCAAAATGGACAGACCCCTACCGCGATGCACGCAAATAAAGGACGACATCCTTACCAATGAACAAACCTTGAAGAACTCGTTCATTATTAAAGAAAAGGATGAAAAACTTTATTACGTCTTCTGCCCTGTGGTCAAATCATCCAGAACGCTCATCCCGCTCCCAGAGCTAGCAAACTACGACAAAGAAAAGCTCCTCTTCTCTGATGAGGAGCTTACACAACTCCTAGCTTCGGTTAAAACAACTGAACAGAAAGCAACAGCGGGACATACGGAGCTGAGCATCACAGCCCCGACAGCTCGTCCATCCAAAATCCCTGTCAAACGGCCTTCTAGAAGATAGTTGCAGGCCCAACAGCTGTCGGGGATAGCAACATCTAGGCCAAATCCAGAGGCTGAGAAGCTCCATGAAGAAATCTTAACTTCCTCTTCTATCGACTCTTTCATTCAGAGTCTACATGAGCAGCTAACCACTGCCACCACTCCACCTTTCACCATTCCAACTTCAACCACTCCCTTCTTCCCCATCACATCAACACAACCATTCACATCCACTTCATCATCCCTATCTACCTCAGGCTTTCCTTTCTCCATCCCCATGCCCGACTTCACAACTTTCCCTTTCACCTCCGTCGTTTCTACCCCATCACTATCACTACCACCGATTTCACCTCAAATCCCACCACATTTCACATCCACCGCCACACCGACACTGCTGGTGACTACATCCACAGTCACTACGCAGCTCGGGGCATCCTCAGTGTCTCTTCCGTAAGATACTAACACCATTCCACGTAGACCCCAGCCATCTCACCCTTCCACTCCTAGGGTCCCTTTTTCTAATATCGGTGAGGAATTCGGCCGTCAATTTGACGTTGTCTGAAACCTCATAACCGATCCTTCTAATATATTAAATTCTATTCTTTCTTGTGTGTAGGGTTTATCACGACAGGTGACCACGATCGACGAACAACACCGTACCTTGCCCACCATCCTCCAATTCCTCCAGCAACGACAGGATGAGGTGGCTAAGCAAGTTGATCACATCAATAGCCACTACAACAACCTGCCAGACCTGGTCCTTGGAGCGACGCGTCAGCAAGAAGCAAAGGCGAAGCAAGTCGATGAGATCTCCAAGCAGACTCAGCCTCTGCCAGAGACTCTCCGCAAGCTCCAACAACAGCAAGAAGTTCTGAGCACGCGCTTGGACACCGTCAACAACACACTTACACAACTACAACATCACCAAGAGGAGTCCAATAACGATGCAATCCAGCAGACACATGCTCATGTCACCAATCTTACAGCACGTCTCCTCTCCGCCGAGGGCAGATATACTGACCTCAAAGAAACCCATGATGCACTGCTCGAAAAACACGAGCATCTGCAAGTGGCTTTTGATGAGATACAAGCCACCCATCAGCGGTGCAAATCGTCCGCCAGTAAAAAGCAAGTAGACAAGGCCGCGGACGACGAAGATGGCGATGATGATGAAGAAGTCGACTCCGACTCATCTGCTGACTCCAACAAAGACACCACCTATGATGACAAGCATGATGACGGAGAGGACCCATGCAATGCGGCAGGACCTTCTCACAGAGGTTCCGACAAGGGTCACCATGACAGTGACCACCCCCCAGTCCCCACACAACGACAATGTCAACATGTCAAACGGGGACCAATTCTTCGATTATTCTGCTATGGGGTCCATCAGGGAAGCTGCCAAAGACACGGCCTACGCTGATTTCCAACAATGCATACTAGGAACCAGCGCTAGCCCACCAAAACCATCCGCTCCACCCTTCTCAACACCTTCTCCTCCCTACCAGGACGAGGCAGACCGAGTAAGTCTAGACACGGGCAAAGATCTTGATTCTGCCTCTGACTCGGACAACAATCTACAAGGCAATGAAGAGGCCTCCGGACAACCTGCTTCCCCCCCACTACAAGAACTTCCCCCGCCACCACCTCTGCCGCACAAAATGCACGACCTGGATATGGCGGCCATCTCCACTTTAGATGCTCAGGACATTTTTATACTGAACACTATAGTGGATGATGCAAAGGCAGGGGACGACATAACTTATCACAATATAAAAACCAGGCGTCAGATGACACGTGAAGATTTCCGCAGCAACCTCCGACCTCGGTCCACGATGCCTATGGCAATCTTCCGTGTCCTCCTCCCCAATTGTATAGAAATGTACAAAAGTTCTAAGTGGCAGCAACCCATTTTCAACGCCTCGCCTGCTCTGTCTATTGGCCTTTTATACAAAGACATAAGAGCAAATTCGATCGAGCGGCTGCGTGCTGGTTTAGCATGTCGGGCACGTTATCTTACCGTGCCCTTCCAAGTTTCAAACCACTGGCTTTTTATGATTGTGGACACCGAGGCTCGGGATGCCAAGGTCTATAACTTCTGTGGCGCCGAGCTATCAGCCGGCACAATAAACTTCATAGGAGAAGCAGCAGGAGAAGCCAGGTGTATACCCTTCCGGCTGCTTCAGTTAATCTGGGCTGCCCGCCCATCTCTACACCAAGATTGGAGCCAACCATGGTTCAAAATCATAAACCCTCTAGTTCAAGCCACCGAGGGATCTGGGGATTGCGCTTTCTGCACCATACGTCACATTCAAGCGCTGAACCAGGAAATCCTATTTAACGATCTGGTTGCTGAAGATTTTCATTCCTTACGCGGACGTTATGCCATGGAGCTAATCTGTGATAGACGGTTCTTCAAGGACCCAACTATGGCACCAGACGACGTTCCTCGCTACCTCTTCTCAGCTATCTAGCGACCGCAACGGCGACCCTTCCGACAAACTCTGAAGGAGTTAGAAAAGACCATGTTGCCAGTCGCCGACACCGAGCAAGATCAAAGCAAGATCGATCTTGTGTTCTCCATTACACCAACCTTCCCGTATTTTGATCACGATGCTTGCAAGGGTCTCAACGTCCTCGAATTGCGTCTCATTATGGCACGGCTCTCCGCCGACAAAGATGGCCTGGTATTCATGTCCCGAGACATTCTTGTAATGGCAGACACACTGCGCGAGACTCTACATGTTAAGGGATCCCTCTCTGTAAGCCTTATGGCTGCCTATCAGTTTCTGCTTGGCCAAAACGACCCAACAACATACATGGCGTCTCCATATATGAAAGATGATCTCCTAAAGCTCAAGAACTTTGACACAGCTGACGCGCTGATCTCCTATCTCCAGCACACAACACCGACGTTCATCATGTTACCTTTCCTTTATCATGAGCACTGGATGCTCCTGGCAACAAACCTCCCAGAAGGAACAACCACAATATACAACAGTTCCGATAGCCAGTACAACGCACGACAGAGAAACTACATCGTGACACCAAAGACGCCAACAGAAGTAGTGGCAAAGGAGTGCGCCGAAAAGTTAATCGATTTTTTGAGTCAGCATACAAAGGCGTACGACAAAGAGCATTTCCACCGCCCTACCTTCTGCCACAAATGCCCCCAGCAAATCCAACAATCAAACGAATGCGGCTTCCACGTCCTCTACTGGATGTACACCATCATCGTTCTCTAAAGACCAGTAGAGGAGATGACTGACGTGGATTACCACGCTTTACGAGGACAGTTCACATCCAATCTACTTCGTTCTCTGGGGGCAAACGAAGATTTACCTTAGCCTGTAGCCCTTGTCAAAATTACTGCTCACCCTATCACTTTGACACTCTGAGGACAGAGTGAGTGATAAGTTAGGGGGGGTACATTAGACAAGGGCGAGGTATCATTTCTACATCCCTCTTTCTGTTAGCACTTTCTATTTTTCTTCTTTTATTCTTTCTCTTTACACAATTCTTTTTAACTTAAATTCTTTTGGAATAAAGTCACCACAATTAACCTTAGAATCATGATAGTCCCCAAAAGTAAATAGCGCTTAGACTTTTAATGGCAATTTAACAATTTCCATCCACTATCGATTTCATGTGTTTGCTTCAATTTTTTATCTGACTCTCCACAGGGCAAAATCAAAGCAGAAATAAGCCAAGCTCTCAAGGATGAGAGGGGAATCAGGCAACTTCTAAATCAAGAAGTTCTGCAAGTGGACCACAAACCAAATAAGTGCATGTTGAAAGACTCTAAGAACAGCTTTCCTCTCTTCAAAATAAAAGAGGCTTGGCCGCCCAAAATAATTTCCCAAATAAAATCCCAAGCCTGCGAGTCATCGAATAAAAGCCAGAGAGTCGAATAAAATTATGAGAGTTGTGCCATGAATAAGGATCTATATAAAGAACCAATGAAGGTTTCACCCGGCCGGCACATTCCGCTTCCCTCACAAAGGAATATGTGTCGTGCCCGGTAGTGAAACCCTAAGGTCTCTAAATATATGAAAGGATCATAAAGGACTCACCCGGCCGGTACATTCAGCTGCCCTCACAAAGGCAGATGTGTCGTGCCCGGTAGTGAGATCCCAAAAGCATAGATAGCCCCTCCCCCACTTAAAGGGGGAGCTACACCTCAAGCCTTTGACCAACCCTCATACCCTCTCTAGCTCCTAGTAGGTCTTTCAGAGAGGTATAAAGTTGATTAGAGTCAACAATATGCACAAAATAAAGGTGGTCCCAATGCGAACTGCGAGATACGGAAAGAACCTGAGACCCAAACAACTCTCACAACCTGAAAGAGTCAAGGCAAGCAGTAAGACTTGATATGACCTCAGGGGAACTCAGGTTAAGAATTGAAGCAAGAGTATGGAAATCCTAATTAATAAGACCGCCTCACCATTACATGTCTCAGCTCTATCTAACTTGAGGACAAGCTAGACTCTAAGTTAGGGGGGGTGATAACCTTCTATTTTAGTTGATTATCTTAGTCCCTTTCTTTAGTTTTCCATACTTTTTCTAAAACTTAAACTATACATAATCCTAATTTTACCCTTTTTTGTAAATATACCATCAGACTAACTTTCCTTTCTATATAAAAAGGACAAAAAAATCATAAAAGAATAACTCAACCTCAAGACCGCATGGATTCAAACGGTCCCAATACCGCATGAAGCCAATCGGTCTCGAGACCGCATGGAGTCACACGGTCCCAAGACCGCATGAAGCCAAACGGTCCCAAGACCGCATGAAGCCAATCGGTCTCGAGACCGCATGAAGCCAACCGGTCCCGAGACCGCATGGAGTCACATGGTCCCAAGACCGCATGGAGTCAAACGGTCCCAAGACCGCATGAAGCCAATCGGTCTCGAGACCGCATGGAGTCACACGGTCCCAAGACCGCATGAAGCCAACCGGTCCCGAGACCGCATGGAGTCAAACGGTCCAAAGACCGCATGAAGCTAAGGTCTCGAGACCGCATGGAGTTCAAACGGTCTCAAGGTTCAAACGGTCTCAGGACCAAACGATCTTGAGGTCCAAACGATCTCCAAACCATTTGGACTTCACTTAAGGCCTATAAATAAGACCCCTAGGATCCTCTACCAAGAGGGAAGTTTTAGACGTCCAAAGGCTACCTCAATCATTCCAGAGCTCTTGCTACTTCCATCCCCCGCCCAGGGGCTGCCGGTCTGAGACCCATACTCCATCTTGAAGCTGCTTTCTCCTTCTTCGCCAAAGAAGGTGGGAAGGGGAGATCTCATCATCGTGCAACCTTTGAAGACTGGTGGATCGTTGCTCTCTCTCCAAGGGGTTGACCTTCCAATCTCCTTCATGGGGATGATGCTCTCTCTCTCTTCTTGCCTCCTTCTTTGTCCTAGTCATGAGCGAGTAGTCTCTCTCACTAGGGTGTAGGGAGTAGCCCCGCTACCCATGTTTTCATATCATGCAAATGTAATCCATATCTTGTAATATAGAGTTCTTATCTTTTTCAGTTCGACATCAAACGATTAATGAATGCATGTTGCTTGATCTCCAACTTGTGTTATCCTTTATCTTTTAGTATGAATTGTCTACGTTTGTACTATTAGATTCGAAACTCATTTGTATGTTGGTTCTTGGTGCATGTATCCACCATGCGTCTATTTCAGTATCTAGAAGTGTATCTCAAGAAGTGGAGTAAACTCACTACCATCCGTTGCACTTTCATACTATGAAATGGAATCAGTTGACGTATGGAAGTGCAACCTTGGTAAGTCGAGGAACACACTTTGCGAGGGGAATGATGCAAAGTAATGTGACCATTTGTTCGGGAATGGCTGGCGTTGTTACATTCCCGCACTTCTCGTAGTTAGTTCTTCGAAAGGAAACTAAGTCTACAAGGATACTAACTGACTAGACTCTTTTGCAGGTTATGTTTTTGCCTTGCATGTGTTGATCCATGTGTAGTGGCGGTGAAAAACCGATCACACCCTAGTGATCTTTTATCATAGTTTAACTCATAGATTCATTTGCTTTCTTTACTTTACTTGCATTTAGCTTAAAAACAACCAAATCAACCTTTTGATTTAAATACCAATTACTAAAGAGATTAAGTGAAATTATTACATTTTCCATCTTGTTGGCAACAACAAGACCGTTGTCTCGAGGATTCGACCCTAAACTATACTACGATAAGACTTCCACATATCTTAGCATACGTGGGTGGAGTTCTCTATCTAGTATAAGCAAGGCTAAACTTAAAGACTTACAATCTTTAGGATTTTTAGTGGTGCACGCAATTCCACGCGAGTGGAAGCTCCATCAGCTACATGTCACCGATCCACAGGAGGAAATCAACGGCGATCGCTACATCAAGAGAATCGATCTGTGGGATGGGTCGATACCATCGACACCCGTTGATGGTATCGATGCGTCATCGATCCGGGCCCCCACATCAGGCTATCGACAACCGTCAATACTAGCGGAAGACCAGATTGTGCTACAAGTGTCGATACCATCGACCCACGTCGATGGTATCGATGGGTGCACAGCAGCGTCGACCGTGGTTATAAAAGAGAGGGATGGTGGTCATATGACGTCACACCTTCAGAGCCTTTGCCCTCCACTTGTGCCGTGCATCTTGTTGTGCGACCGGAGCCCGGCTATGAGCATACAAGGAGCGTGATCTTCCACGAGCCTTCACCGAGCGGGGATTGTCTTCTCTGACCTTCACCAAGCTCCATCTTCTATTCCTTCTTTCTCAGTGACGATGGTGCGTACAGTCGGTGCATCTTCTTCACGGGTGGATCCTATGGAGATCCCCGAGTTCATTCCTCTACCTACTACATCTATTCCTCGTCTGAGGATTGTCCATCCTTCCACGAAGGTCTGGAAGGTCTATGAGGAACTGATGAAGAGAAAGATCGAGCCCACACACTATGTTGATCGGGTGATGGTCCGTGAGCTGGGGTTCGAGGCCAACCTCGCCTACGTCTTGAAGGGGCAGGTGAGACACACATCCAGGAGGCCCGACGAGCTGCAGTACCACACCGACGGCCAACCCTTCTTCGGCGAGTGGCCGACGTACAAGAAACTCGTGGCGGAGTTCATGGCATCATTGGACATCAATGTGGTGCCCAATGACTTGATCGCCACTGACAAAGAGTGGAGGAAAGGGCGGGTGTCGTTCAGACTCTACAACAACAACTACACCCTCACTCTCGCCCAGTTCAATTCAGTTTATAACTGATTTCATAATGACTACTAGCATCGGAGGCCAGATAATAGGACAGACTACGATGATATATTCGCCCAGCTGGTGACTGCGTCCCCTGGCAAATCCGTGAGCTACCACAACACTGCAATGGCTGATTTTGAGCATCCGTTTGTGCGGATTCTTCACCGCATGCTTACACCATGCTGTTCGCTCGTGGTGACCTGTCTCTCAGCAAGTTTCAAGAGACGGATTTGTTTTTCCTGTACAAATTGCTGAAGCGCGAGGAGTGCAATTGGGGTGCGTTCTTCTTGACGCATGTGTTGGCCGTGAGGAGGAGTACGCGGAAGGATCCAATCCACTTTGGAGGGCTCATCACACCACTGTCCCTCTACCTTGGGTTAGATTTCTCCCAGCTTACTCCCCTTTCTAACAGGAGCAAGGTCAACCTCCAGCATCTGCACCGCTCCAACCTCCTTCTGCTCCGTGATGGCTTGGCATATGCACATTGTCATGGCAATCAAGCATATCAAGAGTGCTCACTTCCAGACCCCGTCTTCAACATTGAGGGAGCTCAGTATTTACGATGGCCTGTCATTGCCATCGACGACTCCGATGAAGACAACAACGATGAAGGCGACGAGCATGAAGAGGAAGAGGAGGCTTTCACTCCTCTTCGGGCACGAGTAGCACCCCGGAAGCATCCCCGCATGCATCCAGGTGCATCTTCATCTTCACAGCCTTCGCCACCTCAGCCCTCTCATCAAGGAGAGGAAGCCTACTCCATGCAAGGGATGTACTCGATGCTACAGGAGATTCATCAGACGCAACAACAACATACAACTTCATACGCCGGCATTCAGGATACAACGAACCGGATGTTAGATAACCAGAGGGCCATTGTTTACAATGAGCGTCTCCTCCTCGACAACCAACAACACATCCATGACAGGTTGCATAGGATGGAGATGCAGCAGCAGCCCTTCTACGATCATTACTGGAGCCAAAATTATTTTGGGGGGTATCCACAACCTCCACCAATGCCCCAGTACGATCCGAGCTTTCAGGGGCAATACCCATCTTGGGACCCCATGACTCCACAATACCCGCCTCCTCCTGAAGAATGATCGGTATCACTATTCCACCTTTTAAGGTTGTTTTTTACTATGAGGCCATAGTCGAATTCAAGCTTAGGGGGGGAGTTGGAACAACTTTATCCTTTATTTTTCCCAGTTTTTAGTTTTATTATTGTGTCTTTTATCATTTATTTCTCTTAGTTTTTAGTTTTTTTGTAGGATCCACACTCTATCTAGTGTAATTGTGGATGTCTTAAGTCATGTGTCATCTCGTTGCTTGTACATGGGAATCAGGGGCAAATTTAACAATTTTTAGTGTTTTTGCAAGCTTTTGTTGTTTAACCTTGAGAACATAACTTAAGGAAATAATTGGGTTTGTCAACTCTAAAATAGGAAATCACAACTGTTCATTCCTAGGATTTATGAAAAGTGGACGGAATTGGTTGTTTGAGCTTAAACTGACCAAATGATAATGAGACTTTAATTTGAAATAAGAGAGAGAAACCTCTTGATTACTACACAGGTTAGTAAGGAGGGACACATAATAATTTCCAAAGGTTCAGTCAATTAGTCTTGTGATCTATCCACCTCATTGTTTTCATATTCTACCTTAAGAACTGGAAGTGCATTACAGTTTTAATCTCTTTGATTGCATCCCATGTAGGTAGGTTTTGCATTGCAACTACTTTCACATATTTTGCATGAAAATGAAAAAAAAATAGATTAGTTATACATGCACATATTATTTAGTGTGTGTCATTTAGTTGCATAACTATCATGTTGTAGCTGCATTCACATCTTTTGTGCATAGAGTACATCATGCATCTTATGTCTTTTGAAACATTAAGGGTGATGAACTTGTTCCATACCTTCTGAATGGCTAAAATGTATAAGTTATGCAGCAATAAGTGAGCCCGACAATTAATTCGCTGTCAGCTATGAAAATAAGGACTTGAAAAAAAATAATAAGAAAAAAAGAAGTTTTTTAAAAAAAGAAGAAGAAAAAAAAAGAGTATTGAGAAGCAAGTAGTAATGAGAGGGAGAAAGGAACATAGTCTCACTTGCATTTTAAGAAGAATATGTACATGATGTAGTTCTCTTAGATATTCCATCTCACTTCGAGACGGAATGATAGTGCATGCATCATTCCACCCGAATGTAGGCATTAGGGCATTTTTACTTGCATATGCATCATTTAGGTCATTATTGTTTTGTGCATGTTAAAATCATATAATGCTTCCATTTCTTCCACAAGCCACCCATTCCATCCACCCGTTGCTCGAATTGGTAGGCCACCGTGATTTTTTCCTCACTCGTTAATACCAAGAGAGCTGCTTCCATGTAGATGGTAGTTAGGGCGAGCAATGTAGATAGGAGATCACAAGATGCACCGAGTCTGAATAGGAGAATTTTATTATGTTAACTGCCTTATATGATATTGTTCATCAATTTTGAGGTAGATATCTTTTATGAATGATTACTATCGCCTTTAGGGTAATTATCATTTCGTGGTTAGTGAGGGTCAGAATGTGAATGTCTGGCGGGGATCATATGGTGATGTTTGATGTGATAATCTGTCCTTTAGTTGACCCTCGCAATTCTATTCTAGAGTTTTGTTGCTCGAGGACGAGCAATGTTCAAGCTTAGGGGAGTTTGATGCGATGATTTTGAGTCGCATTTATAGACTTGTTTTACTCATGTTTTATGCGTTTATTGGTCATTTTGGTGGTTAATATCGCATAATTCACTTCCTTTAGTCTATGATCCTTCTCAGTGTCAAATCTCTCTTATTTTATTATTTTGAGCATAAATGATTACAATATTAGGTTTTATCTCGACTTATGTGGTTTTGTTTTGCAATTTCAGGAAAAACACATATCTGCAGCTGTTAATACCATCGACGGCTGTCGATACTATCGACACAACCACAGGTACCCAGCCACAAGGAGCAGCGCAGAGTCGATACCATCGACAGGGAAGTCGATGGTAACGACTTACCATCAGGTTGCCAGCGACTAGCCAGTCGATACTATTGACCCCAAAGTCGATACTATCGACACGTGTAGCTTCAGCGACGGAAAAGGGATAAAACTGACGCCTAAGGGTGTCGATACCATCGACCCTCGTCGATGGTATCGAGTCAGCATCAAGCATAACAAAGAAAAGAAAAGAAGGCTTGCCGATATTGCGAGGGGTCGATACCATCGACCCGCGTCGATGGTATCAACGCCGTCAGATTAAAGTTTATTTCATATCAGCTCTAATCCAACGGTTGTGATATTTTTGCAACCTAACTCAATGATTATACCTAATGACGGCGGCCAAGAGTAGGGGATCACGTCATTAGCCACTGCACACATCCCGAGAAGGTGTGGAGAGAAGAACGGAGCCCAGAAGCACGCCCCAGCCGTTCCGGAAGCCGAAGAAGACGTTTTCCACCGCCGAAAGGTTGTAGATCGCGCATTCTATGCCAAGGAGCGATTGGATCTTCTCCGTTCAGGGGTTTCATCACTTATTCACGTTTTTCCCCATGTTTCCCCTTTCTTCAACCATGTCTTGCTCTGAGATGAACATGCGGGGCTAATCCCCTTTATCTTTAGGACCGGGAGTAGCCCGGGGAAGCATTGTATGACATTTTTATCATAGTAATTCATAATTTATATCTTAAATCCGTTGTATGATTTTGTTTTCTCAATTATATTGTTATGCTTGATCACCATAATAATAATCTAATGCCTTTAATTACTTTGAAAGAAGAATTAACAGTTGAAAAGAGACAAAATTCACATTAATTAACAAATCCCTTGAATAAGGTGATGTAAGGTTAATGGTGGAAACCCAGAGGTCGATTCTAATGCACCTAGTTTAGGGTATAGTTTACTACGACGGTGGAACCGACCTAGACATAGGTTGTGAATTGTACCACGACAGTGGGCAATTCTGACTACAGGACACTATCCGGATTGAGAGATGAACCTGAATTATTATATGGAAATTCATACAATGAAAACCCGCAGTGAAACCGCAATCCTAAAGATCTCCATTTGAATTGATTAAACTAAACATTTAATCGATTGCTTTGTTTTATTTTATTTTATTTTATTTTAAAACAACTCTCATAACCTTTTTATTGGTCTAGCTGATTGTGAGTAGTTAGTAGTAGTCTACCAATAATTTAGTGTCCCTGAGTTCGACTCGGGCCTCACAAGGGCCTATACTACATTGACGCGTGCACGTGCGTTATACGCATGATAAAATCGTGTCAGTCATGGAGGAGTCCGCCAATTGGATGGTCATGGCTGTTGGTAGCATATCATGGAATCCTAATCTTTTGCATAGACTGTAAGGCATGATGGATATGCTGGCTCCTAGATCAGCTAGGCCTTTCCTACAAGCATTGTCACCTAAGTAACATCATATTCCAAAGGAACCGAGATCTTTTTGTTTTTTAGGCATTTTACTTTGGATTATGTCGGAGGTGGTCCTAGCAAGTTTGACAGTTTCATATTCCTCAGTGGAATACTTCCTAGTCAAAAGAGATTTCATGTATTTGGACCAGGCAGGCATGTCAGCTAGAGCATCAAGAAAAGAAATGTCAATGTGTAGCTTCTTCATGGCATCCCTAAATTTCATGAACCGGGCATCTAGCCTTGTTTGCTTTAGACGGGCTTGGTAGGGAGGTCGTAGTTTGTAGATTGGTTCCTCTTCTTCTACCGGTGGGGTTTCGGTGATGGTTTGTTTAGTGATAGGTTCAGGTTCAACAACAACAAAATCGTCATCCTCAACTTCTAGTGGTGTGGTGGGAGTGGCGTCAGGGGGAGGAATGGAGTGTGCTTTTCCTAAACGAGTGGTGACAACTTTAAGCTGTTCGGGGTGCTTGGGGTTATTTTTAGGCTTCCCAGAGAAGGAACCGGCGGGAGGTTTTTGTTGGGCAAATAGGCGGGCCAACTGTGCGTCAGTTGCCTTTTGATGGGCTTGTATGGCCACTAGGGTTTGTTCTATGTTTTCCAAACTAGGATGACTTGGGGGAGGAGGAGGGGGAGCATTTGAGGTGGCTGGGGAGGTTGAGATTCATTTAGATTTTGGGGTGGAAGGTTTAAGTTTTGGAATTATTGGTAGGGTTGTCGATTTTGGTAATTATTTCTATGATTGTTTTGACTCCCAAGATTTCTTTGGTTGTTGTATGGAAACCCAGGTGGTGGTCGGTTGTTGGATTGAGGGTAGGGAGGTCTTTGTTGGTTTTGGAGTTGGTTGAAATTTTCAGCTCCAGAAGCATTCCCATATTGGAAACCAGGGTGGTTCCGAGTTTGATTTGGATTGTAGTAGGCTTGACTTAGAATGGTGTGAATTGAATTTAGGTCTTCTAATTGTTGTTCAAACTCGGATTGCATGGGAGTGTTGTAAAGATATTGACAATGAAGTGTGGTGTGGTCATAACCTTGGCAAATACCACAAAGAGAATCTACGAATTTTATTTGTTGAGGTAGATCTCTATAGCCTAAGGATGCTTCCAAATGATCTTGTTTTAAGGTGATCAACTTAAGGCTTTCAACTATGCTTTGGATGTAGGGATCACTTTCGGCCTTACCTACCCTAAGAACACCACCTACTCCTCATCTAGTTCTTGTCTCGGAGGCTCGTTTCACAACCTCCCATGCACTAGTCAGGCTTTGGTGTATGAAATTTCCTCCAGATGAGGAATCGAGAAAGAACTTGGTGTCATTGTCAATGCCACGATAGAAATTTTCAATGAGTTGGGCCTGACTAATGTCATGATGGGGACACTTCCTAAGTAGGTCTTTGAACCTTCCCCAAGCTTCTCCTAGAGATTCACCCGGTGACATAGAGAAGTGGGTGATTTGACCCATGATTTCATATGTGAGAGAAAGGGGGTAAAACTTTTCAAGAAATTTGTTTTGGAGGGCTTCTCAAGTTGTGACTTGATACTCACATTCCATGGTGTTATACCAGCTACTAGCTTGGCCGGTAAGGGAGTACTTGAACAATCGAAGACGGATTGCATCTCCTGAAACACCTGGAATCTTATTCAAAGAACAAAGGTCGATGAATCTTTATAGGTGATATTGGAAACTTTCCCCATTGTTTCCAGAGAAGGGATTGGCTTGGAGCATGGTGATCCATTGAGTTCAGATCTCAAATTGGGGGGCAAGGATGTCGGGAGGTATGATAGGATGTTGCGCATAGGCAGTTTTGGGAACAGAAAAATCTTTTCATTGTTTTTGCCTTTCGGCTTCCCTCCTATTGGCCTCTAGCATTTCTTATTCAGCCATATAGGCTGCGCGTAAAGCGGCTTCTCTTTCCGCTTGTTCAGCTTGAATTCGCTCTCTTTGAGCTGTAAGGGCTTGTTCGATCCTAACGACTACTTCTTCCTCGTTCATTTTTATTTGACTTTGACAGTTTAAACGATAAAAAGTCATTTCTATTTCTAGATCAAACGTTTGAAAATCGGCGTTCGGGCATCACATGCACAAATGAAGCAGTTAATCGTGTGCAGAAAAAATGGACTGCCAGAATGGAAACTCGGCAGAAGGAGGAGTATCACTTCCGGAATTGTAACGACCCCGCCTCCCGATAACCCCCAATTAAGGAAGACCCGAAGGTCAGAGCCGTTATTCAATTAACAGGATCAAATATTCGACAAATAATCAATACTAATTATGAAATTCTACTAACTAACTGGAATTTGGTATAAAATTAAAACTTTACTTACCTTTGAAAACTTTGGAAATCTATCTATCCAGAGCTTGAATTATTCTATCTAATCCTCCTTGCACTTTATTTCTTATTTCCACAATGTGTCACTTTACTGTTTGCTCTTTCAATTGTTGTTCCTAAAATGCCGACAAACAAAACGTCGGTCAGTATATCGAAATATACTGGTATGTGGGAACAACCAAAAGTTTGCACATAAGGATAACAATCTAATTATCACAATCAAGTTAATTAACAAGCCAATTTACACTTTTCAGTATGACATTCTCCACCGCTTTTGCCCTAACCCTGGCACACCCACCTTAGGGTTTCCTTTACCAATGACTTAAGGCCACCTTCTCAATCCTGAGCTTGGTGCCTGGGGGTCACCACTCATGGCGCCCACTAGTCATGCAATATCATAGGCCACCTTCTCATTCCTGAGCTTGGTGCCTGGGGTCACCACTCAAGGTGTCCATTGGTCTACCCATCTGGGCCTGACCTTTGGCATCATCCATCAGACTGGCATGTAAAAGCGATAATCCATACTTCTATTATTAACGTGATAATCATAGTGACTTTATAGTTTGCAAGTATGAACATCCAAACTGATAATTTGCATTCAATGCGATTAACCATCCGGAAAATCCTCGAGAAACTATGGCGGTTATTCATAATTAACCACATACCTGATCTGACGATTTGAACAGAAATATCCATGCAAATAAGAATCCAAGTAAGCAAGCATTTTCAACAAGATCCTCAAATAATCACATAATTCCCTTTTTATTATTCATGTCATCAAGATCCATTAAACCTAGCTTGCTTCCTAGGGTTTCTAATTCACTTTTAGGGTTTCTATTGCAATTAGGGCTTCCCTTCATCTTTTACTATTTTAAACCCTAATTTAACGCACTTGATCACAAACCCTAATTATTTCCACATCTAATCCTCGGTTTTGGATTTAAGGCATAATCAACCATTATATAAGTCCATTAAGCCTCTTTAAACCTCTTTTACATTAAAGCTACTATTTTTATCCTTTTTAAACCATGACAAAGTCATTATACTTGTTTATCATCAATTTGTAGTTCATTATGCTCTAATACTCATATGAATGTTATTTATCATTAATTCTACCTTTTATTCATGAGAAAACCCTAATTACTACATTTAGGGTATTTATCCACAAATTAGAAACTTTAATGCTCAAAATAGCTTATAGTCATGAAAACTCAGTTCTATACATGAAATTGAATAACTAAAGCCATTAGTAGTCCTAAGTACCAACATTAGAGTTTCAAGGCCCATTAAAGCCTATTTATGCACATAAACTCTAAATTAACCGAATTACGTGCAAAGTTCATCCTTTTTATTCTTAATGTTCCTTTTTATCATTAATAGGCTAATATCAACTTTAATCATCAATTAAACCCTACTAATCACATTAAACACATCAAAATAGGGTTTCTTAATCATCATTACATTATAGTTAATAATTTATACTACTTTTCGAATTACAAGAGGAATTAGCTTCTATATGCATTTTTATTGGATTCCTATCATTTTTCTGAGCAACTTTCATATTTTATGCATGCTAATCCGAGCTACCGATTTTTAGATATGAATTTTACAAAAAAACACTTACTTGCCCAATAGGGAGGCGCCACGTCACCCATCTCATGCAAAGCGATTGCTTTAGGAAACATAACCGAATTACGGTTAAACCCTTGGTTAAGTCAGCCGCTGCTTCAGCCCGCGAAGGGCAAAACCGTCCAATGCCTCTCTAGTCTTCTTCAACCTCAAGCAGGTTGAACTGCGGCCGCCCTAGCCGCCGATCTACTGCCTTTCGCGGCCTGCCCTCTCCTCCATAGAGCCAGGAACTCATCGTCGACCCTCTATCTTGGTCTGCCGCCCCTTTGCGCACTTGGGGAGCCACCTGGTTGCGGCCGGCGCGGCCTAACACTTGCTCGATAGGTCCTTCTCTTGTGGCCGACGTTGTAGCCTAGGGGCTACTACTGCGCGCATTCTAGGACACTACTTTGATGGAGAAGTTGTTCTTCGGCACCGTGGCACCCTGGGCTCCCATCTAGACTACCCCTCAACTCTCCATTGCTCCAGGGAAAGCACCCACTTCGTGGCTAGGGTTTACACGTAAGGAACAAGGAGGAGAACGTGGGATCTTTCTCCCTCTCTCTTGGGCTCGAACTAGGGATTTACCCCTTTATATAGGGCAGAGTATGAAGCCCTAAGGCGTGCCTCATGAGGACTCAAGTCCCAAACTCGAAAGGAAACACACTTTCCTTGGTTGTGAAGCAACCATCTCTCTCTCTCTTCATTATCTCCTATTTCCTTGATATTCCTTGTTGCATGGATATTTAGGAATTCAAAATTCCTCTTCCTTATCCTCTTTAATCTTGTCTTTTAATTCATTGGCCTTGAATTTATATTCTCCTCAAGTAGGAAATATCCCTTCTTAACAAAACCACATAATTCCATTAATTATGTATTTCCATTATCCTTATTTTGCAATTTTGGTATTTTCTCTTTATTTCCTCTTCATTGGGACTCCTTGGATCCCAAGAAACTCCAAGATTTCTAATTTTCTCATTAAGGATACTCATCATCCTTCTAGATGCATCTAAATGCATTATTCTTCATTATCATGTGTATTTCTTATTAACATATTTCTTTTTGAGGATTTCTCTTTATTTCTCTTTTATTTTCCTCATTAGTATTCCTTTTATCATTAGGAATCCTTGGAATACGAAATTCCACCAAGGATTACTCCATTATACCTCTTTTCACTTATTTTCCATATTTCATCAATATTTTCAATTTCTTTCTTAACAAAGAAATACTTAATTGATCTTTTCTTTTCTTTTTACATTATCTTTACAACTTTGAACTCCTTGGGACCCAAAGAACCCATGTGGAACGAAATCCATCTTTGGATTAAGTTCTTTTGCCTTCTAGAGGTTTCCACACCTTTCTTTTCTCAAAAACTCAATTATTCATCAATTAATTGGATTTCTTTGTTATTGGGCCCAATAGCCAATAAAGCCCACAACACAATCATCAAGGATATTGTAAACGAAATCCATTTATTCAAAACAAATTATATCTTTATTTGTTCAAATATCTTTTGTATAAGAAATTACATTTCTCACCCAAATGAATCTAAAATTGGGGTTGTAACAGGAATGTTACTCGGAAGGCATAAAAAAGGAAAAAAAGTTTTTCAATTTTTTTTTTGGGGTTCGAAGAAACAAATCTGTTGTCCCTGACAACGACGCCAAATTATTAATGCGTCGCTTAGCACTTACAATCACTAAGATAATTATCCTAGAGTTTAATCCTTTTTCTACTTCCAATTAATGCTAGTATAGAAAGGGTCGATCCCACATGACAACTTATTAAGATTGTTATCTCTAATCCCAATTGTTTAAAGAACTTATTATTTGTTTTTGGTATTTTTTAGATTTAGAATGGAAAGTAAAAGTCGGGTTGGGGGTTTGTGATTAACACTAAGGAAAGAAATGCAAGAATGAAAATGTACTTAACAAGAATGTAAACTTGCCCTGTCACAAGGAAAATTAAGATTGTTGTTGCACAAGAAAAACTATTATGAATGAAAAGACTATATATTAAAGAAAGCAAAAGCAAGCGGTGATTAAATCAAGAGATGAGAATCGAGGCTTTAGGGGTTTTCACCACCTTAGCCTAGGCAAAAATAAACTAATCCTTAAAAATGACAGATTCGATGAAGGCAAGTGAATTAATAAAAATCCACTAAAGATGGACTCCACATGAGCCCATTGGTCCTGGTGCTCATGCTTCTTAGTTCATCATCCTAAAAGAAGAAGATCCACAGTCATTTTGAAACTCCTATGCGATTGGGTTTGTTGTTCTAAATCCGAACTTCCACGATCATATCCATCCAGATTAACTTTTGATCAAATCAATTAATTACTTTGATAGATCAATTAGTTATAAAACCCAAAAGCCATCTAGAATCGTTTTAAAGAAAAATTCGATAAAGCCATGGCTAAGGGATTATTCCCCTTGCCTCGATAGAGAACTACTCACTCATGCTTGTGGAGAAAAGGGAGATGGAGGGAAGAAGAGTTCTAGCCATAGTCTAGTCTTACTAAAGGATAGTTCCTTCGGCTAGAGTCAATGAAATGGCCGACGCTTAATCCCTTGCTCCAGTCCACGGAAGAATAATAGGAAGAAGAAACTAGATCTAAACGAACAACGTAAAAGAACAACAATTGAAGGAAACACTTAGCATGCAAAAACTATTCTTTATTGATAGAAAGAATAATAACATACGAACACAAGAAGATTGTTCAGAAATCCCGTACAAAGATGATACAAAAGATGATGCTTGGGAGGAGGAAGTGCCCTTCCTTTTATAGGAGAAGGAGGGACAGGCTATCCAAAAAAAGAGGGGAAAAAAAGAGAGGGAGCTATCCTTTTGAATTTTCAAGATTTGGTAAATAGGAATTTGATAGACTTTAATTGTCTTGACCATGTAACTCTCTTCAATGCAAATTCCCACAGTAGCGATTTCGTACATATTTCGCTCCCGTAAAAAGCACAAAAGCGGTCCAAATAATATGATATTCTTTTAGGAAATTAAATTTTCTTTCCAATGAATACTTGTACAATCAATTTGGACTTTGGATGCAAGAGTTATGACACTTTTGGTGCCAGATATACAATAATTACAGGACTGCTGCAAATTGTGCAATTATACTCTAAGAATATTTATCCCATTTCCTACAAAATCCAAGAAAATATAATTAAAATTCTTCTTGAAGAGAAAAATATAATATAATGTAATTAATTATAAAACTAAGAAAATAAACAACAAAACAATCATAAAAAGATATCTAAAAGATGCAAATAAAAGTGATGAAAACACATTTATCAATACTAAGATAATAATTAGCACTAATTCATTATTAATAATAATTATATAATAACATATATAACATTAATATTGAATTGAGGTAAACATACAGAAAGAAGCAAAAGAAAAAATTAAAAACAAAGTAAAAGAGAAAACGGCAGTACAAGGCGCGAGTGGAAAAGGTTTGTATAGGGGTATTTGGAATTCTGTTGAAAAGAGAGGGGGTTGGTTACGATTTTGAAAAAGGAAGGGGGTTATCCATAATTTCAGAATACTTGAGGGGGTTATACTTACCATCTGCCTAATGCAGTACAGTACAGCACAGCCTTTACGGTTTTCAACAATTTGATATTTTTAAACGGAATATACCAGTGAGGTATAATAGTAAGGACCTTTCTAATGAGTTGCGCTCGAAAAAAAAGTATATTAAATTAGCGAGAATGACATTCGGTTGCTCCTAATTCTGTACCAGCTTGTTATCCTCTTCCCCTTCACTCCCTTGGATTGGACTCCCCGGCGCCAACTCCGTTACATTGCCCACAATGCCTCTCTTCGTCTCCGCACCTTTCCTTCCACCTGTATTCCTTGCGAGGCCTTGCCTCAGGCCACAGCTGGTTCCTCCTCTTCTTTCAACTTCCTCTCCATTCCCCTCATCTTTCTCCGGTCATTCCCGCGACAGCCCCTTCCTACTGCTTCCTTCACGTGTGGCATCGCCAATTCATGCTGTCGGTGACCGGAGTGTGCGTTCCAGTTCTGCTGACCCCAAGGCTGGGGTTGCAGTCTACAAGCCTAAGACCTACGATGTCCTGGCCTCCGATGCAGCTCGGTCCTTAGTTTACGCCCTGGAGGACGGCAAGACCAGACTCGAGATAGACTTCCCGTGAGCCCCTGTTTTCCATTGGTGTAGCATCCACGTGATGGTGGTGTTTGTTATCCATTCACCGTGTTCTCATATCTTTTGTATCTGCCTAATTTAGAACTGTCGAGCTACTTAAAATTCCTTCTTCCTCTCTGACTGACTCCTTTTTCTATTCATGTCGTCTGGCGTCTGGTGATATCTGTTGTTAGTCCGTTGCCAAGTAATATCTCCTCATACAAGGTATCTCAGTTTCTGCGTGGCCTCATTCCTGATACGGCATTTTGTTATATCTGTTGCATGCATGTTTGTGTAACAATGGCAGGTTAACACGTTGATAATATATTTGACTTCACATGCACAAAAATTGTTTATTAACTGGTGCTTTTCTACTCTAATAATGTATAAGCATCATACATCCTCTTAGCGCCAAGATCATGAATTCAATCAAGGAGCTTCATCGTGGGATATGAACCAGTATAAATGTGATACATTTGTATATTATTATTGCCCGCTCATTCGTAGTACAAATGTGATTTATTTGTATATTGTTTGCCTAAACAAGCCGACAAACAAAAATATAACTTATTTTGTACCATAATTTTCTATGTCAGACACAGTCTGCCAAGTTATGGGTTGATTATGTGAAGTTATGGTAAACTATATGCTGAGACAATATGTGTGTTTGCTTAATGTATTTGCTTTTCTGATTTAACGAAGGGGTCTTCAGATGAATTTATTGATGCCAACATTCAACTTGCACTTGCTGTAGTCAGAAAGGCTCAAGAATTGAAAGGAACCAGGGCTTGCATTGTGAGTTTTGGTCAGTTATTCCGTTTTCAAAGAACATTATACATTCTGGACACTGAACACACCGAGTTTATTGAATCTAGGTGTTTCCGGATCAGCCTGAAAAACGTCGAGCTTCACAATTGTTTAAGACTGCACTAGAATCAGTATGGTGATTTTGCAAACAATTTGCCTGACTATTTTTTTATAGTAATAATGATATTGGTTTTTTCAATTGAAAATCGATTTGCATATGTTTGGTTCCTTAGCAAATATCTGTCTCATTGCTTATTGTCTGTTTCAGATCCAAGGCGTAACAATTGGTTCGTTGGACGATGTCCCTGGTGATCCTGTTTCTACCTTCTTCAAGTCCATAAGGAACACCCTAGACTTAGATTTTGGGGAAGACACTGAAGGTTGCGCATATTTCTGTCCTTTTGATTTATGCCTAAAGAGATTATGTTTCAAAGTCTAACCTACATATTTCATTAAAATTCCTTGACTTGTACATAATTCGAGACCCTGACTTGTTCACTACAACTTGAGTTCATACCTATCCGAAAATTATAAAATAAAAGAGCAAAGTATCGATATGTGCTTGGTTTTCAGATAGATTCCATTAGAATTAAAATAATGTTTCACGTGATTTCAAACTCAATAAATCAATCCCTGAATTCTTTCCAAAACCAATGTTGTAAATTGAATTTGTGGAGTGAGTGGTGATGATGTGTCAATTAATGATCTAATCGTTTGCGCACTATGAATTAATAGTATCTTCATCTGTTTGACAATTCTCTTTGTACTTAACATGTACTTGATATTCATAAAATGCAGGATTTCTAAAATCTGAAGAACCACCCACATTGTATGTATTTATAAATTGCAGCACCGGTGACCTCTCTTCGGTTGAGAAGTTTGTGGTATGGTGATTTTTCTTAGTTGATATGTCTATTCTATTGCTCAACAACAAATGCTTATTCTTGATATTAATGGCAATGAAAATGATTTTTTTTCCGATCTTGTTTATTTACTTACACAATGTTCTCGTATTTTTTCCTTCAAATTTCCCCACCTATATATACAAGGATCTTTGAGGATTATCACAAAGTCCATCTTGAACCTAACAACTCAGTGTAATAGCGACATTGCTCTGCTACTACAGTTGGCAATGGAAGCCGGGCCTCGCAGAACCGCGGGCCTGTAACCCACATGGGGGCATTAAGGTGAATGTCTGAAGAACATTGGAGCTTATGGACCGAAAAGGGTCCGGCTATTAAAAATCGTTTCTCAACATTGGATGGAGAACAGCCCGTAACCAGCGTATATGTAGTCGTAACCGATACATCATACACATCGAGGCATGCCCGTCCAACTATGCCAATTGTTGGTTGGTTGTATAAGCTCAATGAACAGTTGGCAATGGGACATCATTCAATTATTTAGCAATTAAGGTAGGTGCTATAAGTGTAAGGGGGAGGGTATGCTCTGTATAATTGGTGCGTGGAAAGATTAGGCAGCGGAATCATGGTTCTATAGGATGGGAAATTGAATCTCATTATTAATCCAGCATTATTTAACTAGAAAAATTATATGATGTTATCTTATGCTGCTTTTCTTGCATTCTAACTACAGAAACTGTTCATTGGTTGCTGATAAATGATGTCCAGCATTCTCTATTCCTTTAATGCATCTTAGATGTTGCCCTAGATATACCAATGCCAGAAAAAATGTTTCAGAGATGCAGACAGGAATGCTTCATCAAACATTTGGCATAATTGAGTCGGGAATATAATAATTCAATTGGCTAAACTAATTGTGAGAGTGGGTATTGTAGTTTACATTCTCCTCTAAAGTGCTTCACTTGCCATTAATTACACTTCACTGAGAAGGTCAGCCACAAATAAAATCATTTTTAAATCATGCTTTCTATTGACCTCACGGAAATTCTTAGGATATGTAAATTTACAACACTAAAGTATATCAAGATATTTAGTTCCACAGGGGCTACATCTTTTAAAGTCTATACCCATGATTCATTGTATATGTATTAGTGTCGTACTCAGGTTTCATCAAGCAAATAACGACTTTATTATATTGCTCTTGACACGGTATAGTCTATAAGAGAAGATTTAACCGTACTTTCTCCTCCGTTTTCCTTCTTCCTCCTTTCTCCTTTATTTGGTTTATGCTATAGTGTTTCACGTGTTTCTCCTCCATAAAGGCTTGGGTGGCCAAGCCCACCCTTCCTTGGTGCTACGTTGGGGATAATGACCTTTCTCGTGCCCCCCTCCTCCTGTTGCTAGCTTAGAAGGGCCTATCTCCTCAGACTTGCCCATAGTAGTTGCTACCTGGCTTTGTATCTCTCTCTCACATGCCTCTCATCTTGGGCTGGGTTTCTGCAACTGCCTCCCTAGACCGTTCCTCTTGAGGGAAGGATTAGAGGGGGTGATTGGGTATTGAGTGTTGCTTCTCTTCTTATCCGACTTCTTACCTCAGATGCCTCTACCTTTTGGAAATGTATCACAAGGAAATCAGATTATTTCATTAGGCAAAACCTTGCTCCTATATATAGGAGAGTGGACTAATACAAACCTGGACTCAAACCCTAACAGGCCAAACATGCTTAGGCCCATTCTACAGTAAGACCAAATAAACTAGTTAACTAATATTCTTCAGTTTGGCCCTCAAACTAGAGAACGAATGAAACACATTCCCAACTTGCCAAAACAGACTCAAAGGAAAAACATATTACATAAAAGATAATAAAATCCCATACAAAAATTTGATCCGCTCATGAATCTCATAATAGAAAATAAAATACTCAAAAACTCCTTTTTGAAGTGGATAAAGTCAAGGTAGTGGCAGATAACTCGACTCCTCCTTAAGTAGATAGTGTAGAAGTAGTAGAAAAGTAGTTTGCTTTGAAGCACGTAGCAGTAAAGCAAGTTGTTTGATGAAAGTATTGCCAAAATATATAATAGATTAACCTAAAAAATAAACAAAGTAGCATCTGCAACAACCAATAGAAACAGACATGCAAAGTGGTCTTGATGTATGACAAGTCCCACTCCCAGATCCAAAAACTAGATAACAAAACTGATTGGGTTAATTAGTTCTTCTATTATGTTTTTGTGTTCTAGGGTTTATTATGCAATTGTTTTAGTTTTAGGATCTAAGTGTAATTTTAGGGACTAGTAAATTCTATATCAATTAGTTTTATTTGTTATTTTGATAGGGTGAATAACGGAAATAAGTCAATTATGACTTCCTACGAGTTTTCTATATAAGCCTATGCCTGAGGATATTGTCTGGCAAAGTTGAGTTATATGAATTAATTTCTTTTGTAACGTGATTTGCACCAATTGGTATCAGATCCTGAGATCTAAACCCTAGGTCTAGATCCCAGGACCCTGGGGAGACATAAAACCCTGGTGCGGCCTAACCCACCTCCTATCATCCACTTATTGGTCTCCTAAACCCCAGGTTTAGGAGACATCACCACCATTCGTTGGATCCAAACCCTAGGCTAGATCCAACCCTATATCTTACACAAAAAGCAAAAAAAAAACCGTTCACCGTGAACAACACACAGTCGTTACTGTTTACCATGAAAAGTACGTATTCATCACTCCGGGTGCGGCCCAACCCACCTCCTATCATCCACCTGTTGGTTTCCTAAACCCTAGGTCTATGAGCCATCACCACCATCCATTGGATCCAGACCGTAGGTTAGATCCAACCCTATCCTCTTAGGCAAAAAGAAAAAAAAGGTTCACCATGAACAATATACTGTCGTTACTGTTCACTGTGAAAAGTACGTATTCATCATCAAATTTTATTCTTCCTTTGTATCTTCCTCCATTCTCCACCAAAATCCCCCTCCATTGGTTACTTTTCCACTATCATCATCATCATCATCATCTAAGCCTCAATCCCAACCATGTGGGGTTGGCTACATGAATCCTTCTTCTCCAATCAGCTCTGTTATGGGCAATACTCTGATCAAGATGTAAAGATTCAAAATTTCTTATTATAAGCTCTTCCCAAGTTAATTTAGGTTTGCCTCTACTTTTAATTGTGCTTGACTCAATAGCCTTGCTTCGAGTAGGTGCATTAGCTGATCTGCGCTGCACATGTCCATGCCATCCTAGATCCTTCACGCAACTTGTCCTCGATACTCACCATCCCCACTTTGTTCCTGATATAGTCATTCCTCAAATGTTCTTTTCTCGTCTTTCCACACATCCATCTCAACATACACATTTCAACCACATTCATCTTGTTGAAACCTTATTTCTTCCCTGTCCAACATTCACACCCATATAGCATGGTTGCCTGTATAACTATTCAATAAAACTTACTTTTAATTTGAGAGGGATTTTAGTCCGAGAGGGAGGTTACTTTTCCACTAAAATTCATTAAATATTCACCCACAAATTGTTTAACTGTTCACGTGAATACTACACCGTCGTTACTGTTCAGTGTGAATAGTACACTACACCGTCATTTTCTCTCTGCAAATCTTTATCTTCCACCCCAATCTTCTTCCATAATATTTTTCTCCTTCCACCCTAAGATTCCTTCTCCCTTGTGTGTCAACCACAACACCTAGAGCCTTCAAAAACATGCAACAAGAGATGCGAGCATCATTTGACTGCTTGCAAGGGCGACCTGTACCACAAAGACCACAACAACGGGACAACCTCTCCACATCGCCAAGATGCTAGCCACATTACCCTTGCCAGTGCCGACACCAAAGGAAGCAAATAATGCATATGCCGCTTTAGCTTTTTCATCGCTAGTCACGTCATGCTAACTAGGCACAACACATCTATCCAAGCATTTCATGATCCATTCTTCCCATTACTCGTGGATGCAACTTATGATGTGAAGGCAGTCATTTGATTAATTGTATACAATGGAAGCGTGATGTTTGCCTGTCTAATCTTCTTTGCATGCGGACATGGCAATGTCTTGAATCATCAACTTTTAGTTTTGATCTTGGAACAAGATCATTTGTAGCGGAAGCGACTGATGTAGGAGAAGTCCCAATCTCCAAACAAAAAGCCAGATAACCTATTTGATTAGGCTAATTAGTTTTATTATGTTTATGTTCTAGGGTTTATTATGCAGTTGTTTCGGTTTTAGGATCTAAGTGTAATGTTAGGGACTTGTAAGTTCTTAAACTTTAATGGGGTAATCTGTAGAAAAAAGCAAATTAGGACTTCCTGCCAGTTTTCTGTATAATCCTATACTTGGGGGAATTGTCGACAGAGTTGAGTTATATGAACTAGTTTCTTTTTCAACGTGGTTTGCATCAGGTCTTCATCTCAGTAGCTGGCGTTGTAGTCTAGAGGGTGTTGGGTCATAGTCAGGAAGCAGTTATCCTGCATATAAAGCACCAACAAGCAAAGAGTCAACATGCAAATAAAGCATAGACAGACATAAAGCAGATGCACTGAACAATAGATAAATCACACAAGTAACAAGAACATCGCTGTGCAAGTAGAAGACCATGAGCAGTATGTAGATATATGAGAAATTCTAGGATGTATATACAAGTATATGAGAAGCTTTATTGCAACAACGTATGACACATAGCATTAGTAAAAACAAGGGTAGATGATCTTGGCAGAAGATAAGCATCATCATAAATAGAAAGCGCCATAGAAATTGAATATGAAGCATATGGAAACATAGCACATATATAAGAAGCAAATCAATAAAGATGAAGCTTTAGAATTCTAATATGGAGCTTCCAAGGTGCGCTCAGAGAAAATAGTAACTACATACAATCCAATTGTTTTCTCTTTCCTCAACATCACATCCTCTCCTCTCTTATTTCACACTTCACCCATGTATCTCCCCTCACACCAACCACTAAGAACATCATAATGGTTGGTGTGGACAATGATACACAAGTCTCCCCCTCTATGAGAAATCTCAAAAATCAGCAACACTATTTAGAGAACCATCATTAGGGAATCAATATTAAAGAGCTCGCAATCAAGAAACATAAAACCACAACTCCATAGATAATTGACAACACTACTATGGGAGGTGTTGGGGTAGCACTTATTAGTGGGGTTTCAATGGCCATTCAATTGGCAAAAAAAGTATACAAAGATTTTTGGGAGAAAAGATCAAGTCATAAATTAGGAAGATGTAGAAAAAGTTGCAAATGACAATGGTGGTTGAGCAACACCCACTAGAAGTCCACTTTGAACCAACAAGGCAACTGTTGTAACATCCCTGACCTGGGTTATGGCATAAACCTGGAAGTTTTGTTTAAGTAAGTTATTTATAAACTTGTTTTAATCTTTTTAAAATTAATTAAGACCCAAGGCGAGTTTAATTTTCAAGTTTGAGCTTATTTGCAAACTGTTTGTGCATTATATGATAGTTTGGGTGTAAATTGCAATTTACCCAAAATATAGGGTTGATATGCAAATTGTCACCTCTAGAGTGTCCCTACTCTCTCTTAGCATCATCTAGAGGAGAGAGAAAGAAAGAGGCACCATGTTTGAATCATATTTGAGTGATGGTATTCTTGGTGATGAAAAGACCAAGAAGAGTTGTATAGTTGAAACCCTAAAATGAGTTGTTTTGAGTTGTAGAGCTTATATGGGAGTGCCTATTGGCCAAGAAGCCATAGAGGAGGTCCCATATCGTTTTGTCAACTCTTAGCGAAGGCCATGACGAGTTAAGCACCTCAAGAAGGTGATGGATATCGGTTTACAACTTTCCTTGGAAAAGTTATATCGGTTTGTGAATAAAGTGATGTTGGGTTGAAATATCTTGTTCAACTAGATAACTAATGGCCGAAATCTTATCCTTAGATTATCCTAAAGAGTTTTGCATGTCAAGATAAATATGTGTGCATGCATGGACACATGTCAACCCGTGCATGGATATGTGTCACCTAGTAGTATAAGGTGATGACACCTCTTATACACTCTCTCTCATGAGCCTCAATTATATATACCACTCCTTTCACCTACTAGTGAAACTTTTCGAATCCTACAACTCTCTCTCTCTCTTAGATACCGTACATAGTAGTTGGGGAGCAAGGAGGAGCTCGAGCCTTAAGCTTAAGGTGAAGCCATGATCATCTTCAACCTTGGTTGAAGCATGAATCTCGGGTTGTGATTCTTCCTTTCTTTTCTTCTTCACCAAGTTCTTATCTATGGCGACTCTTTGCATATAGAGGAGTTGTGAATAAGTCTTGGATCTTTGATAAGTTCATCTTCAACCTTGGGAACGTGAAGCTTTAGAGCTTGGAGCTTTGAAGTTGTTCTTGATGCGGGTTATATAACTTGAACCCAATCATGTTATTATTCACCTTCAATCTTGCTATACTTGTTGATCTACTTTCAATTTTGATTTTTCTTGAATAATTGATGAATCTATGAGTTCTAATAGTTGCATAAGACTGTTGTCCATGAACTAGAACAATAAGGGACGAAAGTCTAGTGCTTGATGATGATGACATCATCATGGCACAAATCGATATCGGCCCAATATGGTGATATAAAATCCGTTACACCTTGGAACCCCACACCCTTATCGTTTTGTACATTTGGGTTGGTTGAAAAAGGACTAACCAATTGTCTAGGCTGTCACTCAACACATGGTAGGTTGATACTTTGAAGGTTTGGAAAGGTATGAGCACAAGGGTCTAACCGATATGCAAAACCTTACACTTGAGTAACCCGATATAAGTGACACACACACCTCTTGTCCAATATGGTGGAAGCACACACCTCTTACCCGATATGGTGGTAAGCACGCACCTCTTGCCCATATTCTTTATAAAGTGAATAAATGATTTATTGCTCTATCATAGATAGTTGCATTGCTTTAAAAGATGATATTGCTATATTATGCTTATAAACAGTGAGTAATCTTGATTATTAATATAAAAGATCATCTGCTCAGTTTATACTGTTTACCTGTGATAATAATGTTGTTGCCGGAGAGTTATATCTCTCGTTGGGATTTTTGTCTCACCCCGTTGGTCCCAACATTTTTTAGGTGGACGCGGACGAGGAGGTAGAGACCGTACTGCAGAGAGAGGACAACAACAACAGGGACAGCAGTAACAACTCAGATTGAGTGTGACGTCTGTCGTGTAGATAGAAGTCCTATGTGTCGTCTTTGTACTCTCAGGTCCTTGGGAGTTAAGGTTTTATAAACGATATGAGATTTTTAGCTTGTATGCCTCGAGGTTTTATGTTGCTTATGAATATGTTTGGGCAAAGCAACTGGTATATGATATCCTCGAGATGAGATGGTACAATGCATGTACAATGTGAACCATGATGTATATATTGCTTTGGTTCTTTCTTTAAGAGTTTCCTGACAATGGATCTCTTTGCAAAATGGTTTTAATTTTTAGTGATTTTTGTTAATCTGCTGCTAATGGTTATTCTGCGTAATCACACTGACAATTTGACTGTCGGTTTGATATCAGTCGTCATAAAGTTTTTGATATCAGAGCCTAAGGTTCGCTGAGTCTACAGAGACGTAGGATTAAGGTTGTTGAGTCTGTTCTAGTGTCCTCCAGTTTATCTTATAGTGACTTCTGCTCATATAGAAGTAAAGTTGAAAGATGGCTGGAGCACACGAAGAACATGCTGCTGAGAGCAGTATTGTTGCACTAGGAGGAGGTGCAAGGGATCAGGCAAGAGAGGAATTAATGCCTGAGAATCCCCATCTTGATCAAGCCATGTTAGAAAACCCAGCCTTTCATGCTCTTTTCGGGCAGTTCATGACCACAATAACACATATGACAGACCGAATGCCAACACCAGCACCTAGGGCACCAGTTCCCAATGAGGGACATGGGTCTGGTAAGACCTTTGAACGGTTACGTCGGGTAGGAGCCACCGAATATGCCGGTAACCCAACAGACGCAGATTTATAGCTCACTGAGCTAGAAAAAGCCTCTAGAATCCTTAGCATCCCAGAAACTAATAAAGTTAGGCATGCTGTGTACCTTCTAAAAGTAAGTGCTGGCCATTGGTGGGCCATTGAAGAAGGGAAAAGACCGGGTGTTGAGGTCGGATGGGAGGAGTTCCGATGTAAGTTTGTCAGCAGATACTTTTCCCGAACTTATTTGGATGAGAAAATCTTACAGTTTGAGCATATTAAACAAGGACCGATGAAGATTAGTGAGTATGAAGCTAAGTTCATGGAGCTTCTGTGGTTTTGTCCACACATGGCTACTACAGAGGAGAGGATTCGGCGTTTTGAAAAGGGTCTGAACGCTGAGTTATCCACAGCTGTAGCTACTCTAGAGAATAGAGAGAGGTTTGCCACCTTTGTGGAATCAGTTAGGAGGATAGAGAAGTCTGTGACTGAGAAACGTGAGATGAACAGTAGGAAAGGACATGCCCAGTTCCAGGGACAGAGGTCTGGAAGTTTCAAGAAATCGAGATTTCCTGCACTATTAGTACCACAGAGGTTCATTGCTCAGACGCAGTGGACATCAAGCAAGGGTGGAGGCCGTAGTTTTCTGCCAAGTGGAGCCCATAGTACGACATAAATGGCAGTAACATGACCATCTTAACCACAGCAGGACAAAAACTATTTCAAGTGTGGACAGGAAGGACATATGATAAGAGAATGTCCAGTTAGAGACATGTCGGTAACCCAACCACCGAGGCAGAGTCAATAAGGCTTTCAAAGGCAACAATTTAGCAGTGGCACACGAGGACGTGGACAGACGTCCCAAGCAGGATTATCTGCGCCAAACAACAGAGCACAGAGTCGGCAACAGGCAACATCGAGATTCTATGCTATGAATCAGTAGGAGGTAGTAGTCAATCCACGAGTTGTGACAGGTCAGATGGAATTGTTTCATTCTGATATATCTTCATCTTGCTTCGTATCTGTTTTGATTGATCCGGGTGTTACACATTCCTTTATTACTCGAGAAGTGATTCATGACTGCAATATGATTGTTAGTCGTAGAGCAGATAATCTGTTATTAGAAACTCCATTAGTCGGATCTGCAGTGTTGTGGGAGGTATGTTCTCCCTGTGTTTATCTTTTTCAGAACACAACATTCAGGTGGATCTTATACCACTTGAGATGTACGAGTTTGATGTAATTCTTGGGATGGATACCCTAGAAAAGTATGAGGCTGTCTTGGATTGTGGTTCCAAGCAAGCTATGCTCGCAGACAGTAATGAGACATGGGTCTTTCATGGGGATAGAAAGATTCTTCCAACCTGTCTAGTATCAACAATGGTAGCTGAGAGGCTGATGCGACAAGGATGTGAAGCATTCTTGGCACATGTGGTAGATACCAAAGCAGAAAGTCCTAGTCTTATGAAGTTCTTGTTGTTAGGGAATTCAAGGATGTGTTTTCTGAAGAATTTCCAGATATTCCTCCACATCGAGAGATTGATTTCGAGATTAATCTAATCCCGGGTATGCAACCAATAGCCCAAACACCTTATAGGATGACCCCTGTTGAGATGGCTGAACACTAGAAACAGTTACAGGAGTTGCTTGAGAAATGTTTCATTCGACCGAGTACTTCGTCATGGGGTGCTCCAGTTCTATTTGTTAAAAAGAGGGATGGGTCTATGAGATTATGCATAGACTATAGACAACTTAACAAGGTGACTATAAAGAACAAATATCCTCTACCAAGGATAGATGATCTATTTGACCAGTTGTGTGGTGCAACAGTGTTCTCTAAGATAGATCTAAGGTCAGTTAATCATCGTTTACGTATCAAGGAGGATGACATATCTAAGTCAGCCTTTAGGACAAGGTATGGTCATTATGAGTTTGTAATTATGTCATTTGGACTAACTAATGCACCAGCTGCATTCATAGAGCTGATGAATAGAATCTTCCGGCCATTCCTTGATCAGTTCATAGTGGTCTTCATAGACGACATCCTGATATACAGTAGAGATGGTCAACAACATGAACAACACCTTCGTCAAGCCTTGATTTTGTTGAGACAACACAAGCTATATGCTAAGTTTAGCAAGTGTGAGTTTTGGTTGTCAGAAGTGTCTTTTCTAGGACATGTTATATCTGCTTCAGGTATTCGTGTTGATCCTAAGAAAGTGGAGTCTGTTTTAGAGTGGGAACAACCCAAAACATCGACTGAGATTCACAGTTTCCTAGGTCTGACAGGTTACTACAAAAGGTTTATTAAAGACTTCAGTTCTGTAGCATTACCCCTAACTAGGTTGACCAGGAAGGAGGTTCCTTTGTCTAGAATGACAAGTGTCAGCGTTCTTTCTAGTTGTTGAAAGAAAGGTTGACTAGTGCACCTGTGTTGGTTTTACCTTAACAGGGAAATGGATACATTGTTTTCTGTAATGCCTCTAAGAATGGTCTAGGATGTGTGCTGATGCAGAGTGATCATGCAGTTTCTTTTACTTCCCGACAGCTTAAGAAACACGAGGTGATTATCCGACGCATGATCTAGAGTTAGCTGTAGTGGTCTACGCATTGAAATTTAGAGACATTATCTTTATGGAGAAACATGTCAGATTTTCACAGACCATAAAACTTAAAGTACATCTTCTCACAACACGAGTTGAATATGAGACAACGCCGCTGGATGGAATGAATCAATGACTACGATTGTACAATTGATTATCATCCAGGAAAAGCTAATGTAGTGGCAGATGCACTAAGTAGAAAATCTTCATCTCCACCCATAGATAAAGCACAGTTCAATTCTTTAATGTGCTTTAAACGGGGCATGTTTGTCTCTTTGAGACAAATAAATGTACAGTTAAAAGTATCTTTGTTAGCCGGATTGCTGGCCGAGATGCATGTGAAACCTACTCTGAGACAACAGATTAAAGAGGTACAACAGGCTGATACTGTGATTCAGCAGATCAGGTCAGAGTATGGTAGTGAGAAACGAGACGGTTTCCATGAGTCAGAGGATGAGGTAGTCTGTTACCATGGTAGGATGGTAGTACCTGATGCCAATGACTTAAGAAAGATAGTTATGGAAGAAGCTCATTCATCCATGTCTGCAATGCATCCAGAGAGTACTAAAATGTATCATAACTTAAATGATATGTATTGGTATCCTGGTTTGAAGAAGGATGTAGCTGAGTTTGTTATGCGGTGTCTAGTGTGTCAGCAAGTTAAAGAAGAACACCAGAAGCCTGCAGGAACATTGCAACCCTTACCTATACCACAGTGGAAATGGGATCACATGACAATGGACTTTGTGGTTGGTCTACCCTAAACAGCCAAAAGTCATGATTCCATTTGGGTGATAGTTGATAGGTTGACTAAGTCAACACATTTTCTTCCTGTTAAAACAACCTATACTGCTGAAAAACTTGCACAAATCTACATAGATGAGATAGTGCGGTTACACGGAGTTCCAGCCACAATTGTGTCTGATAAAGGTCCCCAGTTTACAAGTCATTTTTGGAAACGACTACATAAAGCCTTGGGTACGCAGTTAAAGTTTAGTACAACTTTTCACCCTCAGACAGATGGACAATCTTGAAAGGACTATACAGACTTTAGAGGACTTGCATAGGGCATGTGTTCTTCAATTTATAGGAAGTTGGGACTTACACTTGAGCTTAATAGAGTTTGCCTACAACAATAGTTATCAGAAAAGTATTGATATGGCACCATATGAAGCAATATATGGTAGACGTTGTAGATCTCCATTATGCTGGTATGAGACAGGAGAATACCAACTTTTGGGTCCTGAATTACTGCAACAGACAACTGAAAAGATTAAAGTAATACAACAACAACCTTCAACTGCACAAGATAGACATAAGTTATATGCCGATAAACGCCGCAGACCTTTAGAATTCCAAGTTGGAGACAGAGTGTATCTCAAGGTCTCTCCTTGAAAAGGTGTTCTCAGATTTGGGAAAAAGGGTAAGTTAGCTCCTAGATTTATGGGACCTCACCCAATGACACCACAGATTGGAAAAGTAGCCTATATGTTGGAGTTGCCACCTGAGCTACATAGACTACATTCAGTGTTTCATATATCTATGGTAAGAAAGTGTCATCTTGATACAGAGTTGGTGTTGCAACCTGTAGAGGTAGAATTGAATGAAGATATATCCTATGTGGAAGGTCCAATGATGATTCTTGACAGAAGAATCAAGAAGTTGAAAAAGAAAGACATAGTTCTTGTGAAAGTTCTCAGGCATCACCGTGGCATTGAAGAAGCCACATGGGAGTTGGAGGAAGAAATGAAGAGGAAGTATCATTCTCTTTTCTTTTGAGATTTCGGGGACGAAATCCCTGTTAGGGGTTGATAATTGTAACATCCTTGACCTGGGTTATGGCATAAACCTGGAAGTTCATGTTTGGTGACGACAACATTTTAGTGCATGTAATGACATCATAAATAACTGGAACCCATTTAGTTTAACGACCACTTGCTAGACCAATGGGGGAATATCAACATGTTTGCCGATGAAAATAGTGTTAAATCATGTTGTAAAGAAAGTCAAGGGATAGATAGAGGGATGTAAGGTGTATTGGTAGTGGTTAGTAAACCATGATGGAAAAGGATGTGAGAATGTTAGAGATTGGGGGAGATCAATAGAAATAAAGAGTAAGGGCCATGTTGACCAGGAACATAATATACGTGTAGGAAACTAGATATTGAAGGTGGGACTCTACCCTACTAAAGGTGAAGAGCTAGAGACAAAACATTTGCAATGGATTGAGGATTTCTTTGCTTAGGCTGAAATCGCTAATCTATCTCATCATGTTAGTGGATGAAGAAGAGAAGAGTAATTGGAGATAGATTAATGGAGTTAGAGGACAACGACCATGGAAACAACATATAGAGTAGCTCTAGCATTGAATGAAATGTAAGGTGGTTTACGTCTTTGTTATTAATGTATGGTGGCTTGGGACTTGTGAACGTAGATGCTGCAAAGCTGCGTGCAATGCAGCGTGTGTGTGGGTTCATGAGCCCTCACCCTTTTATTAATAGAGACTCAGAGAAATTACATAGAGGTCCATAAATATGTAGAAATTACAAATAATAGAATATAAAGAGATATATTAACATTCCCCCTCAAGCTGGAGCGTACACATCGTGCATGCCCAGCTTGTTGCAAAAGCTCTGAAATGTTCCTGGACTCAATGGCTTTGTGACGACATCTGCAAGTTGATCTTCAGATTTGACGTGCAGAGTCACAACAATGCGATTCTTGATCTGATCTCTGATGAAGTGGCAGTCAACCTCTATATGCTTAGTATGTTCATGGAAGATTGGATTCTTGGCAATGTAGATAGCAGCTTGATTGTCACATCTGAGCTCTATGGGAGACAAAACATGAATCTTTAACTCAGAAATCACAGATTGAACCCACTGCAACTCGCAATAGGCATCCGTCATTGCTCGATACTCAACCTCCGTGCTTGATCTAGCCATTAAGTTATTTATAAACTTGTTTTAATCTTTTAAAAATTAATTAAGACCCAAGGAGAGTTTAATTTTCAAGTTTGAGCTTATTTGCAAACTGTTTGTGCATTATATGATAGTTTGGGTGTAAATTGCAATTACCCAAAATTTAGGGTTGATATGCAAATTATCACCTCTAGAGTGTCCCTACTCTCTCTTAGCATCATCTAGAGGAGAGAGAAAGAAAGAGGCACCATGTTTGAATCATATTTGACTGATGGTATTCTTGGTGATGAAAAGACCAAGAAGAGTTGTTTAGTTGAAACCCTAAAATGAGTTGTTTTGAGTTGTAGAGCTTTTATAGGAGTGCCTATTAGCCAAGAAGCCATAGAGGAGGTCTCATATCGTTTCGTCAACTCTTGGCAAAGGCCATGACGAGTTAAGCACCTCAAGAAGGTGATGGATATCGGTTTACAACTTTCTTTGGAAAAGTTGTATCAGTTTGTGAATAAAGTGATGCTGGGTTGAAATATCTTGTTCAACAAGATAACTAATGGCCGAAATCTTATCCCTATTATCCCCAAGAGTTTTGCATGTCAAGATAAATATGTGTGCATGCATGGACACGTGTCAACCCGTGCATGGACATGTGTCACCTAGTAGTATAAGGTGATGACACCTCTTATACACTCTCTCTCATGAGCCTCAATTATATATACCACTCCTTTCACCTACTAGTGAAACTTTTCAAATCCTACAACTCTCTTTCTCTTAGATATCGTGCATGGTAGTTGAGGAGCAAGGAGGAGCTCGAGCCTTACGCTTAAGGTGAAGCCATGGTCATCTTCAACCTTGGTTGAAGCATGAATCTCGGGTTGTGATTCTTTCTTTCTTTTCTTCTTCACCAAGTTCTTATCTATGGTGATTCTTTGCATATAGAGTTGTGAACAAGTCTTGGATCTTTGATAAGTTCATCTTCAACCTTGGGAACATGAAGCTTTGGAGCTTGGAGCTTTGAAGTTGTTCTTGAGGTGGGTTATATAACTTGAACCCAATCATGTTATTATTCACCTTCAATCTTGCTATACTTGTTGATCTACTTTTAATTTTGATTTTTCTTGAATAATTGATGAATCTATGAGTTCTAATAGTCGCATAGGATTGTTGTCCATGAACTAGAACAATAAGGGACGAAAGTCTAGAGCTTGATGATGATGACATCATCATGGCACAAACTGATATCGGGTTGAAGCACCTCTAACCCGATATGGTAATGAAGCTCAATATGGTGATATAAAATCCGTTATACCTTGGAACCCTACACCCTTATCGTTTTGTACATTTGGGTTGGTTGAAAAAGGACTAACCGGTTGTCTAGGCTGTCACTCAACACATGGTAGGTTGATACTTTGAAGGTTTGGAAAGGTATGAGCATAAGGGTCTAACCGATATGCTAAACCCTACACTTAAGTAACCTGATATAAGTGACACACACACACCTCTTTCCTGATATGATGGTAAGCGCACACCTCTTGCCTGATATGGTAGTAAGCATACACCTCTTGCCCGATATGGTGTATGCACATGCCTCTTGCCCAATATGGTATAAGCACACACCTCTTGCCCGATATGGTGTAAGCACACACCTCTTACCCGATAAGGTATAAGCACACACATCTTGCCCGATATGGTGTAAGCACACACCTCTTGCTTGATATGGTGTAAGCACCTCAAAATCGATATGAAGGTAAGCACCTCAAATCCGATATGCTTGATTGAGTAACACATGAAGTGTGTTATGTCAAATGATACATTAAGATATAAAGAGTTTAATGCATTTTGATAAGTGTAGGCCAATGTACCTTGAGCAAAGGGTTGAGCCAACTTAATAAAGTATGATGTAATCAATATCCTAGTGAGGATGAGAGAGAAACTCATACTTTGTGTGATAATCATTTAATGATAAATGATGAGAATAAACAAGTATGTTTGAATACTTATGATATCAATGTATGCTCCTAATATGTATGGAGCTATGGATTAGGATTTTGATTCTTGATATGAACTTGAAACCCTAATCGACTAAAACGGGAAACCCTAACCCTAATAATGGGAAGGTTGTATTTCTCTTGTATTGCATGGTAATGATATGTACTTGATATTGTTTTTATCATGAAATACTAACCATGCAGGTAGATGGTGAGCATAGCCATGTATGAGCTATGATGTTTCATATGATATAGATTAAATGGGCCTTGTGAGCCATATTAAATACTTGTGCAACAAGTATAATGAATACCTAAGTCTGAGGACCTAGAGATAATAGTTACCTGATAAGAGGTGACAGTGTTCAGTGATGAACTAAGGGTTTGAATACCCATATCTAGCAATCATGATGATGATAATGTAAAGGGATAAGAATCCCTAGTAGTGTGATAAGGGACTGAGATCTCGAGTGTTATGCATTCAATGTGTTCCAAAGATTATGAAAGTACTTGATAAATGTATTACACCTTTCTTTGTAGCATATGTTATAATTTATGCTTGTAACTTGGTTGATGCTAAAAGATATTGTAATACACCTAATTAATCAAGTGAAACCTTATCATGTAGTTGTCCTGGCCATAGATCCATTCAGTGCCAGAATTTGTTAGATGGTGAAACGAGTTTAACTCGGCGTATATATTTTTGAATATGTGGGGGTGATGGGCGAACATATCCTTACGTCTAAATAGGGATTATTGTTTGATCTTTCCCTCATATACCGGGATTGTTGTGTGATTTTTTCCGAAAAAAATATCCTGGGGTTGCTGTGTGATTTCCCCGAAGAGAGTGCATGCTGTGGCTGTAACTCTATAGCTAAGATACCACTATACCCTGGCAAGCTAATTGCAGTTTGACATGATGTCACTGTCAGTGGTCTCGTACTGACCGAGACGGGTGAGGTCTTAAAAGCCGGCTCTTCCTTTGACCTTGTATGGACCAATTTCGACTAAGCGGTGGTCGGTTGGAGCATGAACGGTATACCTCATCTCCTCAGGGCATACGTGTAATTGTAAATATATAATCAGTAGTGTAGTTTATTTGATTAAGGATTGAATCGAAAACATTGTTTGATGTTACACTACTTTTATACATCTTAAACGGATAGATGTTATACGTGTTCTTCGTATTCCTTATAAAGTGAATAGATGATTTATTGCTCATAGATAGCTGCATTGCTTTAAAAGATGATATTGCTATGTTATGCTTATAAACGGTGATTAATCTTGATTATTAATATAAAAGATCCTCTGCTCAGTTTATACTGTTTACCTGTGATAATAATGTTGTTGGCGGAGAGTTATATCTCTCGCTGGGACTTTTGTCTCACCCCGTTGGTTCCAACATTTTTTAGGTGGACGCGGACGAGGAGGTAGAGACCGTACTGCAGAGGGAGAACAACAACAACAGAGACATCAATAACAACTCAGATTGAGTGTGCTGTCTGTCGTGTCTTGTAGATAGACGTCCTATGTGTCGTCTCTGTACTCTCAGGTCCTTGGGAGTTAGTACGTAATGATTTTATAAACGATCTGAGATTTTTAGCTTGTATGCCTCGAGGTTTTATGTTGTTTATGAATATGTTTGGGCAAAACAACTGATATATGATATCCTCGAGATGAGATGGTACAATGCATGTACAATGTGAACCATGATGTATATATTTCTTTGGTTCTTTCTTTAAGAGTTTCCTGGCAATGGATCTCTTTGCAAAATGATTTTAATTTTTAGTGATTTTCGTTAATCCGTTGCTAATGGTTATTCTGCGTAATCAAAGTGACGATTTGGCTGTCGGTTTGATAGCGGTCGTCACAACTGTGGTAGCGATAGAAGCCCTATTTGGGTAGAGGTGGAGGAGCAACTGGGGAGGAATGGGTTTGTGCAGGGCGCAAGCATTCATCCAAGTAGATTGACACGAGGGGGATCACGAGGCATCCTTCCTACTGCACCACAGTATGGCGAGGTGTTCTCCCTATCATTGTTCGGGAAATCGGTCCGCATGGCCGCATATACTCTCTCTTATGCCTATTCAGTCACGCTACCGCACTACATATTGCTAATCGGACCACCAAGAGATCCTGGGCCGCATATACTCCTACTTGGCCGATTAAGCGACCGATTAAACTACGCTTTTTGAAAAGCCCATAACTTATATCCATGCATTTCAAACATACATGCATATATATACACACATATTTCATTAAATATTAAAATTTAAGCATTTAGTAATTGATTTATGTGTATACATTGTAATAATATAACAACTTCTACACACATTTTTACATTTATATTATACCTTTCGACATAATTATATGTATACATACATATATAATATATCTACATATACAAACACATAATTATACATGTAGATATACATTTTGATTTATTCACATTTATATACACACTCTACACATTTGTACATTGATACACATAGATTTTAATATTTGTACATATATTACAAACACATTCCAATATATAGACATATATACATATATAAGCATATCATACATGCACAATAATATGTTTATATGCAAATATATACACGCGGGCCTGATTTATGTGCTTATATTTTTTACTTATGATCTCAATATATCGTTATATATATAATTAGATTATTGAAAAAAAATCCTGTTGAGATCTATTTAATTAGTGTTATATTATTAGTTTGTAATATGGGCCTAAGTGTCTTGGCCCATTAGGGTTGTCTTATGTCTTGTACGCTTCCCTGTTCTCCTATTTATAGGAGTAGGGTTTCTCCTATTTAATACAACAACTAGCCGTCTTTTACTTACTAACAAATCCAAAACTGCATGCCTCCTGTATATACTCCCGCATACCGCATATACTCTATGCGGTACCCTCTCTGCTCGTACACCGCTTGCCGCTTTCCTGAACAATGCTCCCTATTAAATGTAAATGTGCATTTGGGCTCGTGTGGCATTCCAATTCCAACACTGGAATGCCCGATGCTCCACCAGATGTTGTGCACACAAGGTGGACAAACTTCTGATTGTTGTAGCCATTGTTGGTAGTCGTTGGACACACATCACATCTAAATCTGATGTTTGAATTGCTAGCAAGCCTGAAGCAAAAAAAAAAGAGGGTGTGTTTAGGAGTTGAGTCGTTGATTATAAGGGAAGGATCACATGGAAAGTGGAGATTTAATCCTGAATCTTACTAAGGTTCTGGGGAGAAGCGGGATTTGGTGAACATTTTTATTGATCTCATACATATATATATCTGTGTGTATGTGTGATGTGTGTCTGTGTGTATGTGTGTGATCTTTAGCAAATTGTGGTGTCATGCTCCAAAAGTTGAATCAAATGTATCACTATGGTTCATATCGCAAGTGAGATCTTTAGGATGATGTCTATACTTAATGATTTTAGTATTCTTGATTTTAGAGTAGTGCCCGTGCACTGTGGGTCTATTGTAATAAGGACACAGCCTTGATTGCCAACAATCTTCTTTTCATGAAAGAACAAAAAAGCCAATTTGATTCCATTAGTAGGAAAATTTTATACACCTTTCATACCTACGGAAGAAGTGTGGCAGCACATCTTCACCAACGTTGTTCCACACCATCAGCTTGAGAATATCTGTTCCAAGGTTGGAAAATGCGTGAGGCGTAATGAGGCGTTTTTGTCTCAGTGAGGCGAGGCGTTTGAGGCGTAAGCCTCAAAATATGTATGAGGCGGTAACAAAAATAAATTTATACATGTAATTACATATATATATGTGTGTGTGTTATGTATGTGCATGTGTATAACAGAAATAGGTATATGCAAACATAACCAAATGAAATAGAAATTAATTGTGAAACTTAATAGTGATAATATAGACTAAGGACCCACCACAATACCAAAATAAATATGTAAAAATAACGAGATATCAATTTTTTATACTATTAGAATAAAAGATGTCAATGGCAGAAAAACTAAAGGAGATAGAATTTCGAATTAGTAGGAACAAGAAACCAAAGTTAATTAACAATGATACGAAATTCAACAAGATATTGAATAAGAAGGAAAGCAAACAATGATAAATTTGACAAAGAAGATTGAAAACTGTAACTTAGAGATTGATGATTAAATGTTCATTAATAAGAAATAACAATTAACTATAAGATCTAAAAGAATTTTTAAAGAAAGTGTTTGTAATAATCTTAAAAGTACACAATTTGATGGTTAACATCAGACTTTATCATCTAGAATTGAGGCGTACGCCTCAACTAAGCCTCAGAGCCTCAGTGCTTTGAGGCGGGCCTCAGACAATGCGAGGCGTAAGCCTCAGTCTAGCACACCGAGGCGTAAGCCTCGAGGCACATTTGGGATAGCCTCACCAAGAGGCGTAAGCCTCGAGAGCCTCAAGGCGGGTTTTTTATTACCATGATCTGTTCCAAGCGTAAGGGACATTAATGCTCCAACTTAAGGGGGGATTAGCATTAATATATATATATATATATATATATATATATATATAGTTAGTTAGTTAGTTAGTTAGAGTACTAGTAAAGACGTGTTCCCACATGGGCTGCACCTATTAAGCATATTCCCAAGAGTCACTATATATGTTTTGCACTAATTTCAATTAAGCAATTAGCGACTTTAATGCCTTGCCCATCTACTCGATCCATCCCCTAGGCACCACAACTCATTCTTCTTTCTCCCTTTCGTCCTTTATACCCATCACCTCTTCTTTTCTTTGTTGCGAGGAACGTGGCTACAATGCTTACCTGTAGCACAACAGTCAAGAGAGGAGCTAAAACCCCCCGCTCTCTCTTTTAGATCGACAGAGTATAATACCCTTCAACCTCCCTAGGGGCATAGAGCCCTCTTGGAATAGATTTGGGGTGACGCAGTACCACCAGGGAGAGGTACAGGGGGATGTAGTCCTTCCTTCTGGATGATAGACTGTCCCTTGCATCAGCTTGGCGTGCTTCCAACCAAAGGGAGGTTGCAGGGTTGCCTCGCTAAGTCCTACTAGGGCGCCAGGGCACCACCTTCCTCTCTCTAAGGCCATGTTGGCCATTAAAGCTATAAGCAAGGAGCAATAACCTCCACGGTGAACTTAACTATAAACATCTCATTATAGAAGCAACAACATAAATTTTTGTTACGAGGGCTCGGTCTCCGAACTCCTGAGCAAGGGTGTTGTCCCCCTACACCCTTGCCAACTCAACGTCGAGTTGGATCCATGCATCACGGAACATAAACAACAATTTTTAGATGAATATTCATGCCTTTTGCTTTTGTGGGAGACATATATGCCCACCTTTGCAACAGTCAACCAACATGTACTCCTATGTGTATATGCTTTAGAACTAGTATATGATGGAGGCTCTTGCATCACTGACTTTGTCTATTAGGTTCAACAGATTGAGCATCTTGAACATCGACGGAAAGCCCGTGACAAGCTCTACTTTGCTATCAAATAATTGCGAGTTTCAACCAAAAATTGGTACAACCATGCTTTACGTGTATTTGCTTCCCCACTTGGGAAGATGTGTAGAATGTGATGAACACTGGCTTCGTTGTGACACTTCCCCAAATCTGAACTTGTTGTTTGATTTGCGCCACTAAAACCTCCCATCCAAACATCTATGTTGTGAAGCAACCTGCATCCCGGTCGATACTATCGACACACATGTCGATAGTATCGAGATTGGTTCAGGCGCAAGACAATATTCTGTCCATACCATCGACACTCAAGTCGATGGTATCGACACCGGCATAGCGGCGGAACGGCAAGTCAGCGGCAAATCTATTTTGCTTATGAAATTTAGTTTTTATTCTTTTTCTCTCTTTGTACCTCATGTACTTACCCTAATATATATATACAAGTGTGTAGGCTCAAGCCCTACTCACGTTTGCTGCATCTTGCAGCCGACATGTGATAGGTGTTCCTGTCTTCTTCCTTCTTCATTTCTTCTTACATGGTATCAGAGCGGAGATCGATCTAGGGCTTCTCCTTTCTCTCTCCGGAGGATCTCTCCAGGTCTCTCTCTCCTTGACGGCCAGCTGCTTCCCACCTGTTGTCTTGGCGTAATCCACCTGCTGTGAAGAACCACCGTTGGCTACTCTGGGTCTGTGGTAGATATCTAACTCTACCGTAGCCACTATCACAAAGTGGTTGAGGATCTCCAGGTGATCCAACGATCATCTAAAAATACCACCGGAGGACTAGTTTCGTCTCAATCATCATCCTAGTCACACCTCCTCCATGTGTGATTAGGAATATCATTTGGAGGCTGTGAATGCGTCAATAACACATTTCTCCTTGTTTTTCTTCTGTGTGTGACGTGTATCTCTCCGTCACCACATCTTCTTTGACGTGTATCAATCCGTCATATATTCCGTTCTACAATGGAGGATATCAAGACACCTATGATCTACAACGAGGTGTCACCTATCGCCTCCATCAAACTCAACGGGAAAAATTATCTTCTATGGATGAACGCCATCCACACCGTCTTGGAGGCTCGTGACAGAGCAAGGCATGTTGACTCGGGTCCCAAGGCATCTACTGACGAAGGGTATGCTGAATGGAAGCGACATGACAGTCTTGTGAAGACTTGGCTGTGGAATAGTATGGAATCTGCAATCGCCGCAAGGTTCATGTTCTACTCTACGGCCAAGGAAATATGGGACGCAGTGAAGCAACATTACTCTCAAGAGAAGAATGCTCTCCGTCAGTTTATGATCTATGATCGGCTGTTTGCTGAAAAACAGGGTGACCGATCTCTTGAGGAGTATTTTGGGGCGATTCAGGCTCTTGCTCAAGAGCTAAGTTATTATCATCCTGTGACTGTTGCAGAACAGATAAAGGATAGAGATGATTTGGTTACAGCCAAATTCTTATCTGGGCTTAACTCGACTTGTAGCTCCGCTTGGAGCGTTATCTTGGCTACTGATAAACTACCCAGTCTTGTGGAGGCTTATTCAAGGATCCAACAATCACTGTTTGAGTCTGCTTTCTTTGTTCCTGATATACCTTCTGGAGAATCTCATGCGTCTGTTGCTGCTGCGGTATGAGGAGGACGCCCCGGTATGGGTAGAGGGCGTGGGACACGTCCGAAATGTACCTTTTGTGACAAACCGGGACATACAGTGGAGAAGTGTTGGAAGAAACATGGAAGACCTGCTGCACCACCTGTGGGGGCAGCACATTGTGCCACCACCACATGATCCTCATCCTCTACAACTGTGGGTACTACCTCTGGCACCGACATCACTCTCACTCAAGAAGAATATGATCGGTTCATTCAGGCGACACAACACATGAGTATGGGGTCATCATCATCTTCTTCATCGGCAAATCTGACATCTACAGCTGGTAATCAGGCTACATCTCTCATAGCATCTGGCTCATCCTCATCTTGGGTGGTTGACTCTGGCGCCTCACAGCATATGACTGGTATGAGGAGATTGCTCCACACTATTGACTCATCTATTCCTCACCAATCTGTTACACTGGCAGATGGTTCAGTGAAAAGAGTTTTAGCTAGTGGATCTGTCTCCCTAACACCCAAGATTGATCTTAAATCAGTTCACTTTGTGCCTGAATTTCCTTTTAATCTTCTTTCTGTTGCAAAACTAATTGACACTCTAAAATGTTGGGTAATATTTGGACCTTCTTGTTTTATATTACAGGATCTCAAGAGTATGAAGACGATTGGTGGGGGCCTAGGAAAGGTGATCTCTACCTTTTCAACGGTGACAGTCTACCTCGCAAAATGCCTGCTCCTGCTCCATCTATCCTGTTGAGTGGTTCCCCCTTACTATGGCATTGCAGATATGGACATCCTTCTTTGGAGAACCTGCGGAAGTTGGAACCAGATTTGTCCCAATTATCTTCCTTAGAGTGTCAGTCATGTCAACTGAGAAAGCACCATAGGTTATCCTATCCCAGTCGAGTCAATAAGCGGGCTTCTTGTCCCTTTGAGTTAGTGCATAGTGATGTGTGGGGTCCTGTAAAAGACCAGAGTTATAATGGTTTTCGTTATTTTATCTCCTTTGTCGATGATTTCTCACGCATGACATGGATCTACCTTCTTAAAAGTGAGAGTCCGTGTTGTCTATTGTGAAACATTTTCATACTGAAATTAAAGTCCAGTTTGATTGCAATATAAAAATTCTTCAGTCTGATAATGCTTTGGAGTATGTTCAAAAGACTATGTCTGATTTTTGTAGCTCGGTTGGTATGATTCACCGCACATCTTGTCCTCACACCCCTCAGCAAAATGGGGTGGCAGAGAGGAAGAATCGCCATCTTCTTGATATTGCTTGATCTATTATGTTTCAATCTAATGTGCCCAAGAAGTTTTAGTCTGAAGCTCTTTTAACTGCTTGTTTCTTGATTAATAGGCAACCTTCTTCTGTTCTTCAAGGACAGACTCCTTTTTCTATATTGCGTCCCAAGGACTCTCCCTATCCTATTCCTCTTAGAGTGTTTGGTTGCACTTCCTTTGTCCATAACTTTGACCCTAAGACCGACAAGCTGTCTCCTAGGTCCATTAAAACACTGTTCTTGGGTTACTCCACTACGAGCAAAGGATACAAGTGTTACTGTCCTAGTCTTCGCCGCATGTTTGTGTCTAGGGACGTCACTTTCCATGAGACCACTCCATATTTCTCCAATGCTATGAGCAAGGGGGAGCAGTTGAGAGAGGGAGAGCCACCAAAAATACAAAATGAGAGACTGGCACCATCGGTGCAGAGTGAGGGAGTGCCACCTATCATTCCGGATTTTACTTCTATTCCGGATGAACAAGCAGGAGATAGACTTACCATTGAGCATTACACACATGTATACCATAGGCGAGGCAGACAGGATCCAGAAGAAGTAGCGACACCAGTCCCTGAGCCCTCATCATCGCCTTCTACTCAAGAGAATCCTACAGAGACATCAGATCTCAACCTTCCTATTGCTGTTCGGAAAGGTACTAGGTCCTGTACTATTAAACACCCTATTACAAATGTATGTTTCCTGTCTCATCTGTCTAAGCAGGCCCGTGCATTCTCTATTGGGATTGATTCTGTGTCTATACCAAGAAACCATTATGATGCTATGAAGAACAGTGGCTGGACACAGGCTATGCAACTTGAAATGTCAGCTCTCTTAAATAATGGTACTTGGGATCTGGTTGATCTTCCTGTAGGGAAGAAAGTAGTAGGCTGTAGATGGGTTTTCACTATTAAACACAATCCGGATGGATCAGTTGAACGGTTGAAAGCCCGATTGGTTGCAAAGGGCTACACCCAAACCTATGGTGTTGACTTCTTTGAAACATTTTCTCCTGTTGCTCGCCTGAATTCTGTGCGGATCATTATTTCTCTTGCTACTACCTTTGATTGGCCACTATTTCAGCTGGATGTAAAGAATGCTTTTCTCCATGGTGATCTACAGGAAGAAGTATATATGGAGCAACCTCCTGGGTTTGTTGCTCAGGGGGAGTGTCAGAAAGTATGCAAATTAAAAAAGGCTATTTATGGGCTGAAACAGTCACCTAGAGATTGGTTTGACAAGTTCAGTGAAGTTATTCTTCAGATGGTTTTTTCTCGCTCCAAGACTGATCATTCCTTATTTTACTCCAGCTCTTCCCGTGGATCCATTATTCTTATTGTATATGTTGATGACATAGTAATTACTGGCAGTGACACCATGGGAATATCTCGTGTCAAAGAGGGTTTGCAAAAACACTTCCATACAGAGGATCTGGGAAAACTAAGATACTTTCTAGGCATTGAAGTGCTTAGATCTCATGCAGGTGTCAATTTATCTCAGAGAAAATATGTGCTTGATTTGTTACAGGAGACAGGCATGGCTGAATCTAAACCGGTATCTACACCAATGGATTATCACATCAAAGAGGTGGTTGATGATGCTGAGTATCAAGATCCAGAATATTACAGGAGAATAGTGGGTAAATTAATATATCTAACAGTCACCCGACCTGATATTTCATTTGCTGTGGGCGTGGTCAGCCAATATATGCATTCTCCGCGACAATCACACTGGACGGCAGTCTGCAGAATTCTGAGGTATCTGAAAAATGCTCCCGGTAAGGGTATCACATATTCTAGACCAAAGGCACCTCCATCTACTCTGTCTCTCACAGGATATTCAGATGCTGACTGGGCTGGTGATCATACTGATAGGAAATCTACATCAGGCTATTGTACCTTTCTAGGTGATCATCTTATCACATGGAAAAGTAAGAAGCAACATGTGGTTGCTAGATCTAGCACTGAGGCTGAATACCGTGCTATGGCCCATGCATGCTGTGAATTAAAATGGGTCAAATCTGTTTTATCTGAATTACAAATTTCTCTTCTACCTTCTATGGAGCTCAAGTGTGACAATCAATCTGCTATGCACATTGCCAGGAATCCTATCTTTCATGAGCGTACAAAACACATAGAGGTTGATTGCCATTTTATTCGTGATCAAATAAAAGACGGCGCAATTGTGACTCCATATGTCAGGTCTGAAGATCAACTAGCAAATATTCTGACAAAGCCTTTGGGTTCAGCAATCTTTCAGAGACTCTGCGGCAAGCTGGGCATACACGATGTGTACTCTCCAGCTTGAGGGGGAGTGTGAAGCAACCTGCATCCCGGTCGATACTATCGACACTCTGTCGATATTATCGAGATCAGTTCAGGTTCAAGTTGAAGCAAGCTGCATCCCGGTCGATACTATCGACACACATGTCGATAGTATCGAGATTGGTTCAGGCGCAAGACAATATTCTGTCGATACCATCGACACTCAAGTCGATGGTATCGACACCGGCACGGCGGCGGAACGGCAAGCCAGCGGCAGATCTATTTTTCTTATGAAATTTAGTTTTTATTCTTTTTCTCTCTTCGTACCTCATGTACTTACCCTAATATATATATACAAGTGTGTAGGTTCAAGCCCTACTCACGTTTGCTGCATCTTGCAGCCGACATGTGATAGGTGTTCCTATCTTCTTCCTTCTTCATTTCTTCTTACACATGTTTTTTTCGCAATAAAGTTGGTTGTCAATATGCTCAACGCCCAAACACTTTACATGGGATGACGAAGAACAAAAATGTCAATTAGTCATATGTAGTTCTAGTTCTACTCGCAGATCTAGTTGATTTATAACATCTAGATCCATAGCTGATCCCTGAGATAGAGAACCATGCCTATGCATATGCAACTCCAGCTTCATCACTTGTACTGATCCCACCAGCATAACACGACGCAATCATCAAAGTCTTTGATGACCCATTCTGCCCATCACTTCTGTATACAAATTCATACTTTAAGGCGTTCATTGGCTTGATCTCCTACAATGGAAGCGTGATGTTCTTCCGACCAGTCTTCACACAAGTAAACAACATTGGCTTACATCATCAACTTCTGATTTTTGATCTCGGAATGAGATCTTTCGCAGTGGAAGCAATTGATAAAGGACAAGTCACTCTAAGATCTGAGGGCGATCCTATTAGGCTTAATTAGATCTTTTCTTGTCAAATTAGGCTTACTTAGTTCCTTTATAATTTTATCGTGTTTTAGCATTTATTATGCAAATGTTTTAGTGTGAGGACCTAGGTGTAATTTTAGGAAATTATTTGTAAGTTTTAACCTTTTTATTTTATTTGATTGATAATAAAGTGTCTAGTTGTCAATGTCACAACACCTAGGGTTTTTATCTTCTATTACAAGACCAACATGTGTCCTGGCAGACAAATGGCTCATTGTTATTAAGATTTTGGCGCAAGGGAACTATTTCCCCATTAGAAATGTATGTTGTGCTTCATCACACAGATAGGCATTACTAGACCAACAATAAGCCCTCACATTTTATTCATTTGAATAATTCATATGCCATGAAGCTAAATCTTAATTGTGAATCGCATATAAGTATTGTAAACTATTTTTTTCCATAAAGAGAAGCCATTTTACCACCCTACTTATAAATCATCAATATCTAAATGCCCTTTCTTATTAATATGCAGAATGAATATGCTCAGTCAACACCAGCACTTTTGTTCAATCTTGAGCTAGACACTCTACGGTACATTTTGTACTATGAAATTAAACTCGTGGCAAATCTGTTGATATATAGTTCGATTGCTTGCATTTTAATTTTGCAGTTCTGATCTTGGACTTCTGGGCTTTCCACCAAAAGATTTGCATTTTCAATTTCTTTCCCAGTTTACTCCTGTGTTCTACATTCGAACACGAGATTACTCTAAGGTATAAAATGCATACCTCTATTTGTTTCATGTGGCTCGCTTACAGTCTTTCTCTTAATGGCTTAAGACAGTTGCAGTTGCACCGTATATATTAAATTATAGTGGAGCTCTGTTCCGTCAATATCCAGGTAAGAAGTCAACTCATATTTCCAATCAAATGAAATACAGTCTTATTTATATTTAAGAAACTTCTATATTGGCACATGTTTCAAATACATTAGAGGCCAAGAGTGGCTTGAATCACGAATAGAGAGAATAATTGCATGATATAACAATATCTCCAATCTGAGGCCCCTACATCCATAGAAGAGACGCACCACAAGATTTCACTGTATCAGATTTTAAGTTTTACAAGGGAGGCCTATTTGAGACTATACAAAGATGAACTAACTGAAAGTGTCTTGCACATAATACAACATAAGCCAATTACAAGATAATGAATTTTCTTTCCATAGCCCAATTATCATGTTAATCTTCTACAGAAATTTCGATCTTAGACTTGATAAAGTTACTATACCTAGTATGCAGGTTAAAATCTTTGCTTTCACTTGTTCTCAATCTTTGCTTTCACTTGTTCTCAATTTTTTTAGACTTGATAAAGTTACTATATCTGATTTTCTATTTCTTAAACCAATAAAAACACATCATAAGTGTTATTTTTAACTTTGTTTGAAAAGTTAAAAAGAAAACCTAGTTGCCCATGGGTATTCTTCCAAATTTATGAAAGGTTAGACCTATTTTAAAACCATGTAACAGACATTTGCAAAAATAAATGTCATCCATCATGAGCCACATTGTAAGTAACAAAGTGTTTTTCTCAGTGTAATGATAGATTATATATTTGGATATCAACTAGTAAAATATATGGGTACACTCATAACCATTTCACGAATATAATATTTGACAATTTCAGTAGTCACTTATATCACTGATCTTGCAGGACCTTGGCAAGTGATGCTCAAACAAGAAGATGGCTCATATGCTTGCGTAGCTGAAAGTGAAACAAGGTTTACATTGGGTGAGGTACGCGGTGTGATCTAGCAGACATCACAGCTTGTTATACAGGTGTTCATTCTTTGGAAGTCTTTGATTCATCTTTGAAGTTTTAACTTCATATTTTCTTCTGCTTCCATCAGACCAAGGAAGAACTTCTAAGAGTCCTTGGACTACAAGAGGAAGAAGGGAGTTCACTAGAGTTTCTTAGAAGAGGATACAAGGTTACCTTTTGATTGTCAGATATTTGTTGTATCACAATGTGAACTTTCCATTTCAAGTTGCATAATGTTGTTTCCTGATACATTGCTTTTTTTACAAGAAAAACTATCTCCTTACATTTTTAGAGTTAGTTGAATCATCGCCAAAGAAGCAGTTCTAATAAATAGATGTAGAAACACTATATGATGCTGGCATTTTCAAAAGAATGAATTCTGTTGGGAGTAAGTGTATGAAACCAGTATAATGACAACACAATGGAACAATATTTGCATCTAATTGTGATAGAATGAAGAACAGAGGGAGAGCTGTAACTGGTAAGGTTGGGTATGTTCTCCCATCAGGAAACAGCTGTGATTAAGATTCAAAGATGAAACAAGTTGGAGTAGTTTGTACCACCAGACTTGGAGTTGTTTGTGCTGCCAGTTGAACTTCATTGTAATTGCCTCCCAACCCCAGCCCCAGAGATGCGAACCTGACAACTAGCCATTAGGCAGGGAAGAAGGCTTGGAGACTTGGCTCTCTTCTTTTCCATAAATTCTTTCTGTGAGAAGAGGTCCAGTTACTTCCTCTCTTGAAAGCAAGTCATTTAGTTAAAGGAAGACAAACACCTCTAATTTCTCTTACTGCATGTGCCTCTAGCGAATGAAGGATAGAGTAGTGAGGGCGTAAAACCTTTTGTCCCCTGAGGGATGAGAGACATCAATGGACTCATTGAACTGCGTCCTGAAGGGAAGCTCTCTCTAATCATGATGTAGTCATTGGACATAGTATGTTGTAAATACAGCCAGTTTTAGTGTTTTTAACTGTAGCAAATTTCTATAACATGTAAAACCATGTTCCACGCTGTTCACTATATGCTAATATGTTTTATGTTGCAGAATTCCACTTGGTGGGAAGAAGATGTTGACTTAGAGGCCTCGTCTGCCTGGAGAAGTTGATTTGCAGCAATCTTCCCATCTGAAGGAGCCAGCACTGGCTGCTCAGCTCAAAGTGCATACGACTTCACTTTGGAAGCTCTATGGAAAAGATAAACTATCCTGAGAAGCCATCTAAAGTTTTTCAATCTTTGTTCTTGCATACAGACCGAAAGAAATTTCAGCGGTCTGCTGTTAATTCCTCTCCATTTAACTGTATTTCCGAGGTCACTTCTCACTGAAAATAATTGAAGTATATGATAACCTATACATTTGTATATGATATATGAAGTGCTGAACATTCGAGACGGAAGAATGACATCCTAAGAGTCCACGGTAGAGCCTCAAAAAGGAAAAGTTCATGTTTTTGGTTTATGGATACATTGATGCAAAGAACTGTAAACTTCACTCTGTTATCTCATTTTGTGCATGTTTTAGAAATGGCCTGGCTTACACTTCTAGGAAGCAAGCTGTTTTATTAATTAAAGTCCTCTATGCTGGTTGATCAACTGTGAAATTGTCTTCGTCTGGAGGATGTTTTCTTCGGCCTTCACCAGTCATCTTTTCTTCTTACAACTCACTATTCTCCAGAAAACAATTGGGATATAATGTTGAGAAAATAGCATACAAACTTCTTTGCACTAGGTATAGTAGGTATATACTGTAGGCAACAAATACTCAATTTCTATATAGGTCAATTTCCTGAAAAATGATTTGTCTCTATTAGTTAAATATATCATGATGTTGCCTGCCAAGGATTGGCGTAGTAGTCGAATTCCCCCTCTTCCTTTCTCAAGCTTGTCAATCTCTGCTGAGGTGAGAAGTTACGCCCCACAAAAGTGCAGTGTCCCTTGACTTTCTGGTTTCATGGATGTAGGAGGAAGTGAGTATGTGGGGTTAGGGTTTTGACCTAACTACAAATAGTGAAATCTTTGTGCATGATTTTTCTGAGTGGTTCAAGGTTGGTCTGTGACGATTAGCCAAGTCAGTTTGATTCCGCATGCCATTATACACTTTAATAATTGTTAGTATTGTTAGTCAACACATGGTTAAATTTGTCGTATTACACTGGAGTCGGGTACAACATATTTTTCAATATCTAAAAAGTGTACCTGGTGAGAGTCTTCAATATGAGAAACTGCCTTCTCCATGTATCTCTTTGACTTATTATGCTGATGTCAATTGTGTCGGAGATGCAAAGGATAGGAGATCTATTTCTGATTTCTGTGTTCTTTGGAGGTGGGGGGCATCCCATCATTTGGCGGAGTAAAAAACAATTTGTTGTGGTTTGTTCCAACATTGAACATTGTGCTATGACACACACTTGGTTTGAAATTTAATGGGTGACATAAATCTTTCAAGAACTCAGTATCCCTCTATCATCCGATCAACTCTCAAATATGGCAATTAGACAACTATTCATATAACTAGTAATTCAATTTACATGAACGTATCAAGTACATTGAGGTTGACTTCCACTTCATGAGAGATCTAAATCGTGGTAAGAAGTTCATTACACTTTATGTGAAGACTAAAAAGTAGACTGCTGATTTCTTCGCTAAGCCACTTCATCATTCTCTTACATGTGAGACAAGTTGGGAATACACAATGTGTACTCTCCAGATTGAGGGGGAGTGTTAGTGGTATTTTATGTTGGTTACTATCTCAGTAATAGCTAAACCGGGTAGCTTTGCTTAAGTCCATCAATATGATTTAGTTTATATCATGAATAGTCTATTGTACACTGTACTTTAAGACAAAACTATATACATACGACTCTCAATAATGTTCACAAATCACAATAAGAATTTCTCTTCACATTCTTAAATATCTTATGGATAGATTATATATATAATTTTAGCTCGTTGCATATTTATAGGTCATGTGTCTAAAGACAACAAAAATGACGTGCTTAACGTGTAGTTATATATGTCCATTTTTTTGTTACTACACGAGTGACCTATAAGTATCTAAATGAGATCAAAAATTGCATATGTCCTATGTTTGTTATAACAATATATCTTAAGGGTTTAGATTAAAAAAAGATCTCGCTATATAAACATCACTTGAGTGTATACTGTGATTATACACTCAAGTGTATTCTAACTCGATTCTCCACCAATCCTTTAATCAAGTATCAAGTGTGGGAGAAAAATATAAGAAATATGCTAGGTGGACACTATTTTGAGACCCAAAACAAAACCCCAAGCATTCTCTACCACATGTTAGAAGGTATAACAATAAAATATATTATTTTATATGTTATGTCTTTATTTTATTTGTTATACCTTCTAACATGCGGTAGAGAATGCTTGGGGTTTGATTTTGGATTTCAAAATGAGTCTGTATAGCAAACCTGAAAATATAAATAGCCTGTCAGCCTAACATATTACTGCACTCAAGTTCGACGTGACAACAGCTATTGTATTGTTCTCGTCCTCTCATTCATCTCATCTCGACAATAGAATAAACTAGCAACATCACTCACCGCAATCCTCCCATTTACGTAGTAAAAATATGGATCCACGTGAAGAGCCTACCAACCACGATGCAGCGGTGACTTGGTTTAACTAAAAGTATCAAGTTGTGTCTAGAATTCAACCAAAAAATATATATAGTAGGAGGTGTCTTTGATTTAACTAAAGGTCATATAGATAAGAATTCCCCGCAATCCTCCCATTTACATATTAAAAATATGGATACACGTGTTGTATCTAGAATTCCACCAGAAAGTATCTTTCAATACAAAAGATTTTTGTGGATTAATTTTGTTTTGTTCTCTACATTGAAATTGATTCTAACATGCTATTGTAATTTTCAGAAATGGAAGTGATCGTTGTTGGTTGTATAAAAAAATAGATTTATTATAAAGAACATTAAATAAATGAATAAATCTAGTCTTATACTTATGCTACAACGCTCTTGTACTTATACCACAATTGTGATAGCCATTTATTTTGTAAATACATATTTTAATTTTGGTCGAATGTTGTTATGACCCGTGTGACATATGAATATGACAATGTGAATGAGAACATGTGACATCATGATATATAAATGCTACTATACCCGTGTGATATATGTCGTGACCTAAGTACGTAGGATGGACCAACTATTATTATGTATGTTTCTAGTGAACGAACCCTACATGTTAAACTCGCATTGATCAATGTACGGAGGGGATCTATTGGAGATTGGTAATCCTAAGTGGTGATATGTAAGGGATTTCATAATCATTATCTAGTGGTTTGGATGGCAATCCTAAATTACTAAGGGATTTTATAATAAATACCAGTATATGCACGTGCGTTGCACATAAAGAGTGAAATGAAACAACTATATTGGTATCCAACATGGAAGTCAAAAGGAGAAACGTACTTACAAAATCAATTTCATTGTGAGGAATTTTCAACCTAAAAGAGTTTTTACACATGTCTTTTTAATTTTACTATATCATCGTATCCAATTATCTTCACTTTTCTTAGTCATTGAAACTTTCTTTATCTTTGGTATCCATATACTTCTCTTGAGTTGTTTGTTGTTTGTCTCGATCTTTCCAGTATATAGTTCCTTCTAACTTCCTAATACATGTTACATGTAGTTGTTATTATGACTTGCTACCAATGTAAAAAAAATCATTATTATATTCTTTGCATACAACTCATAATAACAAACTCTTTGGACATTTCTGTTATCTTTGTAATTTTTTCCTACAAATAGGAAAGGCAAACTTAAAATATTTTAGTCTTTGGTAGATGCCAATAATTATTTCTTTTGCTTAACTTAGTTTGAAAGTCAATGTATACTTGAGTTCACTATATTTTATTTAGGTTATCCACATTTTTATTAAATTAGAGTAGCATGTAAGATAATAAGAATATGTGTATATATAACCATTTACCCAACCACTACTCATGTTATTAATTCATTTGGTAATCTGGATAAGTTCAAAAAATCATTTTTATGTGTAAGTTAAACTCTGAGACCAAGTTATGAAATACCATAACTTAAAATGTAATAAAAGCCCTGCAACACAATTCAACTACAAAAATGCTACTTTGAACTCTCTTAGCTAGTTGGTATCCTCACACGTAAAAGAGTATTTGGTTTCAAAACATAACAACTGAAGTTTAACATTCTTTTCAAAGAGATAAGATGAATCAAATCGGCAAATTTAGCAAATTACATACTCAAATCACTTTGTGAAGAAATATATGTTCAAACAACTTTTATTTGTTGATAGGGTACATACTTTACATGTGTTATTGTATGTGTTTATTTTAATAACAAAAATGTATTCCAATAAACCTTAGAAAAGTATGGATGCACATGAATAGGATATAAAGATCTTACATATTTGTTTCCTATGTATAAAACTAAATGTTCATGTAATTTTCTTAGAAAAAAATATAATATGTCATATTTAAAGGATAAACGGATATATATTAAGTATATATTATATGTCCTATTATGTATAGTAACTGGTAAACATACAAGAGTTTAAATGATATATTTTAAGATAATAATTAAATATATTTGTACCTTGCATGATATCAATATATGTAAGTCAGTGTTTTCCTAATATTGACAACCCTAATTCGATCTTTCATATGTGTTTTATGTTTATTTGATCATGACATGTTCAGGAAGTTCTTGTTGAATGATAAATGCACATGAAGATCTATATGAGAACAAAATTCAATATGTGACTAAACAACAAGTATCTTTTGATCAATTAAGTCATTTTGTCCAAACCATCTCACATATGGAGGTAGGTGACCAATTTTGGTTGATTGAAGGTGACAAATTTTCTTGGGAAAAATGAAAATGTCCTAGTGTTGAAGGGTTATCAATCTAAAATGCATTGCAATACTACTTATTGTGAGAAAAACAATGTTAATTTATTGTTCCTTATACTCCAATAAAAGAAAGTGTATTGCATTAGCTACAATGATAGTTTGTAGGTATTAAAGTACTCATGTCACTTGAAGGTATTTCATTATTTTTTATAATATAATGACTAAAAAAAGTCTAGTTTCAATGACACAAATGTCTCTAATGAGACATCATACCCAAGGAATCCAAAACTTTCTCATACTTTTCAGATGGTTTATTCCTTAGTTATGATTTTCATCTTTAACACGAATGAGAACATTAATAACGAACATCATAGTAATTTATAGTTGGTTTCTAGTAACAATATTATCTATATTTCACAAGATTACTACATTTGATTTCTACTAAAAACATAAAATGGTCTTTCAAGTTATATGTCATAATTTTATTAAATAATTATTGAAAATAATATTTATAATCTTGTATAATGTCACATTTGTATCATTATTTGTAGATACATAGTTACATATAATACATAAAAAGACAATAAAACATTTGTTATATTTTATTATAATGCATTTTTAAATAAATCTTCCATAATTCATCTATAAATGTATGGCATACTTTTATGTGAGGGAGTTCAATGCTTCTAGATTACTATTACAAAAAATTAATTAAATATTATATATCACCCAATGTCACATTTCTCTATGGATATTTTGTAGTGAAAAATATTGTTATATATCATGGTTTGACAATGTCTAATAGTATATGCCAATAAATTAATTCATGACTGTTGATATCCATCGAATGATAAGATCCAGATAATTAAATTGTTAAAATATAATAATATATCATATATGATGCATATAGTTTTATATTCAATTATTTTTATGTTTATAAAGTCAAAAAATGTTTTTTGACTACAAATTATTTTAATTTATCTAACCTTTGGGATATTTACTATATGTTACTATCATGTTAAAAGACATCCTTTTGATTTTTCTGATTGGTTTAAATGTTTCATTACAGATGGTATGGAAGTTATACAAGAAAAATAATTTAATAAAAGAGGTTGTACATTATATTGTAGTAAAACGAATAGAGTGTATCTAAATGCATTACCTCTACGAGAATGAATATTGATGAAATTTAAAGTGTTATAATCAAGGGTTTGTTTACCTATTGATTCCACATTTTAGATGATCACAACTATTTTTTGTATGAGTATTGGTATTCTTTGTACGTTAATGATTAGTGTCTTATTTATAAAAATTATTATTGCATAATATCATTAATTTCCAAACCACATTCATATAAAAAATTATATGATTTTATTTTTTTAATGAAAAAATTAAACATAGTGTTCACACTCCCAGGATATAAACAAAAATCTTTCATATAAACATTTAAGAATTATAGATATCTAGAAAATAATGATTTTAACTACTCACACACAATCATTTGGACATGTAAAATTTGTTATAATCCCTTGAACTATTATTTTCAAGAAATATAGTTGTAAAACCTTTCAAAAAATACTTTTATATAATGATTAATAAGGTAAATTCTATAAATAATTGAATAAATGCTACTTTCAGCTAGACAAATTTGAAGTCAAATTATATCAACATTCCATTCGTGAACTTATTCATGCATCAAGCTCCAATGATGATTTTCTCTATAGAATATTACCATTTAAACAAATTCGTTGGTTATATTATTCATGCTATATTTTTTACCATATAAACTTATTTCAAGACATATTCACATGTTGGATGCATTTTACCACAAAATCTAATATAAAGATAATATTTAGGAGTGTTGTTTTATTTGCACATGCTTGGCCACACACACATTTCTACTTATAAATGCACACATGTATGTGCTCTTTTACATACACATTTATATAATATAAAATATACAAAAATATAATTTGACTGTCTTACCTTAGGAATGGACGGATACTTTACATGACATCATCAATTATATTATAATATTAATTTTATTTATTCTTTTGTCATGCCAATATTTTACATAAAAATGGCATAAGAAATGAATCAGATAATAGTGTTGTTCACATAGAAATCGAATAACTTAGACTTTAGTAGGTACTTTGAAGAATGTACTTAAAGTTATATGGCATAAGGTTCATACATTAACAAAATTAAAGAGTCGAGTTATCTATGTCTTCTTGGTACAAACGTTTTTCGGTTGATAGTGTGCTTTAGTAGACTACATGGTCAATCTTGTTTAAGTAGGGAAATGATTCACTCGAAGTATAATATGTATTATGAAATACAAATATAGTATAACTCTAATTCTCTAAGAGTATGATGTAATATGTTATGATTAAAATGTTGGGATATGGTCAAAAGACCAAAACAGACTCCCCTAGATAATAACAACGAGACCCTAAGTAAACCCAGTCCTCAGGATATGGGGAAAGTGGTTGGGTATCACGTAAACCAAGGAGGCAGTTTAGGGGGTGGAGTGTGTTGTTTGGGGAGTGTCTCTCCTATATAACCATGGGCTCTCCACAGAGCCCCCAATAACCCTAACCATCTTCTCTCTCACGTAGCCCTAGGAAAAGGCAACAATGGTATCAGAGCCGTCTCTCTGACGCCAACTGTGCGCACTGTGATCCTGACGTGACCCGAACCTACTGTGCTACTGCAATCTCTCTTTGATCCTGACCTGCTGTGCTACTGCAATCTCTCTTTGATTTGGCTACGAATGTACACTGCTGTCTTGTATTAGGCCTTCTTGGTCGCTGCTATCTGTCTCATCTAGTTTGACTGGCCTTCATGTTCCGCTGCGGAGAGCCATTGGTGTACGTGACGTTGTCTGGCTGAAAGGGTTTCTGTCCCTATTTGTCTCGTCTTGGAATGGAATCAAGACACATCCGTCTATATTATTCTATTGTCTGTTCGATCAACCAACAGATAAATCATTTACCCGTCATTTTTTCCAGCCTGTTGGTAGGCCTTTTGTGCATGACACAACTATACCTCTAATATTAAATATACTAGATGGAATTGTAACTCGTAAAAGCTGCGATCTACTGTAATACCTAGCGATCTTGCTTTTTTAGCCCTATGTCCATCTTTCATGTTGTCCGTTGCAATTTTGCAGTTTAATATAGAATAATTCCTTACTGTTGTGTCTGCATACATATTGCTCTTGCTAATCTGGACATCTTGTTACATATGTCCGTATAGATATTAGCTGATTTGTTGTTAACTTCAAAAAAAAAAAGCTGATTTATTGTTAACGTGGTTATCTGTGCTTATACATCTGTTATTACGATCCTTTAATCCATGTAACGACATGCTTGTTTTATAATTGTTTTATTTTTTGTGGCTCGTAGTGAACATAGTCGTCTTCTGTACCTTTTTCTGTTGACGTGATTTATTAAGAAAATCATAAAGGAACCTTTTCTGATCTATTGATTGCGGTTCTTATATTTGTCTTTGATGTTCTCTTAGCTCCTTGATAATCGTGTTGTCATATTAATCTTATTACTAACCAGTATACGAAATCTTAGATCAGACTTGTCTTATGTTCTTTGTCATCTTGATTAGTATAGCCTGCTACTCGCATGGTCTTGTAGATCATATTTTATCCTATTTAGATTTATCTGATCTTGCTCGCGGAAAGGATAGTTTTTTGTTTACTATTTCCGCTATCTGCGAAGCGAAGCTTGTTCATATAATCTGTTCGTTCTTATTGTTGAGCTACAAGCAATTTTCTTAATATTAAAGCATAACTATCAATTCACTTCCGTTTTCCCTTACAAACCCGATTTAAATTGCGATTCAGGTTCTAATGGCTGCTAGCAAATTCATCACCATTGAGTTGGCAAAATTGAAAAACTGAATGGGGTGAATTTTGAAATGTGGCACCGTAAAATTAGGCATGCTCTTATCTATGACAATCTGGAACACGTCATCGAAAGTGTTTTATCGGAACCTGGAACTAATGCCTCTGAGGCGGAAGTCAGGATACATGAAAAGTGGAAGGTTGATGACCAAAAAGCAAGAAGCCTTATGCTCATATTCATGGAGGATAGTCTCATTAATTTTTTTGAGACGTATGACTCCTCACACAAATTGTGGAATGTTTTGAAGGAAAAATATGACAAAATGACTGAGACGAACACTCAGCTTCTCCTGCAAAAGTATAACTCTTATAAAATGCAAGAGGGACAAAGCGTTATTGAGCATGTTAATAATATGATTGTTATGGCTAAAGATTTATCTGTTGCAGGAACTCCGGTGCCGGAAAAACTACAAATAGATACTATTCTTAATAGTTTGCCAAGTAGTTTTGATATGGTAACAACCGCTATGTGGTCTACTTCCTCTATTCAACTTTCAGAATTGCCAGCTCGGTTGGGAACTGAGCAAGAAATCATGTCTAGCCGTAAGAACCAAGAAGTAAATCTATAGGAAGCAAATCTCGTGCACAATAGGCCTAAGCATGAGTATCAAAAGGGGCAGAAAGGGAGGACTGGATCAAGTAAGCCACAATTCAAACCCAACCATGCACATGGAAAGAAACCTAGAGGCTCTTGTCATGCTTGTGGGCAATTTGGTCATTTTAGATTAAGTTGTCCAAACAAGGATGGAAACAAGGGCAAAGGCCCGAAATAAGGAGGAGCAAACAAGAAGGTCTTCATTGGCGTGACTGAATGCAACAATGCAGTCTTGGCTGAATCCAATGCATGGTGGGTTGATTCTGGTGCGACTCATCACATTGCAAAGACAAAGCATGGCTTGGAATCTTTCAAGGAACTCAACCCAGGGGAACAACACATATATATGGTTAACAACACCTACCTTGATGTGGAAGGTGTTGGTACTTATCGTCTTGACCTTGGAGAGAGTATCGTGGTTCTTAAAGATGTTTTCTATGCCCCTGGAATAAAGCACAATTTAATTTCTATTACCACACTTATGGAAAATGGCTTAGAGGTTCATTTTTATAATAAGAGGGTATCTATAGGGAAAGACAAGAAGGTTCTTGCTATGGAAAAATTTGTACCTGGACATGATCTTTTTTGCATTCCTGTAATCAGCAGTGAAATGAATAATATCAATGCTTCTTCTGATTATTCCTTATGTGTTTTATCTAAATGCGATTTATGGCATTATAGATTAGGCCATCTTGGAAAATCTAAAATGGAACAAATGATAAAATTAAAATTGCTTCCTAACATTACAAAGGTAATTCTAACTCCATGTGAACATTGCTTGGTTGGAAAAATGACTAAGAAACCTTTTGGAGTTGGACATAGATCCACAGAATTGTTAGGATTAATTCATTCAGATATATGTGGATCGTTAAGTATAAAAACGTATAATAATAAGGAATACTTCATCACGTTTATAGATGATTATTCCATATTTGCCTATGTCTACCTAATTGCTTTAAAATATGAAGCATTAGTGTGGCAACACATCCCACCATCACACAGACAGTGAGGTGTTACATGAAAATGTACAGTAAACACTGAAATCTACAGATTACGAAAAACACAGGTTAATTAAAGCCGATTTCGGACAGCGGATAAACTAAGAAACTATTACATTCAGCTCCTTCTCCTTCAAGAAATAGGTTATGTAAACATTTACAAAATCCTGACTCGTGTCCACAGCTTAGGAGATCAGCTGTCAAGCTATCACATGAGTTCATCACCTGTTATATATACATAACGGCCCACGTCCGGCCAGCAGCAGGATATACAAACCATCACAACTATACATCGTGAAACAACATCAAAATGCTCCCAAGGACCTGAGAGTACAGGGATGACTCTAGACTCTACTACAAAACAACCAAAATAGCAGCATGTCTATCTCTTGCCTTCTACTGCTCTTCTTGCTGCTCGGCCGCAACTCTGCGACCACCACCACGTCTAGCTCGACCACCTAAAAAGGTTACAAACCAGTGGGGTGAGACACATAGTCCCAGCGAGAAACATAACTCCCGTCGAAACCACAAAAACCTCAGAAGATAAAATAAAAGCAGTAGATAACTGGTAAAAGGTACAACAAGAGCAGTCTATATAGCAAGACTATTCATACCATCAGGCTTACCAGATGTACGGAAGGCATATAACCCAATATCTCTTTATGGAAGATGATTAACAAGATAAGGTTTATAAGATCTTACCACATAACATAAATAACGTATAAGTAACTACAAGTATAACAAAATTAACTACACAAGCAAGGCTTCAATCAATATTCCGTATTTTGCCTTAAGAAATAAATTCTATTCGGCTGGATTATGTGTTATTATGCCCTGAGGAAGTGAGCCGTACCGCTCAGATCCACCCGACGGCTGCGAAACCCGGAGCCGGTGCCATACAAGGTCAATGGAAGAGCCGGACTCCATGACCTCCCACATCGTGGTCAGTGTACGAGTACAACACAAGTAGGACTGCAGTCTCATGCTAAAGTGGCCTCAGCCACAGGGTCAGCTCCCGCAGGCTACCCTCTGCCTAGCCCGCCTCGGTACAGGTCTCGGCGCTAGTGAAACTGAGCCACGGGCCTGTTCACCGTGCTCTGAGCCATGAACGCATTCATGCTCCCATATCACATATCCTGAGACATGGGCCTGTTCACCATACTCTATACATATCCTGAGTCTGCAACCGTAGCTGCACTCGAATCCTCACTATTTTAGGCTAGGAGAAACCTCGCATATTCAACAATATGCGCTCTGGGTTAACCCGCAGGAGAACCCGTTTCACCATCACCATCTCCTGACGATGATGGATCTATGGCCAGGGCAAACTACATGATATGCTCCACTGTGATTAGTTAGTATATTTTAAGTGGATTATTGAGACAATCAAGTTGTATAGCATGCAGACTATAACAAGAATAAACAACATGAAACTCAATATCATGCTTTAACTGTCATCAACATCATCCTGATCCATCACAAGGATCCGACATTACACGTTACCACTTGGCCTCTTGCCAACCATCTAGATCCGTTGCAAGGATCATCACATTGCCATGGGATCTCAATCCCTCATCACATAGTGCCATTGCCTCTCAAGTCTTACATCATCACCATGGAATAGCAATCCCAAATTATCATCAGAGGATAGAACCTCATCAAGGAACTTTATCCAAACTCAGGTCCTCAGACCAAAACACATCATGCATGTTATCTCATCATCAAGAGTAACCATCAGAACAGTGTTACTCAAACATATACACCTCACAACCCTTTACCTGGCTATGCATATGTACCTGCATGGTTAGTATGCACACTCATCATGGATTATCAGAAGAGTTATATTATCAACATAGGGAAGTACTGATGATTATATACTTTATCATTCATGCCTCAACCTGTGACCATAGACATATGTCATATCATCATGCAAAGCTTCTTACATGCTTATCATTAACTCAGCGTTATACATGTAATTCAAGATGGTCATAATGCATGGGATGTCATGTCAAGGTGTGATCAACCATATTAATTATCTTACTATCATCAAGCCTAACAAGGGTCATCAACATCAACCAAACGTGACATCATAGGACAAGATCTAGCACATAGGTTTTCCAGAAGGACAAGACCCTTATTAGAAGCATCCATTACCCTAACCCGAAGAGATATTGGTAGGGTACTTCCTCATATCATCCAAACATCTCTCCCACATATCGGCCAAACAAGTTAGCCACATAACAGCCAAGCACACAGCAAGGTATCAGGCTACCACATATATCAGGCAACAAGGAACCAAGCCATCTTGTGCACTCATGTGTATCGTGCAACACGTGTCGTGCACCTCCAGTCGTGCAACGCTGCATCGGGTATCAAGGGTACAACGGCCACAAAGCCTATCGGGTAACTGAGCCTATGGGCGTGTCTCTCTTCAGGCATCCATATGCAACGACTGGGGATACTAGGTGACACTCTGTCGAGCATCACCACAACGCCATGACGCCCGTCACCAGCTAGCCACATACTCCATAACGTCCAAGGTACGGACACAAGGCTACCACCTGAACCAGGCGTGTCGGGCAGAGGACTCAACCATGTTTGTCGCCCGACACACAAGGGTAACGACCAACATTCTACACATCTAGGTATAACGACCAAGGCACAACCTCAAATGACAACAAGGAAAGCATGTCATCCAGCTAGCTAACCTCATCCATCGGCCAACACACAAGGCCATGGCCAGGGGAGACGCCCACCACAAAACTAGCTAGCAAGGCTTCACAACATCAAGGAATAATGAGGTTAAGGGTGTCGGGTAGGGTACTTATCATGGTGTGACGCCCGACACAACACCACAACATAACGTCTAAAGCTCTAGGCCAAAGAGGGATATCAGGAGCATCATCACCAACCCCATATCAGGCAAAGAAATGCAACCCAACAAGGTTTCCACCAACCTCAAGCACAAAGGGCACCAAAACCCTAATGGATCAAGAAGATGGCTCACCTCTCAACAACTAAGAGAGAGGGGTCTTTCCTAGCTTCTTATCACCAATCGGGCAACACAAGGACCAACCCTAACAAAGGTCTACAACCACTACAAAGCTCACCTCTCAAATCCATGGTGAGAGAAGGGTGTTTCTCAAGCAACTAGAATACAAGCTCACCTCTCAACTCAAACGAGAGAGGAGTATTGCTCATATCACTAGAGTTTAATATCACTTCTCAAGACCAAGGAGGGAGAGGGGTGTTTCTCAACAAGAAACCCTAGAACAAGGTTCGTCCAACAAGAAGCAACTAAGCAAGAAACTAGCAACATACATAACCGAAATGATCATAAGAAGCATAAAAGAAGGTAGTGTAGTTAGGGTTAGGAGTTATGTAACCCACCTTAAGAAAGCTCCAAGCTCCTAGCTCCAAGCACCACTAAAAGAAGAGAGCAAGGCACTCTAGGGTTCGGCCACCACTAGAGGAAGAAGGAGACTCCAAGAAGGATCGGCCACCAAGCTAGCAAAGGAAGAGGGTGTCGTGCACCAAGGGAGAGAGGAAACTAAGGAACTAAAGGGATCCTTAGCAAGGGAAAGGAAGCACATATATAGAAGAGGATGGAGGAGAAACCAAGATAAGACAAGGCAAGGTGTCGCCCACCTAGGGACACTTGTCCATGAGCAATGCCACCACTCTAACATGCCCTAAACACATGTCCAAGGCCATTGCCACATGCAAGTATCAAGCACCAAGTGTCCACTAGTGGTGACACAAACGAGGTCAAAGAAAGTCAAAGGGTCCATGGGTGACACACACCCACACCATGGCCGACACACTACAGGCTGACACAAAGCACTTTTGCCCGACACAAGGCTCACTTGCCCGACACAAAGGTCCAACAAGGTAAAGGCAAGGCATAACAAGGCCCAACAAGCTCAACCAAGCCCAAGGCAACACAAGCAACGAGCCCAACTCTTCCTCTCAACACTAGAGGAAGCAAGGAGAGGGAGGAACACCTCACAAGATGACAAACTTGCCCACAAACCCTAGACTTGGGTTTATTGCAAGTAGCACCTCCAGCTCTCAACAAAGCACCAACCAACCCTAATCACCACTAAAGGTGATTAGCAAACAACTAAGTATCAGGGTTTAGCAAAACAAATAGGATAAGCCCTAAATGGAGGTCAGGGTCCTTACAAGCTATAACCCTCTACAAAGGGATTTTGTCCTCGAAATCAAAGAGAAAAATGAGGGATACCTCCTCCTCATCTCTTCCTCAAGCTCCCACATGGCTTCCTCAATGCCATGATGATGCCAAAGAACCTTCACAAGAACCAGGTCCTTCCTCTTCAGCTTCTTAACTCTTCTTTCAAGGATCATCACAGGACCTTCCTCGTAGGTCACATCTTCATCAAGCTCAACTTCGACTGGCTGTATCACTGTCCCTGTATCCGGATGACTTTTCTTCAGCATTCTGACATGGAACACTGGGTGTAACCTGTGCAACTCTGGCGGCAGCTCTAACTTGTAAGCTACCTTGCCCATACGTATTATGATTGGGTATGGCCCCATATATCGGGGTGCTAGCTTACCCTTCCGGCCAAACCTTAGCACACCTTTCCACGACGAGACTTTAAGATACACTTTGTCTCCTACCTGAAACTCTAAAGGTCGTCGGTGATTGTCTGCATAAGACTTCTGTCTATCCTGTACCGCTTTCAACTGTTATTGTATCACCTTGATCTTCTCTATCATCTGTTGTACTAACCCAGGACCCAAAAACTGATATTCACCAGACTCATACCAACACAATGGAGATCTACACTTCCTGCCATATAAGGCCTCATAAGGAGCCATGTCAATGCTCCGCTGATAACTATTGTTGTAGGCGAATTCTATCAAACTGAGATGTACATCCCAACTGCCTAGGAACTACAAGACACAAGCCCGAAGGAGATCCTCCAAAGCCTGAATAGTCCTCTCAGACTGTCCATCTGTTTGTGGGTGGAAAGCGATACTGAACCTCAACTGCGTTCCCAACGCTTTATGCAACTGTTCCCAGAAATGACTCGTGAACTGCGGACCTCTGTCAGAAACTATCGTTACTGGCACACCGTGCAACCACACTATCTCATCTACGTATACTCATGCAAGCTTCTCGGATGTATACGTTGTCTTTATAGGTATGGAATGGGTAGACTTCGTCAATCTGTCCATTATCACCCAAATGGAATCATGATTCCTAGTTGTTTTGGGCAAACCAACTACGAAATCCATAGTTATATGATCCCATTTCCACTGCGGTATCGGTAGGGGTTGTAATGTACCTTCCAACTTCTGATGCTCAGCCTTAACTTGCTAACATACTGCACATCTAGCCACAAACTCTGCTACATCTTTCTTCAAACCGGGCCACCAATACAAGTCCTTCAGACTATGATACATCTTGGTGACTCCTGGATGCATAGCATACATCGACGTGTGCGCTTCTTCGAGCACTAGCTTCCTCAAATCATCTACATTGGGGACCACCATCCTATCTTAGTAGAAAACTAGTCCATCCTTGGACTCATGGAACCCATCATGCTTTTCACTGTCAAACTCTAATATGATAACCTACACTGCATCATCTGTTTGCAGTGCATCTTTGATCTGTTGTCTCAGCATAGGCTTGACTTGCATATGTGCTAAAAGTCCAGCTAATAAGGAAACTTCCATCTGCACATTCATCTGTCGCAAGGAAACAAGCATATCCCATCAATGACATACCAAGGAGCTCAACTGTGCCTTCTTTGTAAAAAGAGAAGAAGAATTTCGGCTAAGCGCATCAGCTACCACATTCGCCTTACCGGGATGGTACTCGATGGTGCAATCATAATCATTGATTAACTCCATCCATCGACGTTGTCGCATGTTTAGCTCGTTCTGTGAAAAGATGTACTTCAGGTTCTTATGATCTGTGAAGATCTGACACACTTCCCCGTAAAGATAGTGTCTCCAAATCTTTAACGCATGAACCACTGCTGCCAACTCCAAATCATGAGTCGGATAATTCTCCTCGTGTTTCTTAAGTTGTCGCGAAGCAAAAGAGACCACATGATCTTCCTGTATCAGTACACAACCTAAACCTTTCTTGGAAGCATCGTAGAAAATAATGTAGCCCTTTCCGGGTTCTGGAAGTACTAACACTGGAGCACTGGTCATCTTCTCCTTCAAACTTTGGAAAGCTTGCTGACAACGGTCAACCCAGACAAAAGGTACATCCTTTCTAGTCAACTTCGTCATTGGCAACGCAATCGCACTGAAGTCCTTGATAAACCTCATGTAGTAACCTGCTAGACCCAGGAAACTATGAACTTATGTCGGCGTCTTCGACTTCTCCCACTATGTAACGGACTCCACCTTCTTAGGTTCCACCTTAACTCCTTTTGTGGATATTACGTGGCCTAAGAAAGTCACTTCCTCCAACCAGAACTCACACTTACTAAACTTGGCATACAATTGATGTTGGCGTAGAAGAGTCAACGCTAGTCGAAGATGTCGCTCATGATCTTTCCTATCCCGACTATAGATCAAGATGTTGTCTATAAAGACTACAACAAACTGATCTAGAAATAGACGGAACACCCTATTCATCAAATCCATGAAAGCAACAGGCGCATTGGTTAGCCCAAACAGCATAACCACAAACTCAAAGTGACCATACCTCGTCCTAAAAGCTGACTTTGGTATGTCATCCGCCTTAATCCTCAACTGATGATATCCAGACCGTAGGTCGATCTTTGAAAACACTGTAGCACCACGCAACTGATCGAACAGATCATCTATCCTCGGTAATGGGTACTTGTTCTTGATCGTGACCTTGTTCAACTGCCGGTAATCTATACATAACTGCATCGAACCGTCCTTCTTCTTAACAAACAATACTGAAGCACCCCAAGGCGATGTACTCGGTCAGATGAAACCTTTCTCCAACAACTCTTGCAATTGTTTCTTAAGCTCTGCCATCTCTACTGGAGCTATCCTATACGGTGTCTGTGCAACTAGTTGCGTTCCTGGAACCAGATTGATCTCGAAATCAATATCTCGGGGTGGAGGAACACCGGGGAACTCATCAGGAAACACACTCACAAACTCTCGGACAACCGACACCTCCTCAATGCTAGGACCTTTCACCTTGGTATCCACAACATGAGCTAAGAACGCTTTACATCCTTGTCGTAACAACTTTTCTGCCACCATATCTGATACTAGACACATCGGAAGAATCTTCCTATCTCCTTGGAAGATCCACTTCTTACCGCCATTATCAAACACAGCCTGCTTGGAACCACAGTCCAAAACAACCCTATACATCTCTAAGGTATCCATCCCAAGGATCACATTGAAACCATGCATATCAAGTGGTATAAGATCCACACGTATACTGTGTCCCGAAAAAGATATGACACAAGATGGGCATTCTTCTCGAAGCATCAAGGAACCATCCAGAGGGGTTTCTAACAACAAGTTATCTTTCTTACAACTAACAGGTAAACGATAGTTTTCAAGCATACTATAGGTGATAAAAGAGTGTGTAGCACCCGGGTCAACCAGAATAAATATGAAGCAAGAAGAAGACATATCAGAATGAAATAACTCCATCTGACCTATCACCACTCGTGGGTTGACTATCGCCTCTGGTTGACTCATAGCATAGAATCAAGCCGTTGCTTGCTGTCCACGTCCTCTGCTTCCTTGAGCAGATGATCCTGCTTGCGACACTTGACCACGTCCTCACCCTCTGCTACTACTGGGCTACTGTCTATCTGACCCTTGTTGACTCTGTCTTAGCTATTACGTTACTTCAACATCTCTATTTGGGCAGTTGAACCTGAAATGCCCGATCCGACCACAAAGATGGCATGACCTATCTTCAAGCCGTGGCCTAGATGGCCCTGTCACTGCCACAGAAGTTGTACTATGTGCTTTTGAAGGTGAAGGAACATAACCTCTTCCCTTACTCGGAGACCACTGTGACGGTACACTGGAACCTCTCATCATGGAAGGTGTTGAAAACCTTGGCTTCTTGAAGCCACCAAACCTCTGTCCCTGGAACTGAGCCGGCCTCTTCTTAGACATGGATTCTCTTTTCTCCCTTACTGATCGTTCAATCCTCCGGACAGATTCCACAAATGTAGCAAACCGCTCACGGTTCTCCAACGTAGAAACAGGTGTTGTCAGCTCAGCACTCAGAACCTTCTCAAAATGTCTGATCCACTCCTCATCTGTTTTTTCCATGTGAGGACAAAACCTCAACAGATCCATGAACTTGGCCTCATACTCGGTGATGGTCATCGTTCCTTGGCGCATGCTCTCAAATTGACTGATCTTCTCATCCAGATACGTCTTCGAAAAGTATCTACTGACGAACTCGCTCTGAAAAGCCTCCCAACCGATCACCTCACCAGGACGCTTCTCCTCCTCGATGATCCACCAGTGACCAGCACTACCTTTCAGAAGGTAGACAACGTGCTTTACTTTGTCTGCTTTGGGGATGTCGAGGATCCGGAAAGCCTTCTCAAGACTTGTCAGCCACATATCTGCATCTGCTGGATCAACCGTTCCAGCATAATCCGAAGCTCCGACTCGACGAAGCCGCTCAAAGGTCTTCCCAATACCCTATGTTTCACCACGGGGAGCCTGTACTCTTGGCGGAGGCACTGGAAATATTTCTACCATAAGATTCATCATAGCCTTCATCTGCCCCATAAGTTGTTGATAAGCAGGATGTTCAAGAATGGCTGGGTCAGGTTGGGGGACCTCAGGCACCCGATCTTCATGTGCCCAACCAAAAGCTCCATCAACTGATGCAACATCACTATTCTCGGTAGCGTGTTCTTCATGGTTTCCAGACATCTTGACTTTTCGTCTGTTGAGGGCAGAGGACGATGGTAAGAAAATCTGGAAAACTCACAAGAACAGACACAACCTAGTCCTAAATCCCTGTAGACTCAGTGAACCTAGAGATTTGATACCAAACTTGTGGCAACACATCCCACTATCACACAGACAGCGAGGTGTTACGTGAAAACGTGTGGAAAACACTGTAATCCACAGATTATGAAAAACACGGGTTAATTAAATGCGATTTCGGACAGCGGATAAACTAAGAAACTATTACATTCAGCTCCTTCTCCTGCAAGAAACAGGTTATATAAACATTTATAAAATCCTGACTCGTATCCACAGCTTAGGAGATCAGCTGTCAAACTATCACATGAGTTCATCACCTGTTATATATACATAACGGCCCACGTCCGGCCAGCAGTAGGATATACAAATCATCACAACTATACATGGTGAAACAATGTCAAAACGCTCCCAAGGACCTGAGAGTACAGGGATGACTCTAGACTCTACTGCAAAACAACCAAAACAGTAGCATGTCCATCTCTTGCCTTCTACTGCTCTTCTTGCTGCTCGGCCGCAACTTCACGACCACCACCATGCCACCTAAAAAGGTTACAAACCAGCGGGGTGAGACACACAGTCCCAGCGAGAAACATAACTCCCACCAAAACCACAAAAACCTCAGAAGATAAAGCAAAAGCAGTAGATAACTGGTAAAAGGTACAACAAGTGCAGTCTATATAGCAAGGCTATTCATACCATCAGGCTTACCAGATGTACGAAAGGCATATAACCCAATATCTCTTTATGGAACATGATTAACAAGATAAGATTTATAAGATCTTACCACATAACATAAGGAACGTATAAGTAACTACAAGTATAACAAGATTAACTACACAAGCAAGGCTTCAATCAATGTTTCATATTTTGCCTTAAGCAATAAATTCTATTCGGCTGGATTACGTGTTATTATGCCCTGAGGAAGTGAGTCGTACCACTCAGATCCACCCGACGACTACGAAACCCGGAGCCGGTGCCATACAAGGTCAATGGAAGAGCCGGACTCCATGACCTCCCACCTCGTGGTCAGTGTACGAGTACAACACAAGCAGGACTGCAGTCTCATGCTTAAGTGGCCTCAGCCACAGGGTCAGCTCCCGTAGGCTACCCTATGCCTAGCCCGCCTCGGTACAGGTCTCGGCGCTAGTGAAACTGAGCCATGAATGCATTCATGCTCCCATATCACATATCCTGAGCCATGGGCCTGTTTACCACGCTCTATACATATCACGAGTCTGCAACCGCAACTGCACTCGAATCCTCACTATTTTAGGCTAGGAGAAACCTCGCATATTCAACAATATGCGCTCGAGGTTAACCCGCAAGAGAACCCATTTCACCATCACCAGCTCCTGACGATGATGGATCTATGGCCAGGGCAAACTACATGATATGTTCTACTGTGATTAGTTAGTATATTTTAAGTGGATTATTGAGGCAATCAAGTTGTATAGCATGTAGACTATAACAAGAATAAACAACATGAAACTCAATATCATGCTTTAACTGTCATCAACATCATCCTGATCCATCACAAGGATCCGACATTACACGTTACCACTTGGCCTCTTGCCAACCATCTAGATCCGTTGCCATGATCATCACATTGCCATGGGATCTCAATCCCTCATCACATAGTGCCATTGCCTCTCAAGGCTTACATCATCACCATGGAATAGAAATCCCATATTATCATCAGAGGATAACACCTCATCAAGGCACTTTAGCCAAACTCAGGTCCTCAGACCAAAACACATCATGCATGTTATCTCATCATCAAGAGTAACCATCAGAACAATGTTACTCAAACATATATACCTCACATCCCTTTACCTGGATATGCATCTATACCTGCATGGTTAGTATGCACACTCATCATGGATTATCAGAAGAATTATATTATCAACATAGGGCAGTACTGATGATTATATACTTTATCATTCATGCCTCAACCTGTGACCATAGACATATGTCATATCATCATGCAAAGCTTCTTACATGCTTATCATTAACTCAGCGTTATACATGTAATTCAAGATGGTCATAAACGCATGGGATGTCATGTCAAGGTGTGATCAACCATATTAATTATCTTACTATCATCAAGCTTAACAAGGGTCATAAACATCAACCAAACGTGACATCATAGGACAAGATCTAGCACATAGGTTTTCCAAAAGGACAAGACCCTTACTAGAAGCATCCATTACCCTAACCCGAAGAGATATCGGCAGGGTACTTCCTCATATCATCCAAACACCTCTCCCACATATCGGCCAAACAAGTTAGCCACATAACAACCCAGCACACAACAAGGTATCGGGCTACCACATATATCGGGCAACAAGGAACCAAGCCATCTCATGCAACTCATGTGTATCGTGCAACACGTGTCATGCACCTCCAGTCGTGCAACGCTGCGTCGGGTATCAAGGGTACAACGGCCACAAAGCCTATCCGGTAACTGAGCCTATGGGCGTGTCGCTAATCAGGCATCCATATGCAACGACTGGGGATACTAGGTGACACTCTGTCGGGCATCACCACAACACCATGACGCCCGTCACTAGCTAGCCACATACTCCATAATGTCCAAGGTACAGACACAAGGCTACCACCTGAACCAGGCGTGTCGGGCAGAGGACTCAACCATGTGTGTCGCCCGACACACAAGGGTAACGACCAACATTCTACACATCTAGGTATAACAACCAGGGCACAACCTCAAACGACAACAAGGAAAGCATGTCGTCCAGCTAGCTAACCTCATCCATCGGCCAACACACAAGGCCAGGGCCAGGGGAGACGCCCACCACAGAACTAGCTAGCAAGGCTTCACAACATCAAGGTATAACGAGGTTAAGGGTGTCGGGTAGGGTACTTATCATGGTGTGACGCCCGACACAACACCACAACATAACGTCCAAAGCTCTAGGCCAAAGAGGGATATCAGGAGCATCACCACCAACCCCATATCGGGCAAAGAAATGCAACCCAACAAGGTCGCCACCAACCTCAAGCACAAAGGGCACCAAAACCCTAATGGATCAAGAAGATGGCTCACCTCTCAACAACCAAGAGAGAGGGGTCTTGCCTAGCTTCTTATCACCAATCAGGCAACACAAGGACCAACCCTAACAAAGGTCTACAACCACTACAAAGCTCACCTGTCGAATCCATGGTGAGAGAAGGGTGTTGCTCAAGCAACTAGAACACAAGCTCACCTCTCAACTCAAACGAGAGAGGAGTATTGCTCATATCACTAGAGTTTAATCTCACTTCTCAAGACCAAGGAGGGAGAAGGGAGTTTCTCAACAAGAAACCCTAGAACAAGGTTCGACCAACAAGAAGCAACTAAGCAAGAAACAAGCAACATACATAACCGAAATGATCATAAGAAGCATAAAAGAAGGTAGTGTAGTTAGGGTTAGGAGTTATGTAACCCGCCTTAAGCAAGCTCCAAGCACCACCACAAGAAGAGAGAAAGGCACTCTAGGGTTCGACCACCATTAGAGGAAGAAGGAGACTCCAAGAAGGATCGACCACCAAGCTAGCAAAGGAAGAGGGTGTCGTGCACCAAGGGAGATAGGAAACTAAGGAACTAAAGGGATCCTTAGCAAGGGAAAGGAAGCACATATATAGAAGAGGATGGAGGAGAAACCAAGGTAAGACAAGGCAAGGTGTCGCCCACCTAGGGATACTTGTCCATGTGCAATTCCACCACTCTAACATGCCCTAAACACATGTCCAAGGCCATTGCCACATGCAAGCATCAAGCACCAAGTGTCCACTAGTGGTGACACAAACGAGGTCAAAGAAGGTCAAAGGGTCCATGGGGGACACACACCCACACCATGGCTGACACACTACAGGTCGACACAAAGAACTCCTGCCCGACATAAGGCTCACTTGCCCGACACAAAGGTCCAACAAGGCAAAGGCAAGGCATAAGAAGGCCCAACAAGCTCAACCAAGCTCAAGGCAACACAAGCAACGAGCCCAACTCTTCCTCTCAATACTAGAGGAAGCAAGGAGAGGGAGGAACACCTCACAAGATGACAAACTTGACCACAAACCCTAGACTTGGGTTTATTGCAAGTAGCACTTCCAACTCTCAACAAAGCACCAACCAACCCTAATCACCACTAAAGGTGATTAGCAAACAACTAAGCATCATGGTTAAGCAAAACAAACAGGATAAGCCCTAAATGGAGGTCAGGGTCCTTACAGTTAGAATGTTTCAAAAGATACAAAAAGGAAGTATAAAGGCAACTTGGAAGAAATATTAAGGTTCTAAGAACAGATAGAGGCGGGGAATATAATTCAAAAGAATTTGAACCGTATTGTCAAGAAAATGGAATTAAAAGACATCTTACCATGCCTTATATGCCACACAAAAATGGAGTCACAGAAAGAAAGAATAAAACCTTAATGAATGCAGCGAGATGCATGATATATCATATACATCTCCCTAGAAATCTTTGGGGTGAAGCATTACAAACGACAAATCATATATTGAATAAAATGCCCACTAAATATGTAATATCTACACCTTATGAAATATGGAATGGGAGGAAGCCTAATGTAAGTGATGTTAGGAAATGGGGGTGCATTTCCCACATTCTAATACGTAGTCAACTTAGAAGTAAGTTGGAACCTAGAACTTTAAAGTGTAGATTTATCGGATATTTAGAAAAATCTACAGGATATAGATTTTATCATAAAGAAAAAGGGATCATTGAATATAGGGATGCAACGTTCCTGGAAAACTTTGAGGAAAAGGAATCTCAAAACAAAGAGATGGAACCTTTACATATAATAAATGATGATTATTTTAATGATACCCAAGATGATGAAATGAATAATCCAGAATGTGAAGAAAATATGGAAAATCAAAATATGGAAAATGATAACATGGAAAACGAAAATATGGAAAATGAGAATATACCAATGGAAATCGAATTAGAAAATCAACCCATAATTGGCAACAAAAGACAAAGAACGTCACCTGCATGGATGTGTGACTATCATTTGTATTCATGTGAGCCTTCATGTTTATTAGTAGACATGGAAGAGGAAAATCACATAGATCCCATGACATATAAGGAATCTCAAAATTCACATGAAAAAGAATCATGGCATGAATCCATGAAGGAAGAAATTGATTCCATGAAAAAGAATAATGTATGGGAATTATGTGATTTACCTAAAAATAGAAAGGCCATAGGATGCAAATGGGTATTTAAGAAAAAGCTTTGAGTTGATGGGTCTATTGATAAATTTAAGGCCTGATTAGTTGCCAAGGGATTCACACAAAAATTTGGAATTGATTTTCAGGAAACATATTCTCCAGTCACTAAATTTGCTTCAATTATAATGATTTTGGCTATTGTCACATATCATGACTTGGAATTACATCAAATGGATGTAAAAACTGCTTACTTAAATGGGGGAATTAAATGAAGTCATTTATATGAATCAACCTGAGGGATTTCAGGTTGAAGGAAATGAACATAAAGTATGTAAGTTGAACAAGTCAATATATGGTTTAAAACAGTCTTCTAGACAATGGTATCTTAAATTTCATGATGTAATGGTTCATTTGGGATTTGTCTCGAACAAACGATATAGTTGTGTTTATGTCTTGAAAAGTGGGAGCAAGTTTATAATATTATCCTTATATGTGGATGACATTTTGCTTGCTGGAAATGGCATAAACATGATAAACAACATCAAAATCGAACTTAGTAAAAAATTTGAGATGAAGGACATGGGTGAAGCAACCTATGTACTTGGTGTTGGGTTTTAGGGGAGACAGAGAAGGCAACAGAAACAAAAAAATTCCTCTCCCAAACCCAGAATAAGGAATCGCGTCAACGTCTATACAATAGGAATGATGGTTTGTAGAGGCATACCTTGTCCCGAGGCTTGCTCGGCGATGTTACCTCGCGGCTTGCGCGGTCTTCACCTCTGGTCTTGGACGGTGTCTGTGCAACTCCTAGTCTCACCGGGACTGTCAGGATTGACAGTTGTCCTCTGAGCGGAAGAAGTCTCCCACCTCTAAAGTAGTCCACACGGACCACCTGGAACTCCGATCTCCTTATCCCACAAGGAATCGAAAGGAGTCGCACCCTCCTGTCGACATACTAGTCACCGACACACTCTCCTACAACCAGTTGCTTTTCTACAATTGTCTTTCCCTTGATGTGGCTCCCTTATCGGGTAGCACTTGCTCGGGCTCTCTCGGTTACCACAACCAGAGAGAACGACAACTTTGCAGAGCAACTGGTGTTATGAAAAGTGTACATGAGAAGCCCCCAATACCCCTATATATAGGAGGGTCATGGGATAAGGTTCTCTACCCCGGGCAATGCGGGATTAAAGCAGGAGTAGAAGAGTTCGAGATTTTCCACAAAACAACCAACTTGCGCCATGAACTGATCGTTTCACACCCTAAAACGATCATTTCAGGTCCTGAGCCAATCGTTTGGTACCTGAGCCGATCGACTGGAGCTCTAAGCTAATCGGTTCATGGTCCTGATCCAACTCAAATTGACTTTCAAATTTGTTTCCGATTAATCAGATATTAATCCTTGTCCAAATCGAATTTGTACAAGTGAAACAAATTGTATTTGCAAAATAGTCTTCTAACTTTCCAAACGATCTCGGTTGGTCACATGAGACGACCGGTTCAACAATTGAGTCGATCGTCTCATTGCACATGAGCTGATCGTCTCACTAGTTGAGCTGATCGGTTCACCAACCTGAGCCAATCGGTTCAACTCTTGAGCCGATCGGTTGGGACAACAGACTTGTATAAATCAGTCAATCACAGTTTCAATCAATCTGCTACTCTAATCAATTGGTCCAACACCTTGAACACTATGATATTGAGCTATTAATTAATTGAGTGTTTAATTGAACTACTAAACTCCTTTAGTAATCAATCTAAACATTGTTTGTGGATAAACTCCTCTTCCAGGTTAAATCCTATGTGTGTGACCCTATAGGTCCATTTCACGTTGGCAGTGAAAGTCCATAACACTTATGACTTCACAAGCAAAGAGCGGTGCCTAGTCACACATCAGTGCTACCCAAGTGAAATAGAAAGTTGGAAAACAACTTTCAATCCTACAATCCGTGAATGGTGTTACAGTGAATGTATAATTCCTTTGTCATTGATATCCCGAATGAACTCAAGGCATGGAACAGTCATCCTGTTAATGTTCATTCACTTTCTTGATCTTAGAGTAGATTGAAGGAGATATGTATGACATCAATATCACATACTGATTCACACATGTGTGTGCACGCCTATCTCAATCCTACTCATCAAGTGGCCATGGATATCAAACTCCCTCAGGAGGGACAAATCCCATATCTATCACTCACCCCTCAAAAGCCCCATGCGTCAAAGTCACCCAATCATCACCTTTATAACAACCCATGTTTCAGGACTGCATTTGATGATGTCAAAGTATACCCAACGACATGTGTTGAGTGTAGTGATTTCAAGTCAAAGAATCACACTCACCACCATCACTATGAGAACTGACTGTGACTACCATGTCATGGTTCCATGTGTCAAACTCAAGGTGGGTATGTCTGGTATACTTGTTCTCTAACAAGTACCTATGTGTTTGGTTTGATATCTCCATATCATGACTAATCAGATTCTGTCATCAACCAACACCACAATCTAGTCGTGTGTGTCATTGTTGTCTATCTACCTTCCACAATGACATCCGACTAGGGACATAATAAGAATGTACAAACTCTTAACATTCGTATGATCTCATCGTTCAGGTCCTCAACTTGAAAGCATACGTCATTGAGTACTGTCATTCTCTAGACAATCAATTTGTTCTATCATTATCTCATATGACTGAACTAGAAAGAATTGGAAGCTTGCCTTTGATGTTTATCAAATCAATCTTAATGTATCCCACCAATCATCCCATGATTGGCTCTCAGGGCATACATACCAACACTTGGAATTCAGATTCTTAGGAATCGGAAGTCTAGAATACTCAGTATAAATCAAGAGAAATACTTGCATACAGTTTTAAAGAGGTTTGGGATGCAAAATTGCAATCCAACACCTACACCATATGTGTATGGGAAACGGTTGTGCAAGGAACAATGTCCTGGTAAGGGACAAGAACCTCTACAAATGTCATATGCTCAGGCTGTCAGAAGCTTAATGTATGCCATGTTGTTTTCAACACTGGACCTAGCATTTTCAGTTGGACTAGTGAGTAGATATCAAAGTAACTCTGGTCCAATGCATTGGGAAGCTGTCAAAAGAATTATGAAATATATAAAAGGCACATTGCACCATGAACTAATATTCCAAGTAGAATCACTTGAAATATTATGTTACTCCGATGCAAACTTTGGGGGTGATAAAGATGATGGAAAGTCCACATCAGAACACTTGTTCATCTTCGGTGGTGCAGCCATATCATGGGGAAGTAAAAAATAAGGATGTGTGGCTAGATACACACAGGAAGCCGAATATGTTGCTTGCAACTCAGCTGCTACCCATGTCGTATGGATTAGAAGATTTTTGATCGATTTAGATCTTAATTTAATAGATGGTACAATATAAATATATTGTGATAATCAAGCTGCAATAAGTTTGATTAATAGTGGTGCCAATAGTTCTAAAGGAAGGCACATTGAAGTGCAATATCATTATATACGTGACATTATACAAAAAGGTGAAATTAAAATCACCTATATCCCTACAAGTGATATGATTGTTGATTCATTTACAAAAGGAATTTTAGCGGAATTCTTTGTCAAGCATGTTAGCTTGATGGGATTAGGGAACCGTAATTTACAATGATTATTTGTAGGTCCCATGAATAGTGGGAGCACATGTAAAAGGAAAAAGATACATGAATGCATTGAAATGAGTACTTCACACAAATAGTGGAAGGAATTGTATGTAATTACTTCACACGAATAATGGGAGGAATAATATATGATTACTTCACACACATAGTGGAAGGAATGATATTTGATCCTTTGACCAAGTGGGAGATGTTGGGATATGATCAAAGACCAAAATAGACTCCCCTAGATAATAGTAACGAGACCCTAAGTAAACTCAATCCTCGGGATATGGGGGAAGTGGTTGGGTATCACGTAAACCAAGGAGGCGGTTTAGGGGGCGGAGTGGGTTGTTTGGGGAGTGTCTCTCCTATATAACCATGGGCTCTCCACCCATGATGGACACACCAAAAAGTGGAAACGCAATAGTCCGCATAGCCCCCAATAACCCTAACCATCTTCTCTCTCACGTAGCACTAGGAAAAGGCAATATAAAATAATAGGTTTTAGTATTAGTTTTATCTCTTAACACTTCGAGCGAGTTGAGAACTCCAACATATTTTTCCAGCTCGCCAATGTAGAAAAATGTATTATTATGAAATCATTTAAAGAAGTAGCGGTTGTTGTATTATGGTAGCTACATAAAGGTGTCGTTAATCCAACAAAATGGTTGGACCAAAATGACAACTCAACAAATGGAGATGGAGAAATAAGTCAAACTACACAACTTAAATCCATAAGCATATATGAAGCAAAAGTTATAGGTAAAGAGCAGACCTTATACAATTAGAACAAGGCGACCATCATTAGATTTTTGGTCATAAAACCTACATTTTAGGCGACACCGCTATAGTTGGCTATTGTGAACACCGAAAGGAATTTAAGCAAAGTTCATGTCTTTTGGAATAGAAGTAGAATATAAATGGATCGAGAGGTACATTATTTGTTAGATTTCATAAATAAATTAATTAAACAGCCAAACTACCGTAAAATAGTCTATGAGGAGGCAATGCAAAAAATTAGAGAATAGAAAACAAAGAGCAAGTAGTTTAATATCAACAATCTACATAGAAGGCGACTACATTAGTTTTTTTTTTAAGTTGAAGTTTTTTTTTTGAATTTAGGCGACTACATTAATTAAACATGATCCAAGAAAGAAGATTGAAGAACAATGGAAGAAAAAGAAATCACATATATAAATAGTCAGTCAGATCATACCAACAGTCTATAGAGTTGGCAATGGTCAAGAGAGGCAACTCCCATGGAGGTGACATATGTCATTGAAGAGGGCAAGTGAAACCAACATATCTTTTACGAACAACGCACTGATGTGTAGATGTGATGATAGATGGTATCCACAATCTAGAACTATCTCGTAGTTTCTGACGGAATAAACTCCGCAGTCCGCACTGTGATCCCAAATAATGGTAGAACAGAATTACAGAACTAAACGAGGAGTTTACGGACACACAGAGAAATATCCCGTTGACTCTTGGAGTCCTCAGCGGCCAAGGAAATAATAGTGATCTCATGAGTTTTCCTATTCTCAATGACGACGGTGTGCATGCGCCCCATTTGCGACAGACAGGTAATAACGATCGGGGAATCCCAAGAGCTTTGGATGCATTCGACAGTGGAGGGGAATACACTTCCTTTGTCATACGTAATAGTTCATAACAGATACATCGTTCATGCATCTACTTTACTTCACGGATTCCATGCACATTTGTTCTCATGA